>CM037834.1:14232701-14832701 GCA_021234535.1 Stichopus chloronotus
CCATTTCTCCATCCCTGGGTACAACACTTTTAGAAAAGACATCTCTAACAGAAAGGGTGGTATCATCCTTGCTGTCAAAGATTCTATTCCTTCTGTCAATATCACTAGCAACTCTTTAGGGAATCTCCAACTCCTAGAAATTCTCATTCCCAACAAAAACTCTGATATTAAAATCATTTCCTACTATAATCCCCCCAATCACCCCCTCAGCGAGACCGCCATACTCCAATGTAAGAAGAAAAACACTATCCTTATAGGCGATCTCAACGTCCACCATATTAACTTTGGCTGTAATAAGACCACTATTCAAAGTACCACACTCTTCAACCTCACTATCAACCACAACCTTTCTATTTCTCAACTTGAACACTAAAACTAGGACAGACCCAAGAAACAACAAACAAGAACTTTTAGATTATGTCATTACAAACAATCTTACTGCCAAGTCTCTCTCTAGCATCCACATTTTCGATGACATTGACTACAGTGATCACCATATCATTCTCTCTGTCTTCTCACTTAATCACACCTCCCTTCTTAAGAAACCTTACAGATCTCCATACAAGACCGACTGGGTCAACTTTAAAGCTGGCATTGAAAAAGATCTTGCCTCTTCCCCCCTTTTTTCCAAATCCTCTTTCTCTTCTTTTGAAGAAATTGATCTCTTTGCCTCTAATCTCTCCACCATTGTCCACAACAACTTCCTCAATAACTGCCCGCCATTGTATCCCCGAACCAAAAACTGGTCCCTTACTAGTGATATTATGACCCTCATTAAAGCCAGACGCAAACTCAGAAGACAATTTAAAGCAACTAGAAACTATTTCCTTAAATCCCAAATCAACAAAATTAAAAAAGAGATCGATAGTAAAATCAAAGCCCAGAAAAATACTACTTTCATTAAACAATGTACCTTGGCTGCCCGGGAAACCGATCCCAAACGCTTTTGGAAAAAAATTAGAAATATTCTCAAACCACTTAACAACCCCAACACTGGTTCCACTAACAAATTTCTTCTCGATGATATGAATAATAAGATTGTCCGTCCCATTAATCAAGTTAATCTCTTTGTCACTACCTTTAAAAACATTTTCTCTACTCCTAATGACCCCCTCTTCGATGACTTCCTTCAAAGGGAAATTAATACTTTTGTCAAAAATAATTCCACTCTTTTCTCTCCCTGCCTTGATGGGGACTTCTGTCCCTCTGACCCCATTTCCTCCCCAATTTCAATCCAGGACTGGTACAGGGCTCTTAAATCCTCTAAAAATTGCTCCTCTCCTGGAAAGGATGGGGTGACCTCTATTCTTCTTAAAAACTGTCCCATCCTTTTTGTTGACACTTGCCTATTTCTCTTCAATCTCCTCCTTAGAATCGGTTACTTCCCTTCCCCTTGGAAATTCGCTGTCACTCTCCTTCTTCCTAAACCCAATAAGAGCCCTTCCAACCCTGTAAATTACCGTCCTATTGGCCTCCTCTCGGCCCTGGGCAAAACCTTTGAAAGAATCATCGATCATAGAATTAGGACCCATTTGTTTTCCCTGAACTTACTCTCCCCATTCCAATCTGGCTTCCGTGCGGATAGATCCACTATTAACCCAATTTTCCGTCTTACTGAGTCGATCAAGTTAGTATTCAAGAATAGAAAACACACTGCTGCCCTCTTTCTCGACGTTGAGAAAGCCTTTGACAAAACCTGGCACAATGGACTGAGGTACAAGTTAACCAAATTCCATCTCCCTGTCAATTTCACCCGTCTCCTCTCTTCCTTTCTCACTGACCGGCAAATGCAAATCTCCTTTAATTCCTATCATTCTGCCCCTTTCACGATCACAGCCGGCACCCCACAAGGCTCTGTTCTCAGTCCCCTTCTTTACTCTCTCTATGTCAATGACCTCCCCCACAAAAATCCCTCAATACTAACCTCAGCCAATTTGCAGATGATATCGCCCTCTGGTCCACCTGTACCTCTCCCACAAACGCAGTCAATTATATTCAAAGATCTATCTATCATATCGAAACCTGGTGTGCCAATGGGCACATCAAAATCAACCCCCTTAAAAGCAAACTTATCATTTTTTACTATCCTTTCTGCAATAAAAAAAAGGTTCCTGTCCACATCACTCTCTTCAATAGCAATCTCAACAACTCCAAAACTGCCACCTTCCTTGGGTTAACCCTGGATGATAAACTCACTTTTAAACCTCACATCAACATTCTTATAGGAAGAGCTTGGGAACACCTTAAAAGTATCCGCCTTTTAAGCAATTCTAATTGCTTTACCCCTACTATCCTCATTAATATTTACACTTCCAAAATTCGCTCTATTTTAATGTATGCTAGTATCGCTTTCCGTAGTGCTCCTCCTTCCACCCTCGCCAAACTCAATTCCATCCACTCCACTGCCCTCCGTATCTGTCTCAAGTCCCCCTGTTTTCTCCCTAACAGTTCCCTCTTTGCCCAAGGCAACACTACCCCTCTCTTCCCCCTTCTCATTAACTTCAATTCCAAGCTTCTCAAAAACAACCTCCTCAAAGACCCTCTTGTCGCTAAGCTAGCAACCCATTATCTTATTACCGCCCTCTCTGTTAATCGTACCAAAATCAAGTCCTCGCTCGACACCCTGGGCTTCTTCTCTTGGAAGGAGGCCTCTGCCCTGGCACGGGAGGTAGGGTGTTCCCTGGGTTAGGGGCCCGGCGACTATTCTAGTCTCCGGGTTTGGCGTGCGTGCGTTCCCCTTTACTCCCATCCAGGGCATGGGGCCCCTTATCCCCGCTCCCACTTCTGTTTTCTGTCCTCTCTCTCTCGTCCCTGGTCTCTATCCTCTCATTTCTCTTTCCATACCATTCTCAGCTCTCTGGCTCACACATCGAAATGGCTCTCTTTCCTATCCCTTGTCCCCCTTTTCCACCCCATTTCCGATACGTCAAATTTTGTTTTCTTGACCAAAATTGCTGCAGGAGCTGGGCTCGACCCAGCTCGATCAGCTTTGTTCTCCCCCCCCCCCCTGCAGGATTACAAAAATTGCAATTATCATTGCAATAAAAAACCGGCCAAAAGTTTAAACAGGAAAAGAAAAAGTGATTGGAGAGCAACAGCCATGCGCAAACCTTCAACTCGTTGCAAGTTCAACTTTAAGTTTAATTGTGTCTTTGAAGACAAAAACTCATCACCCTATCTATCTCTGAAATATGCTAGTAGGTTCAAATCAATTGATGTTGCTAAAAAAACATTGTTGATCGCTTTTTTGTGGCATTTATAATCTTAGTGTGGAATTATGCGTTTGATTAAGGATGTTTGTTTCATTTTTCCAGTGATACACTCATTAAATATATTCTGTTAACTACATATTTCACAATTTACAATTTTACAGCAAGAAACGAAAGGTTCCACCTGGCAGAAGGAAAGATTACAGCTTGCTTCCTTGGAGTGACTACTTCACCTCAGCCAGAGATGTGAAAGTTGATGATGAAAATATATCCTTGAGATAAACTGTGACCTCAGTTATTCTTTTCTCTTAACCATTGTTTATTAACAAACGGAAATGTGAATTTGAATAGGAAATTGTGCTTATTGAGTTTTGGGCATTATTTGTATATGTTCATTTGTCTTTATTGTGCAATTGTTCTATGCATAGTACAGTATCTTTAAATGTTGTGTATAATTGTGTATGGAGGATTATTAGAACTGTTCATGTACTTGCATCCACACTGATAGAGATGTCTTAGGGCTTTTGCTTGTGTGTATGGAGGAAATTAATAGAGGGGTGCCAGTCACATAGCAGAATTTCAATATTTTTCAACATTCAATCTCACCTATGCTTTAAAATCAGAGAACAATTAGTGGATGTATTTTAAAGAGGTAGATCGTTTTTTTCGTTTTTTCCTTCTTTTTTTTGCTTGTTTTTATGTAAGTGGTTTCCCTTAATCATCATCACATATTTCATGTTTATGAGTGTGGTACCGAAGGCCCAGTGGTTCTCATGATTCATGGTGGAGGTTTCTCAGGCTTGACGTGGGCAGTAATGTCGGTATGTACCCCATGTTTTTATGTAGATTTTGGTTGCATGAAACTGCTTGATATCGTCCAACCTTCGTGTAATCTTTTTCAAGGATTGTGCTTTTCTTCCACGACAAAAATTAAAGGCAAATAGTAGAAGTGATTTGTCAGGCATATTATTTCAGATAACTTTTTACCTTGATTGTATTTAATGTTTGAGTAGTTTAAACTTCAATGTCAGGTTTTTGTGGCCATGCGAATATCTGTAAATCCCAATCCTTATTAAGTTTACCCAGGATTTCAAGGATTGATTAAACTTAATTAACTTGTGGTTCCTCATGTTTGTTGAAATTAAGTTGCAGATATTTACCCTTTGACACTAAGCAATAATTTAATACAATCCAACATATGATGCAAAAACCACAACTTAAATGGCCTGTTTCACTCACATCTAGCATTCATCTACTGACTGAACACTAGCAAAGTTTGTAATTAAGCAAGACACTGCTCCCAAGTCACCTCACACTCTCTCATCTTCTTATAGGTACACCTTGCATTTATATCTCACAATGAAAACTTTTCTAATGCTGTATTGTGTGAAAGTCAAGAATGGCTGTGAGGGGTAGAGACTCATACTGCCCAAAGAGACTGAGTTGAGCCATTCTTGAAATTTTGCCACTGTATTTGCTTTTATGTATCTACGTGTTAGGTCCATTACATGACTCACAGTTTGATTCAACCCTCCCTATAGGTGTTAAAACAGCAGAGTTGCCGACTCAAGTCACCATTTTTTGTTTTACTTGCGACTTGGCTTGAATGGAAATGACTTGCGACATGGCTCGACTTGCCACTTTTGAAAAATAGATGACTTGTGGCTTGACTTGCTGAAAAATGACATGAGACTTGACTTGCAAAAAATTGACTTGTCAACTGAAAGAATTTCCAACACTGCTAGTTAGGGAAATGGTTTTAATTAGAATAATTTCTGTTGCTCAGTCTCTCTGCTTTTTAGGTTGAAATGGATAATCCCCATCATACTCAATCTTGTCACACATGATGTAAATCCAACAGTTTGTATATCCAACAGTTTGTACTTTAAATTTCAATGACTTTAAATTTGAGACATCTTAATAGTCATAAAGACAGTAGTGGCGCACCAGGGGCATCTCCAGAGGCAAAGGTATAAATTTCCACATTACATAACAAGGTCAATAAACCTTAGGATCATTCTCCCATCATTAGTATGTAACACTTAAAATTAAACCACAAATATGTATACAAACACTATTTCACAGGAGTTATGTGACTTGTGACTTAACTCTGACTTAGAGACAAATGACTTGTGACTTGACTTCAGGTAAATTGAGTTGAGATGTGACTTGCCATGAAGTGACTTGTGACTTGACTGGACTTGCTGGAAAAAAAAATGACTTGACTTGCCATGAAGTGACTTGTGACTTGACTCGACAAAAAGTGACTTGTCAACAGCTCTGTAAAATATCAGTCGTAATATTATCCATAAATTTAATGATTGATGGTTTTCTTGAACCACATTTGTAACATTTTTGTGCATACGTCACTCCACGAGCAACACATTTGTATTGCGTGTCCTCTCTTTCTCTTAACGTTTTGTGCTCACTGACAGGCAACCTTGACCAAACTGGTGAAGTGTAGAGCATTAGCTATCGACGTGAGAGGTCATGGAAACACAACAACGAATGATGATGATGACTTATCAGCAAGTAACCTAGCCAGGTAAGATTGTATCAGCTGGATTAGGTGCATATGAAGATACTTTTCTGTTTATATTTTACCCTTATTTTTTACCTGATATTCTTCTTGCCAGATTTGATGTTGAAAGGTACGGTCATCTTGTGAGTGTTAGATTATTCACATAGATTGGTGCGTAGTTGTACTGCCGTTCATATACAGTAGACCCCGCAGAGTCTGCTTGAGCTGGAAAGTTTCTGTTCCTAATCTTGGTTCCACCACCTCTGAAGGAATGTCCACATATTTACAATACTGCTCTTCCAGGAGAGTGTTCACTCACCTCATTGATCGCTGCCCTCGCGGCGGACGGTGATCACAGGGAAATGCAATTACTCGATGAGTACATATCCTCGGTTGGGTATGAGTAGGCTGCAGCTCAAATTTTGAGGAATGTATCAAAGGAGGGGAATTTTTTTTGCTGAGAAAGACTTCACAAAGTCTACAGTTTATACCACAGCAAAATGATGGATCAGGAGTGAACTAGGGTTGGGTGGTATTCTGGTACCCAAGTCAGTACCAGTATTCACAGTACCAGTACACTCGCAGTACTGGCAACAGAGTCTTTTGTGCTAGTACTGGCACTTTTGAATACTTCACAATACCCCGAACATTATAGATACTGGTGTACCGTCTCCAGCAGACAAACAATTTTTTTCTTTCAAATGTAGCGTTACTTTACACATCAACAACAAAAACGACCACAAATGAATTCGAAATCCATTTAAAAACTTTTAATTTCAATATCTCTTTAAAAAAACCTCAAGGCTCCTGAAAGTAAATGTATTTGTCGCCATAAACGATCGGGGTTTAACCTTGTACACAGTGACGTTCACTGTCTTATGGCTAATGAAGCAGTTATTTTTCATTTTGATGGTAAAATCATCCAAACCCACAACTTAATGGAAATCAGGTTGCTTGGAAATTTAAAAAACGGAAAGATCATACTCAAAGTACTTTTTGAAATTTCCTCAAAGAAAAGAAAAAGTCTGTAACTCCTGTTTTTTGAGTTATTAGCAATTTTGTGCCTTAAAATGTTAATTTAACTGCCTCCTACATCTGTGGCATAACTTTTTTATGCTATCCTGCTGCTATAGCTGTCCCATATAATTCAGTTTCATTTATTACTCAGTCGATGAGCTGATAGTGACTACAGTTAGAGTTGCCAATTTGTTTTTGAAGTAACTGGCCAAATCACCAGACAAAATGCCCAAACATAAGTGCCTACTTGAGGAAACTTGGCTCTGTATTTTTATACACTATAACATGTGTTAATGTTTTCAACACACGATAGTACAATATACATCATTACATACCCAGCCTATAACACTACAAGTGGAGGGTAAATTGTAAACCTGTAACGTCCCACTCAGGTGACTATTAAAATCGTGGGAAGAAAAAAAATCCTTGAAATTTCATGATAAAGTGGTGTTTTATAGTTGTTTTCACTAGGCCCTCAAAACACTAAAATGCCATTTGGTGTGCACTTTTAATTTTTACCTGCTCACAAAGGTTAAAAAGGAATTTGCCTGTTTTGGCATTTAAAATGAAATGGCAACCTTGAATACAACAATAGGTTGGCAGGCACCCTTGGAGAAAGAAAAGGCTGTCCGTGCTAATTCTGCTACGGATTGCGACAAAAGAGGATACATTACATCACTAAATTGACCCCATTATGAATGAAAATTTTATTTACATAAAATGCATGTAAGTTTGGATTGGGAATTCCCGTGAGGCAAAATCATGAGCAACATTCCTGGCCTTGCATCTAATTATGAACGTAAGTCCTGCCTGCCACTTGCGTTATAAACTCATGATTGGCTGTCGAAAATCGCAGAAGTAAGGTCAACGAATCAATCTGTGGACTTGTACACAATATCAGTCACTTCAAGGTTGTCAAAAGGAAGAAAAGGACTTCCCTCGGCAAAGCCAAGCCATGGGAAGTTCAGCATTTCTAGACATCTGTAGTATTTTCATGTATATAAAAATAAAGCAGATTTTCTCAATGAATCCTGTAGAATTCAAAAATGACTTTGTAAAAGAGAAGACCTCGTATTGCTGTATGATATAACAACCACAGGACTTGGTAGAAATCTCCAACTCTGTGGTTACATATATCTAGATCTGAGAATTTTCAAATACTCCTGGTCTCCCTCTATTGATCAACTATACATGAGGGCTCCTCTTTGTTTGACCTTTTGTCGTTAGTACAGGTGCGTGGAAGAAACTTGACAGGTTCAGAAAACTTGAGTGAATTTTAGGAAGCAACTCAAGGAGCCCCTTGAAACATCTTCCCCAAAATTTTGTTGTTATCAGTGTTTTGTACCTATGAAGGCAAAAATTTTAAATGTATAGTTATAACTCTGGACTAACTTATCAAGAGCTACAGAGTCAAATGAGAATTTTGCAGCTACTATTTGTGTGGCTGCATGTTTACATTACTGTGTGCAATGAAACATTTATTTTTCGTCAGTTCTGTGTGTGGAACTATAAAATTCTCTAATATAGACCTTTCCTGTGGTTCTCATACGGTGTATTTGTCATTTCATTCTCATACTTTGATGGACCTTTCAACTCTGTTCTGTAGTTTGCATGTACATGTATGGTACTTCAAACATTTGCCCATT
Organism: Stichopus chloronotus; assembly: GCA_021234535.1. Lineage (NCBI taxonomy): Eukaryota > Metazoa > Echinodermata > Holothuroidea > Aspidochirotida > Stichopodidae > Stichopus > Stichopus chloronotus. The sequence goes on from CM037834.1 coordinate 14,241,095, forward strand.
TTGCTTGCAGCGATATTGGAAAGATCGTGTCCTCCATCTATGCAGATGACACAGTGCCACCTATCATCCTGGTTGGGCACAGTATGGGTGGTGCCATAGCAATACACAGTGCAGTGAAAAACGTTTTAACCACTCTTGCTGCCCTGGTGGTTATAGATGTTGTAGAAGGTGAGACTAAATATGTTAAAAAGTTTTATATACTTGTGAAATGACTGTGAAATGTGGTGAATTTAAGTGTGATGCTTGTCCAGACTAGAAATTTCTCATTAAGATGCATTTTTGCAAGTTTTTGTCGATTCCAGTCTCTATTCCACCTGCCTGCTCTCTTAACCCCCCCCCCCCTCCCCCTTTCAACCTCATCCCTCTTTTTTCCATATTCGTAGTGAAGTTTAATGTATCCCATGTCTCCAAAAAGAGATTATTCCTGGTATATAAAACTTATGAGTTAATTTGTAAATCTAAACTTGGTGAAGGGATAAAACGGACTTACAATGCAATTTAAAGTGTTTCTCCCTCTTTTCTCAGGCAGTGCACTTGAAGCATTACACAGTATGCAAAGTTTTCTGAAAGGGAGGCCGAAGCAATTTAAGTCTATAGAATACGCCATTGAGTGGGTGTAAGTATAATTTAAGAGACTCTCTAAGTTTAATAACTAATAAGTGTACGCATTTTGTCAGTACGTTACAGAAACAATTGGAAAACCCTTGGTGGAACAAGCAAGTCTTGTCATGTTTGTGCTAGGAAAGTGGAAGGTTTCTCAGTTTTACAGGCAAAACTAGAGCAGCTCTCAACTAGAGTTGAGAGCTGCTGCTGTATTTTGAATGATTAATCACATCACTGTGTTTCATTCTCCTTTTTGCTTCCTTGTTGTGACATGTAAAACAGTATGAGCCATCTTTGTGATAAATAATACTCCAGACATAGACCTTAGCTGAGGTTACCAAAAGACCTGTATGTTACATAGATAAATTGGTGAGGGTGGGGGATTCAGGATGGGACAGAGTGAGGATGGGGTGTTGATGATCACTGCCTTAATGCTGCTTTTACTTTTGCCATTAGTCACACAAATATGATATTCATCAATTCCCATTTCTCCTGTTTTCAGAACCAGGACAGGCCAAATAAAATGTCTAGAGTCTGCAAGAGTTTCCATGATCGGTCAGCTACAGCCGTAAGTGTCGTTACTTTTGGAACATGAAGTTACAGTTGCCAGTGAATTGAAACTCTTCTCCCTTGGAGTGTGAAGTGATTTTAAAGTTTCTGTGACTCTTGCCTAAACCCTCAAGAGGTTTAATAATTTAATTCAAATTTTTGCAACCTTTGGTTATAGCCAGCAATTTTTAGTTTGCTGCAATTCGCAGGTGGAACTGTTCCTCAACCAAAGCCACTTACTTTGATAATAGTTTGGTGGGTCGTCATTGTTTCCATGAATTGAGGAATGAACATTGAAACAAAGGAAACTGTTTATAAGTACTTGGAAACATCTTTCATACCTTTGCTGATGATGGAAAGTAGTGCTGGTGTGGTAAACCTTTGAAGCCCCAACAAATGGAGAATTTGTTATGTCTGCATTAAATTTGAAATATGAGATATGTTTTGGATCTATCAGGTTGGACATACCGTAGTGTGTGAATGAAGAATTCCAGATTATTTGATCAATAGTTATTTTTACCAACAAAGACATTGTGTATTCTCTGGTCTAAATAGAATTGACAGGGAAACATTAATGGAGAGTTCCAGTGAAGATGCTGGAACTTCGATGGAGGACAATACCATCAAAGAAGAGGATGAGGAGGAGCAGAAAGAAGGCAGAGAAACAGAGGTGAGGATTCGGGAAGTTGCAAAAGGATCTCATCATCTCATTAATGAATGCTAAGCAGATGAGAAAAGGTGTGTTAGGAGGTGTAAAGGGTAAAGGAGAGGATGCAAGGAGGAAGGGAGAGGGTCAGAGTGGAAGATAATGAAAAGGCTTTGAACTGCACTATTTGTTAATGAACAATTTTCACCTTACCTCTCTCCTCCTGCATTCACTCTTCATTTATCCTGTTGCTGAAGTTCATTTTTCCACTGCAGCTTGTCTCTCATGTTTATTTCTTTTATTTATTGGTTGTTATTTTCATGTTATTTTCAGATTTATTCATTTTCCAATTTATTTCAGATTTATTCATGTTTCATGTTATTTTTAGAATATTCATTTTCTGTTTATTCATGTTATTTTCAGATGTTTCTAAAAGATGTTTTCAAGGTGAGATGATGAATGTTTTGATTTGTAGTTGCTTCTCCTCTGTCATAGAATCATGCTGCAGATGCTGAGAGGTTAGAGCAGCCTTACACTTGGAGGGTAGATCTCTCAAAAACAGAACCCCACTGGAAAGGTGAGTGTCATCTCATTGATGTCTTTGTTCTCAGATTTAGAATGAAAACAAATCACTCCAGTGGAATCTGAATCTCCATCTGCCATCACACTATGAAAATGTCTGTACAGTGAGGATGTGGTAACTTGATGGCTATGTGGGAACATAGAAATATGCGATGACAACTTAAATATATAAACTTTGTATAACGACTTAACAGATGGTAAACCTCTCGCAAGAAGATAGCTTTCGCTAACAAAGTCAACCATTTTAATTGTTTCGGCAATGCATCAAGAACATTAGAAATAACACCAAACAAAAATCTAGCGTTAAAATGTGAAACTCTCGCAGCAGTGGATTTTACTCTTGACGCACATCAGTGAGTAGATGAATTTGAAACAGTGGTTACTAGTAATGTCATCGAAGAAGTTAATTGTTCGGCAGACACCTCCTTGAGAATTAAGTATGTACTTTAATTACTCCTGTAATTGATGTTCGTTAGTGTGATAAAGGATGGAAGCGTCAAAGTTTGAATTTTGTGTCAATTGAATGGACATGACAAAATGGTGTGAAATGAGCATTCCAATGGAATATACAGCTTTTAATTTTTGTGATCACTACAATTTCAGTATAAGAAGACAGTCAGTGCTAAAGTGGAAATCATAGGTTAGTTTTTAGCATTGATAAGTTTAACAGAACTATGAATGAGACACCTTGAATTTACAGTCAACTGTATTATCAGTATATGTGAGACTGGTATCTCTGTGGAGAAGTAGCTGTAAAAAATGTTCACCAGTTTAGATTTAGCTCAGTTATTCTTTAATGTTGCTTCTGTCTGTCTTTCTCCTCACAAAGGTTGGTTTGCCGGCATGTCTAATCTATTCCTCTCTGTTCCTGTACCGAAGATGTTACTTCTTGCAGGTATGTTATTCTTTCATTGGGGCACTTGTAAACTTGTTTTTAGCATGTGAGCTGAAAGCCATCTATATGGTGAGAAAGTAAAGTTGGCTTCTTTAAACAGCTTGTTTTGCCTTGGTAGGGTTGGGAAACAAATTAATTTCCGAAATGTTTTGATAAGAGTCTGACGTATTTTTTTCCATAGGGTTTTTTTTTCCAAATGTTAATGTAGTTAATGTAGTACTATTACATTCCCATGCATCCATCAATGACCAGATTTAAATATTTTTAAAATAGATTTTTAAGCAGATTGTTGCAGTAGTGGTTTAAGCTCCTCCTTTGTTTTGTTGCGATTGTGTGTAATGGTAAAGGACAGAGTAGTATTGAAGTTTTCAACTTAATTGTGTGTATTCTCAACTTCAAAAGAAGAGTGATGTCAAGAATTTCTTGAAAGATGAAGTATAAAAGAAGAATGTTAGATGCCAGGTGTGGGTTTAATTTAATGCTAATACTGTAAGACATACTAAATTGCTGTTCAATTAGCTCAAAAGTATTTCATTAACTTTATTCGGCAATTCCCATTCCCAATAGCATTAACTTACCAACATTATTTAAGTCAACCAATCCTTACACAATTAGCTTGTTCAGAACCATGTTTTAATTCCAGTTGTTTAGCCCCTCATATTTTCCGAGAAGGTGAGACAAAACTCGAAACAACTGTTTAATCGACATAAAAGGATACATTTACTTTGTTACATTGTTAACAATGGATGGCATGCAAATGAACTGAGTGACAGAAATCTAATATTTTGTCAATGCCACATGCATCACCCAGAATTGTCTTTGCCGATCTCTTTAATCACAATTGAACTGTTTCTAACATATTCAAGACATTCTTATAAAGGAACAATGAATAACCAGAAGTATTGAGATTCAACGGCTTTGCTGCTCTAGTTAGTGATTTGTTTGACATCAGAATATTTGCTGGGAACCAGACACCACGAAGCATACTGCAGTTCTCTCTATTACTTAGTATTCTCTTTGAACAACTGTGTGGCTCCACCAAAGTCAGAAAATGCTGCAGCAGATACCAGTTGCAGTGAGATCACTTGTAGATCAATATATAAACAACAGTCAAAACAGTTGAAACAATAGTTCCTCTCTAAGTTTGTGAAAGACTTTTTGTCAGTCAATCATGCATGGGAATGGTACCCCTTACAATCAGTTCAAAGTGATAAGGTGCATTCGTGATCCACACGTCTCACCAAGAGGCATCTCTCTCTTCAGGCGTCGACAGGTTGGACAAAGATCTGGCTGTTGGGCAGATGCAAGGGAAATTTCAGATGCAGGTTGTCGCAAATTGTGGCCACACCATGCAAGAAGACCAGCCACAAAAGGTGACGTAAAATACTACTTCGTATACAATGCTGTTTCTCTTAGAAGTATACTTGTTGTCAGTTTATGGAATAGTGATGCATTAGGTTCATATTCAGAGGTGGAAAGTATTAGCAGAAAATGTATTAAATGTACTTCCAGAATTGAAAGTTGATGCATTTTGAGACCGAAACGGATCGCCTCTAAGAACCTGTCAAACCAGTGAATTGACAGGATTTATGGTCCTGTGCCTATGCCAATTGAATATTTAATGCATTGAAATTGGAAGGGCTTCCTTAAAAGACATTTTCTTTCTGTATGGGATAATTAATTTGAAAAGAAATTGGCTGCGCAGAATACAAGTGACATCTTTTATATCATTTTCATAAATTTACCCTAACAGATGTTTTTGGTGGAGTGGTTACATGAAGCCCATGTTTACATTGGCACACAATACCATTATGCATCTATTTCAAATTAAATTTACAAGTTTTGGTTTAGTTCATTCCCTGAGAAGAATGATCAACAGCTCAAGTACATGAGGACTTTGTTTTTTTTTACTCCCACAGTGACTTAACTAATAGAACTGTGGTAACATTGCAGTAATTTATATATCTTGTAAATAATGTCGTGTTCAACATGACTTTTCACAGCTGGCCATCACATAGTGACCCAGACTTATTTTTGAAAAATCTTCATCATGTTCGATAGTAACTTTTCTCATCTTGCTTCTCTTTCTTGTTTTAATGCTTCAGGTAGCTGAGGCCATTGCAACATTTTTGATGAGGCACAAGTTAGCAGAGGGTCTGTGCAGATTTGAAAGGTAAGGCCTTAAACAGTCATTGCCTGCTGAGAGCAAGGTGGTCTTCCAGTGTTTAATGTACTGCACCAAATGTATATCTGTTTATCTTATGTCTTGGAAGGTGAAGTTGCTCTCTGTCATTGGAATAAAATGATATTGTTGACAGATGTCTCAGTGGGATAATTTTTCCACTTCCTTTGGAACATTTGGGAACAATCCATACATTTTAAGTGGATATTCAGGTATCTTCTGTCCCTTCCAAACCAACCGATCACATAAAGGTAGTCTGATACTTGCTGCTATTGTCTTGTGATGTTACCACCAGTAACTAGTACAAACCGTAACACTGGCATGTTGGTAATTTAAGAATTACCTCGAATAACCCTCATGAATGGTATCCATGTGTTTTCATATGATGTGTTTCTTTCTGATGATATATCTCAAGGAAGGAATCAGTTGGCAAGTAGATGTACCTCATTATGAACAAGATATACTTTTGGTCATTTGTGTAAAGCCAGGGTGAAGTTTTGAAGACAAGGGTCAAGTTGTGAAGGCATTCAAGAAAGGAAATTTTGATAGATGAAGGACTTTTATATTGTACTTATCCACTAGACTGCCCAACCCCTTGTTTTAATGTTGAAGGTGATAGTCACTGAATGGCATATAGTGTAAAAACACAAAGAGAAAGTAAATACATATCTCATGGGGTTTGATCGTTTTTTTACACTTGATATGATAAAGACTAGCGGTTTTGGGAGGTTCAAAGATCGTGTGACATTGTTTGGCGTTTTAATTACAAACTACATCAAGAAGATGTATGAAGTTCCCTATCATATTTATCGATGGTCAGAAGTCTTATATACCGTGACGAATGAGGACTATATGCGAAACCTCACAGGATGATATTTCAAAATGAGAGCTGCCAATATGTATGTGCATGCCTTGTTCTAGTAATATCTTTTCCAATTAACTCTGATGCTGCAGGTTATATACATGGTCAACATTTGCTGTCCTACAGATGGCAGTGGTCATGTCATATCATAAAAAGCTCAATGTGGCCTGCAGTCTTGTCATAATTGATAATGAAACAGAAAAAGATTCACATCAAGGAGAGATGTCTGTCTCTCTCAGTAACATCTTCCGTGACATTTTGTCTCTTTGCTCTGGTAGACCTTTCCCTTCATGCTGAGTGAGATACAGTTGTCGTCTAATGTATCGTCTGCTTGATGAAATCAATGTTCCTTCCTGTGTGCCAGAGGAGAGAAGAGAACAGGAGAGGAGCATTTGATGCCTTTGATGCAGAACCTGAGACATCTGAAGAAGAAGACTCTCGGGTCATCCATGGACTGGATCGATTCCTGTATGTAACCATGGATACATTGTAAAGGCAGCTGAACATACCCTCTTTTTTGAGGGATTTAAATGAGTCTGTTGTTACTATAAAATATTGTTGAACAGATAGAACTGTACCACTATTACTTTGTTATCCAGAATAGTTAAGAAAAGCATAGTCAGCATCACCAACTAAGTGTAACCAAACCAGAACTTGTCAATATGTTTGTGACAATGTCTTTGAATGGGTTCCAAGTGCGTATGAATGTAGTGGACATAGTAGCAACTATATTCGATTTGTTTACAAAACTTCATGGATCGGCAAGGATGGGAAGGCTGTTCCAGAAGTTTGAGCCTGCTCAAAATATTATTCCACGCATCCCATTGTGCAGTTAGACAGATTGTCAATGTACTTAAAACGAGGTAGACATGCTACAAATGAAATTGCTGTATTTCGAACCTACTAAGGACATGTTATGACATGGTGCGGTCTGTAGTTAATTTTAGTACAAGTGCTAGGGGACTGGGACCGTTTGTAGCTTCATCTTGTTCGAGGACAAGACCAGTTTGACCAAATGGTTCCTTGGAACTAGCAGCTCATTTTACAGTAAACTACACAATCTGCCTTGATCTACCTGCTCTGTACCTCATCCAGCTCTCTAATACTGGTTCATGATCAAGAAACCCATTTTGTGAAATGTAGCAATTCAGTTGCACAGTGCTTTAAGTTCTCTTTTTGAGGCATTCTATTCTGTACCTCAGATAGCACTGTAGCTGTGGTTCCTAATCAAGACAGCCATATTGCACAATTCAACAAGCATCTGACACCAAGATTTGCATATTGCTTTGAGTTCTTTCTTTGAGGCATTCTGCTCTGTACCTCCGCCATCTTTGCAATCGTGGTTCCCAGTCAAGATAGCTGTACTGTGTAATGTTACAATTCTTTGAGCATCAGACTCCTGGAGTTGCACATATCCTGAATTTCTCTATGAGGCATTCAAATGTGTACCTCGGTTTTGCAATTGTGGTTAGGAACCGAGGCAACTGTATTTCACTTTATTGCAATTTCTTAAGTATCAGACTTTCTAGAGTTGCATGTTGCTATAAGATCCATGTGTGAGGTTTCATCCTCTGTAACACGGCCAGCTCTGTATTAGACAGTGTCGAGACCCGTTGCACACAATATTAATGACTACTGCAAACACATAGAAAAACAAAAGGTACAACTCTGAAGGCTGGTTTCTCCCCTTATTTATTTTTGTTATAAAATAATGAACATGTTGAGTTTACACTTCACTGCAAACAAAAATGCAAATATAATTTTCAGTCCCTGAAAATATATGATTCATACAAAATAATTAAGTCTACAAAGAACATACAAAAATATTTAACTCTGTCAAAAATAGACATTAGTGACAATTTGTCTTTAATATATATGTTTTTTCTATACCCTGTACACATTAGATTGTACAACAATTAAACCATCAATCTTCTTTAGCCTTCCCAATAAGCAATTTGCCATCTTACCAGTTTCACATCATCTGCTATGCACAACAACAATTACTTGCAACATCAAACCTACAAATAGATTAATATAAAAACTATACTGGAACATTAACCAAGAAGGGAAACTAAATAATTATCAGTTGCTGCATCTTCAGCCAGCTCTTGCTTCATCTGGCTGTACAGAGTGTCAGTAAAAGAGTGTATTATGTAGTCTATTGTGTAAGTGTGAAGCACCGCTCACAGTGCAGGAACATGTCAGTGTCGACGCTTGACTGCCTCAGTCAGCACCCCAAATTTAACCTTGGATCCCCTGCTCACCTTGTGCGATAAAAATTCCATACCTGTCGCTACCAGGGAATATACAGTCTGAATGGCTCAGTACAATTCTAAGTAGATTGGAGGAACCAATCACTAATGGTGCTATTAATTAGCATATTACATGACAGAACACTGTTTTGTAGCAGTCAACCATGCAACAATAGTACAAAATAATTTTACATAATAATAAACTATGTGCTTCCAGCTGAGAGGTTTGTTCTGGACGTTTTCTGTACATTCAATTGCTTGGTTTTAAAACTCTTTCTCCATGGTTTGAGCATGGATAGTAGTAAAAGTGAAAGGAGATGTGCCCAAGGGGGGAGGGGGGGATGTGGAAGGGGATTCTGTGGTACTGCCAGAAATCACTCAGTACAGATGTGCACATCAGCACCATTTTATTGACCTACTCGTATAAGAAGTTGCCCTGTGAATAAAGGCATACCCTGGAATGGAAGACAGAGTTAAAATATATCGTACAGTAAGCTGATCATAAACACATGCAAATTGCTGAACCTTGGCTCTTGACCAATCATGCACTCACAGAATTTCTCTGGCAGCACATCAAAAAGGTAAGTGCAGGTTACAGAAATAAAATTAAAGCTTATGGAAAAAGAATAAAAGGATCATCGCTTGAAGTCATATGGACTCCATCACCATTGGTGCATAATACCCTAACAGGAAACGGCGCCTCCAAAGGGATTATTACCGCCCTTTCACCTGCTGTGGTCAGTACACCCTACATCAAATTTTTAGTACCAATGGAGCAATTACAGAAAAAATGAAAACAAAAAATATCCAAATGCTACAGGGGCAAGATGTACTCTCACCTTAGAGGTTGCATGCATACAGTTACATTTAAATCACTTGACTTAGGATAAATGGCATCATTCCTCTCATGAATACTTTTCTAGTCCTCAGATTACTTAGTCTGGAGGCTGACCACAACACTTATTCACTGTCATGTAATGTCATTGGACTGCTTTTATCTTCATCAACATGTATGGTACAACACTGAACAAAACACAAGCAGCATTCTATTGTGTGTGCACTGCAATTTTCCATAAATTATCACTTAGTACTTCAACATTTGGTGCAATTCGTTATATCTAACCATCCTGATAATGGGTTGACAGCAAATGTTACATATTAATGCTGAAACAGCCAGGTACTCATGCACTGCTAAGAGATACCCCAACCTCATAACCATGACCATTTCAACTGTTTGTCCATGATTCAAGTTCAGTTGGCCTCTCTGCAGTATATTAATGGTACATAACAAAATATCTCAAATGACCATTAGTCTTTCAACTAAATTCCTGGGTTGAACAAATTCCTTGACATTCTGATCAGAAATGTCTGAACTGGTTGCAGGAGAAACATTGAGCCTCGCTGCATGGTCTTCTCTTCTTTTCCTTTAACTCTTGTACCATCTTCTTAACGTTGTGCACTTCTGTTGCGAACCCTTTTAATGCTGCTAGCTCCTATTTTTTTCCGCCAATTCTTTGAGCAAACCTTCACCACAACTGGCATCCAGTGATTGGACTTCAGCTGAGGCTGCACTGGGTTCTGGTGCATCCTCCCTAAACTTTACTCGTGTTGAGTCTGAAGCACCAAAGAGGAGTAGGGCTTCCTCCCGTACATCATCAAAACTCCCAGTAGTTGCCAAGTCAATCCGGTGCAACTCTCTGCGCACCCGGGGTTCCCTGGCTCCCTGACAGAACTGGTCTCTCAAAACCCTGTCCTTCAGCTGTTCCAGAGCTTTTGCATCTTCTTCGGCCTCTACTGCAGTCACCATGTGCGAGTACAGTCTCAACAGCTTGCAGCTAAAATCTGCCAATGATTCACCTTCTCTTTGATGGGCATTGTGGAATGCAGTTCCTAGAGACTGCATAGTCTCCTCCTGCCCAAAACTGGAGGGCCTGGATGATTGTGCTAGATGCCTCCCTATTGTTTTTGGACAGACATAGGACTTCTCCTCTGGCTGGGCCAGCTAGGTGGTCAATTTATGCCTTCGCCTTTTGTTTCTCTGTTAATTCATATCCACCGACAGCCTCTTTAAATTCATCCAGCCATTCTGTCAACATAACTTCGCCAACCTACTATGGTGTACCTCTGGACTTCACCAGCTTGTTTGGTGGAATGCCATGGAACCTCAACGCCCGGTGGAACAACTGAGCCATAGCATCCAAATTTGCGTGGGTGCTTTCTTCCTCATTCGGCATTTTTATAATTTCTTAAGTCACAGGTTACTTTGAATTTGCCACCAAGACAGTGAACTACATTAATCACAAATCCTCCTTAAAGGATCAACTCAGTCACACTCTTGGCAGCACATGCTATGATAAATTATGTTCTTAAAGAAAAAGGATTTCAGTGTAATTTCAGTGTGATGGCAATAGGTGACTGTCCGGCATGATTTTACCAACCAACCCTATAATACACAATTAATTCCTAGTGCTGAGGTTGTTATTGATCCTTCAACTTCTCTGATGACTGTGCATAACTGTAAGGGAATCCCACTTCTGACAACGCCTAAAAGAGATGGGCTTAAAGAGGGACGTGGAAGGGGGTTTCATGGTACTGCCAGAAATCACATAGTACAGATGTATACGTCAGCACCACTTCATTGACCCACTTGTCTGCAACAAAAACACCTCTGTGAATCAATGTATACACAAAGAAGTTAAAAAAGCAAAATTCATACTGTGTAAGAAGTTGCCCCGTGAATGAAGAAATACCCTGAAAAAAACCGACATTAATAATTAGGCTAGACAGCTAGTTAAATAACAGGCACTTTATAGTGAGGCCCAATAACATTGGTAACATTAGTGTAGCGCATTTACAGAAATGTGGCTACTGGCCTCGATGGCCTAACAAAAGTGTGACGAAATGGTAACCCCAATAACTTGGAAAATGGTATCAGTTTCATTTTTTATGGCCCCTGAAAAGTTGAATTTTACTTACACAATAACTATGGTCACTGCCATCTTTGTTCGCTGTTCGCTCGCGAGTGTCCGCACCTCGTGTAAGATTCACGCGGATCCGCGATGAGGACTGGCTACATTCCATGGCAGGCCAAAACGGTATACACAAAATGCCTATGGAACGCTAAAGAGGCAATATGTCGAAGTCCACACTATAGTTAACAAACTCCCCCTTTTTTTAAAGATGGCGAAGAAGTGAAAAAAACAAAACAGCAAAATAACTGAGACAGCAAACTCCAGAGAGAAGAACAAGAACTATATACACTATATACAAAGATCTGACTGCCTACTCATGATGCTTCAGGAGTCCTCTCTCTAATAGTTCCAGAAGAGTGAGAGGAGAGGCTCCTTTCTTGATCAAACAATCTGCCACTTGAGATTTGGCATCTTGCCACTCGACGGTAGAGATCTGTTTGGTTTGAATCAGTTCCTTGATTCCGCTGACTTCTGTACGTAATCTCTTCTCATGAACGAGGTTGGTCAAATGTACTGTCTCAAATAGTGAGCGATTGTCAGTGACACAGATGAAGGGGAGTAAATGGGGATTCACAACCCCATAGAGCAGTTCAGTGATTAAAGCAGCCACAAACATCCCAGAGTCAATGGCATCAGCCATAGCAAGCGTTTCAGCAGAAAGGGTGCTCCTCACTACACGCCTAATACGTTTTGACTGCCAAGCGATGGGTACCACTTTACCCTCTTCTCCAGCCAGGAATATGAAATGTCCACCCTGACTACCTCCATCTGGAAGATTCCCCAGAGAGGCATCACTGTATACCAACAGGCGAAGCGAACTCACATGTCCAAGGTGTTGAAATTTAAGCGTGACCTTTTCAGCATGGATTCTTTTTATAACTTTATTAGTCTCCAGGAGGTCTGACACTTTAGCTCTTTTGAAGACTGCACTAAGGGAACAGGCATCAAACAGCACATCTGGCCTTGTTTGGTTAGCCATCCATAAGATTTGGCCTACTCTTGAATGCATTAGTTCTAGTTCCTCCTTAGTGAGTGGTTCACCTTTCTGCCTTTCTCTGTCTTTACTGATGGGGATAGGCTGTAATGTCCTAGCATAACTATGCTGGTCTAATCTGATGAGGTCCTGACCAGACTCCAAATATAGGCCTATGTACTTGAAGGAACAAGACTCCTCAATCCCAACACTGAAATGACTCCTTATCTTGTCAATATTGTCAGTCTTGAAGCTGTCGTCACCTGCCCAAAGGAAATCATCCACATGGCTGGCCAAAAGTCCCCTCAATCTTCCCCTTTTGAACCAATAGAAGACCGAGGGATCCATCTTGGAAACGCGTCCTCCACACTTCATCATGACTTCTTTCACTCTATTGTACCAACAGAGTGTCGCATCACTGAGGCCATAAACACATTTCTGCAAATGCCATACAACACCTTGAAGTTTGGCTTCGTCTGGTGGCTTGACAAAAATATTCCTCTGTATCTGAGCACTCTGTAGGAAGGCCGTTTTAATGTCCATAGACTCAAGTGACCAATTGTTCTGAGCCGCTATGGTTATGAGAATCCTCTGTGATTCCTTAGCACACGTGGGTGAGTCTGTCTGAATACTGTTTCTGTCTTTATCTTCAAACCCTCTGGCCACCAGTCTTGCCTTTTGAACACTTCCTTCTGGGGTTTCCTTGATAGTGCATATCCACCTTGTGGAAATGCACTTTTGTCCAGTATCTGGTATTTCTTCATATACTCCAAAGTCTTTCCATTTTCGCAACTCTCCTTGGCCTTGTCGAAGGATACGTTATCCAACACAAACACAGTCTCCTCAGAATCCTGCCTGGTTTCAACTACGTCGTCAGACTCAGAGGTAAGAACTTCTAGATCATTCACCCTTTTGAGATCAATTGATTGTTTCAGACCTGCAGCACTGCTAGGTTTGATAGACTCCACATTGTACCAGTTTTTCAAATTTCCTGTAGCCTTCCTGGCTCTTGATAGAACTTTAATCACATTAACTGTACCGTTTTCTCCCACGTATTTTAGTTTCTGTCCAACCTGCGGTCTAGTGTAGTTCATGTCCCCAGTTGCCATGTCTTCATTTCTTGGTGCGCACTCAGTTTGAGGATTGTCCTCCTGATCCACAGTCACTTGCTCATTTTCCATGTGGTGTGATTCATCATCATCATCCTCATACTGCAGGTTACCTTCTGGAGTGGAAGCCATTCTTGTTTCGCTTTGTTCCTCATGACTATTTCCTAAGTGATCTTCCACACCTTCCTGCCGCCCGACCTTATTCAGACGACACCTATGCACTCTGACATAACTCCCTCCATGTCTCACAAATACAACTACGCCATCTTGGCCAATTACTGTGCCTGGTCCTTTCCATTCACTACTGTCTTGCCGCTTATAGTAGACCTTATCACCACTGACAAAGTTGTCTGATGGTCTAACTTTTCGTAGTGCCCGTCGGATTCTTTCTGATGATTCAACTGCTATGAACTCTCTACGGGTTTTGTGCAAAGCATTAAGGTGTCTAGCCACACATTCACTGACTGTGGTTCCTTCGAGTGCTGGTGGGTCATCTATCAGGGTGGTGGGTAAGCCTGGTGTCACACCGTAGACTAACTGATATGGACTGAAGCCATGAACATTAGCTAGCGAATTCCTGGCATTCACCGACCAAGCTAGGGCTGTTCCCAGTTCCATGTGCGGGTCACTACTTACTTTGTTCAGTATCTCTGTCAGGGTCCTGTTGTGTCTCTCAAGCAGTCCATTGCTCCATGGGCTGTAGGCTGGAGTTGTTTTAATCACAATGTTGAAATTTTCTGCAAGGTCATGTAGCTCCTCATTGTCGAACTCTCGACCATTGTCTGTCAAAATTGATTTTGGCGGCCCATGAACACCAATCCATATCTTCAATAGCTGCTCACAAATTGTAGATGACTTCTTGTTTGTGATCACAACGGCTGCACTATACCTCGAGAAAAGGTCAGTGATATGCAGGTACCAAGTGTGTGGTCGAATCTCATGTAAGTCCATTGCTATCATGTTATTGAATGAGTGGAGAGTGGAAGTCCAACAGCTGGTTTGTGTGGAGGTCGCTTAAATTTCATACATGTTTCACAGTTTTGAACAAGTTCCTTCATTTGGTCAAGAACTTCCTTTGTGGCTCCTGCCCCCTTGAGTAATGGTGTCATCCGCTCTACATTGGCATGACCAAATTGCCTGTGTAATTTGATTAATTTCACTTGATCCCATTTCTGTGGGGATGTGGTCCCACTGTCATCCTTGGCAGAGCTCTGTTCCTTGGGTATGCTCTCTACATTGGCGACTAATATCTCCTCCACTTCTTCGTGGGTATTACTCACAGCATGCCTATTGCCTTCTAGGTTAACACAGTAATGTCCACTTGAAGTAAATTCTAATGGTATGTCCTGTCAAAAAAAATTTGCAGTGTCATGCGATAAGTCCAGTACTGCATTTGCCTGTTTCCGGGAGTCTTTACTGAGCAGCAATGGAATATCACAGTTCACTACCTCTGTGCCAATATTACAGGCCTTGTTTCCGATGACGGCTGGGAGGACTACATGTTCTTTCGAAACCACAGTGACCGCGTCCCCAAACCGGAATTCTTGCTTACTGTCTGAATGACTTGTGATATCACTTCCAGTAGCCTGCAATTTGTGTGCACAGTTGTCAAGCCACCTCTGCCCACAGACAGTCTTGGTGCAGGCAGTATCGATGACTGCAGTTCCAAAAGCTTCGGTCATGAAAATCTCACTCTTGTTGCTGGACTTGCTGAATAGAGTGATGTTAACTGACTCTTGACCTGACCTACTACTACTCTCCCCATCAGTAACCGACTGTGTTGTATCTTTTTAGGGACAATCCTTTGCCCAGTGATACACCGATTCGCAAACTGGCACATTTGGTACGCTTCCCATATTTCTTGAGTGGATTAGTTCCCTTGGGATCTGGACCTTGAGAACTGCTGCTCCCACTATTACCAGGCTTGTTGCGATATCGCTTGCTTGGCCTGTATGCCCCTTGCCTAGTTCTGTTGTCTGTTACTAATACACTAGTCTGCTTCCTGCTTGCTACTAACATTGGCACCACTGTGACTGTGAGGCCTAGCCTGCATGTTGTTACTGTGATCATTGAACCCATCTTCATGGCCTAAAATTCCTTTGGATGCACTGTGACTATCTCCAAAAATTCTTTTTAGAGCTGACTTCATATTGTCATATTTGATCTCAGTACATGCCGTAAGGGCCATTTGCCGCTCTTTCGTGGCTAGATTGGTGTTGTCTAGTAACTTAGAAGCTTTCATCGCATCCGGCAACATCATATCATGTTTCTCCATTTTTTTATACAGTAACTCAAACTGCGCAATGTACGATGATACAGAGTCATACTCACTTTGTCTGTAGGCTTCGAACGCCTGATATGCCGCATAAGCATTGTCGATCACATCTTTTTGGAAGACAGAATCCAATTCCTTGAACAAACTTGCGACTCCTGTCTCCGTATTCAGAATTTCCGCTTTTATTTCAAGTGCCGCTTCTCTGGCCTTTCCGGTAAGGGACAATGCGATCGCTATCGCTTGCTTCTTTGTATCGAGTTCTGTTACCAGCTGCCACATTTTTACTTCGTTTTTCCAACTTGCGTACATGATATTCTCCGTAAACTTCGGGGGAATTTTGTAGGAATGATGAGTCGCCATCTTTAGGTATTCCGGACGAAATCCGTCGCTCTGCTACCATGAAAAGTTGAATTTTACTTACACAATAACTATGGTCACTGCCATCTTTATTCGCTGTTCGCTCGGGAGTGTCCGCACCTCGTGTAAGATTCCCGCATAGTAGATCTGCGATGAGGACTGGCTACATTCCATGGCAGGCCAAAAGGGTATATACAAAATGCCTATGGAACGCTAAAGAGGCAATATGTCGAAGTCCACACTATAGTTAACAGCCCCAATCGTGGATCGGTTGGGGCGCCCAACAGCCTGAATCCAGCCGAAGATATAACAAAGGAGAAATCAATGTGTCACAAACAGGAGCATGAAAGAGTAAGCAATCAGTCCTGGCTTATTGATTTACATTACTTGTTTATACTGGCTTTTTAATTTATGTGACATGTATTGACATTCATACAATAACTCTTAGTGGTGCCTCAAATCATCTGGGTCAGCTAGTTCAGGCATTCAGAACGTGCTTTTGCCAAATGGGAAAAAGTTACGATGAAACTGTCAAATCAGGGACAGAGAGGTGAAGCAAGAAGTAGCTTATGGTTTGTTTGACATGTTTGGCGTTGTTGCTGTTAACGGAGCCTTTAGGTGGTAAAAGCTCTTATGCCAAGAAAGAAAAAAGAAAGGGAAGAATAACAGGGACTTGAGTATGTTTCTCACTAACAGTTAACTATGTTGTGTATAAATGTGATGACATAACATTGTGGTGAAATTTGCCTCTGTTTTGTCTGTTGATTGCCAGATAATCAGTTGTTGTTTCATTTCTTTCTGCAAAATGTAAACATTAAGCAGAACTTAGTAGACAATTATGACATCAACGTTTCAAATTGACAATTAACAAAATCTTTTCTAATGCATGGCTTTTGCCAACTTTTATACATTGAAACTGCATCTATTTCCATATCTCTATTTGTCCATATATGTATTTCATATCCTTCACATACCTAACAGCAAAGAGTACTCCATAGAGCGATCAACTGCCAAAGACTTGGCATCCATCCCACACCATGTGTTCTGATTATGCCTTGCACGTTGATTCACCACATGCCGATGCAAGCTGTCAAGGTTTGCCAAATAGTCTTGTCTTAAAGTCACAGTTGGAAAGGATAAAAGTTTCTCTGGGGAGTGATATATTTTGTCAGTTCTTGTCGTCGGTTTGAACAGAACTGCCTGTTTCTGTAAAGTTCAGGTCTACTTGTACTCTCATCTCCCATACCTTCTTCTTGTCCGTGACTTAGTGATATGTTTATAACATTTAGACAATTACAGTTAAATTTTTATTAAATTTTACCCTCCATTACAAGTTTGTTTCAATGTATGCAATAATTCAAGACAAACAGTAAAGTATTACACATGTCGTATTACTTTTCAAAAATTTGGCGCATTTGCAAAGTTTCAGCAAGTGAGAAATACACCATGCCAATGTTTCTATCATGTGCAAACATATCTTTACAAGATATGTTCACCACGTTTGCTAGGTGAGACTCTGCAGTGAACAGCAGTTTGTATATGGAAGGAGAAATCCTCCTTGTTTTGATGTGGTTTTTCTCTTTTTACTCATGTGTTATGCATTGACAGAGGTGTCAGGATGAGTAGGTTGCTGGGAGTGAGATACTTTAAAGTGAAGTGACTCATGGCAAGCACAAAGTCCTTTTGGCTGGGTCCAGAGCCCTGGACCCTCAGAGCTTCCAGAACCTCTCTGGTGATCTGAAGCTTCCAGCTCCTGACCAAAGTAAGATGTACTTTTAGGGCTGCACATAAGTTTCTACTTATCTGTTGTTAGCAACTAGCAATGCCTGCAATCAGGAGGACCTTTTATGCTTTGTTGCAAGAGGTTGACAGATATACGCAACCTGAGTTCAGTACATCTAGCACACATACAAAACAACAAAAGCCAGTTCGGTATACTTACTGTAACAGGTAAGTGCAAGCCTGCAATGCATCATTGTAGCATTCCGACGCAAGTCTAGATTTCATGTTGGAAAAATCTTATGGTAGCTCCCATTTCTTGTCTTTCGGAATAAAGCTAAGACATATCATTTTTGTGGCTGAGTGTGTGAGTTAGTTGTGAGCCGGGATGAGAGGTCTTTTACTCTTATGACAGGGGGGGGGGGCGGAGAAGGGAATGGGTCAGTGTGTGACTTGACAGGTCTGGTTTGAGCCAAAGTGTATACAGGAATCACATCATTGGAAAACTCAGATTCCTTGTATTCATGAACTGTAAGTAAAAGTGTATTAAGAAACAATTGTTAAATACTATCAAAAAAAAAACTTTAAAATGTTTATAAAATGCCAAGAAACCAATAACATCTCAAAAAGGTTGCTGTTATGAAATGGTCATTAATGTTTCCTTATTGTAACAGTATCCCTTACTTCTGTTATACTGTACTGTGACATTTTGAAGAGATTGTGAGTGCCTGCTGCTAAATATTCATGAAGATTACAGCTTCAGTCTGTGGTTTGCAGCAGTCTTTGTATAGTAGGAATACCCTGCTGAAATTCAGTTTGAATGTTATGAAAATTGAATATGTATTGTATTATTTCAATTTTTTAATTTTTTTTTTTCAATTGTTGCATATTTCAATTATTCCATTGAATTCTGACAAATTTGACAGTAAGTATGTTGCCATATTTAATTTCTGAATGATGTGTTTTCTTACGAAGACTTGTGATAACCGCAAAATTTAAAAAGCTTGGAAATCAGTCAGTCAAAATAGCAAAGTTGAAGTGTAGCTTGTATTGTGGCAATTAGGAAGGTTTGTTAACAATGAACTGTTTACTGTAGGGTTAAACACTGAGAGTAGTTCTCTAGTTAGCTATCCCACCGCAGACCCATATTTACAGAAGCTGTATGCACTTACTACAGTGAGGTTGTGGACTGCACAATTTAGCTGTTGCTTTATTGGTTGCCGTCTTTCACATCGAATGTACCAAAATATATTCACAACCGACAGAGATTTAGGATACAGAAGTGTAAGTTACTTTGTAATATATGTGTGTCTGTCTTATTTCTGGGTCTGATATTTTGCAATGTTCTTTTAGATCTTACAAGACCTTGAAAATAATATATTTATCCATGCAATTGAAACTCAATTGTTAGGCAATAAAAACAATGTTAAGTCTACCACAACGTCAAGTCTTTGTTGATTTGTGTATTCCGTTTGTGTATACGAGCAGGAGCATTATAGCTCAACAACATTTACAGGGAAGCATTGACCTGCAGTGAACCTGGGTGGGAGTGTGGATGTTGACATATATGGGACATTTATTTCATAGCACACAGGAGTATATCTATAAGGCAGAATTTCAGATACACACACTTTCCATGTGTGTCACAACCATTCCCTGCTTCTCTCAAGCTCTCACTTTAAATCTTCCAACTGGGACATCTTTAAAAAGTTGTAGATTATTGCGGGCAGTTATTGAATGACGCTGAGTGACCACACAAATATGGTCTTACATAATAATATAATGTGGTCTGTGGCTTATATATGATATATGACAACTTCATATCAGGTGACTACCAACTTTACAATTTTGAATCAATGATTATTTGTATCAAGCTTCCTCTACCCACAGACTCAAAGAAAAAAAAGGACTAGTCAATTTGGCAATGTGCATGGCAACAAAGTTAAGAAAATTCTCTTTGAAGTCGTTGGTGCTTTCTCTGTATATGCCTTGTATGTCACCATTCAAAATAATGTGCAGAGAATTGCTGAGATTTAGAGACAAAGAGTTTGAATCCAGAAATCTGCTTAAAGGAATATTCAAATGAAAGCATATTTTTGTCACTACACACACTTTAAACCACACACCACGATTTTGTTCATAACTCAAGGTATTCTTTGAAAAGTGACAGCTCTGTCCAAGAGAGAGAGATTTCCACATGCCTCAAGCTTGTGTAACCTTGACAACAACAAAAAAAATTCCTAATGGATTCAAAACTTCCAAAGAGAACATGGTATTAATGTAGCTTTCAACCAAAAAAAAATGGACAAGGAATCTACAGTATGCAATGGGGATGACGTGTAAGTGTGTTACGCCTTGCCTTGTGAACAAGATATCTCAGGAAGCGAAAATTGCTTGAACTTCAAAGTTGTTATATATGTAGTCCATAAAGAGTAGATAGGTCCTATTTTATTCTTCAGGTACGTCATTTGAGGTCACCAAAGGGGAGAGTCTGAAAACCTATGAAGGAGGATATCTCAGCAACTGGAAGTTGCCAGAACTAACTCTTAAATTTTGGTTGTTCTTGATGAACAGATTATCTTTGTCATGTTATAATGAGGTCAAAGATCGCACAAGATAAGTAGAGGTCATAGTTTAAAAACAGTATCTCCAGAGAGAAAAGTTAATGGAACTTCATACTTAGTGTATAGGCTGTCCATTGTGAGTAGATGATCCCTTTGTTTTTCATTGAGGTCAAAGGTCATTTCAGGTCACCAGAGGTGAACATTTGAAGACCTTGTAATGAAATACAGCAGAGACTGATTTGTGCTGGAACTTTCCACTGGTAACATTGGCAGTTCTTGATGAGTAGATGATGTCCGTCTTTTTTTTTTGATTGTCAAAGGTCACATGAGGTTGGGAAAAAATGATACTTTGAAAACCTTTAAGACTTGGTATCTCAAAGAGGGTAAGGTGAGTGAACTTCAAAACTGGTAGGTTGGTTATCCTTTGGTCATCATAAATATTGGCAAAAAATCACAAAAGTTCTTTGACTTGTTGGTTACCAAAATTTCTCATTCAATGGCCTTTCTCTTTAAGATAGCATAAATCATTGATGGCAACAATATTACTTACCTTACATATATCTTATGAACAATTAAAATCATTTTTGGTATACTTGAAGCATAATTGTACATCTGGATGGAACACGTCAATGCGATGATTAGTGAAATGGCATATTGAAATGTGGGAATGATGCAAAGTTTCAAATTAAATTTACTAAAAATGTTTTAATGATTGAGAGCTAAAACTAAATTGTAAGAGAAAGGTTGACTATGCTGCAATAAGACAATGGTATGCTGAAGCAGGTTGGGTCACTCAGTCTATATCTTGTTGTGGGGAACAATAAAAGCAAATGTGATTAACATGACTGAAAGAAACATGCACAGGAGCAAACACATGGGGAAAGGGTGAGCAACAACACCGTGGAAATATAAAAATGAGACTGCTCATACACTGCAATGAGAAGGTTAACTGAAAATATTTCTGTTAATAAACCCCCAATCTGATACAGTGATAATTATGCTTGCTCTCCGTGGCTATAGTCAAGCTTTATTAGCAACAACCCGGGCGTGTAATTAAATTTGACCAAACACCAGCCAAAGGGTTTGGAAAAGATCAACTTTTTTCCTTTGGACATATTTTGTTTGCATAGGGTAAACATTTACAAACAAACTGAGACACTGGTGGTCATGCAATGTCATATCAAATCCCAACAAGAGCCCAAGTGCACTATGGTTCCTTGTACTTGGAATGCTGTAAAAATGATATGCTGGACTTGCATAATTAGCAAAGAGGCCATTTCAGTTAAGGTAATGAATTGAAAATGATGAGTCCTACAAAACAAAGCAATAGAGGTTAAAACTACAAAATACAGAAAAACAGTGGGCCAAGCGACAGTAGGCTAATGGTATTTGCTTTGGTAATGTAACTTAATATCTTCGTTCATTTCATTCACTTTACAAAGCACAGACAGCTGTGAATCTTTCATTCAAAGCTCTAAAGAAGGGGTTCTGCAAAATGCAATAAGGCTGCCCTTTGAAGTCCACAACCCAACACTGACAGCATACCCAGGAGGGGCTGCTAGAGTCTAGTCTCTACTAGTAGGAACACCAACTAACTTACTCTCTTTTATTGTGTGTTACCCACCTTACTAATCAAAAGCCATTTACATCAACGTACACATCACCACTGAAGCATGAGGACGTAAACTGATCCATGCTATATCAATATTTTTTTTTTAAGTTCCATCTCCTCAATAATATGCAAGATACAGGCATCAAAAACAATAGGGCACATCTGCATAATATGATACATACACGCACCAAGTTTGAGACAAACTGAATTCTCAGTCACTGAGCTTTCAAGTCACGTACCTCACATTTCAATCGTGGCATTAAGCCAGATCTTGCTATATATGAGCATCAAAAATGGAAGGGCACATACACTCAATATGATACACCTACACACCAAGTTTGAGAAAAATTGAGCACTCAGTTATTGAGTTACCACACCACATACTTTGCATTCCAATGGCATCACATATACACATACACATGTCAAATTGACTGCATAGGTTCCTTCGATAACACAAGGAACCAAAAATGTGGTTGAGAGTTAAAAAAAAAATTACTGAGATGCCCCAAAAAACAAAGTTCTGTTCAACTATTGTTAACCTTACAAATGAAAGCAAAGTAAACATTCAAAGTTTGACTCTAAATGGTACATACAGACAAGATACTTGACGAGTATGGAAGACATCAACACAAATAATATTTCATATATCCATGAATGTAAACACATGATAGTTTTAAAGTATCATAAAGCTGGCAGATTATTTTTTTTAGTCACAACATCAACTGAAAACATCACCTAACTTAATTCGTTTTTTCTATACATTTTAATAAGCTTATTTATAAAGCTTATTTTCTGATGGTCACTGAGTAAGAAGTTTTCAAAGATTAGTTGGGACTGAGAGGCAAGGGAGGCTGTGAGTGACAAGCAGATGTAGACTTTACTGTACAGCCATGACAGGTTGATCATAACTTCTGAAGCTGTTCTGTTTGTAACATCTTATAGTTGGGGACGACAATATCTTGCCAAATGCTAGTGGATTATCCAGAAAACCTTGAAGTTGCACTTTACACGTTTTGCCTTTCAGCATAGACGATGGGATCACAAAGAAAGTAGACAAAAGATTTACAATCCGTCTCATAGCATTAACCGATCACATGATAAACTGTGCAACTTTTGACAGAGAAATATAACTTTAACGGCTGACAACTCTTTTCATCAGCAATCCCTCTACTACAAGACAGAGAACCAGGAAATTCACTTTAAGACAAGATTTGCTGTACAAACTCTGACCTCTCCTTTTTGTTCCACATCATTTCTGTTCATAGTAGTTTTCATATGATGGACCAACACTCTCTGTCAGCTTTGATCTCCAACGAAAATATGCATAGCCAAAGCAAGAAAAAAAATAATACATCCAACGGAAGTTGACGATGATACAAAAGGCAGTGAGAGGGGTGGCAGATAATTTGAATTTGTGGGCATTTTTGCTTTAAATGAAAAAAATTATAAAAAAAAAGAAAATGGAAACTGGACCAATGTGAAACTATTTCCTTGGAAAAAGCTGTGCAATTTGTTGATAAAGTTAGGGTCCTGTACTTCTGAACATAAATTATGGTGGGTATGCATGAACATCATGTATAACAGTGAAAAATTAGGGCAGGATGAGAGTGGTTGTCAACTAAAGCTAGAATAAGAGTTGTACTGGCAATCGCCTGGTGATCTACCCTTATTCTTCGTCAGTGTTTCAGGGAAGAGAAAGTGGGGGAAAAGATCACCTGTCACAAAATCTGAAAGAGAACTATGTATTCATCTTCAGCTATTTAGATATGAAAATTGTCTTAACGTTGCCGTTGGCACTTCAAATTCAGATTTCCCAAGAAAGCATAGCCGTCAGTCACGAATACTTGAGCTCAAACAGACCGATGGGAACGGATATGAATATTCATGTACGCAAAAATGGGACTAAAACAGTGTTCTTTTTGACATATTTGACTTTCAGTTGAAAAATATGACAAAGTTTTATCTCACATTCCAGCTTTAAAATGGAATGACAAGTGGTCAAAATACGTCTGATTATCATTGATGGTTGTACAAAAGAACTGAACAACAAGGATGTACATCTAATGAAGCAAAATTTTGCACAACTTAACTAGCACCAGCAATTTTTTACCCATATGACATTTAATTACACCACCGACTCCTTACCATCGTTCATCTCTTGCAATATTATAGGTCAGTGGTCTGTTGATGGAAATGGTCAATCCACTGATAACAGAAATAAAAATGTGCTGTCGGATTGTTGAAGCACTGTACTACAAAATGAAGTAAAGCACCATTGTAAAATAGATGACCTCCAAAAATGGAGACAGTATCATCTGATAATATTTTGAGAGAAAAAATACCTCCTAGGAATCACGGAAAAATGTGCCAGAAACGATGAGGATTAAATGTCTACACAAACCGTGAAAGAGTACATCAAGATGCTGAACATAGTATATCTATAAATAGGTGGTTAGATCGTTAATGGTATGCTGTTATAGGAAGAAGCTTCAATTTGACTTATAATGTCAAAACAAGGCACACTGACACAGTGAGCCTAAACATAGGCTCATTTCTCTTCACGTTTAATTAGTTTCATCAGAACACAATCAATGTATAAAAGTAGGTACAGGGTCATCAGGCACTTGAAAAGGTGATTTAATGTTTATACGAGTGGTGGCAAATAATGTCTAACACCACGCAGAAAGATTTTGAAGACCTTTTCATCTTTTAAGATGTCATCTCCCAGGGCCTGATCCATAAATCAGAAGTATTTTTTACCACAAATGGTTGCAGTTTTATAAAACTGATTCAGTTTTACAGAGCCATTCCCTAAGGTCCTTTCCATTCCACCTTGCTCTCCATACATGTTAGTGTAGCAACATGTTACACATGTTGTAGGCAATTTACTTGGCAGCCAGACACTGTCAGAAATTCAACCAGACTATACTCAGAAATCAAACAGATCTGTAAGAGAGATGGCCTTTTTCTGATAATAATTTGACATATATATGTAAAGATAACTCTCTTTTTATCTATATAATTTGGTATAAAAGTGCT
This sequence comes from Stichopus chloronotus, assembly GCA_021234535.1. Lineage (NCBI taxonomy): Eukaryota > Metazoa > Echinodermata > Holothuroidea > Aspidochirotida > Stichopodidae > Stichopus > Stichopus chloronotus. The sequence goes on from CM037834.1 coordinate 14,266,286, forward strand.
TTTTGTCTTTAACAGGATAAAATCTTCATCATTAAATTTTACTGTTTTGTGATTCTATTAATGCCTAATCTGCATGTCATCCTGGTGTTTGCATAACAGATTTCTCCACCAGAAAAGGTCATTTGGTGACCTAAGGCACCCCACTGACTTCAGGTCCCACATGTTAGTCTTCCTTTCCCACAAGGCCATTGACATCGGGCTGAAGCAGCTCTTGGACGAATGTCTTCACAAAGGATTTGAGATTTGCTTCCAAACTGGATTTATCACTGCAAGTAGCAATTAAAAAAGAAAAGAAAAGAAGATCAAGACAATGTCTCAGACAAATGTAATAATTTTACCTAATTTCATTCAATGCAAATATATAGAAAAATGTGGATGCTGTACGTTGAAAACTATCCAAAACATAACATTTCAGGTGTTGACATACCAGAGTCCTTTCAATGATTTCTACCTCGTCCCTTTAAAGGAGAAGGTGACTTGGCAGCCAAGGATCCTTCTCTGAACTTTTGTTTGCTCATTTAAAGTACTTCTGCTCTTTAACTAGGACCAAAACTAATCTTTCTGATTTCAGCAGCTTTGACTTAAGTTTTTCCCAAGTAGCATAAGTTGAGCCCTAATTTCAGCCAAATGAAGAGAAGCATTTTCGGTATCAAAATTCTGCAGACAATTTTCAGCTGAAAGTTTTCCACTTCCTCCTTAGTCACAAAGCGTAACTGTTTGGAAGAACTGTCTCACCTGTTTGACATGTCACCAAAGATTTCTGAATAGTACTTAATCTTGGGCTCTGTGCCACTGGTGCGGAGCGTAGCAATGCAACCATTGGCGAAGTTAAAGGTGATCATGTGACTGGATTTACTGGTCGGAAGAATCTGGAGCGGAAACAGAAAACAACAACTCTGAATAAAAATAGAAACAACAACTTGCAATTTGGAAGGCAAGAAATATTTCACTATATCTACCGAGACATTTGACTATGTCTACCATTTCCGTCAGGAGCCGTCTTCCATTTCCAATGATTTAGACTCAAGACATATCAGCTATTTGTGCTAACATTTTTCTCCTCCCGACCAATTGAAAGTTAACGCACCAATTACTCCAACATATTGGGAACCACATCCACTAAACCTATGCTAGCCATCTGGACAATGGAAGGTAGAATTATTGTCATTTCTTCTAACTACAAGATGGCTATGGAGTGTAACAATATGCCTTCTAAATAACAACTAGAATACAATGCTCAGTAATGAATGATATGACAATTGTTTTAAAGTGATTGCATGTGCATGGAAAAAAAAAATAAGATTATATTTGATTTTAACTCTTTCTTCATTTTAAATGTACATGAGCAGTTATGCATGGACTGCATACATCATTCAGTGAACGAAACTGACAGTCACTGCTTCAGAAGCAATGGAAATGGCATAAATGGGTACAAAACACAATTTTGTATTTGAAAATTGAAGATTCATAGTTTTCATACTAAAACAAGTAGACCACACCTTTATAATGAATATACCACAGTACAGTTCTTACTGGGGTAGCGAAAACATACTACTCACTTCGTAGGTATCGGGAATTGTAGTATTTAGTAAACAAAGAACTGGGGATTGGGGAATTCCAGGAAATAACAGTGAAGGAAGACCAGAGTTTTACTACATGTCAAAAGCTGTTTTTGCTGACTTCATATACAGGTTATATACTGTACACGCTTGGGAGTTGACACAGATCCCTGGTATATATATTGTGCTCTGTGCATACCATAATTATGTAACTCTAGTTGCAGTGAACACCGTGAACAGGAAGTTTCCGTTTACATGCCTGTTTTAACTACCGCATGATGCGCAAGGCAACGATGCGAACGAAGCAAACAATGCTGTTGTCACTCCATCTTCTAACAACTCCCTGGTCTGAGGAAGTCAAGCAGCCGATACAGCGAATATGGTACCTTTATTTTTAGCAGCAGGAGAGGATCGTTGCTATTGATAGTGTGATCTGTATGATGATGCAAACCCATTTACACTGTGTTGGAACTTTGATCCGAGTGGTCTAAAATTGTGAGTTTTTAAAGCCAGATACTCATCGCCCCAAAAAGTTCAAATTCTCGCAACTAGGTTATTTCAAGAACCACCCACAGCTGTCTTAAGCATCTCCTTATGCAGACCCAAACCTAGCTTATTGTTTTTAAGGATATTCTGGTGTGCATTCAAGACCCTATATGTAATCAAACCACATCCTGTGCATAGTGCATGATACAGGTACAAACCAACTTGCATCTTTTGAGTTATTGTGACTCTGATGTCTATCAAAGGTCAGTCAACATTTAAGCAGGATGTGTTGTTTGACGAAAAAATTAGCCTTCTTGTTAATTTTCCATCATTTTCTTCCATTTGATGCCAATCTGGAAAATAACATCTAGGCCACGTTTCTTTCGTCAGGAATTACATCAATTAGAGTAATAATTACGGCACAAAGAAGAGCGGTTTATTTTTTTTTTTGGCTAAAAAGTGGAAATGGGCCCTGTGCTAAATGTGTGGCACTTCCGTGCGAATAACAACAACAAAATGCCTATTCAAACACATTTCATTTGGAGATTAGGCTACAGTTGGACAAATAGACCACGGTACAGTAATTTTGATATCTTATGAAGAAACTACAAGAAATACAGCCAGTCTTTAAATTCACTTTTGATAAAGCAGAAATAACAGCACATCCTGCTTTAAGAATTTTGCTTTCTCCCCCAAGTAAAAAGCATACTTTGGGTGATGAGTATCTGTCTTTAAATGCAGCCACCTTGGCGTGTACTACTACTCACTGCTTTATTGTCTGGCTGGTTGTTATCATATCCCGTGGTGAGGTCCCTGAGGCCTGTGATCTTCACTCCACCGACCTGTGACGGGTACTGCAAAGATCAATAAACCAAAAACTCCTTCACTGAACAGCTCTTCATCCATTCATTTCCATTAGCAAACCAACACATTTTGACAGAAAGCTGCCATGCAGGTAACCACGTAAGTGAAAATTCAACACATAAAAGACTGAATGAGAATACCAAACAGCTGAAAATCCCCCCATATCCACCCCCCTATTTCACCTCACTTCAATTATTAAATGTCTACATCATCTTTGACAATTCCCGGATTATATATTTCGTTCAACTTACAGATCCGTTCTCAAGGGTCCTGATTCTCTCAAAGATGGCTTTAGTTGTATCTGGGTTGTAGCAGAGGTAATACGAATTGAGACTGAAATGATAGCCATACCTTGGGGAGGAGGGAAAATGAAAATGTTAAACACTGATAGATTGGTATTGCTAGGGAAATCCATGTAAATTCATCAATGAGGGGATGAAACCATTCCAAAGAGAGAGAATTTAAGAGATGACTAAATTAATCAATGCCTCATAGCAAATATTGGTAGATTGGTCTTTTCCAATATTCATGAGGCCATAAAGGCATAAAATCCATTGTGAACATGTAAGTCTCCAAAAGTATGAACTTAATACTCTCATACCATTCTACCTACAAGTTACGTTGATCACAAAACATCTTACAGGAGGCAATATCAAAGGAAGTCTACAAGTTGTTCAATGAGGCAATCAACCAAACAAATGTATGTTTGAGAACTACTTAGTAACTTCCTTTTTTCAGATCCTTCATTTTTTTTCCAATTATCAGTAGGCAAAAATGTCGAAATTTTGCACATGCTGTTAACACCTCCCAGCCCATCTTCCAAAAAATGCAACACACAAACAATGAAACATTTGTTTGATGAAAAGACTGCAGTACGGAAAACTCACTCCTGATACAATTCGTCTAACTTTGAGACCAGCGTTTTGTTTTCTGAGGCAAGGAACGAAGCCATCTCTGCAACGATAGAGCCAGCACTGACTCCATCTTTGTCGAGAACATGAGTGCAGCACATGAAACCTGGAGAAGATGAGCAGGCAAACATTAAAATTGAAATTAAGGAAGTACTTGCAAGGGAGAGACAAAGAAGATTGACGCACGAGCTAGAATATTTAGAATATTACTTCAGACGACAGCCATATTACTACCGCAGAACTGAGATGTCACTAGTTTGTCTCCATACATCTGAGTTAATGAAACTGACTGGTGGATCTGGCACCTCCCCCCTTTGTCACTAGTAAGCCACCACAGACAAACTACGAGATGGCTGATGTATCTCCCCTCCCCCCTCAATCTCAGACAGTGGCATACAGTAGCTAGGAATTTCTTCCAGGAGAGGCAAAAATAAGAAAATGTCACAGCAATTTTTTTCAAGAACACTGGATCTGACTTGATCTTTGAAAGTGAGGGTGGCATGGAGCGGGTATAAAGTGGTCTGAGCCTGTACTGTACATCAGTGTGAAATTGTGATATGATGGATGGATCTGATGACTGAAGAGGGTCTAAGGGGAGGAGGTGTTCCACTGATAAATGAGCTGTCAATAGCAAGTCGCCATGGGCAAACTGAGATGTGGCCAGTGCATCCACTCTCCCAGGGTACAATGATGTCACTAATACATCTGCACAGAGAAACTGAGATGTGGCTAGTATACCCCCCCCCCACACTTTTCTCCAAGGATGTCATAAGAAAGTGCAAATTCAAGGACTTTCAAGACCATGAAAATTAATCAATCAGATTCCAGGATTTTCTGGGCTTTTCAGGACCCATACAAGACCTGTTTTGAAATCAAAACTAAACTGAAACTTAAAACTTAATCCTCAAGACTCCTTCCTCATCTCACTGAACCCCCCCCAAAAAAAAATTCTCGAAAGAACCAGTGTCCCTCTTTAAACTACAAACCTATGGCCTCTTCATATGCAAATAAGCTGGTTTTTCCTTCTTTCATCAATGCATCTATCCTGTTGCCCATCCATTTATGCCCAGTAAGGGTTTCCTAAAACAAAAATATAAATACATGAATATTCATATATCCAATTTAAGCCAGGTTCTAGAAAAAAAAAAAAGCATAAAGTGACAACATTCTTTCAAAGTTGCATAGTATACAAACAAAATGAAACAACAAGAATCTAAACACTTGACTTCTGACTGGTGCTTCCTCTTTCTCGGCCAGTCTCTGTGCTTTTTTGGGGAACAAAAACTTGTCTCCTTACTTGCAAAACAGGTACCCCCTGCCCCTTGTCTTTTAGGACTTGGTGAAATAACATCCCTCAGGGACAAGATATTCTGGGAGGATTATTTGTAAGGGGGTTTTTGTCTGGTCATGATCCTAACACCCCCAGCACTTACCCAAACTAGTTAACCATGAACTACCATTCAAGTCAAGGATATAAGTACAAATAGTCTCACCCTATGCCTTAGTCTGACAAATGCAAGTTAATACACTTAGAGGATGTGTTGTCCTACACCTAAAACAATGGTGCAGTGTGCAAAGGTTGCCAACAACTGTCACCATGCAAACAGCATAAATGACCATGGAAACAGCTACTCCATCATAGCAACCGTCAGTATTTCAATACCAAAACGTAATTTGCTGTTTGCCATTCATCAAGCAAGCAAGCTATGAATCTCAAAAAAATTCCTTAGAAAATGAAAACGCTAAAAACAGTTTCTTCAGGAGCTGTATTTTAGGACCAATTACCATGAAAATCTCTCTCCATACATGCCAAATGTTGGAATGAAACAAAAGCGAGTATTCCCTTGCATATGGGTTGTGACTGATTTTTGCAAATTTGCCAAATATCAGTAAAACAGTAGCAAAAATATTGTCTAAATTCATAGAAATCACAAAAAGCATTGCCAGTAGGTTTGAACATGTTAAAAACTTCCTGCGACAATCTTGCAAAATCTAGCAGGATAAAGTTTTTGCAAAAACCTTCTCATTAACATAGCACTAATGTGGAACTAATTTTGCAAGTTTTGTAGAATTTTCCCTTGGCCAAATGTCCTCTGGTTTTGCCTAGGTTGTTTCAAGACATTTGTGATAAGTTAGTACAAAGTCAGTGCTAATATTTTTGTTACTGTCTGGTGCGTAACTTTGGCATTCCTGTCTTCATATGAGACATATTCACTTAAGTCACAAGTTTAGTTTTGCCAATATTTAGTTTTCAAAAATGCAGTGGTCACAAAATAAACATGCAAATTTGCCTTCAGAAGATTTAATTTTATTTTTTTTTTCGTGTAATTTTACCCAGGTGGACAAAGTCGCAAGTTTATTTTTGGGACTATTTTGCATTCATGAGATACTGGCCTAATAATCTGCATCAAACAGATTCAAACAATTTTTAAAAACCAAATACATATTTGCCTATATTTTGTTTTCAAAAATACAGTGGTCACAAATTAAACATGTAAATTTGTCTTCGTGAAATTGTACTTTACCCAAGTGGACAAAGTCGCACGTTTATTTTTGGGACTATTTTGCATACATGTGATACCGGCCTAATAATCTGCATCAAACAGATTCAAACAACACAAGATAACAATTAAAGTAAACCAAATGTGATGATAGTCAGGGTTGTTGACTTTCTTTATTAAAAAATAAATAAATAAAAATCAGATTCTCTTTATTTAAATTGGATTTATTTTATTTAAATTGGATGTTTTTTTATTTTTTTTAAAATCACATTTCAGTTTGATGGCTTCAGCCCCATTGCTGTCAAAATTATCTTGCACGCATGCATACTCAACCCTACATTACATTGAGAATACTTCACAGGCAAATTAAAACTAGGATTTGGTGCCTCAATCCAGGATCCTGCATCCTGGATGCAAGTTTCCACCCAGTGACTGAAAATCCTCGGACTGCTTGCATCTGAACCAAGGTTATAATCCTAGCTGTCTTGCTTCAGAGATTGCTATTTTTGTCCTCATCCAATGGATGCAAGTCAACATTAAGTCTCATTCACCACCCCCTCCCCTTCACCCCCACCCTTCACCCCCATCCCCCATCCCTGAAGAATGAATGGAATGGTCACCTACGGTTCGTCAACACTGAGTTGTGATGGAACCAAACTAAGGAACATCCTACCTTTGGAGACTTAATTGATTCCATTCATAGCAAACTAGAAATCATGACAATCAAAAACTGCAGTGAACAGTATGCATGTACTTAATCATTATTTCATCTGCATGCTATTACTCCCACTACCATGGCATCAATTTTTTTTCTAAAAATCTGATTTAAATCGCAATTTAAATCAGTGATTTTAATCAACGTGATGTAAATCAAACAACCCTAATGATAGTGAGACAGAATGCATCATACCTTACCTGTCTGTTTAATTACATCAGGGACAATAGTGCCACCATCAATCATTGAAGTCACTTAATAATGATCCTAAACTGACATAAATATCATGTAAAGATCATCAAAGATCATTTATCAACATCATCACCTACCACAATCATCATCTATCTATCAATCATCTATCATCATCTATCATCATCTATCATCATCATCTATCACCATCATCATCTATCACCATCATCATCTATCAATCATCATCATCTATCACCATCATCGTCTATCACCATCATCGTCTATCACCATCATCATCTATCGCCATCATCACCTATTGCCATCAGTCATCTATCACCATCATCATCTATCCATCATCATCTATCATCATCTATCGCCATCATCACCTATCGCCATCATCACCTATCACCATCATCATCTATCACCATCATCTATCACCATTATCATTTATCAATCATCATCATCTATCACCATCATCATCATCTATCAATCATCATCATCTATCATCATCAGCAGCAGCATCATCATCTATCACCATCATCATCTATCACCATCATCGTCCACCACCATCATCATCTATCACCATCATCATCTATCAATCATCATCATCTATCACTATCATCATCTATCACCATCATCATCTAACACCATCATCATCTATCACCATCATCATCATAGGTCTATCTATGTTTGTATTTCTACTAGTTGACATGTTCCTCTCTCTTTAGTCTATGTAATCTGTTTTCCCATGAGTCACACAATGCTAATCTCCTCAAAGAATTACTCTAATTTAAAAAAAAACATCACAAAGACTTCTTTTACACAAAAATCATTCCAACATGACTTGTTTAAGACATTGATAAAAAATTAACAAGGAAAGAAAAAAGTACCTCAAACTTAAAGCCCTCCTTCTCAGCCATGTGCTTCAGCATCTTTGAAGAGACGGCACTAGCAAACATGTAAACATCTGCAAAAACAAGGGACAACAGATCAAAGAAAAGAAGAAAAGAGACACTGGCATTGACCACTTACGTTGAATATTCATGTAATAGCTACATGTAACAGTATGTGCTATACAATGACATTAGAACATTAATGTGTGCTGTTGCATATCATTGAGAATTTGTAACATAATTGTGGAAGTGCTTTGAATGATTTGTGAAAAGGCCGGGCTTGAAAAAAAAAAACACTTGGCAAGAGGAAAAAGTTTCAAAATGTGACTTTTGATATAGCAAAGTAACATCATCCTTTTCCTTGAGTGATCAAATAAATAGTTCACCTTTATAATTCTTCTCCTTCTTCTTGTAACATTCCAATATCCACCATCCCAGTAGGGCACCTAATTCGTTTCCATTCAAAACTTTCCATGATCCGTCCACTAACTTTTCTGCGACAGCAAGTCGGTCTGCATCAGGATCGTTGGCCAAGATCACCTGGCTTCCGTTTTCTTCTGCCGTTTTGAAAGACAGATCTAAGGCACTTTTACCTTCCTCTGGATTTGGATTTTTGACGGTGGTGAATTCAGGATCTTCTTCTACCTGTGGAGCAAAACAGCAAAAATTTTAGCAGTGATAGGTGGAAGGAAAAGCACTCCCAAGCAGTTTTTCATTTTCCTTATGTTTCATATCCTACTTGAAGTTATTATTGCCTCAAGGAATATTTTTAACAGGCTCGCTTCGTGCTCTGCGAGCCATTACTGCAAGCCATTACTCCAAGTGGGCAAATAACCTAACTCATGCTGAGCACTTTCTGCAAACAGGTTTTGTTCTATTTTCACAACGTGTTTTTTCTATTGTACATTTTCAAGACAATTTTTTAAGCAGAATTTCGAAAACCCAGATAGCGCTCAGTTCTAATCGAAAGGAAATTCATTGCCACGAAGCTAAACAATTGGTGTCATTAATTATTCTCTGCAGCTAAAGTTAACGAAGTTAAGCTCCACAAGGGAAGAGGAGTGCAGTAATGATAAGATGACTATATATATGACATCAACTTAAAATGATACAAAGAATGATCATCATGTGACACCACAATGCAAAGCCACTTGACTAATTATGAGCCTAGGATTTTTAACAAGTATTTAACCACTATCATTGCAAGATTTCCTATCACTTCAAGTCGTCACCATACGTGCCTTCTTTCATGGAGTGCTAACCTTTAGATCGAGTGAGCAGGAGCCACCTCCCATGTGCACGTTCCCCAACCCTTCGTGAGAAGTCGCCACAAAGCAGTTGCCAAACCAAAGAGTGATGTTTTGAGATAGTAAACTGTGGGGTAAACTCACCTGTTCTTTGACCAGAATGAGGTCCTTGAATCCAAAACTCTCAAACATTGCCTTAAAAGCTGGAGTTCCAACTCCATGCATTGCTGTGTAGGTGAATTTCAATTTGGTGTCTGCATTCATTTCTCTACAAAGGCAAAGAGATTAGAACTGTGACCATATAATTGCATGCGGCTGCAACTCTCTTCATCTCTCCCAGGAAGTTAAGTTGAATCTTCTACAATACCAAATAACTTTGAAACTCAGAAAAATGATGATTGCTCACATTGTGATCCTTTCTAATGTCTTTTCGTATAATTTTCTGAAAGTTCCTTCTGATAAAAATTCATGACCATATTACACAGTCCTACAATAAATTGTTGGAGATCATTTTACACGGCCTATACTTTGGAAAGTTACATGTAAGAAGGTATTGAAAGGCAATGGTGTATTTAAATTGACGAGAAGTAGAGGCTATTATATGAAAGAAACTTTTCTTTGGTATCTAAAGTAAAATAATAATTTAGGCTTTACAATATATATTTGCAGACTTCAGATGTGCATTGTGCATATATGTCTGAACAATGTGAAGGGGACAAGCTACTTCCTAATGTATACAAGACTTGTTGATATGGAATCCCTTCTTATAGAATCCACCTAAAAGATATCTTCATACGCCACAGAAACTGGTCTAGATTCATGAAAGGAGAGGAAGCTGCTTTTGTGTAAATCTCGACGATTACAAGGCATCAAAAAGAAAAGTCAAATGATACAATTGAGGTTAGCATACGGAAGAAACATGCTTCAAGGTTAGAAGATGACTTCGTAGTCAGCAGAGTGAAAGAGTATGTTCCAAGTGCAGGAGAATTTGAGGTCACCATAGTGACGGTGTATGCTCAAAGGGTAGAAAAAGAATTTGAGTTCAACGTAGAGAGGGGGATGCTCCAAGAGCAGAAGAAGGATTTGAGGTCAATGCAGTATAAAGAGTGTATGCTCCTAATGCAGATGACTTTAAGCAATGACTGAGGACAGACAGAGTGTAACCATGCACTGTTAATTGTACGTAACTCACCTGTGCAGACACATGGCCGATGTGATATCCCCCATGTAGGAATCAAACACCTCTTGATAAGGATCCGTAACGAGAGGATTGTCCTTGAGGATCGACGTATCCCAAGAATGCTCCCAGGGTTCCAGGTTAGAGGAGATGGCTGACACGATGCCTTTGTCGATAGGTGGAATGATCTTGATGGAGATGACAAACAAGAGAGGAATGTGAGGTTGGCTGCTATTAAAATGTCAATAGGAAGAAAACAAAAATACAGAGAAATATGAGTTGAAGATTTGTCAATGAAGGTCAAAGACCGTGGAATATGCAATAGCCACTTCCAAAAAAAACATTGTTTGAGCCCCATTTTAAGGTGCCAGAATATTCTTATTCATTCCCATTGGTCTGTTTGATTTCAAGTAACGGTGCTTGACTGCTCTGTTTTCTTGTTGAGTGTGATTTTTGCAGGGCCAACAAAAATGTAGAGACAATCTTCACCTTCAGATATCTGGAAGACAAGTGCATAGTTCTCTTCCAGATTTTGTGACAGGTGATCTTTTCCCCTACTTTCTCTTTCCTAAAACACTGACAAAGAAGAAAGATGACAAGATGACATTGCCAGTGTAACTCATATTCCAGCTTTAATCACCACTCGTCATTTGATTGCAACCAAATCTGGAAAAATTAAAACTACCATGATGGTGATCTCTTGGTGAGATTTCAAACTTTGAGGCTGTTCTACTCACTTGAGCACCATTACCCCAATAGACTTTGTATCCATTGTCACCCTTGGGGTTGTGAGATGGTGTCACCATGATACCAGCAGCTAGGTTCTTCTTCCTGATGACATATGCCTATCAATTTGAGACACAAAAACACAAATTCATGAGAGTGGAAGAGTCAGGCCTTAAAACATGCACCAGCTGAAAAAGGCAAGCAAATTTCAAGATTAAAACCTTTTCAGAATCTGACATACAGTAAAGGCCAAAAGCACATATATTCACACAATGTTCTCTATTATGCAATTTTAACAAGTAGAATGTACATGATATAGTTATGTCTTCATCAAAGTTTGCAGTTTTCAATCTAAGGAAATGTTAGCTGGTTATTCAACAGATGGTTGGCAAGCAAAATTATAAATTATGCATTAATTCAGTGAATAGACGTTGACTTTCTACCTTGGCATATCATGGAAACACTTGCTCTGTGGTGCTTACAAATATCAATATGGAAATTAGATATGTATACCAGTTTAATACTCTTACAGCTAATGAATACAACTCATACCCAATGGTTAACAGCCAAACCAAGTCAGATATGTGCTACAATTCCAACAGCAGATGTGTACAAAGTAATGTATACCTCAATCAGGGTTTGTACACTTTCCTGAGGATAAAAATCAAACACTTTTCAAGGTAGAACATCATTTTCAAAGATATCAAACCAGTTGTAAAACACTCCAAAAATATCTGCAGGACATTTTATCATTTTCAACAAACTGCCTTGATTCCTCAGGAATTTCATTCCCTACAAAGCCACTGGGCTTTCAGCAAGGGCATGACAGACTAAAAATTGGCTTTTACTCACCACGAATGGAGTTGGACATGTGTGTGAGAAGAGAAAGACTGGGAACACCTGCTCGAACCATGATGGCTGCCTGACAGGTCTGCGTATCTGGAAGGATGTCGAACAGGATATATACAAACAAAAAGTACCTGAGCTGGGAAAAAAAAGTCACCAGACAGACGCTCAGTGTTACATAGCTGATGACATTATTCCTCCAGCTCGGACTTAAAGGAGTAAGAGTACAGATGGTCATGAAAACAACCATACATGCTCTTCAGTCCACCTGCCGATTTTTAGCCCATAGAAAGGAAAGATGATGAGTATCAAATATATAAGGTTACAGCCAATAATTCAAACAAAAGTGTGTTACTTGACTCAGGGTTGAACTTGAATGTTTCTTGCTTTTCATACTTTAGGAGGGAACGTAACTCAAAATTCTGCAGGTTTTCTGTCGACTTTGCTAAAAGCCTTTGTGAAGTAAGTAAAATTTTCCAATTCCAAATGACTTCTCCTTTAAAATGAGTACTTACTGCTTTGCACTGGACATACAAATACGCTAGGCTGATGTGGACTTCTGCAGTATACTGTATGATTATTGATTTTCTTTTTTTAAGTTCACAGCTCAAAGATGAACTACTGCAGCTTCTGTTTCATATTTCACAGGATAATTTTCTACAATTAAACAAAGTTTTCTCTCCATTCTTGAACAGTGGGAACCTGGCCAGAGGATTTACAAATCAACACCTCTCTTTGATTTATATTTAGCCAAGTAAACAGATACTGCTCCACTCTTACAAAAATCATCTCCATGTGATCGACATCATGCAGTAAAAACAGTCCTCTCAAGCACTGTTGGCCACAGAGTCATCTGTTCTTGTTTTTAGGATGTAAGGAAAACCCTCAAAAAATATCAAACTGTGACTTAATTCATGCCCATCAGGGACTATAAACACTCTCCCCACTTCAACGGACATCAAATCCGCTTGAAATCAAACACAAAAACCAGTAAACTGGAATGTAATTGTTAAGAGAAAGTAGGCGATTTAATCAATATCCACCATCAACATGTCTAGAAGGTTGTGCTTTTTATTAGGGTGTTAAGTATCGAAGTGTCCATACGATCCACTTAAATGTACAGTACTGTACCTTCTGCTGTTGTGGCGATGGTCGAAACCTATTGCAATGCCGTTTTTCTTGCAGTCTTTGTTCTCGGCAAGCAGATGGGTGAGGATGCCCTGAAATGAAACCAAATTTAGTTACAAAATGCAATTGAAAAGTATGGTAAAAGTGAACTAACAGGACGACAAGCACACACAATAAAGCATTCATGCTTTCTTAATGAGAAACCGCTCCATCTTTTTTTTTGGGAGGGGGGCGGGGAGAGCATGAGTTTGTATTACAAAAGGAATAGTTTAGTGACACCTTATGGAGACCTTATATGAAACTGTGGTGGCCTTCAGTAACAAATTAGTTACACTGGCTTGTGACTGGCTATGACCAAAGTTTCAGTCAAAATACTTCAAAAATGAAAACACTGAAACATTTCCAGAAAGTTGACAACATCTGCCTGGCTCTATAAGCTCACACAGTAATGTGTGTGATCTAAAAAAAACGAATGTTTACATTGTAGCAGTAAACCTGAGGCCTTTTAAGAGGGGAGGGAATTGTGGTGGCCTTCAGTAACAAATTAGTTACACTGGCTCGTGACATTAAATAGCACTCTGGGAATCATGTGTCACCTTCCCCTCCACATCTCAGGAGTATCACTCACTGGGTGGTACAAGGACAATAGCAGCCATTGTTTACGTGCTGTTTAGAGTACAGTAAACTTCTTTAATTATGTTAGGATCAGTCTGAATTGTACCTTCAACTGAATACCATGTAGAAGAGTAGAGAATGTACGAAGCAGAGATTAGTCTTTGTTTCTGTGTACTTATTTCTACGACTGGACACTACAAACTGGCGATGAAGTTCTTACTCTCACATGCTTTTAGAATTTCGACTTTTCTACAGTGATCGGTCCGCTGTGCGTTTCCTGTTCTTCGGTCAGTTCTGTGATATACTGTTCCATTTACTAGTTACGTGTACTCTCCGTTCGTGATGTCTTTACCATTTTTTTTGTCTTTACCATTTCTTTTGTCTTCTCCTAGCAAACCCACACAGCCTTGGTCTCAATGGCGGCCGAAGTTTGAGAACTATATTATAGCCGCTAATCTGGGTGCTAATTCAAGGAGGAAGAGAGCACTTCTTTTACATTGCCTAGGTGATGAGGGCCAGCGTATCTTTTACACACTACCTTCAGCTGATGCTACGGACACTTACGAAGGAGCGCTTGACATTTTGAAATCACATTTTCGGCCGGCCGTCAATGTTGTTGCTGCAAGGTATCGCTTTCGTCAACGCTCTCAACACCCGGGTGAGTCCATTGACCTTTTCATTGCTGCATTACGTGAACTTGCTGTTACTTGTCAATTTAATTCATTTCATGACGAAATGCTTCGGGACCAGGTGGTTGAAAAAGCAAATTTCTTCACAAATACGGGAACGATTACTTCTCGAAAATGATTTGAAGCTTGACAAGGCCATAGAAATTGCTCGGCACATTGAACATGCTATGAGGGATGCAAAGTCATTGTCTGGACAAACGTCTGCTACCTGTGCTGAGGTTCAATCAAAGTCGTCTTCTCCCCGTTCGCAAGCCCAGAGATCATCGCCCGGTCCATCCCCGTCTGCCTCCGGTCAGTCTGACGTGAAGTTATGCTATCGCTGCGGTTCATCTCGTCACCTGGCCAATTCTCCTGAGTGTCCTGCTATTGACAAAACATGTTCCTCTTGTAGAAAACTCGGATATTTTGCCAGGGTGTGTCATCGACGCTCCGGTTCCAGTACCTCCAATGCCGTTCGAGAAATCACAGATCCCGCCCGGCAAGACAGGAATGATGTTAATGTCATGTGTACTTCTTCGGAAACCCCTTCTGGTGCACAGAAAGAGAACATTACTTGTGACGTTATGGTAAATGATATTCCTATTTCCATGATTGTTGATACTGCGAGTGATGTTTCAATTATGAACGTTCATATTTTTGACATGTATTTTGTTCAAGAAGCACTTTTTCCATGTGCTTCTACAGTTAAGTGATATACTAATTCGCCTATTAATATTTTACATTGTGTTCATGCTCACGTACGTGTTCAGGAATGCAGTACTTCTGCATTAATCCATGTTGTTGAGTCAGGTAGTACTTTGATGGGTAAGGATCTTATTCAAGCCTTAAAGCTTAAGGTTGATGGTGAATCTATGACTTGCTTTGCCACTACTGAATGCCCGGGTCCTGAAAGGCACACTGAAATCACCTCTAAATTTCAGGCATTACTTAGTGACCAGTACCGTAAAATTAAGGGGTACCAGTACAAGGTTATGCCTATTCCTGGTGCAAAACCGGTACAGCAACACTTGCGTCGATTACCATTTGCAGTGAGAGACAAAGTTAAAGAAGAGTTACACAGGTTAGAGGCAGAAGGGGTCATTGAAAAAGTTGAAGGGGCGTCACAGTGGGTGTCGCCCATCGTAGTTGCCTGGAAAAAGAACAGTACTATTAGAGTGTGTGTTGATCTTCGGCGGGTCAATGAAGCCATTGTGGTAGAAACCCACCCCTTGCCCAATATCGAGGAGTTGTTGTCTGAATTACACGAAGCTCAGTATTTTTCCAAACTTGATCTAAAAACGGCATAACATCAACTAGAATTACATCCAAATAGTAGGTATCTTACGACTTTCATAACACACGAGCGACTTTTTCGCTACAAAAGAATTTGTTTCGGCCTGGCGTCCGCTCCATCTTGCTTTCAGAAGGTAATGAGTCATATTTTGCGTGACCTGAAAGGTGTTCAATGTTTTTTAGATGACATAATTGTGTATGGTAAAACTCAAATCGAACATGATGATAATTTGCATAATGTGCTTACTAGATTACAGAATGACTCTTAAATCTAAGTGCGAATTTAATGTGAGAAGTGTTCAGTTACTTGGACACAAAATTGACAAAGAAGGTATCCATCCCAATCCTGATCTCGTTAGGGCAATCTCTGATGCGCCACCACCCACTTCAAGTGATGAGGTTAGGTCCTTTTTAGGATTGGCAGGCTATTATGCCAAATTTACACGGAATTTTGCATCAAGAGTGCAACCGCTTCGGGAATTGCGAACAAAAGAAACATTTTCTTGGACCTCCGATGCAGACTGATGCATTTGCTGCTATCAAACACGCTATTACAAATAGTCCCACATTGTCCCTGTTTGACCCGTCCCTGGATGTTATCATTACCACTGACGCGTCTGGATATGGCATTGGTGCGATACTGACACAAGTAAAAGGGGGTCAGGAAGTTCTTGTGACATGCGCGTCGTGCAAATTAAGTGACTGCGAAATGAAATATTCTGTGGGGGGAAAAGAAGCTTTAGCGTGCATATGGGCTATTGAAAAATGGCATACTTACTTATGGGGTTGTAAATTCATACTTCGTACGGACCATAGAAGTCTTACTACAGTACGTTACTTGCTACCTCAGGGACGGGGCATAGGCCTATGCGAATTGCTCGAGGGAGAGCCAGATTGCTTCATTACAATTATGAGGTGCAGTTCAAACCTGGATCAGCAAACAAAGTAGCTGACGCGCTTTCCCGTTTACCTTCTCAGAGTCATAACAATAGTAATACTGGTAATGCCATTGATGAGGACGATTCTGATGCAATTTGTGAAATCACTATCAGTGAAGGTAGTATCACTGAAAGGCAACTCCGTGAAGCAATTAATGAAGATAATGTATACAACAGAGTCAAAGAGAATGTTATGCAGGGATGGCCTGCGACTAAATCACAAGCTGATGTTGAGGTACACGGATATTTTAATTTTAGGGATGATCTTGCCATACATAATGAGATACTGTTCCGGGGTGACCGTGTTGTTGTACCACTTTCACTAACTGCCCCTTTGATTGCATCAGCTCACGAGAGTCATCAGGTCATGGTCAGGACTAAACAAAGACTAAGGCATCTATACTGGTGGCCAAAAATGGATGTACAAGTATTTGATGCAATCAGCGCTTGTCAAACATGCCAGATGAATGATAAGTCTGCCTCACCATGAGTTGGGCCTCTTCAACCGGTACCATTTCCTACCAAATGTTGGAAAAAGTTAGGCTTAGATATAGTTGGACCGGATATGTCAGCCCCGCCCACTATGCATTTTGCAATCACTTTGATTGATTATCATTCCAAGTGGCCGGAAGTAGAGTTTGCTTCCACTGTTACACGCAAGGCCGTAATTAATATCTTAGCTTCAGTGTTTAGTCGGGAAGGGTTCCCTAAAGAGATAGTTACGGACCACGGTGTTCAATTTACTTCACATGAATTTTCGACATACCTGCAGGCACGAAACATTAAACATCAAATGTCTGCTATAAACCACCCTCAAGGGAATGGGGAGGTAGAGAGATTCAATCGTGTTCTGAAAGAGGCTTTACAAACAGCTCGGTTAGAGGGCCGAGATCTTCAGTATTCTATACTTGAAATACTTTGTATTTACAGATGTATGCCGCATGCGACTACTGGCGAGGTGCCGTCTATGTTACTTCATGGGCGTCATATGCGGACTAAACTAGACATAGTCGGTGTGACGGCGTCACCACAGGATAAAAGTAATGAGGAACTTAGAGAACGAGTTCAAGCTGCTCAGAACAAATATCGAGTGAATCATGATGTGCGAAATTCTGTCAAAGTACAAGAGTTTATTCCGGGTGGGTACGGGTTAAGCGCCCGGGTCACACACCAAAGGGGGTTAGCAAATTTGATGGCCCATTCCAAATAAAAGCTAAAGTTGGCCCAAACACTTACATTATGGAGAACAACACCACATGGAATGTTGAGCGAATTGTGCCGTACTATGGTAAAGTACCTCCATCGCTACCAGGTCAATCTAGTGAGAAAGCCACTATTGTTCAGAGCCAACCTGATAACGAAGACATAGTTCACGGTGCGGAGTCAGCTAGGCCACATCGAGCTAAAAGATTACCACCTTGGTATCAAGATTACGTTTTGGATACATGAGTCTGTAAATAAATCTTGCAAGGGCATGTCTGTTAAAGGACGTGTGACATGCTTCCAAAAAAGAGCTTCCTTCATGCAAACACTACAAAGTAAAACCCTCAGTGAAAATCCGTTGGAATTTTGTTTATATCTATTACCGTTTTTGAGATATGACTTTTCAAAAATTGACGAAAATGCAAAACAGATGACGTGGAGTGTTGTACAGTGTCAGTTTTTCTTTTGTTTACCCTATATATTTTGCCTCTTAATTACTTAATTACTGAGTTTCACGTTGGTGCATGATATCGATGTTTTTGAAGGAGAAAACACATGCTTCCAAAATAAAACCCTCTGGGCATATAAAATTCACAAATGACCTTGAAATAAAGGTTACATAAACAAAGGATTAACATAAGACATATCCTGGGAGTCCCTTCTCCTGACATCACAAATTTGCATATTTAGCCAATGTTTATTCATGACACAGCTATGAGACACTAATTTACCTGTAAATTTGTCAATCTTTGACGGATTTTGACGCAATTTGTGGCTATTTTCAACATTTTGAATGCCTAATGCACCCAATACCTCAAAATGTCATTTTCATGTCACCAGACCTTCAAGTTAACCAATCAAGCATGTGTATTACTGTACTCATCTAGAATGAGAGTTTCTTTACTTACGCTATAGCAAAAGAAAACTAGCACAGCAATGCAGCTGTAGCTTACAACATTGAACTGAGGGTTACGGCCCTATGTTCTGACACACTTTTGTTCACACACCCCATGTTCTCACATGTTACAACACATTACATCAGGCACCATTTTGGGTCCCAGCTATGATGCTCAGCATAGTAATGACGCATTGATCAGCTGCTGTTGTTGGAATTTAAGTGTACATGTCGAAATATAAGTGTGTCGGAACATTGGGGTGTCGAAACTTATGGAAGCCACTGAACTAAGTAGAGGTAATCTTTGCAGCACTGCAAAATGAAAGTACAGTACTTGGAAGGTGACAAACTGTAACTTACAAAAAGTATTTAGTTGACACAATATCAAGCCTATGACATTGTCATATGCCCGTGTAGTATATTAATTTTGACAGTTGAAAAATGGCATTAGGTGTACCAGCTATGATCTGTAGAGAAGGTTAAAACTCCTTTCTACTGTGTGATATGTAAGGATGCAATGGATAATGTTCAGATCCTGTCAGAGCTGGCTTTGGCTGGATCTGAATTAAATGTGCACTAGGAATAGATTTTTGCAATGGTTGTAAAATTAGAATGTACACGGTTTGTAAAAAAAAACACTGCAGTGTTGATGATCCAACAAATCAACTGTTTACTCTTTAGAGTTTACAATGATCACTCAGCCACATGCTTTACTAATTTGTGATAGGTGATAGTTCAGTTGGAGTTGATGACCCACAGGGCAGATAGGCTGGCCAGACCAACCTTAAAATTTGATTATTGTTTACTAGAGTGACCACAGAATAGCTCTCCAGCTAAACCTGTTCAGTTAGAGTGCCATGTGCAAAAGAGCAACCATTTTGACTTATTACCTCACACACTTGGTGAGCTAATAAGTCCAAATAACACGAAAATCACAAATAATTCAACTTCCGTTTTGAATATTTAATTTCTAAATAGTACAAAAAATATCCATTTTGACAAAGAATCTATGACCAAAGTTTCAGTCAAAATACTTCAAAAATGAAAACACTGAAACATTTCCAGAAAGTTGACAACATCTGCCTGGCTCTATAAGCTCACACAGTAATGTGTGTGATCTAAAAAAAACGAATGTTTACTTTGTAGCAGTAAACCTGAGGCCTTTTAAGAGGGGAGGGAATTGTGGTGGCCTTCAGTAACAAATTAGTTACACTGGCTTGTGACATTAAATAGCACTCTGGGAATCATGTGTCACCTTCCCCTCCACATCTCAGGAGTATCAATCCCTAGGTAGTACAAGGACAATAGCAGCCATTGTTTACGTGCTGTTTAGAGTACAGTAAACTTCTTTAATTATGTAAGGATCAGTCTGAATTGTACCTTCAACTGAATACCATGTAGAAGAGTAGAGAATATACGTAGTAGAGATTAGTGTTTGTTTCTGTGTACTTATTTCTGCGACTGGACACTACAGAAACTTGAGCGCTACTCCAAGTTCACCTACTGTATTTACAACTCAACGTATTGCTTTTGAAGATTGACTGACTGCTCTTGTAAAGAAAGATTTCCAATTTCCTCAAGGTTACAAACTGTTACCTTAAACTAGCAAATTACTGCAAGAAGTCTTTCTTTTTCTTTGACTTTTTATCTTGAAATGTGACACCTGTAAAAATTAGATTCCGGTTTACAGTATTGGAAAATGAGCCTTAATGTTACCAAAATGAAGTTCACAAACCTTTAGGCATTGTAATGTTTTTATTTATAAAGGTAGATTCCAAAGAAATGCAAAGCATGTTTACTTTATTTGGTAATTGGTATGACATCACATACTTCCCATGATGCAATGCACCACCAGTAAAGCGTCTCCACATCCAGTGTTTCTCCTAAACCACTGTGACCCGACTGTGACACAATGGCATTTCAGTTTGATGCACTGATGTGCGAGGGAACAAATAAAGAGGATTCTATTTGTTGCTCCAATTGATGCCATCTGAATGTGTGCTCTGTTACATGCTGCTGAAATTTAAGGCAAGTCCATTTTTTTTTTCCTCATCAAATTTAACTACTTTGACCCAATGGATATTTTCTTAGAGGAAACACTGTCCTATTTGGGAACCAATCCTTCCCACTAAGTGAATCCCTTAAAATAGTATGTAAGGACTCTCTGCTAGAAGCATTGTCTCAAATACCAGACTGATATTTATTTTCAGTTATACATGTTATTATATAATCCTCGAATTCACAGTGGAAATGATCTCCTTCTTTGAAACAGTAAAGTATTTCATGATGTACTCTGGTACCTGTTACCACATTTTGCAGGTTCCACTATCACCAGGACAATGCTGTCCTCTTGTTGTATACAAAGAGGTTATACAATGCCCCATACAAGCATAAATACAATACATCATTTCATTGTATACTGTACAATTGACAATTGTTGTTTTC
The DNA here is from genome assembly GCA_021234535.1 of Stichopus chloronotus. Classification (NCBI taxonomy): domain Eukaryota; kingdom Metazoa; phylum Echinodermata; class Holothuroidea; order Aspidochirotida; family Stichopodidae; genus Stichopus; species Stichopus chloronotus. Next base: position 14,287,585 of record CM037834.1, read on the forward strand.
ATACACACAGCTGAAAGTCACACAGTGACACTGACACCAGTAAGCCTGTAGTCTTGTCAACAGACAGTCTATAAATTGCTTCCTAACAGCAGCTGTGGACTTGTCATCACCAAATAGAATATCATTCAGGCATAAACAACCATGCTGAATCAGCTGGGAAGAGGATGAGCCTGGAAACCAGACAATTGTCTTCAGTCCATATACCTGTACAGTACTGTACTGTGCTGTGCAGGAGAATCCCAACAATATTGCTAGGCTTGTTCACTGTAACAAAGCAATTCTCATATGGCTTTTATGCCAACAAGTAACTGCAAAGTTCCTTCACAAAAGTATCTGTATACCCATGGTCTATTTCATGTTCAAATGTTTTACCTGGACAAACTCATTATGCTGATCTATCCATGGTAAAATTCATTGACAATCAACTTATTGATCTTGTAACAACAGCTGTGAATTCAAACACTATTTGAGAATTCCAAATAACTCTGTAAATGGAGGCAGAGTTGCTATGGTAAAATTAATTTTGGTTTCAGCCATCTTGACTTTAAAGATCATAACTAAGGATTACAGATAGACAGTTACATCTTACATGGTAGGCTATGCTTCAATTCTTCAAAATTCTTCAAACCACTTCCAGATAATTCTCAGTGATACTGACAGTCTGTGGAGTTTAGATCCCTTACATATGCACATCGTTACCATAGTTAGTTATGCTACCTTATTTACAGTATTGTTCAAGACATTCTGGCAAATCCAATCTGAGAAAGGATTACCAGGTCTATTACCACTGAAATCTGCTAAAGGAGAGGTTTTTGTGTCCGACAAGAGACCCTCTTGGGCTCATGGTTGTTGCGTTCCTACAATACAGTAAGTCTCCCAGTAGTTCATTCCTCTTTTCTGTTCAAATTTTAAAAAGGGTTCTGTTTTTCAGTGAAGACACTCCCATCTACTTGCTGACACATGCATACGGTCCCAACATGAGAATTACTTACAACATTAACCGTAAAGGTAGTGGGGCTCGCTTCTAGAAAAGAAAACCATTCTCGGAAACAAAAGCATGTGAGTTGTACAAGAAAGACATAACAAAGTATTGTGCAACTGAATATTTCAAATTAAGTGAATATCTATAAGCATTTTCAATCATTCAGTATCTCAGCACTGGAACAATCTATGAAGATGGGAGTTGGTGATCAACTTGATTTTCTAAAGTCTAACATGTATTTCTTTAGGTAGATTTTAAACTTTTAAAATGCTTCAATACTCTCTCCTAAATGCCAAGATGCAACCCCCTCCACATACTTAAAGACAGTAACTTATTGCCTCAGACAGTCCCAATTCTCTAAGGTGCAACCACTTCCTTCTTTCAGTCTCTCTCAAAGCCAGTCTATTAAAAAAACTCTTCCACATGAATAATTACTGTAGAGCAATGGGGTACCCTGTGTACCCTGTGTAATATGAGCTACTCTGCATCTTTCGAAGTTGCTGTCGATCTAAAGACAGAACCAACTGAGACTTTTGCTCACTCCGAGGCAAAACTGCAGCATGGGGTGACAAGTGACTGCCTTTAAAATTAACCATTTCATTGGGCACACTCTATGCAGTAAACTCTGTCTTCATACAAATCCCTGGATTGAGTTTCATATAGCATAGATTCCTTTGGTATTGAAAGGGTTTGAACCCTGTATTCTTGTATTTCTTATTTATCTTACTTATATGATCTTTAGAGTCAAGATGAAACCAAAATTAATATGAATTTAAACAGTCAGGTGAAAGTTAACCTCACATGTCAAACTCTAACTTAGTCTCTAAAAAGCACTTTCCTTGGACTATTCCACGTTGGCAGGCATTACTTTATCAAACTCACTTTGCTGATCAATCCATGGTTAACTTAAACAAAAATCAACTCATAACATCTCACAACAACAGTCATATGACAGAATACAAATAGAATACAAATAGCCAGTTCAAACTTTAAGTAACAAGAGTCTAACTCTGCATTGGGAGATGACTGACTGGGATGGCCCTCTTGAAGGTGTATGTACAGAAAAAGCATATACACACATGAACACATTTTGCTAAAATTAATAATACCTGTCTAAGGCATTATATTAAGGCATATTATTAAGGCTATACAAGACATGCCTTAGAGTGACTATAATGCAGTGTGCAAAAACATCTACAGTAATAGGGTAATGGGGTAAAAAATATGAGAAATTAATAAAGAATGCATCCCACAAAGTCAAGAGAGCATCTTAACAGTGAATTTAAAGAATCGAATACTGTACTCTGCCCCATTCCTCTTAATTTTTTCTCTTGTATCTTTTTTTTTGTTTTAGTTTTTTTTTCTTTCATATACAAACGCTAGTACTTTGATGGTAAGAAAAAAACGAAAAAGAAAAAAAAAACCATAAGAATTTATTGTGGAGTGATTTGGGAATATTTAACTAAATTACAGAAATGGAATTACTTAAAACTCCACTGAAGACTTACGATGTATTAGTTATGACTGTACAGTTTTCACCAATAGGTTGTTGCAAAATTTACAACTGCGTTCCATTTTATCGGTATCTAAGTGCCATATGAAAATGTTCCACTAGAATGGTTAAAGAGCAACCATAGAGACTAGTAACTACTGTATGGGCATCTCAAAGTGATGAAAGTCATAACTGAGTAGGGGCCGGTGAACACCTTTCAGATCAGGACCTGAAGAGATGCACGATGTAAAAAACCATTTTAGAAATAGAACGACGCTCTGATGCAATTTTGCTGAGTGGTGATCTCTTCTCAATGACCTGCCTTTGATGAACAATAAATGGACTATCTATCAGCTAGGGTACAAATGTTAGACACCGCCAGTGAACAAAGAAAAGAAACCAACTGAAAAATCATTCTTTATTTTAAACACAACTAGACGAGTACATACTACCTGCAAAGGTGATATTTTAAGCAAATTTCAAATTTCGAGAACGATAAACTTTGAGGATGTTCTAAAAACAGGTGAGGCATCTTTATTTTTGTGTCAATCCAAAGGTAGCTTTCAGGCCATTTGAACTAACCTGTGCAGTTTGAATCACAATTAAGTCATTGATTCTTGCTGTCCCAGCTTCCATGCGAGCTCTCAATCCTTCAAAGAAAGGCACATGAAGAAATACAAATTTAATGACAGCAGTCTGCTTCAAAGTAAGATCTATCTGAAATATTAGTTGTTGAATTGCACTACATGTTGTATTGCTTGTTTAAACATAAATTTTTGTCAACTACAGTAGAAAAGATTTAGCTAAAGAAATCATAGTTAAGGACCATGTGACATGCATCTTGAAAAGAACTGGCTTCATTTAGAAGATGTAGAGCAACACCCTGGATCACAATCCATTGAATTATGTCTACATCACTTTTGAAACTTTTAAGTCAGAAGGAAATGCAAATATGATGACGTTGGACCATTGCATGGTGTTGGTGTTTCTTAGGCCTACATTGTCTCTTCATAAGTTGCCATCTAGCTTAGACATTGATAGGTGATCTTAATTTTTAGTGAGAAGAAAATATGCTTCCAAAATAAAGCCATTGGCATATAAAATTCTGATTCCATGTGACTGAAATAAATGTTAAGGGCTGTGTAACATGAAAATGACATTTTGAAATTGAGACTATACTGGTCATTAAAAATGGTAAGAACAACCACAAATTCTATCAAAATCCATAAAAAACTATGATTTTACTGGCAAATTCTTGTCTTACACATGAATGAGGAATAAAAATTGGCTAAGTATGAAATTTATGACTTGCATGATATATCTTACATTAACCTCTGTTTATTTAACCTGTATATCAAAGAAAAGCACTTGAGAATTTGATATGCCCCACGGGTTTTGTTTTGGAAGCATGTATTTTCTTCTTTACAAAATATTGGTATCACTTACCAACGTGAAACCCAGTGATTAAGTAACAATGAGATAATAACTCAAGGTCTCGCAAAGAAATGCTGACACAGTGTGCAATAATCCATGTCATCTTATTTGCACTTTCATCAAACTTTGAAAAGCCCTATCTCAAAACTGGTAATAGAAACACAATTCCAATGGACTTTCATTCAGGGTTTCACTCTGCTACTTTTTAATAATGCCAGCACTTTTCTAGAAGGATGTCACACAAGCTTTTAGTAATCATGTGACATCATGTGATTGGCTGTCTCAAATTCACAGATTTGCATATTTGGTGTATGTGTATTCATGATGTAATTGTAAAACAGAAGTTTGTTTGTAAGATGGTCAATACTTGATAAATATTGAAGGCAATTGTGGCTATTTTCATTATTCTTAAGGGCTACTTTTGTCAATAGTTAAAAATGTGTTGTAATTGTTGTTAATTTTGTATCACATGTACATTAACAATGGAAAGTTACAATGCATAGCATACTGCATGTAAAAACAGACAGAATTCTTTACAATCAGAGACAAATTGTGTATGGATTTAACAGAAAATAACAACAATGTAGTTAATCCAACCAGAGAGCCCAAAGGCATTGTGGTTTTGATGATTCAATTACCAGCATTTTGAATCTGATGTATTGCATGAGCTGATGATATGAAACATGCTTGGTCAAAAAGTTTCAGTACCCCTGTTGAAACCAAGTGACATTTGCTTTCCACCAGAAACAACTAGGGGTCTTTGTCTCAATATGATAAACCCACAAACTAAATATGAAAAGTATTCATCATTCCTTCAAAACCTGAGATATTGTGTGGACAAGGTTTCCAGTATTTAACCTCTGGTGAAGAAAAATGGCCCATAGCCAGAAAGAACACCTGTATCTCTCAGTCCTGCATCTTATAACAATGGGTCTGTTTTTCCTCTGGCTAAATTGTAATTTGTGATGCTCACATGACATGCACAAGATTTTCGGTATTGGACCTCTGGTGACCCCAGATGACCTTTGACCTCCACCAAAAACGATAGGGTTCTTCCTCTCAATACGACAAACCTACATACAAATTATGAAGAGTATCCATCATTCCTATCTGGAGATGTCTGTTTGCACAAGCTAAGTGTCACAAACACACATGCACACACAAACATACATACACATGCCACCATGACCGCATAGGTCTCTCTTATCATCGAAACCAATAACATTAAATAATTTAAAAATAATTCAATGGGCACACCTAGAGTGGACCTATGTATGCCTGTGACATACCTGCAGTGCCAAATGCAATCCGTGTGCCAAATCTTTTCTTCAGCTCAGTAACATCTTCCTTTTTCAGTAAATCTACAACCTCACGTCTGGTTGGTGGATACTAAAACAAAGAGAAAACAATAACCTTGCTCATTATCCAAACATGGTATGTTAAATTTTATCTGTGCAAGACAAAGAGAATTTCAATTTTGCATGAATGGATACCTGCATCATCATTAACACTACCATAATTAGGGGAGTAACTGCTGAATGCTCTGGACACTTTTTGATGTAAATTTGGTGTGAAGTTGGTGTTGTGGTTCCAATGGCTTATTATAACAGAAAAACTTTTCAGCTTAAACCATTTTGAGAACAATTCTACATATATCAGAAGCAGATTTGGAGAATATCTTCAAAGTCCACTGACACTCTAGTCTGGGGTGGAATCATGGTTAATATTATCTTTCATATACATAGTTCTCGGGAAAGTCTTGGTGGCCTGCTGAGACTTCAATCTGGAGTGGAGTCACAGTCGTGGTCGCAGTGATGAAAACAAACACTTGTGATGTCATAGAAAATGACTCTGGGACACTGGGACTGACAGTCTAGTCTGGGGTGGAATCATGGTTAATATTATCTTTCATATACATAGTTCTCGGGAAAGTCTTGGTGGCCTGCTGAGACTTCAATCTGGAGTGGAGTCACAGTCGTGGTCGCAGTGATGAAAACAAACACTTGTGATGTCATAGAAAATGACTCTGGGACACTGGGACTCCAATAAGGAGTGGAGTTGGGGTCGCAGTCCTCATCATCTTGTACATAGAAGTTGTGAGATATTCCAATAGGACTAAAATCTGAAGTTTATTCATGGTCGTGGTTGCGGTGATGAAAACAAATGATTGTGATGTCATAGTGAATGATGAAATACACCGTACTGGGACTCCAATATGGAGTGGAATTGTGGTCGCAGTCTTCATCTTGTACATAGTACTTTTAAGGTTTTCCAAAATCTGCATTTTCAGGCTTATTTTGTAGGGGTGCACAAAATTTGACAATGCGCAAAGTTTGGTGTATGCAATGACATAAGCAGCATGACAAAGTTTTGACTATTATACTTTACAGTTTATACCTTGTAATGAATTGAACTAATGCCAGCACACCTGTTTATTTAATCGCCCTTGTCTGATTAGTCAACTTTAAGGTACTGCATTTACACAGAAGAGGTACTGTAGGCTAGGCCTAAAGCATTCTATTCGCAGCAACTACCTAATTTTACAGCTTTCCAAATCATGATTTTGACCATTCAATGGACTTGCTCATAACCGTTTCTGTTGCTAGCTTGTTCACATATAACTACTTTAGGTTTACGTACAGGGTTTGTTCAAAAGGACGCCATTCATGTAATGATCATCCCGCTGACATTAGTGAGGTGTGCGAAGTTTGGCAGAATTACACTGTATTTTAACCCAAGCAAATGTTGATTAAAGATTTCAAGGTACAGTTCCAACCAGATTAGTTCAAATCATATTAAAAAGGTACATTGGACTTACTTGTACAAGATTAGTCGATTTATAGGGATTTTGTATTTACAGCAGCTAGAAATTCCAAGGTTTTATGTTAGATGCCCGAAGTTCTATACATCCATGACATATTCGACATTACAAGTATTATGATACTATTTAAACCTAACCTAGGCCTAATGTCGGTCGGCGCCATACACAGATACAGAACTCGTCCAGCGTGAAACACTGAGAAGTGAGGTAACAAGGTACTGAAACAAAAGACAAACCTTGTCCCACTGCAGCCACTGGCTGATAGTTTTATCCAGGGTTTCATCTCCCGTATGTACTTCCACCTCCATTTCGTGAAACAGGAGCAGGCACTAAGTAAGCACAGATGATGTATTCTGTCACAAATACTGTCGTGAACCAATGTGGTTTATACTTCACTTATCTGTTTCACCGATTTGGTTATTGTGTCTTGAAGTTTGTGACATATATATATGTGTATTTATATCTTACACACGTGCACAACAAACAATGACAGGTTCAAAGTGCTGCAGCTTGTGACCAGTTTGACTTGCTTTGAGCGGAACGATGGCAGAAACTGACATCGTACACTTTGTTGTGATTGAAAATTTACGTGGACATTCCCTACAGTACATGTTAATTCTTGCACTTGCTCAAGCTTTTCATTGAACGTACCTGGTTATCTGGGCCTGGGATCTAAGCGACTGCGTAATGTAAACCATATTACGAGTGATGCAACACAGCGCAAATGTTCGCAATATGGTACGGCATTAAAAACTGCTAGACCTGTCTGCACAATCACCTCATCACGACCGCGGGGAATGACTAGGTCTCCCTCACCAAAGTCCGGGATAATAGCAGTAGGGGCCCAGACATTAAACCAGTAAACTGTAGCAATTCGCCTCGCAGTATTTTTCATGACGTTGCTGAATATCCTTACTGCATTAGCGAGATGTAGTGGCAGCAACAAGTTGTCAAATGACTTTGTGATTCCCTGCTTATATCCATGGCGTCGATTGGGGGTCGGTCCCTTTCTCTTTTTTTAGAGAAGGGGACACTAACGCATTTGTCCCCCACTTTTTGTGACCCTGAACTAAAACTCAGCACAGAATTTCCTTAGTGGGAGTGTCAAATTTGCTAACTTAGTATGTTCTTAGAAATAAAAAAAGAAAAATTAAGCAGAAATTAACAACTGCATGAAGGGCCAGAGAGACTGAGAAGTGCTATTTCCCGCAGGAGCTATTTTTATCTTTATTTTTTTTTTTGGTACGTTACAAAAGTTTATGTACAGGGTGTATACAACCTTAATTGAGTTATTTACTTTCCCCACTTCAATGCTAGTTTGCTCAAAGTCTACTAGTGGCAGCGAGGAGAGTCTAAGGCCTAGCCTATATTGCACGTGGAGCTTACGTAATTCTTTTTTTTTCTTTTCTTTTTTTTGATAAAACTAAAAGTTATATGGCCTCAGTTATAGGCTAATCAGCAAAATAGGGGAGCTTCTAGCGGTGGATAGAACTCATAATAGGCATATGCAACTTAAAATATTTTCCATTTTTTGTGACGTACAAATGGAGGACAAACGCGTTAGGATTAACCTTATTGTAGGCCTATCTGTCCATCGTCATGAATTTCACTATTTGATAGGCAGGAAACCGCAAATCTTCCTGGGGCTCTTACAGGGCTCCAGGACCCTAGTGAGACGTTGCACACCACAGGCCCCAGCCGGATCCTAATGCCGACCCAGGACACAACAAAGATTTGCTTGTGTGCTTCTCGTGCTTGCTATAACAAACACTATAGCGGGAAAAAAAAAGATTTTCAATCGCATTCTTGGGAAACTGAGCAATAGGGCCTATTTTCTAACACTGCAGCTGTCAGGGGAGGGGAGTATGTTTACATGCAACATTTGCCAAACTATAAAAGAGGATGCATGTAAATTCAATCACATGACTTTTTGCATGACGTATTATATCTCAAAACACTTGATGTATTTCTTTTTATAATAGATGGAATTTCCTCATGATTGAGAAATTATAGACATAAGATCCCTATTTAAAGGATGAATACATGCTTAGAAGCAAGCACCTTAATACCGATTGGAACAAACGGGAAGTGCCGTTTCGACCAGCTGAGGGGGCCGGGGTGAGGTTGTAAACACAAAATTTTCTAGTACGCTCCTTGCCAACCGATGCCGGTGGCGCTTCGGCTTAGATAGCAGTGCCAGTACCCACACTCCCCCATACAGATTTTCCTGTTACCGACTTGGGCTACGCCATGGCTTACGCGCCACTTTTGGGGGAAAAATAGGCCAGATGTGCCCCTCCCAACTTTCAATATCAAATGGACGCCCCATGTCAATGTTAACATTTTGAAGTTCCAGCACAATTCAGTTGCTGAGAGTTTCTCGAAAGGTTTTTCAACTTGCACCTCTGGTGACCTCAAATGACCTCCGACCTCCATGAAAAATAATATGGATCAACCTATTCACTATAAGTTTGAAGTTCCAGCAACTTTCTCTTCTGCAGATTCTGTATTTACTATGTTTTTAAACTATGACCTGACTCTAACCTCGTGTGACCTTTGATGCCTCCCAAAAAGTGACAGATATCTAGAGCAACCAATGTTAAGAGTTTGAAGTTCCCAACTTACAGCAACTGAGATGTAGATTTTCAGAGTTTCCCCTCTGGTAACCTCAAATGACATTTGACCCACATGGAAAAAGTAGGGATAATCTACTTACAATGGACTATACCTACATACAAACTTCGAAGTCCCTAATTGAGCTACATTGTTTACAAGATTTTAAAACTATGTCCTCTACTGACCTCCATGGTGTGACCTTTGAAATCATCTCAACTTGACAGAGATCATCTCATCTACTTATCAAGTGCTGCCAATGGGTAAAGTCTGAAGTTCCAGCAATCATCAGTTGCCAAGCTATACTCCTGAACAGGCTTTTCAGACTTTCCCTGATCCTGGTGACCTCAAATGACCTTTAAGCCGATTTTTTAGCCGATGAAGGAGCGACGACTTCAGTAATGTGCATGCAGTGGGACCTGTACTATTGCATATTCACTACCTATAGGGGCTAGGTTCCAACTAGCCCTCACAGAATGTTTGTAATGTGCTAAACCTTTGTCTCTAGAAAAGCTCTTTTGCGTGGATAGAACATGATATCCAGACATATACCATCATGGTTAGGGTGTATCCTCTCCAGAAGGATCGAATAACTATGTATGATACGGTATCATGTGAGGAAATGGCTGCTAGTTGTGATATACATACTGTACTGATATTAGGCTACATGACTTCTGCACCTTCTTCCAAATCGGGTATTAGTATATCTATTTAACAAATTCGTGGTAAAAAAAATGGTCTACAAATGACAAATGCATTCAGAAAGTACTCCAGTAGACAGAAAAAAATAGTGTTAGTGTTTTAATTTTTCTTATGTTGATGTCAAATAGATAGTATTGCTGAGCAAGGTTTTATGTCTTTCCCTCGCAAGTAAATGGAATAGAGTTTGTTTGAAGGTCATTGTTTACCTGAACTCTTGCAGTGAACAATTAAGAAGGGAGTTGATATGTTGGTGTGGCTTTAATTCTTCGCTTGCTTTTTTTTTTCTGTTTTTGCTTTGTGATGTGCCTCTTGTGCTTCTTAACATTTTATTTGCTCTCTCCACCTCTCTCTTTCTCTTTCTCTCTTTGGTGAGAATAGCAAAGCGTTGGATTTAAAATAAAAAAGTCTCTATATTTACAGTCGTAGGTAAAGTATGTTATTTCACACAGATACATCGACTTCATCCTTTGCATTTCTTTATAATCTTCACAGGCGTCAAAGAAAATTACAGAGTTAAATGAATTTTACTTTACTTTAATCGTTAAGAAATTCAAAGCAATAGTGCAACTCGACCCCGGTAACACAAAACGTTTAAAAAGTAGTTCAGGTATATACGGGCAAACGATGTGTGTTACAATGTGGATCCCGAAATTAAATACAGCCACGACTTCCCGTATACCTTTTAGCGGAGATTATACCACCCCCTCCAATCCTCCTCCCCTTCTCTGTAATGAAATATACACTCATTTAAAGAAAAAAAAACTATATTAGACTGGTTCCGATCGAGAAAAACTGCAAGTAATCCGAGAGTAATTACCTCTGAAGACCTAGACGGCCTTGAAAAGAAACTTTACACCAGTAACAGTACAAGGAACTGCATCAGTGCTGGTATATCCGATGCATAGGACGGATTTGGATCTAGATTTGCCAGTCATTCTTTGCTTACCCTCAACCCTACTCAACGTATAATAAGAAGCAAGAATGGGGTGAGTCTACTAGTTTCCTTACATTAAACCTGTATGAGCTACATGCATTCAGAGTTTTTCCGCAACAAAGCAGGCCATGTTATCGTAGAAATCGATTTTTTTTTTTTTGAGCTGGTGATTTAGTTTTAAACATCAGACGACGGTGATGGGCATTTTTGGTCTATTTATATTTTTTTATTCTCACGCAGAGACGCCACCAGTGGGACATGGGGCGCGTCGTGCCCGTGGACATCTGGATCACATTTTGAACCAAACCAAAAGTAAATTGACTTGGAAACGTACACGTATTTAAGCGACATTTACATTTGAATGGGTGTCGGTTGACGCGTTAATAACCACAATAAACAAAACATCAAAATTGCTCGCGTGCATCTCAAACGGGCTTTGAATATGAAATACCATTCCAGTGATCTGGGAGGGGTTTTCAGCCAAATATGACGGCAGTATCAGCATGGGAGTAATACTTCAGCGCCAACCGATGGTGGCACTCCTTGTAGATATCCTACAGCAATACGTACATCCCCCGCCCCCCTTTCCTTAGTAGATCATGGCGGAGCCACCCTCCTCACATGATTGCTACACCGAAAAGTAACTACATTTGAAGAAAATCATCAAAAGTAGACAAGTGAATTAAGCGAATTTGCTAATCCATCATTCGGGTTTCTTGATTTCTTGCCGAAGTTTAAATTACATGATTACCCTGCCATTTCTTTCTGGAATCCTTTTACCTACTACGCTTTAAAAAAAAAGCTTTTGATGCACTACCTCAGTATGTATTGACTTTCTATCCGGTTTTGTGTACCTATCGTCTGCATCTTTTCTTTCGGTGGGTCTGAGTGTGACAAAGATAAAGGGCGGGGGGAGGGGGAATGTTTTTGGTCCGTCGTTTGTCTCTTTTCTTTTTCTTTCTCTGGATCTTGGGCCAATACGATTTTGTTTTCTCCTTTTCTTTTTTTGTTTTCTCCTTTTCTTTCCCATGATGATTATTCTTCATTTTTTCCTTTGATAAACTGAAATTTACAAGAAGTCCTGTCAAACGTGTAAACAGCCTTGATCAAAACTGATGCATGAGAGAGCAAGCTTAACTTCACTATTCTTCTATCATTTAGTTTGTTTATTTTTAATTGATGTAGGCTACAAAAAATGTTGGAACGCGTGATGGACTTCGATAAACCACATTCCACGTAATGTGTGTATTATACTCAACGAGCGTTTTCTAAAGACTGTGTTTAGGTTTGCTCAATTGTATAGGCCTACGATTCTTTGTGGAGGACTTGCAATTAATTTAATGATTACCATGTATTTCAAGATTAAAATGATGTGTGATTGTCTTAACTTAAATGTATAGGCCTAGTTATAGATAACAGATTACATAAACCGATAAAAATAATCTGATGTGGACTCGCGTTTTCTCTGAAAGAGTACTTTGGCAAAGAGGAGTTATTAGAACGTTCTCGTAAATGGGTTTTCTAACATTGACTAAAAATAGGAAATTTTGACTTCAGAAGTTTTGTAATACTGAAGTTAGCTGACTTTTAATAGTTGCCAAAGGCGCCAACAAAACATAAAAGAGGATGCGTAATGCTTGTAACGCTCAACTCATCTGATATGTATTTTCTTCACATGAAGCAAGGAATTTGCAAACATACAATCACAATTTCATGCAGCCTGTCGGCTGTAGGACACATGGTAAGTTCCGTCTTCGAACATCTGAACGATCTGGAAAGTCAAAAATGTTTTGTTTTTTTTTGTACGCTCCTCGCCAACCGATGTGACGCTCGGCTTAGGCCAGTCATGCCATCAATCAGCCCTCACCCAATATTTGACTTCGTTCCGTCGAACCTGATAGCAATGCCCTTTTCCGTGAAGACTGCACCGCCCCTGAAAGGGTATTTCCGAAACTGTGACGTCGCCATGCACTCGGTTGGAAAAAAAAAAACCCATCCAGCTAGTGAAATTTTGGACCTTCACACACCCCTAAAGGTACTAGCTACGGCCCTGGTTAGATTCCATGGGCATGGAACTTCATTGTTTTTATAAGTTACTAACAGTGGCTGTAATACACCACAAGAATAAGGACCTCACGCAATTGTCCGCTTTTCGCAAGATATCGATCTAGGGCTACTTAAAATTCGGACTACCAACTTGAAGTATAGGCTTCTGTAAGTTCCTCATATCACGTAATCATACATGGTGAAGGGGTTGGCTTGGTGTTTAGAGTGTTCGTCGTGCAATCTCTGGTCCTCCCCCCCCCCCCCATCAAATCCCGTCGGGACGACTTGGGCGTTTTCTGGGGACCTGGACTTGACTTTTCTGGGGATTGGCTTGTTCAGCAACCTGTTTTCAGTGCCACTAAGGAGATTATTTGGGTTCTTGTTGTCCAACTGTCCTCTTCAGGTTGCTCGTTAATACTGATAGACTGCCGAACCTCCATCCCTTCCAGTCTTTGTAAAAGTGGCTAAAACCTCTGGATACAGTCTTGTCCGTGGAATGGGGACGTTAAATGGCGATCCCCCCACAGGTAAGTTTCGGTCTTTCCATTGATTGGTTCACCCCTGCCTCACTGTCCTCTGAAAACTTATCGAAAAGAGTGAGCGATTCGGAATTCTTCGGTGTTTATACGACGATCAGCTTGGTATATTCTCGAGACACCCATTGAGCTTCCTGATTCTGACCCAATCAAATAAAAAATAAATGACAGCTATACCGAGGCAGTATGACAAACCGTTTTGATAATCACCTTCCAATATTCCACGAGGTTCGATTCCAATTAGTTGTCACAAATTGACAAATGTAATGTAAGTTCAGCTTGAAGTTTATGTACAAAGGTTCCTAAAGTGTCATTCCTTAAACAAATATGCCTATCAGATCAAGATAAAATGGTTCGTTATAAACTTTTATAGAGTTGACTCATAGAGCAGTGTTAGAAGAACACTTATCTTTGAATTGCCGGCTTTAACTTCGGCAGCAATATGCAATTCAAAGGAGGTATGATGAAATTCCACTCATATTCCATTGTCAATCAAGTTACGTAGATAGACTAATGCATGTAGTGAAATTCATTGCCAATGTTACGTCATCGGTCTTAAGCAACGCTTGCATCAGTTGCTCTATATATTTTAGATAGTCCTTGTACACAAGTCCAATAAAGGACAATATAATAACAAGTAGTCAATCCAGGGAGTTGCAAATCTCATCCTTATCGTTTTGCATACCCTTTCTCCCTAATGAGATGCATATTTCATCAGTGGTTCAGATTGCTCGGTTGTGGATAGAAGTGCTGAATGTCCAAATTACTTACTGATATAGTACTGCAATACACCGTGTGAGCGTCGGACGACACAAATACCTGCATGCGCCTACACATGTGTCTAGATATCGAGCGTGCGTCAAGTCGAAAACGCGTGAGCGTCACAGTATTTACTCATATCCGTGTGCCCCTCCACTGTGGATCTTTTTAGTGTCCTGAAAAGTGCGTTATGCGTGACTCAATATTAGGGAGCTTTAGATTTCACTACGCGGACAACACTGCGACGTACTGACGTCACGTTAAATGTTCTAGGCACTACCTCACCCACTCGTTTTGCCTGAAATTCTACACCGGTTGTTTCGATCTTTCACGTTCTCCTGCAGACGACAACCTAGAGCACATATTTAGCATATATTTGCGCTACGACATAAGCTGTCCGGTTAACTGCCGCGTCGCAGGTCTACGCGTCGTGAAATCTAAAGCTCCCTATTTTCTTCACAGTGCGTATTGTCTTCATTCAATATATGGCAGTTTTATCACTGTAGGATATTCACACATTGAGATCATGCTAAAAACGTGTTTTTCGTTTTAATGACCTGTGACATTTGACCTATGAAGCCATTGATCGGGCGGACACTATCATGCCCTGGCCATACCCCTTCAAGTTTGAAAATATCAGACTTACTGTCTAGGAGGAGATTGTGACACACCTTTGAGAGTGTTTTTGCCGATTTGACCTTTAGTCACGTGACCTTTGACCTGGTGACATCATCAATATTTTTTAAAGAAATTATCGTATTGTCTCCTTTCCATATATGGTAGTTTTATCACTCTAGGATATTTACACATTGAAGCAATGCTAAAAAAGTGTTTTTCGTTTTCATGACCTGTGATCTTTGACCTATGACGTCATTGGTCAGGACGGACACTGGACCTCATACCCGAGCACCAACCCATCAAGATTGAGGTTCATCCGACTTACCGTCTAGGAGGAGATCGTGACGCAAGTTATGTTGTACACGCTCACACGCACGCACCCACACCCAGACACATTCGGACACCCCTTCTCAAACCCTAACCCCAGTGGGTAATCCCGATCCATGTCATTTGCATACCATGAGGTACCCCCACATAAGGACTACTGACCCACCGAGTTTCGGTTGAACACTAGCAGGGGTGTAAGCGATTTTTGGCCACTTTAACCGCTCAAGTAAGTTCAATATCTTATCCCTGTATACTACGTATAAGGGTGAGAAAAAACAACTAAGGTACAGTGTGGTTGCGTAAGCTGATATGCGAATTGCAACAGCTGCTTTAAACTGAGCTTACAGTGACGTATGCAACGAACGTAAGAACGGGCTCCAAAACCAGCAAACGCTAAAACTCTGAACCGTCAACAAATGCTCCTCCCCAACCTCTCCCCTCCCCCTTCCCGACAATGTTCTTGATCATTCAGGTTGGCATGGATAAGTGTCTTTAGTATTTAGTGGGATTTCCTCCCATATATAAAACTATCAAAGTGCATCAATGAAATTTTACCATCTTCTCTTATAGAGGGCGGGCTTCCTCATGTACATTTCCTGGATAGATGCCATCTCTCTAAACAAAAAAACTTCAGTTGTTCTGTCTCAAAAAAATTTTGGGATCTTTTGTGGCCTATGTGGAAGGAAAGAATCCTAACCACAGCACACCACCCTCCACTCCGCCTTTTTCATTACAAGATAGTATATAGGCCTAAACTGGAAGCTACTAAATATAGGCTATTTGTCATACTCCTTTCCCTCATCCCTGTTATTAACTCAATTAGACGACATCGTGGTAAGTTACTAGTCACCTTGTTACAGGGGTGAGGAATTTAATCGCGGCTATCATACACGCCTGCCCTTCGTTGTTTCAATGAAACATTGCACACACAAAAAAACAACAAATTATTGTTTTTGTTGTGTTTGTGCTTCAATTCAGGAACACTTTTCTTTCGTGGCATGAAACTGCAGCAAAGTATTTCAACAGAATATTAGAAACATTCTTTTTTATCAAAAGTTAGAAGTGTAGACAACGAGAATGACTATTACCTGAATTTGTTTAACAGTTCTTGTTCTTCTCGTCTTTCTTTGTTTTTCTCTTTATCTTTTACTTTGTCTGACTTTTTATTTCTTTTGTTCTTTAACTTCTTTTTTTTATCTTTTTCTCGAAGAAAAGGCCAGAACAATTTTTCGCTAGTAATTTTGCTTTCTCTCTGGTTTTTTTACTATGACTTTTAAAGGAAGAATGCTTTTATCTACATCAGCAATAAAATGAGGAATTACTCATTACTTGATTACTTCTATCAGAATTACTTGATTCTGATCAGTTATAGCTATGGAAGATGACTAATCCTGCTGAGATTGACTGTCGCTTTTCCCCGATGATAATAAATGATTTGTGATGATAATTACTGTAATTATTCCACAGTGTATTTACACTTGACTTTCTTTTTTTTTTCCTTTCTTCTTTATTTCCTTATTTGGCACGGTTAGGCGTCCGGTGGTAACATTACTATTCGTTGCTATGTGCATCCATGTGACCAAGTCGCATCGCTATGATCTTGAAGGAACGATATCGGGAGGCTGCGAGTCTGAATGTGTGTACATCTTTACGATATCTAAAGACGACGAAGGAAGCTGCCCTAGCTTAACGGAAGCTGCTGAACAACTGATAGATGAATCTACGCTATCAAAGTCATTGTTAGGTATGCTCATATTGTTCGTGAAGCGAGATACGGTACATTTTGCGCAGATCGAACCATTGCTAACGAAAATCCGGAAGGGAATTAGCCTGCGACATGATCACTATATTACAGAGGTCGCATATGTGATCGACATCATGATCATCTTCACCGTTATCAACATCGTCACAATCATCATCATTACCATCAGCATCAGCATCATCATCGTCATAATCCTCATCGTCATAATCACCATAATCGCCATAGCACCATCATTATCGTCACCCTCATCATTATCATCAATGTCATCATCCTTATCACAAGCATCATCGTTATCATCATCGTCATAATCACCACCGTCAGCGTAACATCACTCATTGTCATAAGCGTCATCATTATCATCAATACCATCATCATTATCTCTAGCCACAATATCATCATCATCGTCATAATCATCATAACATCATCGTTGTCATCACTATCATCAATGTCATCATTATCATTACCTTCAGCTGTCGTCACTGACGTCATCGTCATCACCTTAAAAAACGCATCAATTTCAATGTTATCGTCACTGATAAAATTATATATTTCCAAAAATTATTAATCCCATATAGCTTACTATCCATTGGACGGAGATGCTGATGATTATTCTGGTAACTGCAGACATGGCACTAAGGTAGGAGCTGCCACGTTCTCAGGTGATGACGCAATCTGCGGTAACAGTCGCTTCTTCGATGGCGCTAGTAAAATCGAGGTCGACACGTTCAGTGGTTTCAACTTCGGTGAGGCGTTCAGCGTCAGCGTTTGGATAAAACGCACCGGTCAGTTTGGTAATTACCAAGGAATCGTCAACAACGGTTATGACAACACGGGGAGCTGGGAGATCCGTATGGGAAGAGAAGGTGTCGGCACCATGATAGGGGGCGGTGTAATCACTAGTGATAGCTCTTCCATCTGGGACTACCTGATAGAAGGGATATTCAAAACAAACACGTGGCAACATGTCGTGATGTCATACGATGGGACTGGTGGAAACCTGGTTTATTACATAAACAACGTGGCCCAAAGTGGTTCCCAAAATTGCTGTTCTGGCCCCATATTGGTGAGGGACAACCCGTTGACCATCGGCCAAGCAGGAACCGGTACCAACGTGGAATATTTCTATGGCTACCTCGACGAGATCAAATTATTTTCACGAGCATTAAGTTCTGATGAGGTATCTGAGCTCTACAATGAACCTTGTGAAAATCATTAAAAGTGGTTGTTAATGAACGTTACAGTTTTTCCCTTCCTTTCAAGTTAAAGATTTTCTTATATTCTTCGAGTCAAAATTTTGAAACAGGTTATTATTACACTATTATTAAGAATGCTAAACGTACTAATGCTAAACGTACACACATATTTTTCATTTCCTTTCTCGTTCTTAGTGGAGTTTCTGCCATTTATTCCTCTTTTACCGTTTGTGATTAATATTTCTTCCCTTGAACTTTCCGAATAAATCGAAATGATTATTTCCTGGCAAAGGTGAAACATAGCAAACCTGTTCATTCCTTAAATTTCTTTTTTTTTCAATTTTCATCTTGAACGATAAGTGCAGAAGTATGCAATGGCTTTTCCACAACTTCCCACTTGCTTCTGTTGTTTCAAGCGGTACCTAGCTGCATGGGCTAGCGGGGTTCTTGTCCAGGGTCCCCAAACAAAGTACATCATATGAATTTTTTTTTTTTGGGGGGGGGGGTGGAGATCGTATATACTCAGCTATGTTTGTTTTGAGGAAATCTAAGGAGTTCATTTAGAGGCGGCGGAGTGAGTGAAAGCGACCACAACCATGGCTCTCCTTTCGTGACTTGCGCCACTTGTATCCTTCGATTTGATTTTTGAAGTGCCGGGGGGGATCCGACTTAAACTTCTCTCATACCAGTGCAGTTGCGCAGCCAGCGAGGGGGGGGGGGTGCAGGGCATCCCACAGAATTTTATGGACGAGATGGATGATGTTGAAAAAAAGGAGAGCAAAAAAAAAAAACCAATTTGAAGAGGGAGGGATGACAAGTTGACGGAGTTTGGGAGAACTAACCAGTAGGCCTAAGTGGGTGTGTGTGTGGGGGGGGGGGGGGGTAACTGGAAAATTGCTCCATAATGGCAAATGGCTTCACAACTGTGATCTTTTTATGACATTGAAAAGTAAGACGAAACAGATTAACAACACAGGCGCTAGGGGATGGAATACGCAGGAGAATAGTTTGAATATTTATTCCACGCAGGACGAATTGGCAATACGCGTTCCAGGACTGCCAATCAAAAACTTGGATAGTAATGATATCAGTGGAATCTAGAAACAACGTTTCTCTATTTTTTCCAACCCTGACCCAGAAGTAAAAAAAAATATCCCCATAAAGTTGGGCTATTGCTTGGTAATGCCAACAAAAACTATTGCCAATATTCTGTCATATCACTATTTATAAGTACGTCAATTCTACTGTTTAAAGTATGTCAATTCTTCTACTTAAAAGCATTTTCATATTTTGGAATGTTTCATCTCGAGTGCATGCAACAAAACACATGTTTTGCCGGTCGTTTCACAAAAAAATCAATAGGGTTTTGCCGTCTATAGTTGGATAGTTTTCATCCCCCAATTTTCATTTTTATTTTCAAGCTAAAAATGGGTCATTTACAACCATTGAGAAAGTGGGGTCTAAATTTTTGTTTAGCACCACCTCGGGAAGTGTCGTTTCTCAGTTAATAAAAAGAGCGTCTATGAAAAATGGTATGCCTGTCATATTTCCATGAGATGAGATGTTACAAGAATCACATACTGAATTATGCATCCTCTTTTATTTATTCTTGGAACATGTAATAGGCGGCTGAACATACAGGGGGTCTGAGTTCCCAAAGTTCCCCCCCCCCCCCTCCCCGTTCAGCACTGAACGTAAGAGCATACATTCGGTTAAAAATGCCTCTCAGATTGCAGGAAGTGACACTTTCAAGTCTTTCTGGCATTTTAAACTTCAGCTAAGTTTCCTTTATTTTTCAGAAAACACGCTTAGCGGAAATTTACCCTTCGAGTACACGTTTACTAAGAAAAATTCAGTTCACTTCCTTTTTGTTGAGGTTACAAAAAGTAGGGGGACAAATGTGTAAATGTTAGAGTTCCCCCACTCAAAAAGTGATGGACACCCCCCCACACACACACACACCTTAGAAAGCGACGCTCATGGCGCCTTTTCACATTTTGGCTACAATTTACAGTAATTTCATTCCTTTTGCCAGGAGCATGGTTTCATGCATTCCTGAGATTCGAGAATGTAATAACGAAGTGTCCCCCCAGTTTTGTCTAAAGCTATACAGTTGTGTTCAGTGAGGTATCTTGTGCACTTGAATGGTCATACCCTTTTTCACCTCGGTCAAAAGGATGATAAAACTAAAAGAAAAGTAAAGAAAAGATTAAACGGTCATAGTTTCATACAAGAATGATCCCAATATATAACTATGGTTTCATAGGCATTTCCAAGATTTTCCATAAAAAAGTCTAAAAAAAATCTACGAGTAAAATGAAAATGATAATTAAAAAGGTTTTACGATATCCATTTGAAATGAGACACCTAGAAGTGGGTATACATATACAGCTACTAATAGAATCAATGGTAAGGTGACAATGTGTACGATATATTTATGACCTGGTGTCCTTAAACTTCTTCATACTTAATGATAGCATTTACATCTCACTGGCAAACTCAGTCCTGGCTTACTCTCATTGAGAATACGGGCAAGATGGCTATGATATTTGAAAGGTTTGTACCTAACGTTTTACAATTCGTTAATGTGATCTAGCGCATAAGTAATAAGAGTATATTGATTCTTGGAAGGTGTGGAGGAGATTGCAGGGGTACGGTGGAGAAAGGAAGAATATCTTTTATGGCATTATCAATGTTCTGCATTGTTCTCTTATTAGGTTTTAAAGGTGTGTGGTTATGTTGTAGTTTTTTATTTATTGTCTCTTTTATTTTATTTAATTTTGAAGGAAAGGTAAGTGAGGTTTACTTTTGATGACATTCTTATTCAAATCACATATATCTTTGCCCATTTGTGTTTCACACGGTGCAGTTGACTAGTTTTCAAACAACCAAGGTCGCAGACTATAGGCTGGAGCAGTGGGAAAGGTTTTACACAGTTACGTTGTTTCTTCATGCAGTACGTTGCTAAAATTATGCTCGAGCTAAAACTGTTTTAGATATTCATTTAATCCCTTCCCCCAAAAAACAACAAAAACAAAAACATCATTTTAGACAAGCATGCCCTCGAGGAGATCAGTTTACATGAAATTAGTTGATTTGCTGCGTAAAGACTATTCGCCAATAACACCCCCCCCCCTCTTAAAGTTACCACCCATCTGGCGCCACTCCTACCCCTTCCTCCTTCCCAACCTAGCAAACTTTCCCTGTAACGAAATGGTTCACTAAAGTGCACACTACGGGGACATCCGTATGTTCCGACATTTCTACGTTTCGACAGCCCTGTATTCCGACGTCTCTATGTTCCGACAACCCTATATTTCGATGTATTTCGATGTTTCAATATTCCGACATCTCTATGTTTCGACGTCTCTATATTCCGACCAAAATGTACGTCGGCGCCGAGAAAAACGTTCTTGGGCGCCGAAAAAGTACTTTGGCGCCGACAAAAATGTACTTTGGGGTAACCGCACACTACAAGGTCTCTAAAACCTTCTACCAACTGTTGCCATTCTATGAGCAGGGAATTGCTAACACTAGATCCATTGTATGAGCATGGAGCTATATCCGCGTATCTACAGCCATGATAATACGAGCCATCACTCGCTGGAAAGCTGACACATTACCAGTTATGGCACGTGAAATTTTTCATGAAGGAATTGGATGAATTATCTTGCACATTTTCTTAGATCTTTAGTGTATGTATTACCCTCCATCAACGTCTATTCTCCCAACAACACTTTTAAGATTTTACCTTCGGTCTGGGAGCTACTCAGTGTAGATCACGTGACGTTTATTTTGTTGCACTTTTTTCGATCTTTCGAGATAGACATCCAAATTCGGCCAGTGATTGTTTATTTAAATATTCTCTCACTTCTATTTTGTAAACATTATCTCACTCATTTGACTCTTTATGCATGTAATTGTCTGGTGTGGTGCTTTGCCATTTTTTACCATAAGGAAAAGTTTCAATGAAATAGTTTTTTAAATATTCCTAGGAAATTATTGTTTTGCTAAGTAGTTCAGACCAGTTCACATATATTACCTCACATTCCACGTGTTCAACATTCACATTTTAATATACTCTTCTAACAATTCTGTTTCAGAGCCTCGCACATTTCACCGTCTACTATTTGCTACTTTGATAGCCTACGCATCCTGCAGTCAATGCCAGCCAAATAATAGAGGGCGACTGTTAGGTACCGTTACTTTATTCAACGATGTCATTTTTTTGTGTGTGTGCGTGTGTGTGTGTGTTGTTTTGTCTTTTTAGTTTCGTTGTGAAGCCTTTCTCTTTATTTGGAAAGGGTCACGTTTGTGGTTGAAAACAGCAGAAAAATATGAATTTATGGAACCATAAATACGACAATTGCATCGCAAGGTACTTTTTTTCGTTGTGTTCAATTTTGCTACTGTGACGAATCTTTGTCTAGACTATGTAGAAGTTGTAATGGCGAGAAATAGCAGTGGGGAAACAGCTATGTTGAAAGAGTTCAGACAATGGTAGATAGGTTAAGTTAATTCACATTACCACTTTGTCATATTAAGTTTTCTATTTATTTTGAGATCTTCTGATGTGCACCTTTAGCTATATTTGTAAAGCAACAATACCATCTATTTGTTTGTTAACTCATTATGCCGGCTAGGAATGGATTCATATCACTCGTCTTAATGTGTCTAAAGTCACGTCTAAAGTGAGTTGACTAATATCTGCTAGCTACTCAACATACATACAGTTTGCGGACATGTGAATGTGTGTCAAAATATCCGATCGGAAACAAAAGATGGTTTCATTTTACTGTCGCACTACTGTTCACATCTGGTGTTAACTAATTATACCTGTATAAAAACTCGGGCATCTGTGACGTAGGCATTAAAACTCGTTCGTGTCAATAAGTCATTCTCAATTATTTGTTCGGGGAATAGCCACAGTCTTTACATTTATGTATAATAGTTCTCTACATGATACCAGGATATTTCTTACACGTTTTATTTACACTATAGTTCTATTACATTGCAACAAACTTGCTCTTTCCCTTTGGCGATATCCGAACAATTAACATCACTGATTATTACTATTATTCTTCACTCCTTACATTTTTAGCCTGTTATCCATTCGACGGAAACGTGAGAGACTACTGGAAGAACAACACAGGTATCTTAACGGGAGAGGAACGGTATTCGAACGATAGCATCTGCGGTACATCGCTTCATTTTGATGGCTTCACGAGGGTGACAATCGACTCGTTCCGAAACTTCGATTGGGGGCCGCGGTTCGGTGTAAGCGTCTGGTTCAAGAGAACCGGTCGACGAATTCCCTACCAAGGTATTGTCAATAGTGGCTATTACGACACCGGGTCTTGGGAGATACGTATGGGACGAGAATTTGGAGGCGGTTTCATAGGCAGCGGAGTGGTCACCGAAGACAGTCCCAGGACGTGGGACTACAAAGCACTAAACGCACCCATGAACGACTGGCATCACATCGCGATGTCTTACAATGGAGAAACCGGACGGCTAAAAGTTTGGTTGGACGGTGAACGTCAAGACGGTGCCATTAATTGTTGCACGGGTCCCATCGTCGTCCGCGATACACCGTTGACGGTTGGACAAGCCGGTGAAGGAAAGTCGAATGAATATTTTTACGGTTTCATCGACGAATTACGAATCTTCAAGAAGATACTGACACACAGGAATGTACGAAAGCTGTACGCTAGACCCTGTGGAAATCAGTGACACTCAGGGACCAAGGTCACTACGTTATTTAATATGTAGTAGTGTTCCGTAAACCGGAAGTTACAACGATTTCATGGAACTTGTTTGTATTGATCGAATCATTTCGCTATTATCACATAATTGGTGAACTTCCGTACCTTCTAGTTCTAGTTATAAAATGCATTATTTATACAAACGTAGGTCTAAATCAGTGGTTCTCAAAGTGGATCCCTATCGTCCCCAAGGTATCTGTAGCATGACCCGAAACATTTTACATAAATAAAAAAAAATGACGTCTCTGCCGAGACTCAGCAAGTAAGCGCCAGAAAATGGTACTGTCAGTACTTTCTTGGATAGAAAAACCTTTTCTTTAACATTACTGAAAGGAACGGTTTTAATAGAAATATCTGATAACATTTGCGCATTTCCCGAAGACTGAAATACTTGCTTGAATTCCGAAGGTTGGATATGGGAAACACATATCTTTGATTTGATGATGCATTATGAACAAAATTGACCCATCATTGAGACTGATTTTTTCACCCAAGGATTTGCTAAGGCCTCAGAGGCTCTGACTATTTATCCCCGGACTGTCACTGGGACCCTAAGTTATCATCATTTTCAACTGACTGAAAGGAATAGCCGCATTGTCTTAAGATGATTAAATTAATGTAGTAAACACTGGTTTTAATTTGAGGTTAAAGTCGGGGAAATTCCAAAGTATGGACCTTAAAACAGTTCTGTTCTTCAGCAATAAAAAAAAAATGTATGACACAAAGCTTAAAAATTAAATGGTCCAACCCTAATCTCCACAGGACATTTATGAGCTGAAAGATCAAATGTGGACGCTTATTCACACAATTTAAAATGGTGGTGCTCCGCGGTAAGTTGGGATGTTATTCTTTCACTATATACTCAAATTATCTTTGTTTTTCTTTGTTTTCACGACAGCCATTGCACCTTTTAGTGAAATGTGATCACCCTCTTACTGTTATAGGGCGACTTGACTATACAAGCCATCTCCACACATTATGATGTGCAAGAAAGCTGTACAAATTTTCAAGCTATGTATGCGGATGATTAGAAATTACAGTAGTTGCTTCTATCCTCTTTAGCTAACTGATTGTGGAATAGCACCGTCTTCTTCAAGTAGTCGCGCAATGAAAGGCATGTTTAGGTCGTGTTTGGTGCCAAATCTTACCGGCTTATTTAAACACATTCACAGAAGTACAGCCGTCGATTTGGGGAAGACAGAGGGAACATGTCCCTACCTCGACTTTTTGGAGAGGAATAGTGTGACGATCATAAGTTGTAGCAATTCCAAGATGGCTGCCATTCAACATGTTTTTTGATATCGAAGTCTCAAAATAAATCCAACTGAATTCTGAAGAATTCCTTTTTGTGTCGTTATTATAATAGTCTAAGATTAAAAACAATAATATAAATAAACTTTTTTACTTCAAAAGGGAAACAAAACCAGGAAATGTGAATTGCACAAGAAGGCCATCACCTATTAATTACAATTGACTTTTTCAAGTGAAGTTAATATCTTTCAACATTTTATATCTCAGCAACAAGCTATGAAGATTGGAGATGGATGAACAGAGTTAACTTTTTTTCTAGAAAAAAAAAACAGATTTTCCTTGTAATCCTAGACTTTGTGCATACATTATTGCTAAACGAGAATAGACAATGTTGACGAAAAGGATAATCATGGAATGATGATTGAAATTAAAGAAGGAGTCAAAAACTTAAGGGTTGTAAACTCTTAAATTATACTTAGCCTTTATAGAAATGTGCCATGTTGAAACTGGTACACATCATAAATTGTCAAACTCAAGGTGCATGTATCACCTCAGTGATTAGAATGTTTAATTAACCACATGTAGCCATGTTTTTTGTGGGTGTTTCCCCACTGCATGGATATTACAATAAAAGGGTTTGGGGTGAGCAAACAGTCAAAGACATGGGGTAACATGTGCTTTACATGTATTCCACAGCTTGCACATGGAATGTTGATTAGTTACAAGGCCATCAATGTTTTGCCCTAACTCTGCAGGGAAACATTAGTGACCATTGGCCAACAATAATCCAGCTGCAAAGCTGCAGGGAGGCATCAATCACATCATCAGGAATATTATCTATTGGACGTCGACATAAGAAAAATTTGAAAAAAAAAATAACGGTTTTCTTCTCTACTCGGGCACTTCCTGACAGAATTTGTCATTGTCAGATTATTTTTTGGCACAAATCGAATAAGGAGATATGCTTATACCCAGCTATTTGGAAGAAGGAAATGCAAAAAGTGATATAAGTTTTATATCACAACCGACTACCGTTCCTCCTTTAAAGTACTAAGCTTATGTACAAATGTGCCACGTTGAAACTAGTATATTTATGAATTGTCAACATTCCTAAGTCATTAAAATATGTGCTGTATGATTTTTATTCCTGTAATATGTTCATTCGCGTTATCTCTCCTTGAATCCTTGTCCGGCCTTTTATGTAATTGCACCTCCCCGCAATGTCACCCTCACGTCATGGTAACAACGGAGGAAAAAAATAACTTGCATTTCCATTATTTGTTTAGTGGAATAGCGCCCTACACTTTTTCTCTATCTCGACTTGGCGTACGCTGCGATTATAGAAACCGATAGTTCATTGTATGGTTTAGTTAGTAACCGACCCTGGAATATACTGCAAGCGTATGCGATTATACTGCGTGAAACTGAAAGCTCAACAAGCCCCACAACATTACTCATTAGACGATCGGAAGATCAAGTTTACCTGCGTGAGGCTTTGACCTATGGTAAGAAATCAGTTCTTCTCGCCAAATGTCGCTGGGTCAAATGGGAGACCATACCGATGCTCATCGTGTTCAGTAATTATTATTCATTGTATTTTTTTAAGTGAACAAACGACCCAGCCTAGGCCTTACCCTCCCCAGGCACCAGACCAGGCCTTATTGTTTGTCCTAAGCTACGCTAGGCAGTGTAGCCTATGCTAGTGTTAATTGTTACTGCCTCACTTACCCCAGAACCTCCAACCTGTCTCACCAAAATAAAAAAAAAGATTAACATTTTACAGAGCCAAAAAGTCGGGAGATTAGTTACAATATGGAGATTGTAAATCTTCAACGTAAAATTAAAACAGTGCCACGGAGGGAATCATCACCCACATGCTACAGCACAAGTTGCCCTCGTCTGCTCGTACTGGCCTGTTTTTCATGTACATTCCAGGTACATGTACGCCATTCTGTATGCACAACCCTTCATAAACTAACGACTTACTCTCAGAGCAACCTGCTTTTGGTGTAATTATACTGATCTACCGTAGAACAGTTGAAAATTTTGTGAACAACTAGGGTTGTGCTAATTTTGTCTAATAAGTGCGGGGACGTAACATTGCTTTGTATGATTGTTGTAAAAATTGGAAAGTTGATTGTGCGTAGGGGTCATTTATCCTTTGCACAAAGTCTTCAACATTAGTGCTTAGCTACGCAAAAAGGATACAGATACCCATGCATTTTACAAGCTTTCCAATCTGGGTTGTTACTTTTAGCATGCCAAATGGCTACTTGCAAAGAATGAAGGTCTATTCTAGATAGGCTAGTCCTATGTAGTATGCATCATGTTGGACTAGAGAGGAGATAAGTTTTTCTTGGTTTAGGCTACAAATACTACCGTTTAGGTACAAGGTTTGACTAGGCTAGCCCCATAGAAAAAGGGATCAACTGTACCTGGCTAGCTTGGGGCCTCGCTGCACCTCCAGAGGTGTGGTTACTGACAAAGCTGGATTTAGCTCCCACTTTTAAAACAGGCCTTTTGTTAGTAGTAGCAGGGCTTTCAAGTCGATTCAACCAGCTGTTAACACCCACTGCCAATGAGGCCAACCTGTTTGCGTGATTTGACGAACCCACTTCGGTGATTCTGGGCCAACTAAAATGTGGAAATAAAATAAATGTAGAAAATTATTACAATTGCAGTCTTTCATTGTGAGTGATAAAGAAGACAATATTTAGTGTTGTTGTACTGATTGCTAGGAGTAGGGCATCAATTTTGCATTGATCTTTTTGCAAAAGTGCCATTCTCTTTTGTATTTCTCAACCCAAGACTTTTTCTCATCAGAGTGTAGGCCCCATGTGAAGGGTGTCCAGTTTTCCTGGGGACAGTCCAGTTTTGGGCACCCTGTCCTCTGTTTGGACTTGCACTGAATGTTGAATTTTCCTTCCATTCTGAAAATTCTAATGCATGCAATCAGCCAGTTATAAAAGCATTCTTGGGAAGGAATTCACTCCTTTACAAATTTTCAGAGATGCTTTCATTTTGAGACTCACCGTGTCAATGTCTCATAGAACTACTGTTTTCACAGGTAGCCTGGGTACCCTGGCACCCGAATGGCATTTGATTACTTGGGTTTAAAAATACTCCCCGATTCCTTCATAAAAGTAAAAAACAATACAACCGCTGTGTGAACACAGTAACACACTGTGTCAGAGTGCCAAATTCTACCTACTATTCACAGCATATAGATCAAAATGGAATTTTCTTCTTTTTCTCAAGGAAAATAGGTGGTCCTATTCATGGGAACGTGTAGGAGTAGGATTCCTCCACACATATGTGTTGTGCGGTACTGTGGAATTGTTAATGTTAACAATAAAGCCGCTAATTTGGTCCAGTATCCGGATACTTTACGGTTATGGGAAAAATAACCCGATTCCAAGTTTAAGGAATCGATGAAAAACTGCTTAGAACTCTGGGGACAGTACTGTTTCAGGCCATCTGGAAAGTTTGTGTAGTCAAATCTGCTTTTGATTGACATGATTTAAGTAACCTCCGCTTTGCTACTTGTTTTTGTTGAACTCAGCCATGAAATATTCATAATTATACCTTCCTGGCAGAGCCTTCCCCAACGCGATATTCCCATTCCCAGAGATGTCCAGCAAAGTTGGTCAAAATGTCCAGGATTGACAACTAGGAGGTTGGTCAAAAAGACAGTCAAATCATCCTGCTTCTGTGGTAGGCCCTAGTATATGTACTATATGTCGCTTTCAAGGTAGGCCTAGCCTACTGTGTTAATTTAAAATTAGTACCATATCTAATAAACATACTGTAAGTGTAATGACACTGAAAGGCAAGCTCACTAATGCAGTACATTTTCCTGAAGAAGGTGGGAATATGGCTGGACAAGTGGGCTTGGAAAAATTAAAGAAAACAATGATTCCTGGAGATTATATGAGAGCATTCTGGAAGTTTATTTTTTTAGTCGGACTCCTCAGCTCCCTAGAGTGGGACTAAATAAGAGTGACCATTACAAACCACAAACAGCAAAGAAGCTAAAATTACTCATTTGCATATCAAAACAAAGCAGAAATACTCGGAATACGTACAACAAGATGTAACAGAAATAACAGAAGTACCAAAACTTGCTGTAACAAAAAAAAAATTACATCAATTCACTTTATTTCATTTAACCTTACACTATCCTTAAACTTGGATATATGACTAAGTGTATGGGAAGCAAACTGAAGTCAGCAAACTCATTCAACTGATGCAGAGGCTAAAGCTGACCACTTCAAAAGGTTACTGATTTGGTTCATCTTAGCTCCTCCTGCATTTTAGTGCACGTATGCACAATGGTCGTTGGTGTGGATGTTAGACTGTTGCTGGCCAGAAACTGAAGATTGATGTACTGTGTTATATCAGTGTCTGGTAGAGAAGATAGCCTGGCTCGTGTCACTCATTTCTGACGATGCTGGATATATGGCACAGACATTGCATATGTTGTACATCAAATTCAGACCAGCATCTTCTAAGTAAATGAAATTAATTGCAATTTAGCTCTTTACTGTAATCTACTGTAATGACTGTAACTGCTAACCTCCCACACTGTGGTGGAAGTAAATAGCCCTAGTTTCCGTCTTTAAGACTTGATTAGACTATCTTTCATGTAACAGTTTCAATTATTAAGGTCTATCAAATGTCTAAAGTTGACGTCCTTCAATAACGTTAGTACTTGCTGCAGGACAGTGTTATTCATATAACTTGAAATTCACTCGTAGAATTTAGTTGCCAGGTTCGCAGAGGACCAGTGCATGATGGGATACTTGAAAATAGAAGCCGCTGGGGGGGGGGGAGCAAAATCAGAGGACTGCAGCACACAGTGCATTTACAACTAACAACGTTGAGACATGTTAGTGAAAGTGTACACTAATTTAAGACTTCACTCCAGTGTTACATGAGTAGATCTTTTCTAGCTACTGAGATTTGTTAATAGTGCAGGCCGTAGCTTAATCGGAAATGTTTTTGTTTTGCAGAAATAAATCATTTTAAAACAAACACAGAATGATAGTTATTATTCAGTTTTTTTATTGATAGAACAATGAAAATGACATTTTTGAGTATTGACTGTATTGATCATTATAAATGTTGAAAGTATGTACAAATTTCATCAAAATCCATCACATCTTGACGATTTTACAGGCAAATTCTTGTCTTACAGTTGTAGGCATGAACAAGCATGAGATGAGTATGCAAATTTATGACAGTCAAGCGATGGACTCTCTTGAAATGTCTCATGTTATCCTTTGTTTACTAAACCTTTATTTCAAGGACAGTTCAAGACTGTGTTTGCCCTGAGGGCATGTATTTTCTTCTTTACAAGTATTGGTGTCATTTACAAATGTGAAACCCAATAATTAAGTGATTAAAGGATAATGTAGATAGGCGTAACGAACGAAATACCCACACTGTGCAACACTCAACGTCACACATCATAGTATTTGCATTTTCATCAAACTTTGAGTAGTCTTACCTCAAAAAACGGTAACACATAGAAAAACAATTCTAACAGAGTTTAGTGTTTCACTCTACAACTTTTGAATAAATCAAGCTCTTTCCTAGATGAATGTTACCACTACCTGTAAGTATGGTGGCATCAAGTTTGTAGTCAACAACAAAATAAAAAGAAAGGAAAACAGAAAAACGACATACAGTAGTTAGCTATGTAATGCTGTTTCTGTGAATTTGAGGCATATCATCTTATGACATTTGGGATTTACAGTATTTTTGAAAATACACTATACGTGTACAGAGGCTGTCCTTTTATCCATTTTTCAATGAAAGTTTGGTTCAAATAATTTCTTGAAATAAGAAAACTCACTACTGACAGAAGGTCACATAAAATCTGAGAAAAGGCATTCTGGTGTGCACGATAGTAAACAAGTGAAACATACGGCCGTAAAATACGCCCGTGGAAATGAAATTGTCTCAGTGGAAAATTTGACCAAATTCAGGCGATGATGTCACTATGATTTTTTACTACATGGAAGAAGTCTATGATGATTTTTCACCTGGAGTACTTACTGTGGGCAGTAAAAACGTTCTCACGGCCTGCCGTATCCTTGCATGTGTGTGTGTGTGTTTTTTTGGGCAGGGTTGGAAAACCTTGCGAACCTTCCGAACCTGGTTCGCGGGAAATCGGCGATGCTCGCGGGAAATCCTGCATGTCGGGACACATTTTTTTTTATTAAAAAACGGGGGAAAAACCGGGAAATCTTCTGAGAAACAAAATAAATGAGGGAGAACAGGGAAAAATGCTGTTAAACAAATATTTAAAAGAAGCTCTGTTGATCGTTATTGCTTACGATACGCACATAGGCATATAGCGCATGTTACCTCTATGCCTATAAATCATGATGTCCAGTATATCCCCAACGACCACGCAAGTAACCAGAAATTATCGCCAGTTTGCTTTTAGGCACACTTCCGCGCCCCTACATACCTAATGAATCCCAGCGCCCCAGGATGGTTTGCGCAGAGCTAGTGCACAATTTCATCTCCGGCGGTGTTAGTGTTTTTTACTTTTTCTGAACTCAGCACAAGATTCTGTGTGCAATGAATGAGATACTGAGTGCTTTCAGCATACAGTACATACAGTAGTGGTGCAAACAGACCCACGCGGCATGGCTTGACCTTTGTACCTTCTCTACGTTTACAGTCTTACACCCAGATGCAATGGTATCGCCAAACACCTTTCTGGAAAGCATAACGTTACACACAGTAAAAAATTGCCTCGATTGAACCATTTTGAAATATGGGGGGATGACTTTTATTTGTAACTTTTTTTTTTGCTGCAAATTTCTACTGCCTGTTAATGGCAACATGTATCAGGGATAAAAAAAGTTCTGTTCAAATGTCGCTGCTGCAACAGTTGACTGAATTTGAGTATTATGCGATAAATGTCCATTTTGGGACAGGTGTTGACATTTTTGCAGTTGAAAACTTTTCTTGGAAACATGCCAGGATTTTTTACGGCAAACTCGCAGAGCTGCTTTTAAGTAGCACAGTGTGTATAGTTGACAGTGTATAGTGGTCTATGATCAAGACATTCTAGGCCTATTGCATCTATATAGCGTAATATCGGACTCAAGTTTCTCTCATTTCTGACATTTTGTAAGTGACACTTCTTCACATTTAAAAAGGTACCGTATATTGCAACAATGCAAACAGCCTAACATTAAGCTTTCATGATTGATTTTTCAAATGTTGTACAAGTATTCAGTTATATTTTTTGTGCTTAACTGCACAATTTTACCCCTTCAATGTGCTAGGAATCCCAATCTTCCGGGAGCTTGCCCCCTGAACCCCAACAAGGGGTTCACCCCTACACAAATGTCAGCAGGAATTCGGTGGATTTTCTGTTGTGTTTGCCGGAAATTCAGTAAGGTTTTCCAACCCTGTTTTTGGGGGGGGTTCAGATTTCCATAAGGTGTCTCTTTTTGAAAATACTGCCAGCTTCCTGTTGTATCGCAAAGGAATTGACATTCCATTTGTCCTTGCGTAATGTGGAATACTGGAATGTACAGATCTGACAAGTCATTTAAACTCTGCTGACCATCTTACTTACTGCACATACACAAAAGGTGGAATTGTCCATGGAAGAGAATGCAATCAGTGAATTTTGTAACACTCAGTCACAAGTAATAAAATAAACTCTTGTCATTGGTGGATGTATTATTAACTTCATTGTTAATCAAGTTGGGTTAATGAGCACGGATCTACAATGTAGTTTTATGACATCTATGATTTGATTTTGAGGAATTGAATTGTTTCCTCTGTAAACGTCCTTGTGCTTCCTGTTCTCCGAATGGTTTGGATATTTGTAGTTTGACTCCGTGAATTGTTTCAGTCAGAGGTAGCTATTTTTAGTCTATTGTGAATCAACAACACAAACAATTGGGTTGACAAGTAAACCATTGTTGAAAAAAAAAGCAAAATAAATAAGAGATTATAGGACTGAATCAGCTTAGTTGATGACTCATTTCCTGCTTTCTAATGGGTCCGTGTTGTGCATCATGGGACAGCATACATTTCTATAGAACCAAAACAAATTTTATGTGTCCTTGCCTCGTTGAGCTTGGTCTAGTTCTTTTGTCAAATTTTGATTTGCTGATTGTGAAGTTTGGCAGATACCATTTTAGAATGGATAGTGTATTTAATTGTGGGTGAGGAAAGGTTGTGAGAAACATGTTACTAAGTCTTCTGTGCGGCCATATTCCAGATGATCTGTAAACAGGCATTCTGTTAGTCTATTAGAAATGAACTTGACAGCCAAACTTTTGGAACAAACATTTATCTCAGTCAACAGTGAACATTTCAAAGTATAAGATTTCCTTTGCTTTGCCTCTCACTCTACAGCGAAACTGGTTTTACTGTAACTGCGTGTCTGTTGACTAAACCATTTCCTTTTCACAACATGGTGAAGTTATTGTGAGTCGTCGATCTTTCCATAAATTTGTTGAGTCACCTGGGAGGAAGATTGTTGGAACAATGTCTCAAAAGTATAAGGCGTCCTCAGAACAGGACGTCTTTAACTGATAATGTTTGGACTAGATCGGTGTTTCTGAGCTAGAGAGGGGATAATTACAGTATTCCTGGTTGGTGTATTTTTGTTATCTCATGGGTTGGATCACCGTTCCGGTCCAGTGCTTGATTTAATTGTTGCAGCTCTATTAGATTGCTGAGGGAATCGGCCAATCTGACACTTGTAGAGACTGCACTGAGCCACAGTATGATAACGGTACCACACCCATTTTAGTGTAGTCACATGTATTTGTGTTTACAAGTTAATTTGCAAAACTGGTACAAGTGCTATACTGTGGTCAAGACTCTGTGATTCAAGTGTAACTTTTGATGTATTTTATGAGGGGGTGATGCATAGAATGGCTGATCGAAAGGAGGAAATGGGGGAAAAAAAAACAGGTTAAGAACCACTTAGAATAGGTTTTCTTGTGTCTCAAGTACTGTACAGGTACTGTATGTGCACATATCTGAGTTGTGACCAGAGAAATAGGTCATCAAGAATGACGTCATGGAACAATAAGTGAAGCGCAGATTTTGTACGGCAATCTGCATTCTCCTGAAACTGCGTAACACAACTCCTTTGTAACTTTTAGGATAATGTATTTCACAAACAGCTAAGTGTTGGGATGTAGTTTTCCTTGCATATTATCAGGTTATCTCAAGAAAATAAAAGGGCTTCATTTACTTCTTGTATCCCCAAAGATGTAGTTAGGTATTGAAGAGACAAATTCTTGGGCCATGTGTCCATCATATACGGAAAATGTTGACGGCAGAGCCGTTTTGCTTCACCACGTGAGACGCTCCCTGTTATCGTTCGGCTTCATTTGTTCAGTGTATATGTAATTACGATGACATCATTCTAATTCATCTATTCTTTAGTTTATAACATCTTATACACCTAAGCCTGTGTATGCTGCTTTAAAGTTTAACTTTTGGTCACAATTCCTATTCAGTGTCTACTATGCCTGCAGTTTTCCCCACGAAGCATTTTGTAAATGAATGAATAACAGCAAATTGTACCACCAGTGTAGTCAATCACACCCGCAGTGATTGCAAGAATAGCTGTACGAGTAATCAACTACATATATATAGGCAGTTGGTTATCTGCACTCACGAAAGCAATTTGAGGATTTAACAGTTCGGGGCAGAGCAGTACGCAAGGGGCCGTAGACAGGTGTAGGGATAACAACAGACATTGTGGGAATGTGGGAAGGAAGAGGAAAGTTTCACTAAGTCTTGACCAAGACTAGGACAACTCTGATGGATCCAAGATGCGCCAATGGGGTCATGGCCCCACCCCAAGGTGGGCCAAAGTATTGCGTATAATTTTACCCTAGGCAAACAAAATATTTTTGCAAAAAACATTAACTTCCAATGGTACACTCTTGTTGCACCAAATCACATCCGAGAGAATTGAGTTATAAAATTAAATTTTAAAAGGAGAGGTAGGTCCTCCCATGAGACCCATCTCTCACGTCAGTGTACCACTAGTTTCGCCCCTCCTAAGGGAAGGACTTGAATCTGCCAGTGCAGGACTACAGTATACTCCTACACTTCTCCACTGTTGTCCTGTAATTGTGGTGGTTGTCTCAACAATGGTTAAGAACTACAAACAGTTTGCATGACTTTAGAGTATTTCGGTATTGACAGGATTCACTACTCAGTAGAATGAAAATGAGATTTCATGTAATTGTGGAAGCTTTACCATTTGTGACTGTAGCATGTTCTGTTGTATTTGGATAATTATGGGACATCTGTTATGTCGTACCAGGGAGTTGTCAGGGATCCTTATCATACCAGCCATGTACTAATTGAATGCCTTTTATATTTTGGTATAATCTTGACTGCCCTAGAAGAAACATGTACAATACTTTTAAAGTTGTGACCATTATTTTCACGATATTTCAAGTGCTGCTTACATTACAATAAACCTAATCTAATTTGTTACATCAATTTCTTAGGACAACGACCACTTTCTGCAGTAATTTTCCAGTGTAGCATTCCATTTTATATCGACCTTGGAGTAACTGGAAATTTTTCTTCACAAGAGCAGTCTTCCTCATGCAGCAATATTTTGAGTTTTGAACAAGATATTGCCATAGGGTTTGAAGTGCCTTCAGTGAAAAAATATTCTTTTTCATTTGAGATCTCCTCAAAGTTGTCACTGACACATCTTCTTTCAATTCTCAGGTCAGTATTGTTACTCATATCTAAGCTTTCACGTTAAATATATTATGACCGGTAATATCGGTTAAAAAAAACCGGTAATAACTGATTTCTACTCAGTTTGATTATTGCATTGAAGTATTGAAAAATCGGTAATATTGTATAAATCAAGGATAATGGTAAAATGTCATAAAGTAGTGTGAAATAGTGAAGGTTACAGAGAAATTTCTGTGGAGTTAGTATTAGTTAAAATTGAAGAGAAACAAAGTTTGTGTGGTTAACCTTTATATAGTGCCATTAGGCCTCTAAGGCATACAAATACAAAAATCTGCACTACATGTCAACTCATGCCTACATGAAGTGTGTGTAGGGAAAAAAACTGGTCATGCAGTAATCGTTGTGCGATTATGATGCGTCCAGTTATGCAAATTGTCCTTTGTTTGAATACATTGACAGCCCACTCATACAGTATCACAAACAAAGGATGGTCATGTGAGCAGCAGACGTCTGTCTTGGAATTCACATTCAAGGTATGGATTCTGCACATCCCAAGTTCATGAATCCATCCAAGTTTCCCCAATCCACCGTTGTTCTCCGCGTTAAAACTTTCCCAACCTACAGTCACATCCCAAGTAGAATCTTGTCGAATCCACTGTGGCACTGTTGAGTAACGTACGTTCCAAATGAACCTGTCACACACGATACAGCTGAAAGTTGATAGCCCTACATGATACTGTAATGACCGCTATAACTGATGCTACTTTGTACTTGCTGGCAGTGACATCCATAAACTGTAAGCGATGAACAGTTGTGACAGTGTAGTTATTGTGCACAGTAACCTTTCACCCATCTGAATGCATCTAGTTTGTGGGTCTTGGATTTTGAGTGAGGATCAAGTGTAAAGGACAGTGAACGGCAGTCATGGACATTCCAATTTCAGTGGCAGGAAATGTTCCATTAAAACATGCAATTACAATTTGATGTTTGACTTATTTTCAGGCAGAGTTATGGCATTCTCATTCTCTAATTCATTCCATCACCTTTATGAAGTGGGAATTGTAATCGGGAAAATTCTTGCATTCCTGTAGCCCGTAGTCATTTTCCACTGCACAGTTATGTGATAGAAGGGGTCGTAGCAAGGGTAAACTATTGCCAGTTATTTTTATAGATGGCAGTAGACAATAATCACTGCTCTGTGGAATGGGTCCAAGGAAAACGGGTGACATTGTTTTCGTCAAGAAGTCTTCTTTGTCACAGCAGTGCAATTTTGTGATGTCATGTACGATCGCCTTTGTGAAATAACATGATCAGTCCATGAAAATGTTCAACATTTTGGACCTTGAATGTGTAAAAGTCTGTTTGGCATATGATACAGCTACATTTTGAGCAAGTTTTGCACTTTGCTTTAGAAGAAGTTGTGAGCAGAAGAAGAGCTCAACTTTAAAGTCAGCTCCTGGCTGTGGACTACAACATTTAGTGCCAGTTACTGTCCCCTGCTGCCACTCACTGTAGCCACATACCTGGTCAAAGTGGCCATTAGAGATTGTTGGTAACATTATAGAAGGAGTTTGCAGGGAATAATTTATTTGGTATGGCATCGCATTCATCTACACAATTGTCAAATTGCTACGCAAGTGGAACATTGTGTGGTAATTTTTCAACGTACAACGTTCGGGCTTTCACTGATTTTGCAACAAAGTACCCAAGAAAATGCTATGAAAATTTTGAAAACTAGATCATTCCCTAGATTGTATCAAGGGATGTTTCTTAGTTTGTACCTCTATCAAGAAAAAGAAAATAAATATGCTGTCTGCACTTCTTCATGTGGTTCTTATGTTCATTCAGCACTGTGTCCTCTGTAGTACAGTTCCCTTTGCAGTGTATCGCTAAATTTGGAAAAATAAAAAAAAAAATGTGAGAGAAAATATGAGATCTTGAAATTTGATATCATGTGAATGACTGGAAAATTGGAAATGTACTGTACCATTCATTCATCGTAATGCTGTGAGGCAAAGCAAATTTCAAAG
Organism: Stichopus chloronotus; assembly: GCA_021234535.1. Lineage (NCBI taxonomy): Eukaryota > Metazoa > Echinodermata > Holothuroidea > Aspidochirotida > Stichopodidae > Stichopus > Stichopus chloronotus. The sequence goes on from CM037834.1 coordinate 14,325,572, forward strand.
ACATGCTTTCGAAACTGGAAGTGGAGAACATCATGAATTCAGTGTCGCTCTCACTGCAGTGGAAAGTGTCAAGAATACTAGAGATTACTGGAATTGGTGTCACAGAGCAGCACACATGTACATACCTCTTTGTGGAATTTTGTCTCCTGTGAATATTTATTTTTAGTAGATATGTGGTAAGGTGGTATTTCTTATTGTAACACAATCTTTTGAATAGTACTCACCTTCGCTATCTGCCATTTATACATCTTTTTCATTTAGAAAGACAATTTAAGGGAATGTTGTCCAAAATACATTACAGAAAACATACAGTTCACTTTGGGGAAGTTGATCCTTAATCCTCCATCTGTTAGCAGGATATTGTATTTAAAATAACAAGGGCTGTTGAAAGAGCAAAGAAAGTTCTGCCTGCATCAAATTAATTGTTGGAGAGAGCTCGTTTGAAGAGATTCGTTAAATGTGATTCGTTAGTGTGGGATTGTAATTAGCCTTAGACATGAGTTGAAAAATAAGTACTCTGTGTACACATGTATGACAATAATGACCATGTGAAAAGTATGACCATCAAAAGTCCCTAGTAGTTAAAACTGACCATGCTGGGAAATAAAAACTGTTCCACAAATGTGTCATACCTAAAGTAGCTAGGTAGAATCAATTGTTGTACAGTCAGTGTTGACAAACTGTTGTCGTTAAGCTGTCTGTTATTGCGAGGTAATTAATTTGATACTATATTTAGCTGTCTGTGTGTCACATTAATTGTTGTGTAAATTATTCCCTTCAAATTGTCTTGCTTCAAATTCATCACTTTTGATTTAAGCGAATGTATTTAATTTAGAGTGACTTTCAAAGTTTTGATAACATTGTTTCAAGTGCAGTTATGTTCTTTGTATGTATCCAATGTAGCTTGTGTCCCGCTTCCATTGATATAATTCGGATGATTAAAGGGTCTAAGAGAATAACTCTCCATTGCCTCATACTGTAAGCCTATATAATGTGTGGACTGTTGTCTTGTTCACCACCATATCATTGTTCACTGTGCTCATCTGTGAAAAGAAACATACTCTTGAAAGATGTTCTTGGATGACCTTGAACATGAGTGTCACTGAAATTTTTGATACAAAGATGTACATACAGAACATATATAAGTGTATAGTATCTTGTACATGTTTCAGTAATAGCCTCACATGTAGTGTATACAATCTGCTTTATATTTGCCAGGGTAAAATAAGCTTGTAGTTTTGAAATACACTGGAGAGTATGGTAATAACACACTTTCGTCGTTGTTGGTGACTGCCTGCAGTAACTTGTTGGAAGTTCCTGTACATGTTGCTTGACGCTTTTTCATGTACTATTGTACTGCTACCAATTGAATTTTGATTGGAAATGGACCGCATAATGTCATAAAATTTACAGTACATATTTGAACTAGTCTCTTTTTGAAATAAAGTCAAAATACTCTCCAACTGTGACTCATTTCCTATGTTATACTTAACTGCCCACAGCATGTTTTTATGTCTACTATGTACCCCCTTCCACTGCTTTAAAGGGAAATAGGGCATTTGTTTTACAGAAAACATCCATATTTTTAAAACCAATGTTTGTGGATGCAGAATGATAGATTTTTCAAAATAAGGAAGGACAGTAGTCTTTTTTTTCAAGAAATAAGTTTCTCACAGGTAGAAACTCAGTTATTTGTTGCTTAACACTAATTTGTTCACCTAAACTTTTCAAAATTCAAATGATACATCTTCTATTACTCATCACATGCATAATGTTTTGGGGAGATGAAGCTTTGGCAGACGTTTATTGATGAGACTGAGTGGTTTAATAATGGCTAAAGTTATTTCTGTAGTACGTCATGTTGGTGTATTCTAAACGCCCTATTTCCCTTTAAGGTTATTGTATTTTACAGCAATTTGTGCAATAACAGGTCATGACCTAAATGTGAATCACACGAAAAATGCCCGGGTCAGTCGTTGTGAGGGTTCTGCATTAGTGGTAACATTTTAACTGGCAAGAGAAGTCATTTGAGTGTATATAAAATATTAACTCCAGACAAGTTCTTCTTTTGCTTTTTTTTTGGGGGGGGGGCGAGTGTTTTGTTGAGGGACTAAGAAAGAAATAGAATGGTATGTACACTGCTATTGGTCATCTATGGTATGGGTCATGTGGAAGCAATAAAATTTTCCCAAACAATACTGAAGTCATCATGCAGAAATGTAGCATTTTGCATGAGTTTGTTCGTTAGATTACACCACATGCTTTTGGTCATCTCGCTACCTTTGGTCCTAGTATTCATACATCATCATTTTGTAGTTCCTATACTGAGTTCTTGCAGATATTTCGTACATTCCGTAATTGATACAAAACTGTATGTAAGCTGGGAGTAATTAACAAATCCATGGAAAGTTTCACAGTGATTTGCATGAATTTTCGTTCATATTCAGTGACAATCAAATATTTCGGTGTGTTGCATTCACGTTCCAATCCAAACATTGTGTATGAAAAGTTAAAATTCCGGCAAGGGAATGTAATTAATTACTTGGAGAGACCACAGTGAGCATTTCAGCTGCTCTGCTTATTTCAGATTGATCATGGGGAAAAATAACTATTTGTGTTCAAGGCAACTTTTACAGCATTGTGATTGTGTCCTTCAGTTATTCGCTTAATTACTGTGATTGTGATAGATGCTGCATCGCTCTTACCAACTCGACCCAGAAGGAGGAGTAGTAGATCAGAGTCATCCTCTCGGGCTTGTGTCCTCAGGGTTTTGTTTGTAGTCCTTGTTTTTTTTTTTTGTGTTTAACCAAGATGATTTTAATTGTGATTCCCATCGTTTGTGCGACACTCCGGTGATTAATTTCTTCCGAGAATTGTCATTGTGGGTGTGCTGTTTGGCATTGGCTGCTGCCGATGGATTCGTTATCTTTGGGCATTGTCTTGAGCAGAGAGCAGGGTTTAGTAGCTTCTACAGTAGATTGACTTGAAGGTGATTTGATTCTCTGTTCATTTCTAGCATTATGGGCACCCCCAGTTTATCGGTGTATCCAATCACATCCTGAATGTTAGGTATTTTCCCCATTTGTTCTGTAGGCAAAACATGATTATCGAAGCTTGATAACTCTCTGACATTGTCTTTTTCAGTAAAATCAATACTTTGAATCATTTCTTGATTGTAATGTGCAGGGAGATTGGTAGTTCTGTCGGTCCACGCATGACGGTTAGTCGTCTGTTTATCTTAAAACTGAAACCAAAAATGGACAGCCAACTGAAAATTCAAACCAGGTGCCAACGAGGGCAATGGGAGTACTGGTTCTTGGTCCCTGCCATTGTAAGCTAGAGAATTCACATGGATCCCCCTAAGTAGGTTAGCTTGGATCCTGAGACCTCCATAATTGACGGGAATGTTCGTTCCTTTGTTGGCTTTTGCACTTGTTCCTCCCTGTGTGGGAATGCAGTTTAGTTGGTCAAAGGCAACTGTAAAATTTTTTGAAGTTGGGGTTACCCACCATGTTAGAAGACACAGTTTGTGCTACTGACTATTTGCATTCTGCAATATGAAGCAACATGCCTCTCTAAGTTTTGGTTTTTGCATTTTTGTTTGTTCTGATTCCTCGATCATTGTCCAATGAAACTGAAGTATTGTGTGTTTGTACAAACTGTTAAACCAGTTTTTGGAATTCATTGTTTGACCAACATCAGTCCCAAATTTCGTTCGGCGTTCTAAAATGTTTGCTGACCATTTGAACTTGGAGAACCCCCATGTCCCTTTAAAATTTTCAGTGTATACCAAAGAAGACTTTGAGGCATGATTTGGAAAGAATGTTACCCTGTTCAGAAGATAATCCACTGAAAAATTTGTCTGGTATCTCTTTTGCTACCCTTGATGATGAATTGCTGCATGAAATGGAATATTGTGTAGTATTCTTTGTGCATGCAACCTTTAGGTTTTCTTAGATTTTTCGACAAGGTACCGCAGGAACCTTAGAACTGCTGTGCAAATATTGAACACAAAGTTATTCTCTGTAAGATAGCAAAATATGTTTGAAGCAGTGGTTTGATGCATTCAGATCATTTCATATTAGTTGGTGGTCACTTTCGTTGTTGGTTGTAATCGCCAAAAACCCCTCTGCCACCATGTACAGTGCCCCCTTACACCCCACCCTTCCCTCCCTAATAATACACAATACTGTAGTAACGTTTCTTCTGACGTTTCACTTTATTTGACTCCAACTGCATACAGTATGTTACCCTTGCAATCGGTAGCAGAGTTTATTTCGTCCTGCATGGTACAGTGCAGACAGGGCACTATGTAAAGGATCATCTGTTTGTGACTCAGAAGTATCATATATATTCACTGAAATAACCTTGGATTTTGTCCCATATTTAGAACATCTGGTAACGTATTTTGTACCAGCTGTTCTTGTATCTAGATGTTGATAAACAACTCCTTTTCTAGAATGCAATTAAAACGTCTTAGCATGCATGGCAACCTGTCCAATTGACCGTGGAGAACTGTGGACAGATAAAACGTAATATGTATAGACTCCCCTCCCCAAACATGCAATAAAGTAAATTGCATATACTTACAGGAGTGCCAATTATGTTACTGCTCTCTATGTCGTTAGACTCGTTACACGTTGTAAAAGCTGACCGATCTTTTGTTATTGTTCAATTGGTTCGTTGTATTCAAGTTTTGGAACCGCTGAAATTTTCTCATCTTGCGCAAAAATTATATCTTGCCATTAGTTTGTCCTGTCTGCATAAATCCTTCACACCATAAAATGCTCACTGAAGGAGAATTTAGACCATAACTGCTACAGTTGTATCAGATGTGGTCTATAGTCACTAAGTGTTTAGCAGAACTGTTACTTATGAACAGTGGTGTATGTGAATGGGTAAGTTTGTCAATTTTATCTTTCAGAAGAATTTCAGTTACTTTTTGGCAAATTATAGTAGACCCCTTGCATTGATATTACATACTGTAACAACAAACAAGGGTACCCTACCTGAGGATTAGCAGATGAACAGTACATATGGCAATGCTAAATCTTGGACAAAATTGTTGAGACACTCTGCTATATGTTGCAATTATAATACTTAATTTTGGTTGAGAGGATAACATGAAACCCTTTATCCCTTTCCAATGTTGCGGTATAGGAGTGAATGTACTCTGTGAACAGTAATCCTATATCCAACATTGAAAGGGGGAGCAGGGTGTCCCAAGATATTTTGTCCCAGGTTGTCTGAGTTTTTATCGAGCAATTTTGGAAAAGACTGTTGAAAGAAAATTGCTCCTTTTTGGACAAGGTACATCACAAACATCAGTTATCAAGGCCTATTGGTCTGAGGATTTCAAATTAAAGTATTAACAATTTCGAATAAGAACAAAAGAAGTGTGATTTTCATTTGGGGGCTTATTTGAATATGTTTTGTGGAAAACCAGTGATCATAATGAATAGACTATTTCGTGGCACATATGCAGACAGAAATGGTTGCGTTTAGAAATAACTGTGATGGGCAGCTGTTGTGTTGTGTTGCAAGAGGAGTGTCACTCCAATTGTAGAATGGTGGCAGGAAACCCAGTCATAAGACGTCATGAAATAGCGCCTTGTTCTACCATTATGCGTAAAAGTCAGAACTGTTGACTCAGCTTCATATTAAAGTAATGGTAGAATGTCAGCAAAGGTCAGTTTTTTTACATTTTTTTCTGCTAATTAGAGATTTGTGACTACATTTTTTACAGTACATGAAGCTGGTAACATATACTAATCTGCATTGTTGTAAGCGAAGCAATTTTCCCACGTGTTGTTTAAATTTTCCTGTCAAATCATTTGTTAAAACATGGGTTTCATTAGACTATACTGTTGGACACTGCTGTCGTCTAAGTCAGGAATCAGTGTCCATTTCTGACATTTCTGTCAGCAGAATGTCTCATGAATACATGCAACACTATAATGTGGAAATATGTATGATCCATCGCAGGTGATGTCACATTGACACAGTGAAGCGTCCTCTTTGAGGGTAAGCCACTAAATTTACGTAAATAAAATGGAAGAGAGAAGATATTTTGCTGTAAGTCTTTCTCGACTCAGAAATTGTACATTTGGAATTTTAGATCCCATATTTTTCCTCACCTGATGTGTTTCTTGTCTGCTATGCTGTACTGTATGTACTAGTGGATCTAAAGCACAAACTGTGTTCGCTTTTTTACTGTGCTGTGTCGTTATCGTCTACACACTGTTTATAGTCTAATTAACCTAATGATCACATCCTGAATACTGGGTATTTCCCCATCAGGTCATACTGTACAGCTGCTGTCATCATGCATACATTATTACAAATATCATAGGGGTTGGGAAATATTAGGAAAACCTCACTCAAACTGGGCCACGTCGCTAATCTAACTTCCATGTAAACTGTACCTGATTAAACTATGTCAAAGCAGAATGTGTATGTAAAACACAATTGGATTCCGTAGCACATACAGTAATTTCAGAGTTTCTCTTGAAAGGATGAACTGACATGAATTTTGAAGCTCAAATGCAATGCGATCAACTCACTTTGTCTCAGAGATTTGCAATGACATCAATAGGTCCCTGTGTAAACCTATCCGTGATCACCAAGCAGTACACTGTACTACTGTTCTCAGGCAGACATATGTTCGTTATTGCCGCACTACCATTTGAATACACACTCCATTAGTTTCTCATTAATTCACTTTTAAGTAGTAAACTCAAGATAATTATGAAAATTCATCAGAAAAGAAGAAGAAGAAGACTGACATGGCATCATAGCAAAATGTAGGTACATGTAAATGCACTTTATGATAATCACTGAAGTAGAGAAATATTCCAGTCCTTATTTTAGAAACATCTGTTTATGTTAATGCTACTTACAAGTATTTGATTTTTATTTTTGTTTCTGGTTTTAATACTCTGTCACAGTGAGTTACCTGTTACCGAGAGATTAGATATTATTCACATGTATATGCAGCCCTTGATAGACATTAGTGTACATTTTGGCCACTTCTTCCTATTTGCTTGGCGTTCATCTGTTTTGTAGTTGTTGCATTCTATAATTTGCCAGGTACTTCAGTTGTACCATGCCATAAGTTGCTACTCTAATTGTAGCCTGTTATAATTCACTTGAACTGTAATTGTAGCAAGCTATGATTTGCTACTACAATTATCGCATGCTTTAATTTGCTACTGTAGCAATAATATTCAAAAATTATTTCTAAGAAGTTTTTTTTCCAGACATTTTGCCCAAGCCTTTTTGGACAATTGTTAAAATGGCCTAATGCATAAAGTATAAACTTTTGAGTAGTAATAACAAAGTTGTAATATGTTACAAACAATTTAACAGTTTCTCTGTGTTGAAAAAACACTAAATGTATCTAATATCACATCCTTGTAGGCAGCAGTACAAGCGTACCTCCGGAGCTACTGTGTTGCAGGAGTACATCCTGATGATGGGTTTAATGTGGTGAAGAATTTGATCATGTCCTCTTGTAAAGCATGATACTTTTGGCCTGGTTGTGACAAAGATGTGATACCTCCTGTGAACACAGGAGGAAAATGTGTTTGGAAGTGAATTACTCATAAAATTATGTTCACATTTGATGGGTAGAAGTGGGTGCAAAATGCTGATGTACATACAAAGGGAACATGGTAGTAGTAATGTGCACATTATGTGTGCATCTCTTAATGTTAGTGAGGGAAGAAATACTGTTTTGTTGTCTAAATTGCATCATACTGTATGTTTACAGCTTTATGACTGCATAATGATAATGGGAGAAAGTGTATCTGGGTTGAGGGGGACAGTACTGCATCGTTCCACTTTCATGGAGAATCAAACCACGCAAAAGTGCCTTTGGTATCCATATTTGGGATAGAACCATTGGCGGTGGACATGTTGGTGAGGTACAGGAGAAATTGCAACACAGTACGTAGAAGAGAGGGGTACATGTTTCTCAGTCTGAGTAATTTGTTGAGAGTTTGTTGGTATGATGTAAGTAAATTCAGTATGGTGTGTGTGGAAACAAACAAAGAAACAAATTTTGAGTATAATTGTGGGATGTCAAAGCTCCAAAAACAATGATTTCCTGCCTGTAAATCTGTAGTAAAGTGCTGTTCACGTGGATTGACATACAGCAGCAACTGGTTTAATGCCTATGGTATGCTAATTAACTGTACACCTGCTAGGAATTTCTACTCATCTTTGAAAGGCATCTAAAGTACACTGTTTTACTTCAAAGTTAAGAGTTTTGCACTAGTTATCATCAACTGCATGGATGCTTACAGCTTCCTGCAAGCAGGTGTTCTGTGAACCTTTCTCAATTGGATTCTCATCTCATCTTCTCGTCTCTCTCTCTCCCCATCTTGCGGATGGAGCGATGTTAGGGCAAATCTTGATTGCAAAGACTCTCAGAAACATCGAATCCAGACGGTGTATATTAGTGTATTCAGTTTGTGTGCACTTCACTGATAAGCAAGTCATGATATTACTCCACAGCTGACTGTACCGATGGCAGCTCACTAAGCTGTGTTTATAAATTTACTTAACATACTGTAGACATCCTTAAAATGTGTAATGAGCATTTGCCTTAAGTTTAACGAATTTACGGTAGCACCTCATCACATGTTGAATATTCATTGTGATTTACCTTGGCTTTCAAGGAATCACCAATGGTTCCATACTGTATCTGTGACAGAGAGAGGTTAAAGAAAGCAAGCTAAACAATTGGAAGAGAAAGAATATCCAATTAATTCATTTGGAGAAACAAGTAGTCATTCAATATTCTTTCACAAGTGATTGACTACAGTGAAGTATGTGGCAAACTCGCTGCCTGCAGACCTCACTAATAATGTGGAGATGAGAATTCATGAAATCATTGTGGGTCTGAATGGAACTTCTAGAACTCGTGCAGACATCCCTGAATTGTTTTTGAGCTAATCTTGCCCACAAGAGGGGAGCCTTCCCTTGGACAGAATCACTTTGGATGTCTTTTCAACCGATTCTACAATTTAATTCAGTAACTGGTACACAGCAGATCACCAGTATCCACAGTTAACTGTATTTCCTTCAAGCAAATGCATTTTATTCTACTTTTTGATTCCTTAGAAGCCCATAGGGCGACAGCAAGGTTTCAGCGTACAAGTGAAAATGTCACAGTGGCGGCATCTTGGCAGCATCATTCTTGTCATTGTTGTTATTCCGTCATTACGTTTTGTTTTAGCAGCCTCGGTGGTGTGCATTGAAGGTAATCACTGGGATCTTCCCACGCAATAACCTTTAAAGTATTAAAATACAGTAGTCGTTTCATTGTAACATCGGTCTGCAGACCAACATGGCAGGTTTTCTCCGTGATCAGTCAAAGCCTGCTGTATTGGAATTATCATTTTTTAGGCCTCTAGCTGCACTTCTTTCTACAGCACATGTTTGGTATCTCAAAATCTCTGTTACAGGTTTTTTCTCCCTTTTTCCTCCCCCCCCCTTTTTTTTTTTTGAAAGTGACAATTGTTACTTGATTGATTTATACTGTGGAGCACACCTTAAGATATTTTGTCAAAGATTTCTTGATTTTGTTAATTGGATATTATCCTTTTACTGTGGCAAGTCTTTTTCAACAATTATTTATTATGTTTCTGTAAATTGTTTACTCCCCTCCTGGGAAGGGGGGGGGAAGGAATGGGTGTGGTTGTTTTAGGGATCTTGCCAGGCTCTGCATAGCAAGGCTAAGGGTTGTGCTTACAGATATTGTGGGTGAAAGAAACATGCTTTAGTAAATGTTTGTACGTAAGGAGTGTATTCTCTCTCATTGGATATAAAGTTATGTTTGTTCCTTTTGAAATAACATTAAAGTTTAAGTTAAACAGGAAGTCAATTTAATCTTAACCCTCCTCCCAATCCAACTGAGGGAGATGTACAGTTATGCTCCCAAATTCAGGTAAGCTTGTAGAGAGCCACTTACAATGTGGCATTTGTTTGTATAACAGTGTTGCTTCCTTATTGAGGCAGTAGCATTTGTCATGAATTACTCTAGGTGAGATACGTTGGTTCTCCTTCCTACCTTTTCTGCCTTCTCCAAATACCTTGCAGAATTATAGTGTTTATACGCCCATTTTGCAAACTCCATTTACTGCAGTATTGTCCATTGGACAACCAGCTGAACCTGCCCTATAGATGATGTCAGCAACGGCAACAGCATTCAACCAACCTGTGGATGCATAGTAGGCCTGTCCAGATGTACAGTGTAGGCCTCTTATGTGTTTGTGTTTTCATGTGGTATGTACAGGTATGCTGTTGCTGAAACCTATACTGAAGCTTGTAAACTTTGTTGAGACAGGCAATTTCATTTTGTCTCATTTGGCAATATGACAGATTTAGTAGTTGATTTACTGCAGTGCATCAAAATCATTCTAGGACATATTGCTCTGCCACTCAACACCTACCTGTAAATGTTTGAAATTGGCAATTGCTATATATTACATTATACCTTTAACATGTGTGTAAGTTATTCTTGACATTAACCGTAAAGGTAAGTGTTATGTGTGGATTTGCAGTAAGTATAGTAGGGATTGGGACACACTTAGACTTAGGTAGATTTGGTAAAGGAAACCGATCAATTTCATCAGTGTCTTGATTGAAACGCAATCTCTATCTGGTCGAGAAGAGTTGAGTTATACATATTGCCATCCATTGTAGGTACTCTCTAAATTGAAAATCAAATATCACTTCCTCCCAAGGCTTCAATGCATGACAGGTGAATCCTATGATGTGATTATGTTGTTGTGTTAGCAACCCTCTGAGTACTTCAGAGATGATTTGTTTTTTGGGTGTAACTTTCACGAGGCAGTTTCGGTAGTTTCTGCATACTGAGGGCAAACCTTCTCTTTAGTGTGACGGTATGTGATACATTAACTGGGAGTGTGTCTGGTGTAGGGTACCAGTATTCTCAGTGCATCAGTATGGGGAGTATTCATAGTACCGAGGGTGACTGCGTGTTCAACATGCTAAAAACAAGAGGGTCTGTGCCTTGTTCAACGTAATAAAAACAACAGGTTCTGGGCCCTATACATACTGCGGTAGTAATGCAGTAACTTGTATTCATGTCATCATGTAAATTCATTGACAAAAAACATCAAACGGCGAGGTAAAAAGTTTCGTTTGTGCAGCTTCAGCAGGGTTTGAGAGCAGCACTGTATACAGCAACTAAGTCGGCCACCAACTTTTTGCCGATGGGATCATTTGTCAACATACACAGCCGCCATTTGTGGCCTACAAATTCCTAAGTCAGGTGATCTGATGACTGTACATTTCTTACAAATTATTTTGTCCCATAAAATCGTTTAGAACTTGTCTTATTTTGTTTTGTTGTGCTTTCTCCAGAAATTAAAAAAAAATTCATTGTCATTGCCGTTTGTATACACAAACAACGTAACTTTCTTGATTCAAGCACACTACTGTATGTGCATCGTATAGTACTTTTGTTCGAAGCGAGTGAGTCACTGTACAGACGTAGGAGGCAGTTAAAGTTAACATTTTGAAACACAAAATTGCTCATACCTCGAAAACAGAAGGAGATACAAACTTTTCCTTTGGTTGAGGGAATTTCCAGAGTATTTTGAGTATGATCTTTCCATCTGTGCAATTTCTGTGTTAATCGGAGTTAATGCGACAGTTGCCATGATGTGTACCAGTTCCACAAAATTCTTTTCCAACACAGTTCTGATGTAAGACGTTTGGCTGGGATTGTCCTAAGTGGTTGATCAGGGTTATAATGGTAATAAAAATGGTGTAATATATACCAATCACCAAGCAGCGCAGCTATATAAACGTCACTGACTTTGTGCACAATTACCGTAAAAAGCAATTTTTAAACATTCCAAACTTTTTGTTTCTGTTTTTGTGTAGTTTCCAAGCAACCTGATTTCTGTAAAGTTAGGCCTACATAGCATTTTTGAGCATCTATAGCCTACGTGCAATAGTAAATATCATTATATGTGTCCCCAACGGCAACTCGTAATCACGATCCATCTCAAGGTCATAAAAAAATGTCTTGAATAAGACGCAGGGCAGATGGAGAAAAAACCCAGTTTTTCTTTGTAGTTGTTTTTCTTTTTTTTGTTGTTGCTCCATTATTATTATTAATTGATACAGACTCAGTTATAATGAGCATAATAGGGATGGGGTTTGCGGCTATGTAGGAACTTGAGCAAAGGTTTTTAAACCAATATGTTCAACAATGGAGAAAAAAAAAGAAAAAAAAAACACATGGCAAAAAGCAGTGCCGATCTGGGATTGAATCTATGACATCAACTTCACAGACCTGCTGCAGTGAACAAAGAGCCACTCTGTATGCACCCAGGAGGCATGCCAAAAAAGAAAAACACTGCCGGAATTATACCTAAACGTAACTATTTCTGTTTCCAACCCCACATAGCTGAGTAGCCTGAGTTGTTCTTCTTTAGTTCACTTTTGTTTTGTATGACATGCGGGTGCTTTTTTACTCTTCGTTTGCAGTACGTTAATGTTAACAAAATAGGCAATATGTGTAGGTCTAGCCTGTGTGGTTTGCATGATTTTACCAACATAATGGAAAATACGTTAAAACTGCTTAATATAAGTCAGCATTTGTGAGTAAATTAGGAAATCATTACTAAGTGAATAAAATTGGTCTTAAACTTGGAAAGAATGAAAAAGTAGTCACTTTTTTTTAACAAACAAAGTGAAAGAGTTAGGTTTAAGGAATTAGGAATTTGTAGCAAGTACTGTCAATCAGAGGTAATATCCAAATGTACTTGCATAATTTGTGACAGTTTCTGTCTCCTTTTAGGTTTTTTGAACAAATGATTCACTAATTAAGACTTTTCCCCACCAGTACCTGAGTCTTTTCTTTGGTGGGCACAATACCATCCTTGATAAAACTAGCTCAGTTTTAGTCACTGACTGACCTGCATACCCCAGTGTAAGTTTACAGTACTTCATGTTTACCATGCAGTAAGAGTGGTCACTTATAATCGTGCTGTAGCGTGTTGCATTCACAGTACAGTGCAGCAGTTCTAATGGGTTTTCTACATCAATGATTACTTTGCTGTAAAGTGGTTAAGGCCTTGTAACATGCTATGGAAATCTCTGAAACCTACTTTGAACTGACACAGATCTTTACCTCAGTTTCAGCATTGTGATTGCCTTCCATTTGGAGTTTTCCCGTAAGAGCACATAAGGATTAAAAAAAAAAATCGAAGTATTGGTGTTTGAAGCTTTAAAGTCGACGATTATTCATATCGATACAATTTAACTTTTTAAATACTGTGGGGAGCAACTCAACTTACATAAGTTTAGTGCAAAATGTCAGCAACGGTCATTGACAGTTTGTCAGGTCTTTCGCACAGTGCATACATTTGCAATCAATGCATTAATATGACTCATACTGAGATTTGAAATTTTAGTAATTGTGAATGATTAGAATTAATGGATGTAGTACTAAACATGTAAACCTGAGAGAGGCAACCACAAGGGTTGGCAATTTCTGCAGTGACAAAGGAAACGGAAGGATGGTGATTAATTTGTAACTGTACATTAGAAGGGCAAGGTAGAAAGTACGTCGAGTTTAAGAGCAGGCCTACTGTGCATTTACTGTAGCATGTGGACGTTTTTCTAGGTCGTAGACCACCTTGAATATAGTAATTCGTAGACTTGAAAAGTTGCTGTTACAAAAATTTCTTGTGTTAAGTTGTTACCATACATGTGCAGCCATCACTGTGGTTTGTATAACAGTCCTTCCACTCCAGTGTGTTGTTTGCCTTGATTCCCAACTGACTTGTCTCAAGCACACTTACTTAATATGGCATTGTTTGTGTGTATATACACAGGTGATTAATTGATAATGTTTTGTTCTGTGATTTCCCTTCTGCCGTACCATGGAAGTGATCTAACTTGTTCCTGCGATAATTTGTCATTGATTGACTTCCCGGAAGTACCTCATGTTGTTTCGACTAACTACCGTAGACCCGGCATCCCCAGCATCGTCACTGATTCCATGAAGCCAAGTTAACCGACAACGGACATCAGAGAGGCAGAGAGTTAATTAATATCCACACTTTGAGACCTTCTCCTTCCCCTTCAATACATCAATTACGTCATATGTACGAGCAGTGACCTTCACAACAGAAAAAGACAACAAATTCTAGGGAAAATGTTTTCCCTTCTTTTGAAAGGGAAGTTAAATAACAATAGCGGTGATCTGTAGCGTACAATACTATATCTACCTAAGTTATGTGTCAATGGACATTACATGACCTGATCATGGTATTGACTGGAGTACACTTGGTTTACTGTCTCAGCACATCAAGTGAACTCTCATTAATGTACTGTGATTGCTGGCACCTTGCCAAATGCCATTCAGTCTAAGTGGGAGTGGTGCTCCCTTCCCATTTCTGCCATGTCTTAGGTGTCTGTACCATGGAGTTGGTTTGAATTTTCATACAGGAATTTCTCATACGTTTTATTCTCCATCTGCCTTTCCTTTTGGAATTAGCAGAATACTGGAGAGTTTTTCTGGAGACCCTGTCCCATGGTTTTTTAGAGTTGTTTTGCCATGGAATTTATAAATTCACATCGTAGACATATACTTACCCCTTGCCCCACTACTGCATCAGTTTGACCTATGCTCAACTGCCCTCGAAGTCAATTCTGACACCGCGCCCTCTAAGGCCTAGCCCGCCCTCGCTTGCCTTTCGCTCGAGTGCCTTCCCAACGTTGGAAAGTTGCCTCGCTGTTTGCCTCGCGCAAAGGCGACCTTATCGGGACTAAACCTTAGTATTCTCGTTTTTCGTTCCTTTATATTCATTAGTCTTTCTGTCTGATATATTTTCCCGTTAATTTACTCTCACTTCCCCGAGAAATTTATCGGTTGATATTTTCAGTTGGTGCAGCGTGCCTGGGACAGATATCCTATCGTGCCGCTGCACCGGTTTTCCACTAAGTCTTTACTTTACGTATATTTCGCAATCCCCTTAAGGGAATTGCGCAATCCCCCTCTTACGTTGTATTCACGTTGTATCTCACGTGTAACGTTATGTTAGCCTCCTCGTTTATCTCTAGCATCGTTATTTTTCGAGTTTGCTTGCTGTTGTTCCCCCTCAGCTCCCCTCTTTTTTCGTTTTGGTGTGTTTCAGGGTGCTAAGTATTTTTGGGTTCGTAAGTGTGACACCCCCTTCGGACTTGGCATGTCCTCCCCTAATCCTGGCCCAAGTTGCTCCATCTGCAACCAGTTCCGGCCCGGGAGGGACTGGGATTCACACTCAGTGTGCCCCCTGTGTCGTTCCTGCACACGTTCCAACCCGTGCGAACGATGCATGTTCTTTTCCGCGGCCCAGTGGTCGGAGATCTCCTCCTGGCTGCAGGGTCGCCGGGAAAGGCTTAGGGGGCGACTGGAGGCGGTCCCAGATCCCTCCGTGGTGGCCGGTCCTGCGGGAGTCCAGGCTCCCGTGAGACCGGCTGCCAGGCCCAAAGGTAAGTCTTCCGCCAAGTCCAAGGGTAGGAAGGTTAGGCCAGCGGAGAAGGTGGGGTCGGTCCCGAGCAGCCGAGCCTCAAGCTCTGGCGCCTGGGAGACCGACCCGGAGCCCGTGGCTTCGGCCGCCGAGTCGTGCTCCGTCCCTCGGGATGTAGAGCTGTCTTGGGCGGACTCCGACCTTCCGCGGGAGCCCGTGGTTTAGGACGTTCCTCGGAACGTTCTCCCACTGGGTTCCCGAGATGCTGGGGGTTCCGGAAGCCGGTTACAGGATCCGGCTTCCCAGGATTCGGCTCCTCGGGCTCGGATCTTGCTGGAACCCAGGATGGCGGAGGGCGGGCTTCGCCGGCTCTGGGTCAGGGCACCTCGGTGCCCGCCGGAGCGGGTGAGTCCGCTCAGGACTCCCAGGGCAGCGGCTCGCGATCCTTCGCAGACCGCGGTCATGCCTGGAGCCGGGAACAGAGTGGGACTTCGCGGGCCACCCAGTCCAGAAGTCCGATCCGTTTGGGCTCCACGCGTCCGAGTTCGGACTCTGCCGACTCGGACCGGGGATACGGTTGGGCTACCCACGCCCGATCGTACAGTCCTAGGGGGTTTCCGGACCCAACTGACCCGAGCTGGATGGCCCAGTTCGCGAGTCTTTTGGGTCCGCTGATTGCTGGAGAGGTCGCCAAACAAACGGCGCACCTCTGTCCCTCGTCCAGCGACCAGCAACCCTCTGCTCCGCGTTCCCTCCTAGCCGAGACCCCAGTGGCCCAGGGCGCGGCCGCCGAGCCCCCACCTCCCGACTCGCTCGAACTCCTCGCCTCAGACGAGTTTGACGACGAGCTCGAGGAGATGGAGGAGCAGGCGGAGGAGACCGCGCCTCCGACCGAAACCGGGGAGGAAGATAGTACCCCTAGGGGCACGGATCTTCCCCCCTCCCTTCTAGCCTCAGTGGTGGAGATCCTTTCCTCCAAGCTGGGCTACGAAGCTCCCGCTCGTAGCGAGGCGGGGCCCTCGGGGTCTCGCCTGTCGGCTACGAACGAGGAGGAGGTTTCGGGGCCGCCCGAGTTTCCAGTCGATGAGCACTGTCTCAAGCAACTGGAATTTCTCGCGGGCAGGTCACCCTGGGCTGCCTTCCCTGCGACGCAGGAGAGGGCAGTCAGGGTACCTGAGGACCACTGGGAGACCCTGTTCCGCCCGCCGTCTATTTCGGACGAAACCCGAAATAAGGTGAGGTTGGAACAGGGTCTGGCCTCGTGGATGTTCAGGGAGTCCCTGCGGAAGAGAACTGAGGAGGACTGGTACCAGGCCGACCTGGCTGCCAGAGCCGGTCTAAAATTCTCCTCGGTCTTCCTTCTCGTGGCGGAAGCCCTGAGACGAGCCCACACGCAGCTCCCGGAGGACAACATTCAGTTCTCCAGAGCTGACGTGGGCAAACTGATCTACTTGCTGGGCCCCTTGTCCCGGCTCGTCTTCGATCAGTTTGCAAGAGTGGCGCTCAAGTCCGTGCAGGTGCGCCGAGGCAATGTCCTCGACGCATTCGCATGGCCATCCACTGAGGCCAGGAGCAGGTTGGAGAGCCTGCCGGTTGTGGGCCCTGATCTCTTCAACGGCCAGTTTTTGGACAAGCTGGTCGAAGAGGTCGAGGCACGAAGCGACGGCTGCGGCGTCGTTCCGTCCTCCGGCCACACCGGCAGCCGCCCAGCCCTCCCCATGTCCCGCCGCTGCGGCTTCCCGGGGGAAGTCGCGGTTCCGTCGCCGCAAAGCGAAGGGTGCGGGTCGTGGAGCTGCTTCCGGAGGTTCTTCGACCTCTGGAAGGGGCAGAGGAGGTAGGGGCGGCGGCTCCCAACCAGCTCGGGGTCGTGGCAGAGGCGCTGGCGGGGCTGGAGACCGTCCCAAATACGGTCAACAGACCTCGACGCAGTTCCCTGCGCGGCCCTAGGGGTGCCCACCCTACTGTGCTTCTGGCAGTAGGGGGGAGATTGAGGAAATTCAAAGGGGCCTGGGAGTCGTTCTGCCAGGACCGGTGGGTTCTAAATGTCATGAAAGCGAAAGCTCGGGCTGGGTGATCAATTGGGACAAGTCGCATCCCACCCCTTCACAGGCACTGGTCTATCTGGGGGCACAACTCGACCTCGGTCTGGGCTGCGCCTTCCCCTCGGGGGAGAGGCGTGCAGCCCTCAGAGAAGCAGTTTCGCAACTTCTGGAGGCTCCGGCGAGTACCTCCCGAAGTTGGCTTTGGGTCTTGGGTCTACTGGCCAGCTTAGTAGACGTTGTGCCCCTGTGCCGGCTGCACGTGAGACCGCTGCAGCTTCATCTGCTGTCCTTCTGGAGGCCAGCGTCCAGGGACCTCCGGGTCCTGGTGCTGCTGTCTCCCCCCGTTCGGCCCCACCTCCAGTGGTGGCTGGACGACTCCAACCTCCTGGAGGGGGTCCCTTTTGGGACCCAGCGCCCCACCTTGAGCGTCACTACAGACGCGTCGCTCTCTGGGTGGGGTGTCTTCTGCGAAAGCAGGACTCTCGCAGGGACGTGGTCAGCAGAGGAAGCCGGGCTCCACATCAACGTGCTGGACGCTTACGCCTTCCCCCCGTTCGCGGTTATCCACCGGCTTCTGCTCAAAATTCGGGCATCCAGAACCCGCGTGCTGATGGTGGCCCCACTGTGGCCCCGCCAGCCGTGGTTCCCACTCCTCCTCCACCTGCTGGTGGGCCTGCCGGTAGCGCTCCCACCTGTCCCCCACCTGGTCTCCCAGGACAGGGGCAGGGTGTTGCACCCGCGGGTCCAGGACCTTCACCTGACTGCCTGGAGGCTGTCCAGAATTCCCTCAGAGCACAGGGAGTTCCTGAGGACGTTGCCTCCATGGTCGCGTCAGTGAGGAGACCCACCACCCTCCGCACTTACGATTCTTTACTTGCCAAGTTCCGAGGGTGGTGTGCAGACCACGAGACTACTCCGTCTGAGGCGTCCGTGGTCCAAGTCTCCTCGTTCTTGATGGCCCTGTTTGACGAGGGCAAACAGGTTAACACCATCAAGAACTATTGCTCGGCCATCGCGGCGATCCACTGTGGGTTCGCGGATGGGTCTTCGGTGGGTTTGAGCGGGGTCCTTACCCAGCTTCTTCCCGGGGATGGCCAACAGGAGGCCGGTGGTACGGCGACTAGCACCGTCCTGGTCCATCAACGGGGTCCTGCGGGCTCTCGCCCAGGCCCCGTACGAGCCTCTGCATTCTTGCCCCCTGGAGTACTTGACTCGCAAGACCTTGTTCCTCATCGCGGCGGCAGCGGCGAGACGGAGGAGCTGTCTTCAGGCTCTTTCGGTCAAGCCGGGCCACTTGGGGTTCGAGAACCATGGGGTTCACATGGTTCCCGACCCCTCTTTCGTGGCCAAGACCCAGACGCTCACTTTCATTCCCGTGGATATTTTTATCCCTGAGATATCCTCGGCCTCCTCGGTCTCAAAGAACAAGTTGGTGTCCGGTCAGGGCGCTGAAATGGTATCTACATCGGACGAAGGACATCCATTCGTCCGATCGCCTCTTTGTCCTCCCCCGCAGGCCGCACTCGGCGGCCTCCAGAGATACCATTTCGTGCTCGCTGATCGAGGTGATTGCGCCGCATGCCCAGGGACAGGTCAGGGCGCACGAGGTCCGGGGGCAAGCGACGTCCAAGGCGTTTTTTAGTGGGGTCCCAGTGGAGGACATCCTTAAGGCGGCAGCCTGGAGGACTCCCACGACGTTCGTCGCTTGTTACCTCACGGACATTCTCAGCGCCGAAGCGGCGTTTGGCCGTGCCGTCCTCTCCTCCCGGTGACCTCCCACCGGTTTCCTTCGGTGTCACTCTGATGCAGTAGTGGGGCAAGGGGTAAGTATATGTCTACGATGTGAATTCCCCACAACTCACTGGTGTGGGTATTCACGAGTGACTATACTTACCCCTTGCTGCCTCCCGCCTCCCACCCCGCGGAGGCTTGGGGGAACCTCCTATTGGTTTTCATGCTGTGTAGGTTCTCCTCGGAGGAGCGAGGGTTTTTCCCCTTGTACATACTGTATATATACTTCACCCCAAAAAAAAAAGGAAAATGTAGATTTCTATGTGTCTTTCTTCGGGGGAACGGCGAGCCTGAGGCTCTGGGGGGCCCGAGTGTGGTCGCCGCGTGGGGCGCAGCGGGGGATGGTACCCCCGCACGTCGGTACTCGGGCGACGCCTTGGTGGCTTACGTGGATCCCGCTCTAAGGTAAGTGTTCACGGTTTGTCCGCATACGTTGAGCACCTCGCTCAGTCCTACGAGGGCGGGCTTGGCCTTAGAGGGCGCGGTGTCAGAATTGACTTCGAGGGCAGTTGAGCATAGGTCAAACTGATGCAGTAGTGGGGCAAGGGGTAAGTATAGTCACTCGTGAATACCCACACCATTGAGTTGTGGGGAGATTATTGCATTTGTTTTGGTCACTAAAAAGACTTATTGCAGAGTGGGGCATTGCTATCTACCTTGTTTTATTGCAAGTGAGGATATTCCTCAATTTTACCTGAACACATATGGCCTCCTTGAGCTTCCTTCATTAAGTGTCATCATGTCATGGTCGCTTTTCCATTCAAAGCATTTGTGGAACAGCAGTACAGCAAATGTAACATTTACCAATGGAAAGTACAGTACCATGCAAAGTCCAGTAAATTTTTCTTTGATAAGGAAAACAGACTAGTTCTCTAATTGTTGACTGGTGTGTTGAATTCACAGCTCTTTAGGTGATGTTCAGCACTTCTTTGGGGGGTCACTTGAGTTGTTTCAATCATTTAGCACTATCTCCCTTTGAACCATTACACAGTACTTCCTTATCTGTAACTGCAAAGATGCATATCAGATTTAAGAACCTCATTGTGCATCTGATTTCTGAGGTGGACTGTGAGCCCAACATCCACACTTTGTCTTTCATTTTGCTGGATTTCTTCATCCGTGATGTATATTCCTTGGTAAGGGGGAGGGCAAATTCTGGTGTCCTGTTGAGTGTCTGAAATGGTGGCTGAAAGACGACTGAAACACTTTGATGATCTCCGAAGTTGTTTATCACCTCTAGGCATCCATATGTACTGTCATGAAAGACACTATCTCAAACTTGTTGGTAGAGGTTGTGATCCCATCATACTAACAGGGAAAAGGCTTTAGCCCATGTCATGAGAGGTTTGACTACTTCAAACTGCCTTGTTTGCCTGTGCGCAAGTGGTGGATATTCTCAAGGCTTGCGCTCGGAAGACTGGGACGTCATTTGTTCGTTTTCCTCTGCCGTATACTTTGGCATCGGAGTTAACTTCTGGGTGTACTGTGATGTATTGTGTATGATTATATATTTACTGTATGTCTGTTTTTTGGGCTTCAGGATCAAGTAAGATCCCTTCCTACATCACCACTGATTTGGGGGGTGGTTAGGTTCATAGGGTCATACAGTTACTTCATGAGATGGTGGGAGCTAAACCAGTGAAAGTTGGATGATGGAAAGGATGGTGTTAAAAAATCCCAAGCATTTTTGGAACACTAACTGAGAGTGCAGTTGTGCTGAGACAGTACGTGTCACTCGAAAATATCCAAATCAGGTCAGTTTTGATATTTTATGTTGGTGGTATTGCTCTGCCCAATCTCTTAACTAGGTTTCTACTTCCTGAACAGGTTCTGAGGCAAGTTTGTGCTACAGTATCTTATTCTAGATGTACATATTTCTGCATTGTCAGTTTAATTCAAACAGGTATGTATATTCAGTTTAGGGGCAAGGTTATCTAAGCAGTTGTTTCAGTGTAACAGAATTGACCCACATGTATTGAACCTTTAAGGGTCATTTGGGAGGGGGTTGCCAACATACATTCTGATCAAGTTTTCACTCTGCTGCAGTAATAAGCACTGTTTGCGTTTGAAGTTTCAAGTGGTCCGTTTATGTTCCCCATTTATCGATGCTTCTCTTCCTTTGTCAGTGAACATTTTCAGAGTGTTGTTGAAACTGCATAAAGCAAAGCAGTTGCAATGTTGACCGTCAAAAGAGGATCATAATCTGTGCTTGAGTGCTCTGCATCTGCTACTGTGTGTCAGAGAAGGTGATCTCGAAAGCCTGTTACAGAGCACGCTGTGTGTTGTACATGCCTGCATTTGCGTTTCCTGTTCAGCTGTAGACTAAAAGATAAGCTTGATGTTTAAGGATAACAGTTTTTAGGTATAACAGGAATTGGCATTTAGTGTAGTGCGGCTTCGTATCAGCTGTCACTGGCAATGTGCACAAACAGCACCACTTACAGTATTTCATGTCAAGAACGTTTGACTAGTCTATGAGAAATTGGATTACTAAAAGGCTCTGAGATATTGATAACAAAGTCTTTGAAGCATTGGTACGTAAGACAAATACGGTATAAAGTTGTGTAGAACAGTGCTTCCACTTGCAGGCTCAAACTGTTATATAGCACAATGTAATTAATACAAATGAAAGATGAAACCGGCTTGACAAAACTTGTTACGAAGAATCAGTTACAGTAGGCTAGCTTCTCTTTAGACCATATTGCAAGATGCGGGCAGTAATGCTGTTAGGTAGATTCAGATAATCTAATCACCTTACTAAATTTCATTATTGGACTTCATTGAAGTGAGAAGTGTTTAATCCCTGTCTGACCTATAGGACTTTGTATTAAGCTACTGTAGGGTTGAAGTGTCGGTGCCACTGGGTGGTGATGTGAATATAGTTGGGCCTAATCAACTGACTTTAAAACAACAGCGCAATTTCCCTATTCAACTAGTTAATGATTATGGGTAAATAGAACTACAAAGAATAAAACCGCAGGGTACATGTATGATCTGCTATTCAGGAGACATACACGAATAGAAGTTAGTGTGGGAGGGGAAACAAATAGAAGAATCCTAACTTATCTTGCATAGTTGCAAAGGGCTGAATCTTGCCAAAAGTCAGAGTTTACATCGATACATCCGCATTGAATGGAAATATTGTGAGTGCACGGAGTGATGAAGACCTCCTTGTGTTTGGATTTTCATTGAAGTGGTGAGCATGTGACTTCATTTTGTTTTTACATTAGTAGTTGTTGAGATGGGAGGAGACCGGAAGAAGGAACGTAGAGAGAGGAGAAGAGGAAAGGTTATAAATGACCCAGACCCTTTCATCTGTAATGTGTACATAAGTAACTCCTCTATGTCAGAGTATAAGGAAGTGGCAAATATGCAATCGATGATCAGTTGCAGATCTATGCCTGCTCCCTTTCTAGTGAATATGAGTTTGTTGCTTGTGTTTTTGACAGTTTGTGTGGGATGATGACCTAGTTTGCTGAGCAAAGCTCATTCACCTAGATAGTAGTTCAAAGTAATCAAAGTAGTCCAGGAGTCCTTGGAGTGGACTTCATTCAAGGAAATGGATTGTTTAAAGGAGCTGTAAGGTTGTAGTGATTGATGTTTGGGGTTCACATTGAAGCCTTGGTGGTGCAGTACTCTACAGTGTACGGTGTATATTGTGTGTGTCAGATATGCAAGCTGGGTTTGATGAGTGACAGCCCGACAGGACTTCGGACTTTGAGCAAGTTCTGATACTTTTGTCCTTAATTTACAAAAGATAACGAGTTGCAGCAGTGTTTAATAAAAGGAATTATATGACCCATGCAGCTACTGTTGAAATTTTGAACTAAAATTGAATGCTCAGTGCCTCAGTCGATGAAAGAAAATATGCTGTTACTGTAGTTTACATAAACCCACTGACTACTTGGATACAAAAGTTGTCAATGAAATGTTGGTGAAAATATTTATCCTGCCACATGCAATCTCTGCAAATATTGCATGGATCCATAAAAATGCAAACTATGTTAAGGGCAGGTATGCCTGTTTGACACAAGCACTACAACACTTGTCATTTTGTTTTGAGATTCTAAAGCAGTATTTGATTTCATTTGCTTGTAAGATTGAAATGAAAAGTGCAAGGCCAGCAGCCTCTCATGAGCATATTATGCCATGTTTAATATTTCTCGCTTCTGTGCTTAGGGACTTTTTGTTATGTAAAGTTTTATAAGTTTTCTTTGTTAATCTTTAATGGGGAATTGGTAGTTGGGAGGCAGGCTTTTCAAAGCCAAAGACTTTCCAAAACCATAAGTACCAAATACTTCACAAAGCACAGTTTTGACTATGAAAGCCCCTAGGTGACATAAAATGTAGTTTGAATTGGAAACTCATTTTCTTGAATGTCAAAATTTAGGCCTAGTCAGTTTCAGATCAATATCTCTTTACGATGCATATATGTGTGGCTTATTTTGAGATAAGCTGATGATAATGAGAAAAAAGAAAAGTTAAGATTCACCGTGCATACTCCCTCACCTCATATAACCTATTTATTTACACAGAAGGTCTCTGAAGGGTGCGCCCTTCTTTCCAGTAGTGGGTGAGTCCATCACTCATTAATTCCCAAATCATTAAGTTTAGGGATTTTGTCCTCACAACTACCTGTCCTTGTTCTTTACATTAGTTCAAATACTTTGCACCTAGACTGCTGAATAGTTTAGTAACACCTGACTTTGGAGATACTCTTAATTATGATAGGATAGTTATTATCTACTGTAGGTCAGTGAGAATGAATTTTGGTGTTTACTGACTGGAATTCTAGGGAAGATTTAAGATAATCCAAGTGGGAGGATGGATACAAAACACACCACACTAGCACTTTTAGAAGGTAGTACAGTAGTATGGGAAGGAGGGCTCATGCAGTTCAGACCATGGCTGTATTAAGGACATTGTTAAAGGTTAGCACAGGAGTAGGAGGTACAGTTGTTGAGTGGACACAGCTTAGTATAGTCATTTGTTTAAACCAGGTTCTGTAAGTTTAATGTAATGTCTAATGGTATGATTTACATACATCATAAGTTACAAGGTGACCTTTATCTTGAAGCTTGTCGTCCCCAATGTCAAGAGATCACACTGACTCTGAGGCCATAAAGAGAAATTATTAGTGATGTTAACTTCTCCAGTAGAACAGGTTTACATGCTCTGTTATGTCAGTGCCATCTCCCTCTCTCCCCTCCCCCCTTCTCTCCTCCTCTCCCCTCGTGCCCTCTACTACCCTATCTAACTCTGAATCCTTCTAAACTTAAAAGTACTGTCTTTGTGCAGTTCTTTTTTAGTAATATTATGACAGGTCTGATTATGTTTTAGCTAGTGATATCTAAGGCACAGTTTTAAGATAATATTTCATGTCACAATATTTGTCTAGTCTAAGTACATATCAGACTTGAACATCCTTCAATCCAGAGAAATGATTTGAAAATTCCCCACAGACAAAAAAAAATTTGTTATATCAGAAAATGGTGTCAAGTTTTTATCCTAATGAAATAAAGATGTTTCTTCCTTGAATCTACTATTCAGTAGAGGTATCTGTCCATTTCCCTCAACTTTATCTGGTTTTGGATGAATGAAAATGATAACAAGGTCTGAATACTGTCATAGGGAAGAAGCGTGTCAGTGATTGTGTACAGTTACATGTAAAGTAGCAATATTAGATCTAACACAGAGGGCCTGCACAGTCTGACATGCAGATTGTATTGGAGCATAACTGGGACTGATCCCAATGATGTAAAAATTCAAGGACTTTGTAAACACGGTCAGAGAAATAGATCTGAAAGATATTGCATATGCAATTGGTCTGAGATCTGTAAATGGAGGGGACATTCACTTCCATCTAGTGTTGATTACAGTCAGAGTATACAGGGAAGTGGAACATAGGAGTGTGTTGTTGGTTCTCCTCTCAGTCCGACAAGTCTTTAGTCGACAAGCATTCAGTCCGACAAGTTTCCAGTCTGTCAAGTTTTCAGTCCGAAGATAATATTCAAATTTTCAGACACACATGTCATGGTGGATGGTGTCACTTAATTATCACAAAATGTGGAGGAGAGGTACAGGGAAACCAGGTGCAATTATAAGAAAAAATCACTCTAGCACACTGTGTTTGTAAAAATTAAACATTCCTACTTTTGTTGACTTCATTACTGTACAAAAGAAAAAAATGACAAAATCTGGAACATATGTTGTATAGCAGCACTAAGGGTCTACTTGTGTGTGTAAAGTTACACTTTTGTCAGACCTTTAACCACTGTGAAATGGTTAAAAAAATTCAAAACAAAGTTCAAAAGCTAAATAGATAGGGATTGCATTTGCAACTTCATGGATTGCCTATACCTCATTGGACTGATTTAAAAAACTAGTTTTTCCTGAAAACGTGTGTCTCATTTTCAGAGAGAAAACTTGTTTTGTTGGAGTCAAAAAACATTCGACAAAAAACATTTAGTTGGACCAAAAACATTTCGGACTGAAAACGTGTCTTTTTCATGGACTGAAACTGGTTTTCTTTAATTCTTATGTGTATTTCTCATTCATACTGAAAATGTGTTGGACGAAAAAATCGAACTGAAGATGTGTAGGTTTATAAAGCATGTGCTTGGAGTGTGTGTGACTGTATAGTACTGTAAGTTTAATGCAATATTTGGAGTGATAGTAAACTGATTGCATCAGACCTTGTTTGGCCATCACTGATTGTATCACACAGGTAGCATCTATGTGGTGGACCATTGCAAACTCATAGGAAGCAAACTTCAAGCTTCATAAAAAAAGGTCAGGGAATACATGGAAGAAATATTTTAGTGGCCACATGAATTGAACACAGTGTAATGGTGTCAGCTATTAGATATCAGCCTAAGAGCTTTCAGTATAAATACAGGGCGGCACCCTACATCCAGCATGCACTGGTCTACATTGACCCACAGATCACCTGCAAGTATCAGATTCGATCTAGAATGTTGGACATCAGAGGTATCGTTTTGCGATGCAATACTGAAGTAACAGTGAACATTAAATATTGCCTGTCTACAATATCATACTACAGTAATAGACAACAACAGCAGAGAGGGTCCTGCACTATGTACTAGTGCCATGTATACGTGTGTGTGAAGAAATATGATAATTGGCTCTTCAAAGTACTGTAAATGGTAAAAAAAGAACGGTATCTTGGAGGTACAGTATGAATTGTCCCTGTCCATCGCATCCAAATATAATGTGAGGTATGGGTAGCATGGATCTAACATCACCACCCACTATGACATTATCATCTACACTGAATACTGTAGTAACATTAACCTGTACAGACAGGTGCTGCCAACCTGTGGTTGACTTCAGTTTGTATTCAATCTTTGACGGTGATCACTTGTTTGTGAAACTTACTTTGCTTCAGGGCCTATTTGCATGAAATTCATTCTACTGCATTTACTCACCTCAAGTTTAATAAGAAATTCACATACTTAAACATGTTAATTTTAAACTATATATGCATGAATACCTTGTAGTAATTTATTTCACCATTGAAATGCCTCCCTCTTTCAAGTTACACATGACAAACTATGACACGTTTGGTTAAAAGCTTTTCATTTGACCTTTCACATCAATGTCATATTTTGGTAAATGAGCAAGAGGTACTTTAAAAGGAGGAGAAGTAATTAATCTTTTAAGCCAAACATGCCTAGATTGTAGTAGTACCTTTAGCATAAGCATATTTTGATATATCAGTACCTTGGAGCTAGTATAAACATTTGATTGAAAGTCACCTTTTCATTTAAACTCGGACTCTGTGTTTGAAACACACACCAAATTTGATGTGAGATCTTTCACTGCTCATAAATCATAAAAATGAAAAGACCTCAGCAGCTGGGTGGATGTCTGCAAATTTGGTGAAGTTAAGATAAAATGAACAATGAGTACTGTTTAGCATTTTGTAAAAACTCATCTAGTTTTAAATTACAAGCTGAAGCAGCATAGTCTTACAGAGGCAGGCAGGCTGGGAGGCAGGTTCACACTGATATTTTTGGTTGGTGTCACTGAGACTTTAATACTGGCTAGCGGGCTAGCAGATATCTTAAGCTTATTTGTTTGACTAACTGTTTTGATATGTTGGAAATATTCCTGCAGGTTGGTTAGAAGTGGCAATTCTAGCAACAACATGTTTACATCTGCTTTTTGTGAATGCTGGTGGCACTTTTTCTTTACAACCTCCGTTTACGTTTATTAAATGTGCGTGTGTATTATTTCATGTATACTATTTCTGTGGTGTATACACCTAGATGTTGGTTACAATCGCTAAGGTCAACTGTCACTGACATTGATAGTGAATTTTAAGTGTTGTCACTTCCAGGTCGAAATATTATGACAAATCTGGCAGGGACTTTGGTTGAAAAGCTGTACTATGTAACAATGAAAACAACACAAATATATTAACCACCTGTACTTTTTAACAATTACACCCCCTACCCTGCCAGAACTGACTGGTGACCTCGGATATTGTCCATAATAAACACTCTGGTCAAGCTGTAATAGAACCCCTCCCCTCTGTTCTCATCTCATACTACCAACTGTGTGAAAAAAACTTCCTTCTGGTATCTGGGCTTGACATCATTTAAAGTTCTAAAGCTGTCTTTTGGACCTCCTACTGAAATGTACTGTATATGCTGTATGTCTTCATATTGATAATTCGTGCTGTATTATGGGTTACAATTTTATTCACTTAGAGACAAAAACTCATCACTCCAGACATTTTCAATTCTCCCAACCACCTACCTCTAGTCCCTCCCTCAGTCTGTCTTAAATTCTTCCACATGTGTTATCAAAACAATGGATCCCTGTGTATGCTGTGTAATACGAGCTTTCGAATTTGCTGTCAATCAAGAATACTGTAACTTAGAACCAGTTGAGAATTTTGCTTTCCAGGAGGTAAAAATATAGCTTAGGGTAATGCAGTACAGCCTTTAACATTCAGTTTAAAGTATGCAGGTATCTGTGTCATTGGTTATTGGTATCCTTTTACGGTGCATCGTTTTTTTTTTTGTTGGTGATCACTTGATCTGGCAATAAAGAAAATTGTGTCTATTGTTGTTTTCATCCGGTGCTTGATGTGTTGTCATCTGTCTAACTTGTGTTGCTGGTAGAGCAGGTTCAACTTCAGACGTTTTTATGATTGTCTTTGAGTAATTTTATCACTGTATGTACATCTCTATATGTGTACTTGAGGAGAGAGCATGGAAGGCATATTTTGTAAGTAGCAAATTTAATGGTGTTGCTATTTGTGTTTGCTATCAACCTGTAGGTTCTGGTACAGTAGCGATGTATGGGGGGAGAGGATCACAACAAGGAATTAAGTGATGAAAAGTTTCAACAATTAAAGATGTTAGAGATTTGGATGGATGGGAGAGCAGCAAAATAACAGCATTGACGAAGACAGTTGACAGTAAAGTTTCATTTTTTTCAGGATTAGAAGAACATCATTCCAGCAGAAGGAAAAATTAACATTGAAGTTTTTTAAAGTTTTAATGGAGTAATAGATAATGGACTAAGACCATAAAAGCTGACAGTTTATGGACTTTAGTTCTAGAACACCTTGACTCTCAGAAAAAGTGTTTTTGATTCCTTTGCCAAAGAAAACATGATTCTGTTCAGTCAAGTCCTCTCTCTGTGGGTAGTCTCTATATGTGCTGCTGCTCAAGTTTAAACATGATATGTTAGTTGAACTTAAGAATATCACTTCTCTTTTTTTGAAGAGGGCAAAGGTCATTTCAGGTCAACAGAGGTCAAATCTCAATGCTTTTTAGTTCACTGTATTCATGATCTGGCAATTCATATTATTATTGCAGAAATCTCATGCTAGGCATCTTAAGCACCGGTGTGTTTTCAGTCAGGGTTTGTGCTACTGTACCATTTCAACCAAAATAAAACCCCGATCACCAATCCCAGCACAACATTTGCAAAACATTATTGAGTGCCTGCACTCTTTGCTTTTGTTTTGTAAATGTCAAAACTCTTTGAGAGCTATCTTCCTCCAGCTTTAAGTCTGTTTTTCCTTCTTTTTTTTTCAAAATGCAGCCTATGACTCTCTCTGGTTTGATTATCTGTAAATGAAATTTAACACTGACAATAGCAGCTGTGCTTTTTCTGTGGTTGCCATGGCGCTTACTCTGGCACTTTCGAGACAATTTGTTGAACTTTCTGGAATGTATGCAATTAGGAATTTCCCATCTTTTTGGCATACTTGCATAGTTATTAGATCAAAATGGAAATGAAAACTCTTCTGAAGAGGTAAACAGGATGTCTTGATTATTAAAATGCATTCATGTGGAGCATTTTGGTTTCAAACTCTCCCTTTTGTTCGCTTCTTTTTGTCTTTTGTTATTATCATCTTTGTTGAAATCCCTTGATGTGCACATATTTTTACGGTATCAGTTGCTTCACAGTTTGCATCTCATGCACGGACAGTAACTTGTAAGTTAAAGGCAGTAACTCGTCACCCCAAGCTATATTTTTGGCTCCCGGATAGCCGAATTCTGAACTGCTTCTTCTCTTTGACTGACAACAAATTCGAAAGATGCAGAGTAGCTCATATTACACAGGGATCCATTGTTTTGCTAACACATGTGGAGAAATTTTAGAGAGACTGTGGGAGGGACTAGATGTAAGTGGTTTGGGGAATTGAAACCGTTTGGGGTGATGAGTTTTTGTCTGTAAGGCAAGAGAATCTCAGTTTTTCTTGCAGCTAGCATCTGTTATTTTGTGCAAATCCCACAATCCATTTGAAGTCTTAATCGACAGAAGCTTCATATAGGTTTATTGTACACATGATGTGCATCAGGTTATTTGTCAGAAATCTTTGCAACAGAAACTTTCAGAAACCCAGTTTTTGATGCTTCAGATGTGTTTTGCGAGATACATGTTGGTTGCTATGGTGTTGTGGTATGTAGCATGCAAAACACATGGCCACCTTTGATCTAGTACACAAATACTGTAGGCCTACTGTGCAGTAGTATAGTAAACTATACATCGTAAATACTGTAACTGAATAGGTATGTTGTAATGTAGATGTTAATTTGCCTATAAAGAGACTATAAAGCTTTGCTGTGAAATTATTAGATACTGTAGTTGTACATAGTCATACAATACACATTTTGTTTCATTCAGTAGTACAGTCACATGTTTTAGATATTTGATTTGAAAGGAGTCGTGCTTGGTGACATGATATACCGTTATCTGAGAGTGCTGGAATAGGTCATCAAATACTTGCTGGAGCATCGCCTGCGGTGACCAACCAGTTGTTGTTCGACGTTAAGCTGCATTAGGAAACGCAAGGACAGGCATGTAAACCCTTGCATGGGATGTGACCACACCAGTGAACAATAGGCATGAATGAAATTTCAAGAAGTGAAAGTGACGCAAAAGAAATGTAGTGAAAGGTGGACATTGAATGTAGCAAAGAGGTACAATATGGTATATATATATACATGGACAAGAAGGCGATTTAGAGGTAGGAGGAGAAAGATGATAGAAATCAAAGTAATGGATATTGGTTTGATTGCGTCTTCCAATCTCTTTCAACAATATTGAGATGATGTTGATATCACAACATTGTTGAAACCATGGTGTTAAAGACCATTATGTTAGGACAAAGGTTAGGTTTGTGTTGTTGAGATTTCTGGGAAGTGTTGAAACTGCATTGTTGAGACCAGGGTATGAGAACAATCATTTAAAGCCAATGATGTGAAAACATGAGTTTATTGCTGATTATGTTCAATTTCTGAGAGAGAAATGCTGAGATGAGAATATAGGACAGCACTGTAAAGAAAGTTGTGGTTACTGTCAGACCATTAGTGTCAGACCATGGTGTTGAAATCATGATGTTGAACTTTCATCTAGTACTGTGCAGTATATATTGCTATCACAAATCATTGATTGAATGTTGAATTCAATCAGTTTTGCAGTAATTGCCGTTGTTGTATGTGGTATCATATTTTTTGTCATACTATTTTCTTTTAAATCTTTTTCTCTTTCAGATTAATTGAAAGGGAGGTATTCTTCGACAGAGGATGGTTCAATGGGGCAGACATTATCAGAACCAGTTACTACAAAGGACACAAAGGAATTAGAGAATCATCTGGTGAAAGTGGGGTCATCATGCATGCAAGGATGGAGAATAAGTATCCTTTAAGTTATTACCGAGGAATTCAACTGTTCATAAGCATTGGTATTTGTCAGTACATTAGATTATCACAATTTGAAGTACTTTTTTCACTCAATGTATTTTTTGTGTATTAAATAATTCATGAATTATTTGTTGTGTGTGGTTTTTATTTGTTTCTAGAATTAGGAGTTAGAAATTTTTTGGTATCATTGTAGGAGATCTTTACATACATTTGGAATTTATCTGGACCATTATGTTTATAACTGGGTATCCGTTTAGTATCCATCTCTGAACTGGTAAAATTTTTCAAGTGAGTGGGATACAAAACTCATCTCAAGATGTCCTTTTTGGTTCCTTGGCGACGGCAGGCAAGCCTATGCAGTCATGATGGTGTGTGTGTGTGTTTGTGCCTTGGCTTGTAAATACAGTATTTCAAGAGGATAAAAGTGCCTGAACTTCAGAGTTGGTGTGTATGTAGTCCATTGTAAGTAGATGATCCTTATTGTTTTTCATGAAGGTCAAAGGTCATTTGAGGTCACCAGAGCTTAAAGTATGAAAATCTACTAAGGGAGATATTTCAGCAAGGGAATGTTGCTGGAACTTCACACTGGTCACATTGGTAGCCCATGGTGAGAAGATAATTTCTGTCATTTGTGATTCCTTGCCGAAGGCAGGCAAGGAATCTATGTGATGGTGATCTTGGTTTGGTGTGTGTGTGTGCGTAAGTGTGTATGTAACAACAATCTCATTTGACTGTAGTTTTTGAAAGGAAGGTACAAGATAGGTGAAAGTTGGTGTGTGGCTAGAACTTAAGAAGATCTCAGCTGGGATTGTTTTTGGTGTGGGTCAAAGGTCATATGAGGTCACCAGCACCCAGTTTATAGTCAAAGTATGTTTGTAATATTTCAAAATCTACATGTTGCATAAAATTCAAACTTGGAGGGTATGTACTCCCTTTTGATTAAATGACATTGTGATGATTTTCTTGGAGGTCAAAGGTCCTTTGGTTTCATCAGAGGTCATAATGTGAAAAGCTTGTGAACATTTGTTAACACTAGCTTTTGAAGGAAAGGTGCATGACAGCCCCAAGTTGGTATGTGGGGAGGACATATAAAAGTCTTGGCTGGAATTGTTTTTGGTGCAGGTCAAAGGTCATCTGAGGTCACCAGTAGGCAGAATGTAGACAACCAAATTTTTTGCTTTATCTCAGGAACCACATGTTGCATGAACTTCAGACTTGGAGGGTGTGTACTTCCTTTAAGTAAATAAGATCGTGGAGGTTTTGAGGTCAAAGGTCATATGGGTGATATTACAGGTTGTGCAGTAAAAACCTTGTGAACAAATTATTTTTGTAGGGAAGGTAACCCTGCATTTCACAGATAGTGTTAAGGTGCAGTACAATAAAGACTTTTGTTGGGTTTGGTTTTGGTGTAAATGTGAAGGTTATTTTTGGCACTAGGGGGTGTTTTAGTTCAAGCTTGACTTGTAGGCTGTCCATTGTAAGTAGTTAAGCCATATTGTTTCTCATGGAGGTCAAAGGTCATTTCAGGTCATTAGAGGTTCCAGTTTTAAAACCTTGTCCAGATGGTATCTCAGTAAGGGAAAGTTGCTGGAACTTCAAACTTGCAATACCACTCTACTACTTCAGTGTGGTGGTATAGCTGCCTAAACTTGCTTGCTTTAAATTGTTAAATTTATTGCTATGTCAGTGTCTTTGCTGACAAGCTACTGCATTGTGAACTGTACATAATACATCCTTTACTGGAACAATCAGATATGGAGGATGCCCATACCCACATACTGGGACTAGCAGATGAGGAAGATTCTGCATTCTTTGCTGTTTATGATGGTCATGGAGGCAAGCAGTAAAATTCACTTTACACATGTTGGACAACAACCTGTAGTATCCACAATGTGTTCATCCTTCTTTTAAAATCATGCCCTTCCATAAATCATGCCCTTCCATAAATCATGCCCTTCCATAAATCATGCCCTTCCATAAATCATGCCCTTCCATAAATCATGTCATCGATACAGTTGACAAAGGTAATCCTCCGGGTTTGCTGCACCATTAGCAATTTTGCCTTTTGCTGCTACTTGTGAAGTAAACCTTTTGCCAGATTTCTGCAAATGTAATTTTCCTCACTCAGTATTCTCACCCATCAAATACAAGAAAAAAAAAAAAACTGGGAAGAAAAAGGTAGTTACTTGAATTTCATTTGCTCAGTGTATTTTAACATTTAGCCCAATTGTAAATTGTCTCATTGAATCACTCACTTGTTAGTTGTGTATTAGAACAAACTACAAAGAGAAACAGAAAAAAAAAAACTTGCTGCCCTGGAAGTTTATTCCCTTGAATCATTGGTGCTTTAAAAAAAATGTCATACAGAAATTGTTTCACCTGGTTTTACTCGTTCTTCAGAGAGTCTTGTTATACTTGATCAAAATTTTAAATCTTTAAACAGAAGTATAGTCTGATGGAGAATCTGGTTGATGTTCTTAAAATTGTCTGTAAATACTGATGTCTTTTGTCAATCATCTCTCAAGGGTTAGATTAATGGATCCAAATCTAGGTCATGGTTAAATGGGAACAATTGCAGCAAAGGCCATTTACTGTTTTGAATAGACCACAAAGTTTGCCCCAATTTTTAGCTAAATCGTGGCCAAGTATGAATTGTTCAACCATGAGTAATATTGAGTGATGTTTCAATGTAGGAAATACTTTATGCAAATTTACATATATGGTAGAATACTGTATAACATGACTACTAGTTGCACAAATTTCAGGTAGCTCTGGCAAAAGACTCGATTTTTTATCTGAATGATAATTGTAGCGGTGTGATAGTGCATATGTATTGATTTGTGCGTGCGTTCTTGATGCCTTGCTTGTAATTATGTCAGTCTCAAGAACAAGCTTGAAGAGATTTCAGAGGACGTATGTGTTACGTGTATGTACCTTATTGAGTACCACAAACTTAGTTTTCGTACAGAGTTCAAAGGTCAGCAGAGGTCAAACAAGGTCATAATATCTGACTTTTAAATACTTTGCTGCTTTATCACAGTCTCCCAGTGCTTTACAGACATTATAAATGTACTGTAACACAATTCAAGAACACATGCCTGATCTGATCTTAATTTGATATGTTGGTAAACCAGATTGAGCGCAAGACTACTCTTTAATTCACAGTGCGTACTCCCTCACCTCATATAACCTATGCATTACCGTATTGACCATGGTCTAGCATCTGGCAATTTTGTGTGTGTGTGTGCATGTATCTGGCTACCACCCTTCCATAATTGCCAGCCTTTTGGTCTGCCAGCGAAGTTTTCCGCAGTGCTTTGCATCTGGTCTAATCTGTTTTCAACTTTGAGGATTTTTCTCAAAATCTGAGTGGACTTAATCCTTCATCCTTTTTGTCCTTAGATTATATGAGGTGAGTACGTCGCCAGCAAATTCCCAAACCAAGAAGTTTTGGGGACTTTGGTGAAGGTCATTTCAGGTCAGCAGAGATCAAGATGTGAAAACCTTGTTAACACAAAAATTAAAGAATGGAAAGCTTCGACTCATATATAGTATGTTGATTAACTACATTGATTACAAGATCCATATTGCTTTGATGGAGATCAATGATCATTTGAGGTCATCAGAGGTCGAAATGTGTAAACACAATAACTCAAGACCACAAGCTTGAACTTATCTCAAATGTGATTTACTGATGGACAACATTATGAGCAAAGTTCCCTCTTGTCTTTGGTGAAAGTCAAGGGTCAGCAGAGGTCAAACTGAAAAAGTGCAAGCACAATATCTCAAGGATGCAATCTTGGTCTGATGCAAGGGTCAAACTCTGGAAACTCAAGCAAAAGGCAAATGAGCGTGGGCTAGATCTTAGAGGACGTGGTGCTAGAATCAATTTTGATTACATTTAGAGAAGGCTAAATGTATGCATTAGTGAAGGAAGTGGTAAGTATAGGCACACCTGAATACCTACACCAGTTAGTTGTGGGGAAAAAGCAGTATCTCAAAAGTGGGAGCTTGGACATATGTCATAGTGTATTCTAGAAGATTGGTGCTCGAAAACACTTTTGTTGAAAGTCAGTGAATCTGTGACACATTGGCGGATCACATAATGTGTATGATGAGGTAATTTGCTGAGAAAACAAAGATGAAAAGTGATTATTGCTTTAATTAATAGTTGATGAAGAAGCATGCATAGACAGAGCTTGTATTTGGTATGTTATGCCAACGTGCTGTTTTCCATAGCCCAATTCCTACTACTTAAATGTATTACAATAGTTACTGTCAGCGGGTAGGTTACTTTACTGGAGGTTACATCATCAAAACCACAGTGCATTTCTGCATTCTGGTTCTCTTGAGTAGGTAAATAGGATTTGCCATTCTGAGAAATTTGAGAAAATGATTTTATCATTGTTTTCAACACCTTTGTAAACACGATGCGCTAGTGGTTTTTAACTGCACAACACTTTGGTTTTTATCAGTGAACAGTTTGAATTTTTTCTTTCCCTCCTCCTCTAGGGGCAAAAGTGGCCCAGTATGCTGGTGAACATCTGCATGAGACCATCATTGACCAGACAGCCTACAAAAGGGGAGACCTGACCACAGCAATGAGAGATGCCTTTCTAATGATAGATAACAACATGAAGAATGGTAAGTATCACAGGGCATGCCTCATGTCAGCAGTACCGGAGGACGGCATGATGCAGTGACGTACCATGTCAAAAGTAGGTAGGGCAGCTGCCTGGGGGGCTGCTTCAGTGAAAGAACAAATGGATTCGGTAATAAGGAATGTATAATAGGTGGTGTCATCTACTTTGTATCATTATATTCAGATGCATGGTGTGCTTGGTTGAGTGCTCACTGCATGACTGTATGTCGCACGTGTCTGTGATGCAATCCAGTATTACGCGTGAAGTTACACCTGCACAGTTTTTTTTCCAATTGAACGTTGGTCATGAGACATTGGAAAATGCAGAAACAAATATCGAAGAGTATTCACAGCAATCCATATTTCCCAAGCAGTAAGTCTACATAGTGGTAAGGTTGGCTAAAAGGTCATGCAGTAAAGGATTTGACCAATAGTATTTTCACACTGTATTTCAGCTTTGCACTATGTGCTACTTTGTTCTACAAGTTGTTTTTGGTAGAGGTTAAAGGTCATTTGAGGTCACCAGAGGTCAAAATGTGAAAACCTTGTAAACACGATATCTCAAGAATGGTAACCGTGACTGATCTAATATTTGATATGTGGGTTGGTCATTCTGACTTAGATCATCCCTATTATTTTTGGTCAAGGTCAAAGGTCATTTGAGATCAGAGGTCAAACTGTAAAAACCTTGTAATTGCAATCTCCAGAATTGTAACTGTGACTGATGTCATACATAGTGTGTGGGTTGGTCATACGGAGTAGATGATCCTTATCATTTTTGGTCAAGTTCAAAGGTCATTTGAGGTCACTAGAGGTCAAACTGTAAAAACCAAGTAATCACAATATCTCCAGACGGGTAACTTTGCCCATACTGGCCAAACAGGTCAAACAGCAAAAACCTTGTGACTTTAGGGGAAAACTTCTGTGAATAATGTGAAATTTCAATTGCAAACTTTTACACTAGAACTGGACAAAGGCTAATATACAGTAGTTAAACCTGTCTTACTGCTTTCATTTCTTTCAAGTAGTTGTGATGATTCAGTTTTTGCCACATCACATGGTATGCTGTATACAGAAAAGACCAGTACTTGAATTGAGATTGTGTGTCACACTAAATTTCCCTGGGGCACAGCATCTTTGGAGAGCATTCGGACTTTCAAGTATAATAACAGCAGGAAATCACTAAGCCTCTTGGCTTTTATGGTTGTTTCTTTGTTAATTCCTTGCTGAAGGCAGGCAAGGAATCTATGCCATAATGACAGTGTGTGTGTGTGTGTGCGTGTATGTGTGTGTATGTGACGCCTTGGCTTGTAAACATGATGTCTCAAGAAGAGAAAGGTGCTTGAACTTTAAAGTTGCTGTGTTGGTAGTCCATCAAGATCAGATGATCCCTATTGTTTTTCATGGAGGTCAAACGGTCATTTGAGGTTACCAGAGCTTAGAGTACGAAAACCTATCAAGGGAGATACTGCAGCAACCGAATGTCGTTGGAACTTCAAACCTGTTATAATTGGTAACCTCTGATGAGAAGATGATGTCTGCCATTTTTTGTGGAGGTCAAAGGTCGTGTGAGGTCAAAGGAGGACATTTTTTGAAAACCTTGTAAACACTGTATCTTAAGAAAGGAAAGGTGCTCGAATATCATACGTAGTGTGTTGGTAGTCCATGGTGAGTAGATGATCCCTTTTGTCTTTCATTGAGGTCAAAAGTCATTTGAGGTCACTAGAGCTTAAAGTAAGAAAACCTATCAAGGGAGATATCTCAGCAACTTAATGTTGCTGGAACTTCAAACTCTTACTGTTGGGTAGCAGTCTCATGAGTAGATGATGTCTGTCATTTTTTCATGGAGGTCAAAGGTCATATGATGTCAATAAAAGACAGTGTGAAACCTTGTTAACACAGTATCTCAAGAAGGGAAATGTGCTTGAACTTCAAAGTTAGTGTGTTGGTAGTTCACTATGAGTACATGATCCCTATAATATTTCATGGAGGTCAAAGATCATTTGAGGTCTTCAAAGCTTAGAGTATGAACACCTGTTAAGGAAGATATCTCAGCAACTGAATTCAGGTAGAACTTCAAAGTGTCAACATTGTTAGCACTTGATGAGCAGATGATGTCTGTCATTTGAATTGCCCCATGGGAGAGTTGTCATCACTGCGACATGAAATGAGTGTAATAAGTTCGATCATTCCAAAGATCTGTCCTGGGTTCAAAAGCCCAACATGTGATACTTAGAGAGTTTTACATGTACTGAATGTGACCATATGGAGAGGTTAAATCATGCATATTAGCAAAATAATGCATAATTGTTTCCTATCGAAAGGTCTAGGTTTCATAGCAGAGGTTGCCGCTAGCTAGACTTTGGTCTCATTCTCTTTCAATTTGTGGAACGTTTTCTGTACCAAACAACCTCTTAAACAGCTCTCATCCCTTTTTCTAAGCCTTCAGAGAATATCTTTGTTGCCAGAAACTTCCTCTCAAGATTTACAAAGTACTTTGCTGTTTCAGTCATAGTAAACACTCCCTTGGGGAGGCTTTGTTGATCAGGTCTGTAACCATAATTTGGTGTCACGAACTTGTGAATTACCTCCTTCATGACCACAGTTGTCATCAGTGCTGAGTGAAGGACATTACTCATTCATATTAGCACTTGGTAACGTCAAAGTCATAAGACAGAATGTGGTTGTCATTCTTGCATTTCATTTTTCATTTTGGTATGGTCCCTTAACTTCTCCACTAGGTTGCTTTTGTTTGCAAGTGTTGACTTTCTGGTTTTTCTTTAGATGAAAACTTGAAAGACGAGCTGGCAGGAACTACAGCGATCGTTGTGATCATGAAAGAAGGCAAACTGCACACGGTGAGTAAATAAAGATAACATGATAACTAGGACCCCATTTTTGTTTTGACATGATGCAGTACATAGCAGTAATTACTGCCCCATTACCTTTCCAATTTTCAGTTTTTCCTTCAAAATAACTCACCTGACAATATCTGCAGGGTCTTCACGGAGGCTGGAATCAGGAAAACCTGTAAAATTTCTTTTGCCTTTTCCAGACAGGGAAAACGCTTGGAATTTGAGCAAAACAGCAAACATCAGGGAAAACTCAGGGGATTTGAATAATGACTAAAGGGTGATCTTTGTGAGATTTTGACATGTGCAAGTATCACTCACTTCCCCAGTAAATCATGTGTCCATAACATGTTGTGTGCACTTCATGTAATCAAAATATCTCCTTGAATTTCTGGATTTACTCAAGGAAAACTCAGGGAATTGGTTTATGCCGAGAACTTGGATCTGGTCATCACCCACAAAATCTATGATGATGTCATCTTATTAGCTAGGTGGAATCAATGTTACAGCTCTGCCCTGTAAATTCTTCATGGGTGTAGTTAAAAGAAAGTTGAAGTTTTGATCCCAGCAGAATCTCCTTCAGACACAAATTGAAGGGGCAGTAAGTTATCAGGAAATTACCAATATTGAAATGAAGATGTGATCAAAGACCTGAGAAAGAGGAGAATTACTCCACCTATCTTGTAATTTCTATTGAACTCTGTTTGATCCTATGTGGAAGATGCCATTTGATATTAACTGAAAATTACTTCAAGTATAAATCAACCTCTTGCTTTCTGGACTCTTAAAGCATTAACATGACAGTTTGCTCTACATATTTTCCTCTGGAGAGCATCACTGACCACAATCTGTTGCTCCTCCTCTTTCCCCCTTTTTTTCCCCTTTTGCCCCCTTTGCTCCCTTTTTTCTGTTATCCTCCCCCTCTCCTTTTCCCAATCCCTTGCATCTCTTCTACAATTTTCTTCCCCTTCTTACTCATACCTATCGTAGACAATTGTCATGACATTTTCATGCTCTGCAGGCAAACGTCGGTGACTCGCGGGGTGTAGTCAGCATCTCAGGACATGCTAGGGCATTATCTCAAGACCACAAGCCATGTCTGGAGGAAGAGACCAATAGAATTATAGCTGCTGGAGGATGGGTAGAATTCAACAGGGTTAATGGTAAGCAACAGCCGAGAAGGACACACACATTAATATTCTTCCATGTAGAGAGATACAGTATTAGAGAGTATTTACTTCACTCCTCACTTACCTGTCTCAACACAATAACTGCACTGTCATAAGCCATGCTAAGAGTGCTGGTAGCTTTTAACAGTGCCCGTGGCACTGTCCAGTCTAATACCAGATTGTGCCTTCTTCCCATTTTGCCATCCTATGTGCTAGAAGTGTGTAGGTCCCTCTAAAACCAAAGAATCCATTAAATGGTATGTCCTTCATCCATGCATTTGCACAACCTTGGACAGTATAAAAGTCTCTTTACCTTGAACCTGTATTTATGTCAAGTTTATTCATGTAGTAATTCATGAATGTTAAGTTAAGAGCTCTCTATGAGGAAACTAGTAGAGACGATCCACAAAAGCAAGTCATTGGAGAATAATGCTGTGCCAAAGAGTGATGTGATGTCGCTGTATTTTTGTATCAATGGATAATGTCATGCCTTGATTCATCTCCTGATGACCACTGCATCCCCTCAAAACTTTACTCCCGAGTTCATGAGTTTCTATGTGATGTCCCCATCATTTTGCTTCATTGATAATTCCATTCTCCGATCTGTAGGTAATCTAGCCTTGTCAAGAGCTTTGGGAGATTTTATTTTCAAAAGGAATGACAGCAAGACACCAGAGGAACAAATAGTAACAGGTGAGCACGTAACAGGTGCAGACAATACAGCAGTAGAATCCTATCTGGATAACTGTCTCAGTGTCATTTAACATAATCCCATTGTCCAGAGGTCCTGGACATTTATATTGTGGTAGCATATGGGTCCAAGAGCCACCCCTCCAGGGTAAAACAATAACTCCTCCCTTTTTGCATGACCCTTCCCATCCCCCTTTGTTGGCACCAGCATCCCAAAGGTCTGAAGAGTTTGTTGCACATTACATATTGGTGCCTGGAATTAGGTTGTTGTCCCAGTAGTCAGTGGCAGCAGTTACTGTCATCATGAGAGAGCTTACACTCTTCAAATCTGATATTTCTCCTCTTGTGTGTATTGATGACAACAGGATTTTAATTGTGAAACCAATTTTGGTTAGTCTCTTAGCTCACAATTCAAACAGGGTGAACTCTGTTTGTTGATGAGTTTACAAAGTCTGAGGGTCTAAATTCTTCTAATGTGAAGCTTATCTGGTGCTACAAACCGCTGACAAACTCAGTTTGATGCATGGATGCGTTTCCTCAGAAGTTGAGTCTCAAAAATACTTTGAACTTCTACATGAGCAGAGAATTAGACCAAAAAAAGAAGAAATAGTTCAGAGCATCATTGTTTTATTGCATCCAATCTCACCCATTTGATGTTGTTGGTTTCTATACTTGAATGCACAGCTCTTCCAGATATTACTGTCACTGACATCACCCCAGAGACCGAATTCTTGGTGCTTGCCTGCGATGGCATCTGGGATGTCCTCACCAACCAAGAAGTTGTGGATTTTATCCGTCCAAGGATTGCACAGAAGATGGATCCAGCACAGGTTAAAAAAAAGAAGTCCCTCTCTAGAACACTGACTAGCTGACTAGATTTTAAAGAGAATAAAGTTGAAATGGAAGATAGATTTTCTTTTTTAAAATGTAAATTAGGAATAACTTTACTGAGAGTGACGTAAAGTGCTCATGTAATCAATCCTGCTTGCCCTGTTCCTGTTCAGAATCAAATGTGTTTCTCAATTCAAAGTTATGAATAATGAAATTATTAAATGAATTATGAAACATTTATGCAATGTGGTGCTTCCACATGTGCACGCACACACATACAGTGTGCTATCCTAATACAGTGTGGAGGTCATACTGTCTTAAAAAAAAAGAATGCAGCTAGAGGGCAGAGTGGGGGGGGGGGGAGTGGAGGGGGGATGCAATGTGTGCAGTCATCAACTATAGTCTTAGCTTTTCTTTGACCTTTTCTCCAGATTTGCGAGGAACTAATGACCAGGTGCCTAGCTCCGGACTGCCAGATGGGAGGCCTGGGCTGTGATAACATGACTGTAGTACTAGTATGTCTTCTGCAAAACAAGACCTATGAAAATTTAGCCCACAAATGTTCCCAGATAAAGGCAGAGAAGCCCCCCTGGAATGAAGTTAAGAAGCAGGAAAAGGAACCTAAACCTGCCCTGTGATACCATGCGGTGAGTTGTGTAGTTTGAAGTTTGTGTTCATGAAATGTTTTGAGGAGCTGCTGGTTAGATTGGTGGTATGTGTGATTGGAGCATGTAGGAAGATATGCTGTGGCAAAAAAAAAAAAAGGAAAAAAAAATGGAGAAGAATGGTCAGACATTTGCCAGGTGACTAAAAGTAATGCATAGCAATTGACATGAAGAGGAAAAAGGTGGAAAGGGGTATGCATGCAAAAGGCCATAGAAATTTGAGTTTGTATGATTTGTTTGCAAAAAATGTAATGCCCAAAATGATCCCATTGAGGTTTTTTGATCTTGTTGTTAAGAGGGTGAAATATCTCACCACCGTGGCAAGACATTTCACCTGCAGTGGGTGAGAGTGAATGTCAACTTGATCACTGTGTAATCTCGCATCAGCATCTCAATGTCATAGGTTACATTTTCCAATTGTTTGGAGTATCTCATCGTGTGTAAATAATCCTGAAAGTGGTCATATCCGTGATTCTTTACAACTGCAGATCTGCCAGGGAGTCTTGCTTCATGCATACGGGATCATAATCACTACCAAATTCAAGATGGAGATCCAGAGAAAAAAAAGAAAAAAGAAAAAAAAACTCAAAAAAGTTTTGGATGAGAAGAGCAAAAACGAATTAAGGAGCCACCAGCGGTTTTCCTGAGACAGAGAGAGTGTCCTGAAAGGACATGGTAAATGGAATCTAAGCTCAGTTGGTTGCGATCCTTCTCCGTTTCTCTGTCACACGTTGTGACTCATCTTAAGACCTCACTTACTGCCAATCAATTCAATCATAGCCAGTCACTGGCTATTTTTGCTGAACCATCAAAATCGTTCACGGAAACGGAGGTAGCTGTATTTTGTCTGTCTTGTAATCTGGTGCAATGCGGTTGATGGGTGTCTATCAAACATGTATGGTTCTTTGTTTGGTCTAGACGAGTCTTTCAGGAGTTTTAGACCCCTGATGCCACTGGCCACTCGTTGCTATTTCAAAATAATGGTGCAATTTCTGCCTTGAATCATTGGAAGGGTGCATTATGAGGATAGTGGTGAAGAAAGTGATGATGAAGTTGATGGTGATGTTACTGATGGTGACGATGATGATAATGATGCAAGTGATAGGTCTTTTCAGCCATCCTCTCGATTGGATAGGCCTTCTGGATGGATAGCTCTGTGTATTCATCTAAATCTGAGCAATAA
Organism: Stichopus chloronotus; assembly: GCA_021234535.1. Taxonomy (NCBI): domain Eukaryota; kingdom Metazoa; phylum Echinodermata; class Holothuroidea; order Aspidochirotida; family Stichopodidae; genus Stichopus; species Stichopus chloronotus. Next base: position 14,369,128 of record CM037834.1, read on the forward strand.
GGACTTTCACTTAGATCGGGGAAGAAAAGAATAGTTTTTACGTAACTTCTTTGTGACTGTTACCATGTTTCTGCAGTGGTCTCTGCAAAATATGATGATAGGTATATATATATATTGAATACTCAAATAGGAATTACAAAAATTGGGTTTGATACAGTATATATGAACATCTGTGACATTTTGAACTTGTGATTCATGTATTGGATATTTCTTGCAAGTCATTTGAAGTATGATTTGATAGTGAGTCAATTTACAAGATGTATCCTTAATGACAAGTCAGAGCTTAGGGTATGGGTGATGGATACAGCATAGTTTCTTATGCATACAGCATACTTTGTAATGCACACAGTATACTTTGTGTTACATACAGCATACTTTGTAATGCATACAGCATACTTTGTGATGCATACAGCATATTTGTAATACACACAGCATACTTGTAGTTCATACAGATACTTTGTGATGCATACAGCATACTTTATAATGCACACAGCATACTTTGTAATGCATACAGCATACTGTGTGGTGCATGCAGCATACTCAGTGATGATCCTCAGTCCAGAATATCCATTACATCCATTACATCCATGAACAGTTGCTCATCACAAGACATATAAATTGCTGGTTACTTATGGATTGCCTTATGGTCGTCTTGGTAATGGTATATGATTGATGATATCCCCTGTTATTCTGTCTTATCACATCATCCGTAATATTCATAAGATGTGGTGGGTGTCAGATCTCCATGATAGCTATTTAAACTGGCCGTAGTATATGCCACATAGTGGTCGCTGTGTTAAACCAGTGGTTATTTGCCAAGTGTGTGTCCCATCTGCCTTCATTTATCCAAACAGTCTACAATCTGTAAGACTTATCCACTGCAAGGAACATCACTTAAAAAAAAGAAAAAAGAAAAAAAGAGAGCATGTTTCAGTCACGCTACATTTAACTCACAGTGTCTCCATCTTTAGAGGTCTTTATTGGCATCTGAAATTGCTCTTGGTAAGTTCAAGAGCACCTGTGGAAGGTAGTGTTTGAATGGTTGCAAGACTGCAGACATCAGACATAACATTTCTTGAATGTTCTATCCTTGTAAAGATCACGAACTTGACTTAAAAATACACCTTGAAAAAAGATTTCCTGATTTCGTGGTTTTGTGTGTTAATGGAAGTCTGAATTTGCCAAATTCTCATACATGAGGACGCATGGGTCAAAAACAACATGACCACCTATTGAGTTTTAACAGTAAAAAAAAATGATTAAAAAAAAATGGAGATTAACGATAATTTACGAAGTGGATATCACAATATGCTGGTTTTCATACAGATGCCAGGATGGAGAATGTGGGGGGATGAAGGGGGGGGGGGGTTGTGGTGGCAGGGAATGACAAGATTGTGAAATCCTTTCAATTATATTTACAAAAGTTTATGCATCCTTTTCTTTGTTTATATTCCTTTTGTTTGTAATAAAAATAAGTAATTATTGAATAATAAATATGGTTATGCTTGACATTGCACTAGATGTATGAGAAAGGCTGACTGAAATGACAATGAGATATTCCCCCATGAGGGGGGTTGGGATTGGGACAAAGAAATGGTAATTACGAAAAGTAAAAATAATTCTATGACCTCATTCAGCCATTAAACAGTACTTACTGTAGTTTTAAGACCCTATATGCAAGATGGGACCTGGAATTCTCTCTTCCTTACTCTGATCTCATAAAGAGTTTTTGCTTATTGACTAGGAGCATTGCATGTCTCACAATTAATAAAATGTTTTTGATTAAATGTAGGCAGTCGTCGTCAAGAAATTCTCCTCAGAGCTAAATTGAAACATCCCTCCTTTGGAGCCTTGTGTATTTAGTGGGTTTGCTGCAAAAAAAAAGAAAAGGAAAATAACATTTTGCTAGATCTGTGTATTGATGCTTTAACTCAGTACTGAAGAGGAGGCAATGATTAAGTTGAATTCTCTAAATGTATGATATAACAAATCAGTCAGTCAGCTTTATGGCCATAGCATCTTTCACTGGACAATAGTGGCACTTCCATCGTTATTTGTATTCAAGTTTTCTAAGGATTCACTCCAAACAGAATGAGAGAGAATATGCCCAAAGTCAGAATGAAGTGATGTCTTCTGTCCATTCCAAGGTTGAATTACCAGAGCCATCTGGACTTCCTGCTGACACCTGTGTAGAAGGCTTTTGCAAGGTTCAGCATCTGCTTGTTATCATAATGTTGAATTCATGTATAAGATATTTATAAACAAGAAGAGTATACATCACACCCATTCTCCTCTTATTTTATTTTCAATTTTTTTTTTCAGATTTGTTTGGATAGATCATTCTTTACCGTAAAGTTTGAACCACCTCATACCACTATGCTTTCCTAATATGTCATACTTGTTGTAGTGATTACATGCACCAACAAAATGAATACCTTATTTAAAAAAAAAAAAAGGGGAAAGATGGAAGCAAAAGTGCGGATGTCACTCCAACTTCCACGTACATTTATCTTGGTATCATAATTCATGAATTAAAAGTTTTGTCCGATCTTCATAAAGATATTCGGATGGATAATCCTTTTGAAAGTCCAACACTTACACTTGCATTTCTTGGATGCCCTTTTCTCCTCAGCCACAATGTGATGTTTTGTGGAAAATGTTGGGCCAAGAATTTGTACAGAAAGCCACAAACAAAACAGTTTAAATTTTGCTTTAAAGTATTCAATCTGTGTATGGATTTTTTAAGTTTATAATGACTACTTGCAAATGTTCCACGATGTTACTCTTTACACTGGATGTGAACAGTGGAATTAACTTCTAATCTGCAAAATTATAGAATTATGATGTTAATGTTATGCCACCCTCTTGTTGGCGAGTCAATGTCAAATTAGAGAACTATAATGAACAGTGATGGGGCTTTATTAAAACCCTTCCCTCCTGCAACTTGAGTCTGCGTCATTGCCGTCAGTTTCGCTAATTTGTCTTAGTTTGACATTGAAGCCATCGGGCATTCACTTATGTTTGTTTTTTCCACCGCCGAAGGAAATTACACATAAACTTTCCTTCAGTCTGTTGAAGATGAGGTTTCCAAGCGTCGTTTGTCACATGGTCTATCAACACTCTAGTTGTGTTTTGTGATTGGTGGAAACAGGATGCTTTGCATGCAAGTATTGTTTTAGAGTATTTTTTCCCAAGCTGGTATTAGCAATGTCAAAAAGCATCCACCTTTATTATTCCGGGACTCTCTGTATATATACATATATATATAAGACACACCTGTCATCCATGGGTGTAATAATGATTTATGTTTCTTGCAGTGATGATGCAAATACACTGAGAGAAAAAAAAAGCTTCCACTCATGGGTGTCTTATTTTTTATTCCTTGCAGTAGGCAGGCAAGGAATCTATGAGATGGTGATGCATTTGTGTGTATGTGCATGTGGGTGTACAGTGTTTGTGTGAAATGCCTTGGCTTGTAAACATGATATCTCAAGAAGGAAAGTTGCTCGAACTTCAAGTTGGTGTGTAAGTAGAGAGTAGATGATCCCTATTCTTTTTCAGGTAGGTCAAAGGTCATTTGAGGTCACCTGTGGGGAGAGTCTGAAAATCTATTAAGAAGATATCGCAGTTACTGAAAGTTGCTGGAACTTCAAATGTAAAGTATTAGTAGCATTTGATAAGTAGATGATCTCTGTGAAGTTTTGGTGAGATTAAAGGTCACATGAGGTTAGTAGAGGACATAGCTTGAAAACCTTGTAAACACATTATCTCAGTTGGGAAAGTTGCTTGAACTTCAAAGATGGTATGCAGGTAGTTTGTGAGTAGATTATCCCTATCCTTTTCCAGGTAGGTCAAAGGTCATTTGAGGTCACCGAGGAGAAACTCTGAAACCCTGCTAAGTAAGCTATCTCAGCTGCTGAAAGTTGTTGGAACTTCAGACTCTTAACTTTAGTTGCTCTTGATGACTAGATGATCTCTGTCAGGTATTAGGGAGGCCAAAGGTCGAACAAGGTCAACAGTGGTCTTAGTTTAGAAACCTTGTAAACACTATCTCCAGAAGGACAAATTGCTGGAACTTAAAACTTAGTGCATCATTTGGCCATTGTGAGTAGATAATCCCTGTTGTTTTTCATTGAGGTCAAACGTCATTTGAGGTCACCAGTGGTGGAGTTTGAATGACCTTGTAAGGAAGATATATATTCACATCGTAGACATATACTTACCCCTTGCCACACTACTGCGTCATTTGACCTTTGCTCAAACTGACCTCGAAGTCAATTCTGACACCGTGCCCTCTAAGGCCTAGCTCGCCCTCGTTTGCCTTTCGCCTGAGTGCTAGTTCCAACATGTTCTATTTGCTTGCTGTTTTGCCTGTCGGGTAGTCACTCCTGAATACCCACACCAGTAAGCTATGGGGAATCAGTGACTGATTTGTTGTAGACATGGTATCTCAAGGAAGGTAAGGTAAGGTGAGTGAACTTCAAAATTGGTATGTTGCTTAGCTTTTCTTCATCATAAATACTGGCAAGGAATCACAAAGTCCTTTGACTTTCTGGTTTATTTATTTGGGTCACATTTTGTTTCAGTGATAAGAAAACTTTTTGCAGTCATGGTGGCATGTCTAATAAGACAGGTAGATTAGAGGGTACATAGTTGTTTATACATATTTGTTATGCCTAGCTTGAAGACAGGATTCTAGAAGGGTACTGTAATTAGGCATCTTTTATAGTTGACAGTGTATGCACCATGATTTAGTGAACATATGTGCATGGTTTTTTGAATGTTGAAGGTCACATGAGGAGACCATAGTGTGGCAGACCAGTGAACACATCTCCCTGGAGACTAATCTCATACTTGATGGGGTGTTCACTGTAGAGTGCACAGTTTGGAGATTCATTCAAGTTGGTGGAATCCTCCTAAACAACCGTTTTCACCTTGTGTGAAGTTTCCAACGGAAAAATTCCAAGCTCTGTGTAGACTTCAAAGTTCAGGTGACTGTTGATTAGCGAAACATGTCAAACAGGTTGAAACACCATCTCTGACTCAATAAAGAGGTCAATGTAGGAAAGACAGAGGTGGAGAGCCTCATCTCTTTTTCACTCGGTCGGTTTTTCCCCATGTCTACATTGGCTTATGATTTCTCTTCTTGAGTTCAGTGTGCTTGATCCACTTAGCCTACGGTATCTCTACTTTCTCATCCAGGCACAGATTGCATTGTCCTGATGCAGAGATTCGGGTTTTCAAGCTTCATCTTCCAATTGTGTGATCTGATTATAGCTGACATGTTTGGCATGCAGCTATAACTTACCTTGATATTATTTTTGTTAAATATTTTGGGCAATTTATGGTTTGATGGGAAGTGTTTGCCTATCAGCTTTAGAAAGCTGCGCGCTATGTTAGACTTAACGTTCCCATAGACTGCATGTAGTGACATAACCTAAATGAAGTACTTTAATAGAAGGGGCGGAAAAACGGGAGGGGTGAATGAGGGGTTGACCTGCACATTCAACCCTCCACTGGTTTTCACTGGTTAATTATTTTCACATCTATTAAGCATGGGTACAAATTAACAAGTGCACACATGACAGGTACATCCATTATGTCCTAACTTCACCAGCTGCGTATGACGGATATATCCATTTCATAATATATTCACTGAACTACATCACCTAATATCCAGCCAATCAATGATACATCCTCTGAGCAATCATTCGCTGTGCACAGCGGACGTTTTGGCTGTATCCATATGGTCGCTGATGACTGGGATGGAATGCCGAAGTGTTCTTGGAGTTCCTGTGTTGTGTTGTTTACAATTCCTTTCAGGGGCTACTGCTACAGGTGCAAGGACCATATGGATGTATTTTCTTCACCAATTTTGCAATTATAAGGCTCCATTTTATATCAAGAAAGAGGCCATTGTGACTGCAGCCTGGCAGTGTTTTTTTTTTATTTGAATATTGAGTCAAAAAGTGACTTAAAAAATGAGGAAGAGGAAGGCTATTTGTACAGGGCAAGAAATTTAGAAGAAACCCTACAAATAATTTACAAACACAGTCATTTTCTTAGTGCTTTGAAAAAGAAGAAAAAAGGTGATGACATATTTCCTTGTAAGTATTTAAAAAAGTGTATTATCTTTCAGGTATGAAGTTGAAATTTGCAAAAAAGAAGAGAAAAAAAAAAGACAATTCTGCAGTTAACTGGTTAAGAATCAGTGCCCACAGGCTGACGACATTGTTTGGATGCCTTCCTACCTCCAAAACTTTAGCCCCATGCCCCAGCTCCACAACCATCCCCAACCATCACATTAAACTGTTCACCCCTTTTGACATTCACTGCAATTCAATTTTAAGCAGGAAACATAGCACCTATTTGCATTTGAGAGTGATACTGTTCTCAATTTTACAGGACAGAGATCATTTTGGCAACATGGTGGATTCCCTATTTTAATATCCTGGCTGAAGTCCTGAATACCAGTAACATGCTGCAACCTCCCCCCCCCCCCCATCACTGCAGACAGGAAATCTCCACCACTGCATTGTTTCCTGCATGCATCAACTTCCCTTAACGTAGCTTTATTCCTTAATGAGGCCTACATAGTGCAATGCTTTCTTTGTTACATCATCATGAAAGGACTTGAAAATAATGACTCATTAACATATATCTTTCAGGTCCACTTTAAGTGGTTATATTTCTTCTAATATCAGAGAGGATAACCAAAAGATATGAAAAACCAAATAGGTAAAGAATAATCAATTTAACAAAAAATACCAGACTTTCAACATATAGCTTATTTGAAAAAATTCAAATCAAAGATTTTTTAAACAGATCTAAGATGACACATAGAGTTCTAATGAAAGTATTTACATTTTGTATATGAATCTCTCCTTCACTGTTTTGTAACAAAATATTGTAACATTTTACTGCTTTACCCAAAATATCATGATTTAATTTTTCACAAGTGATTTTTTTATTAATACATTATAAATTTACATTTTTTTTTTACAGTACAGTAAGTTACAAAACAATATAGTTATTTGGAAGGACGCGAAGTTCATGTAAAGATACTGTTATTTTCACGAAACGCAACACCTGATTTCAATAAGGAGAGACCGGGCAGTGTAATTACTCTAGTTGGTCTTACCTGTCTTGTAATTAATAATTAGTATGATATAACAAACATCTGTGTATGCATAATCTCAATATTTGTTTTAAGCACACTTAGGTTGAAAAACAAAGAATAATTGGAAGTGCACACCTTGTGTAGAAGATATAAACAAAAATACCCTGAAGTTACCCTGAAAGACTGGGGAGTATACTGAAAAATAAAAGAAGCAAGATTTTTTAAGGAAGAAATATATTTCCAAAGTTTAACCCCTCCTAATTACTGAACATACAAAACTCATTTAATTCAATTTTACACCTTAAAAAAAAATGACAACATTCACAAATTTATACAAGTCTATTAATATGGCACTAGTGTACACACATCATCCAAAGATAAAATGGAAATAAGGCATTTTTGTTCTACAGAAAACAACCATATCTTTAACACTAATGTTTACAGTCATAGAATGATAGATCATTGAAAATAATGAAGGAGAGTAACTATAGTTAATACAAGATATAAGTTTCTCACAGGTAGAACTTCAGTATATGTTACTCAACAATAATTTGTTCACCCAAACTTATCGAAATTCAAATGATGCGTCTTCAGTGACTCATCACATGCATAATGTTTTGAACAGATGAAGCTTTTGCAGATGTCTATTGATGCCACTGAATGGTTTCACAATGAGTAAAGCTATTACCTTTGCATGCCATATTGATATATTCTAAACAAAAAACAGAAACTAGACATGTCACAATGAACAGATTTCACTTCAGTCTGTTAAATTTAATAATCCACACTACCAAAGAAAATATTGCATATGAATATTAATAAGGCACACCTGAAGTTCTTTGTTATATTGCCCCTTCTGACCTTTTATTGCTCCTGCAGTATTTGTTTTTACCACATCTCTAATAGTGTGATCTGTTTGTTGATATTTAATTCAATCTTTATGTGTTTTGAGGGTGGTCTACCCTCCCCTCATTTGGCAGTATGATAAAAATCCAGATATAGTTGAAAAATTTCATATTTTCACACTTCTTTTTGCTACCTGTAAGTTACTATGTTGAAATATAGCTCAACAGTTTCAAACAAAACTGAAACTACTAATTCAAGGTCAGTGTAAACACTCATATATATTAATCTTTACAGTTTCTGATCACAGGTGAATTATTTTGGTTCAAGCAAATTCGAAGCAAGAATACTGAATGTATTTTAGTTGAATACACCTGAGCGCCTCCTCACCAAAATGCAAGACACAGTTACAAAACTTGTCAAAATGCTTTGTTGTATTTTTTTTTTTCATTTTACAAAATAAACAACACACATATTTTACAAAAGTTCCTACAGTGATGATTACTGAGGTGGCAGTTACAAAAGGTGTTGGCTGGGAGATACCAACTATGCGATTTACTGCCCGCTCTTCTGTACTAAGTTTCATAATCATGTAAGACTGGACAACTACTCTGAGTAAACTCTCACAGTCATTAGCAACCAAGTGTAATGTACAGATCTGTACATCTTTTGAATACTAAACCGGTGTGGAAATACACTAAAAATGGTGCCCACCATAAAATGTCATACCCTACTCTCTGCAGGTATGTCACTTTTTAGTCTTCAGTGTCATGGAATGATAAACGACTTGAAGGTATGACTGAACTCTTTGATGTAAAAATGCTGTCCTTATTTCACCAATTTTGTGTCTTAGAAGTTTTCAGTTGAAGTTTATAGGATGGCCTGGACTACATTTGTCTATCACCAATCTTTCAGCATGAGTGCCCCAGTAATGCAGTGTAAAGCTTTGCATAGGCATATTATGTCAGATATGAGTTAAAGTAACTCTTGAAGCCTTAAAAGGCTTGGTTTCTACAGCAACATTTAGGTGCCAACTTCATGAAGCTCTAGAGTGTAAGAAGCTTTTGGATATTTCTTAAGCTGGCTTCACAGGATATTCTCGGTGAAATCATTTATGAAGCCATATTAGGGCCCTAGGCTTTGTAGCAATGTGAAGATAGGCAGTGTAAAGACATATTCTCAATGCTTGTTAGGCTCCATAGTTAAGCCCTATAATATCTAGGTACACATGAAGGACTTCACAATTGTTATTGAAGCATTCTGAAGCATTACTGAAACCTAAAAACGTCAGCATCTTTGGTAAGAGTGAAGTGTGGTCTGAATGAAGAAATACAAGAAGTGACCGCAGAGAAATTACATTGCATTATGTCACAAATGTATTTATGATATTGTCTTACATATTTATGAAATGTATTATTTTATTCAGGCTTCAGTTGGTAGTTGCATAGTAGATTTAAGTGTCAGGTTCTGGAGTCTTTAAAGCTATATGTTGAAGATCTAGGTAAAGATTTATCCTGATGGTTGAGACTACAGTTGAAGGCAAAGTGGTTACAGTTGAAGGCAGTATTGTACATTTACACTAACAGCATTGTAGAGTGCACATATTTGAGTCTGTATAGTCTCTTTAAACTTAAAGCAGTATAGTAAGTACACTATTTTAAGCACTGCCAAATGTCACACACACCTAAAAATTATTACCTGAATTTGCTGAATGTTTACCATTTTAAATGGGAGGCATTCACTATCTAAGATGAAAAGCTGTACCCAATTGAAACACCTACCAATTCACGTATAGGGGTTTTGCTAATTGTTTGCAATACCGACATGTGTGTAGACTTTGGAAAACTGATTCATTCAAAGAATGTTTTTCCTCCTGCAAAGTTAATGAAAACATGGCCAGAAGTCAATAAGACCTACCAAAGGAAGGTAAATTATATAAGCCTTTTCTTTACTCAAGAGTTAATTTTCACTGTTTTCCATTTCATCAATCACTAAATCATTATTACTTCTATTGTTTGTATGACTGAGATTTAACCAGGGCTATACCCAGGGCTATACCCATACAGTATTAGAAAAGTTGTAGTGAAGGTTCTGTCAAATACCGAAATGAACTCTCTGTGGCAAATGAAAACATAACGGCCCCACAAAATGGCCAGTCCTATGGTTTGAGCATCCCTCAGCCTACATAAAGAATTGCTGAAAGAACACATCATTAATCTACTGCAAAAGGGCTATGGATATCCTCTGTAGAAAGCAGAGGTTAAAACTGGCAACAAATTCCATTGCTTTCCTCTGATTGAAAGACAAGGGTCATTTCAAGCTGTTTTCTCACATATGGTTTGATGGTTTTATGGGAAGGTGGCCTGAACTTCAAGTTGTAAAGCCTCAGAGGCTTGGAATGAGAAGGGCAAAAGCCACAACCAAAGAAACGATGTTCAAGTATTTTGATGAACCACAAAGGATAATGGTTAAATAGAACCTTACAGATGAGCCCCACCTTATAAAAGGTGAATGAAACAAATTCACATAGAGCATCCTCCACCCAGAGTTGTGGCACCATGATGGATGAAGGTCAACGCCACAACAACAAAGAGAGGGGCTGCATCGATGGCGCTCTCAGCTGGTAATGCAGTTGGGTATATGATATCACCACACTTTGTATACCAGGGTAGGGGACTGAATGATGAACTAAAAGCTGGTGTTCTGTCATGACAAGCAGTGGTTGGAAAAATGTTGAAGTATTCATGGAATATATAAATCATCATACATCCAATTATCTCCCAGCATGAGATTCAGAAGAGGCATACGTTGTTATTTTATGACACTGACAGCTCCCACGTATCTGTGCCACTCATTGATTTTGCCGGCTTTCAAAGAACATAGTGATCTTTGGGCTGCCGGCCAACAACAACCATGTTCTCCAGCTCCTGGATGTTGCAGCGGTCTATCTTCTGAGTAGCTTTTACCACTTACAACATCAAATTCACACAAATTTAATTGTTTCATTCAGGAAAATTGACAGTTACACCCTGAGCAGAGCAGACAGAAATGAGTTGAAGTTCATGCTAGGACAAAAGAAGATCCGGTCTGTTACTACCCTTTAACTTGGAGAAAGTAGCACAATCATCCATGACACCACCCCAATAAATGAAACACACACCAACAACTTGGAAGAGTTTCTTATTGCTCAAGTTCCACTACAAAAGCCCAAAATGATGATCAAAATGAAAGGAAAGTTTCTCACAGACCAGGTAGAGGGGCCATCACTGAGGATAAGAGTATTCTAAAAAACTGAAAAAGTGATAATGAAATTAGGTAAATGCAAAGACTCTGCACAAAGAAGCACATTAGGCCCATGTTACATGTTATGCTTCCTTCTACATCTGCGAGTAAGCACATGGTTCGCCTGGTAAAGATGTTTATGGTGCTGTGTATGCAAACAATTTTCTCCGACAACACTCAGAGAATTCATCAGAACTCAAGTCAAATTTGTTGTTGGGGAGAATGTTCCTGTCACTGTGGCCACTGGGTCCTTCTACAGTTTTTTGTCTTTGAGAAACATGAAGACATTTGCAGTGAGAAGCCATTAGATTGCCCTCAATGTTGCAAAGGGGAGGAATAAGAACCCATATATCAGACGCACAGCTGTTTGTCAGTGTGATTATTTAGCATAGGTCTTCTATGCTAATGTAGAAAATGGACCCAAATTAAAAAACAAGGCACAAGATGTGACCCCCGTAACAACCACAGGGATACCCAGAGCTGCAAATTTGGACTTACAGACGGCACCATAATTTTACACTTGCTGGAATCATCAGGTAGGGAGTTTCGTGAATTCATCACAGGCACAGCGTTGACATAAAGCCACAGATAAAGATAACATTTCCGCTATAATAAAGTTGACATTGAATTCAACCTTGTTCAAATTAGTATTTTAATCTTTTGGAGATTTTAATTTATGTTGTAGAGGGTACAAATTTCCATCCATCAATGGCAATGCTTTATAGCATTTGCATTTTAAAAGAGTTTACATTTTTACCTGCAATATCTTAAGACTGCAAGGTTTTCCTGTAAGGAGGTTACTGCAATCATCATGGTAACTGGAAATGGGAATGTAGCCTAGAGGAAAGAGTTTAAAATTTTGGGACAGTGACAGAAACAGACAGACTGGAAGCTTTGGTAGGGCAAATAGGGAGCAATAGTCACAAAATGGTGTAGTCCTGATAAAGTAATTTAAGCTATGCTGAAAACAGTCATTCTTGGTTCCACACTTCGAAGAAGGAAAAACTGTCTTAATACTGGCTAAACTTACATGCACTTTGAGGGCGCTTTTTAGGAGAAAGAAGCCACAAATCTCTTTCAAAACCTCTGAACTGACCTCCAGGGTTTTAAAGAGACAGCATACTTCTCCAGACTTATGAACCTGAGGCAGAAAACTGTTTTTGGTTCCAAGGAGGATGATGCCAACAGAACTTGTTGCCATTAATACTCTTTTTACACAAACTATCAGCAGGCTTTCAAAGTGAGTACACTGACCAGCAATTGCAACCATTACCAAGGAAGGTAACCTCTACCACTGAAGTTCTCGTAAGAAATCGATCCCCCTGTGTGGGGGAGGTAGAAAGATCAAATAAATTGAGAAAGCCAAAGGTTAGTCAAGCAACTACTAGCTGTTGACTCGTGTAGTGTCCCTCTATCGATCCAATGGCTGTTTTTCTCACAGCATCAGTTGATGTCCAATTTCATCCAATATTTTGTGCTATCAAGCATGTACTCTCCAGAAAAATTTTCATGTTATGAATAATGTAGTCTCTGAAGTGCTTTTATCACGATTAAAAAATCATTGCAAATTTAACAGGTATATTTACTCCTATTCAGATAGAAAACAGCCTTCATGGGGCATTTCTCAATTCCTATACTGGTTCATGGATTAATACATCCCCCTGGTGTGAATATATCTTCAGGTTGCTGAACATCAGCAAACATCCACATCTCAATTTTACCGAATATCGGCCCGATCCGATACCATTATCCGTTGATGATTAGTAACTACATCAAATGTAGATGAAATAATCTATACTACTTGTTAGAATTTCAAAACCAAAAATACATCTTCAAATCAAGGCCCTGGAGTACCCTGGGAAGAAAGCAAGGCTCACATAAAGGATTTAATCAGGGCAGAAATGAATACCATCCAACATCCTAAACCAACTGAGGAAAAGAGATGTACATTACAAGTATTGTAAAAACCCGGGAAGGTGGTAGTTGTAACGTGTTATCGTATAGCGCAAGACTGTAAATACATACTGTAAGAAGTAACAAGTCGCCTGTTTTCTTCATTTTATTTGTGATCACGTCCATTTAGACAAAGAAACGAAACATGATGTCAGGAGTGGGATCTTAAACAATGGTTTGGTAAAATTTCCTTGAACATTACAAACCCTGACTACGACAACATTTAGCGATCACGATTTTCAAGCTATTAGCCACCTTCGTAGCTCAACATTCATGTCGCTATACACCATATGTTCTGTATCAGTGTGTCTCGCTGAACTGCTATATTGCTGCATGCAGAATTCGGTAGTCGGAGTCCATAGTAATCAGTACCTTTGTCTGGTATAAGCCAATTTTAAGAATGTAAATGTGTATTCTAGACATCTTTATTAACCTTAGATAGAATACCTATGTATTACGGTACCCCTCAAACCGTAATTACGAGTGAATTAAGCCGACTGCAACACACTCCATGCATGTTTGTGTTGTCACTTCGAGTGCATACTGAACCCATTGTATGTTGTCAATCACATGTCTCCAGTTATCGATCATCGTATTGAATACTGTACAGTACAGTTGTAATTATCATAATCTGTGCATACTGTATTTATCTTGCTAATGTTTCAACATTGTTCATGAAGATTATTAGACTTGTGTGTGTTTCAACAAAGGGTCAGTTGGAAGTTACCTATCATGAGTACTTCTCAAAGTTTTCCAATCCCATTACCCCCAAATCTAAACCTCCGAGGCAATTTGAAGAAGACCTGGGAACTCTTCAAACAGTTGTGGGACAGTTATGAAATTGTTACAGGCATATTGTCAAAAGATGACAAAATTAGAATAGCCACCTTCATCACGGCTATAGGCCCAGAAGCATTGGAAGTCCACAATGCCCTCCTATTTCAAAATGAGGCAGAAAGGAAAAATATGGCCAGAATCTTAGAACTGTGGGGGACGTACTGTGTCGGTATAAATGAATGTTATTTATGAGAGGTACACGTTTAATAATTGTGCACAGGGTCAGAGTGAGCTGTTTAGTGAATATGTTGCTAAACTTCGTACACTTACATCGGCATGTGAATTTGGAGGTTTAAAAGACAAAATGATTTGGGATAGAATCGTAAGTGGAATTAGGTGTAACACTTCTAGAAAGAAACTGCTTCAAACCACAGGGTTAGATTTAACCAAATGTATAGACATCTGTAAGGCAGCCGAGACAACGTCTGCTCAAGTCAAAAATATGACAGGTGAAATATGACACCCGAAATCGCAAGGAGCTTATCACGATTAAAGAAACCTTCATGTCCGCGAGCGAAACAGAGCCCACAGAGCATAGTAGTTGGCCAAGCGAAAATAAGGTAGAGGACTCTAAAGCAAGCAAACGTGCTAGCGATAGTCAAGCCACCAAGCAAAGCGAGTCTAAGAGTGAAGGCCTTAGAAGAAGTGCCCGTATCAGGGAAAGACAAACTCTTAACAAAAAGGACTCTCAGTCCAAGCATTTCTACAATTACTAGGGCCAATCTGTTTGTACATTGTAATAGCTATGTTCATCTGTTAAGAAATGTGCTTACTCAAATCATTTTGTTAAACCAACTGTAAGATCAACTGTATTTTGTTAGATCAACTGTAAAGAGTAATTCTCCCCAAAAAAGGAGAGGTGTAACGTGTTGTCGGGTAGCGCCCCCATTATTGGGCGTCTCCGAACATCAAGCCTGTAAATACATACTGTAAGAAGTAACAAGTCGCCGTTTTCTTCATTTTATTTGTTAGAGACAGAAATGAAACAGTAGTCTTGGTCAAGACACCTGTAATATTTGCCCCTATTTCAAATTTTCACATGCAATTCTAAGTAATAACACAATTGCTTCACGCTCTCAGACTCAGAGGCTATGGACGCTCAACTCCAACAGTGCCCTCCTAATGATGGGTTTACACAAAGAGTGTACAGCAGATGCAAGGGCACTGTCAACCCAGTTGTGCTCACATCCAAGGATCTGTCTGTACAAACATCTTGGGCATTTGGAGCACCAAAGCACATATCTTTATTCATGTAACTATATGACATCACACGTCATTCTTGACAGTCGACCGAGTACGATGGCTGCCGGTCACGTCCATTCACTGGATGGTACAGTAGATTCAAGATGATGAATTTGTAGTGTGAATATGTACTTTACTAAACAGAACTTAGAGGTAAAGAACCATGAAAAACAAAAGAAAGCTGCAAAGTTATTGTTGCAATATGGAATTCACTTTATTGTTGAGAACATGGCGCCTTATCTGTGGACAAGAACTAGTAACGTACTAATCCCTAGTAGTAAGGCCATAACTCTGCAAAATTCTCTATGAAAATGTGGACGAAGACATGTCACACCATCAATCACAACACATTTGCTTAATTTGTTATCATAAGTCGCAAAAGATGCAGAGTTGCCGATTGCTGAAAGCCGACTTCCAACGTATCAACCGTTTGACAAAAATGGCACAAATTAACGAAGAAAATGTACGACTCGTCACACCTCAAAAACATTCCAACTGCAACAGCATAAAGAAAATGCAAAGAGAATGGCAGGATAAAGAGAAAGACAACAGGCTAAAGAGAATGGCAAGGAGAAAGGAGATTTTTTCACGTTTTTCTCGGCACGTGTGTGTTGGGTCTGGGCTAGGCCTCAGACCCACTAGTGTAGTTACATTACGCTGTTAGGCTCCATTTTAGCCGCCTTGTGTGTATCTCGTGTTTTGTTTCTTTAGCGGCTTGGGGGACTTTTTTCCTGCCGTTTTTTGGCCCTTTTCGTCTGTGCCAAGTAGCTTGGCGTGGGGATTTGTTCCTTCAGGCAAGCTTCAGGACTAAAGTGTAATTGGCTGGTTAGTTTTCGACTGGGTCAGGTTCCCTGCCCAAACTTTCCTATGTTGTACTTTGTACATGGTATTTGTTTTCCTTAACCTCTCCTCCAGACAGGATGGAGAGAGCACAAGACATTTGTAAGTGTTTTTTTTTTAGTTTGTGTTTCCTACCTTTCAGCTCGTGGGATTTCCACCAGCAATGTCCCAGTTGTCATCCCTGCCGAGACAGCAGGGCCTGAACCGCAGGCTTCCCATGATAAAATATTTTTAATCTCACTTCCACACAGTGAGTGGATATAAGCCTTTCCACACGTAGACTATAAGGGCTATAGGCCCGTGAGTGCATGACTGTTCTGAAAGATTATCATACAAACAGTAAGTTAGATACAAATAATTTTGCAAGGTATCAAACAAGAATGGAGATGAATTTAGAAGGTGCAATGGTAGTCAGCTCTGTGCAATTTGTGAAAGGTCCACAGTGGAATAGTCAATGACAATACTAGGGTCTTAGCAAAACTAGTAAGGTGGATATTGTACACAATGTTTATGTGGAAGTGGAGGAAATAAGAGAGGGCCACCAGTGGGGGGGTGCATCAAGTGACCAGTCTAATCCTGAAGTCCCTTCCACACACTATAATGGTTCTAGATGTGAGACCATAAACATGGTCAGTTTCAAAAACCAAAGAAGAGGGCAAGTCTGGTAGAGGAAAAGTTTGATGCATTGTGCTCTTCATGTTGTGTGTGCTGCAGTATTGTGGCACACAGGTGGACAGGTGTCCCTAGCTTCTGAAGAGTAGAGGTCAGGGGGCTTCATGTCCTAGATGCTATGTACATCAAATCAGTTGAAGACTTAGATATTCAGGAAAATGTTGTTGCTGGCATGAACAGTGCATCTCCGAGAGATTTAGTTAAATTAGATTTATTCAACCTAATTCAGGACCAGTGCAGAGAGTTGAATGCTCATGTCAGCCTTAGAGGGCATGACACCCATAGGAGACAACGCGTCCAACTTAGATACACCTCATCTAAGCGAATAGGATGATGTGGACATTTATTTGAGAGCAATCGAACACCTCATGACACCTAACAACATACAAGAGCATTCGTGGTCATGCCACATTCCCCCTTGATTAACTTTAAAGGGAAGAGATACCTCGAGATACCTCTTGATACCTCTTCACCTGTGGAAAGTTACCACAATAGTTACAGTGAACTTAAGCCTACTATATTGACGAGATATCAGCTCGATGCCGAAGCCTACAAACAGAGATTCCAGAATTCAAGAGAATAATGAATTCCATGAAGAGTGGAGAGTCTGTCTGAAGAGATATTTTGAGAGACGGCTAGACACAGCTGGTGCTTGAGCATGAAGAATCTCCTAATTTCTAGGAGTCAATCCTGACAGGGCGAGCTCTGGAATAAATTTCTAAAGAGTTGGATATTTGGCTGAGGGAGAAACAGCCAAAAGGTTTGTCTGGACTTGCAAAAGTTGCTGATGAGTATGTGCCTATCAGCAGGATTAAGCACAGTGTTCTATCTCATCATCTCATATAGATCTCACTAGAATGCTCAAAATCATATCAAGAGCATGGTGTGATGCAGAATTATCCAGCGGGAAAGGGAACGCTAACAGAGTGTGTTTCGTATGTGGTAATACAGGTCACCTTGCATATTGATGTCCTCAGAAAGCGGAAACTTAACAAAGAACAGTCTTTCATGTTCCAGTAGCAACACTCTAGGGAGCGGTGATAACAAAAAATAGGAAGTGTCGAGATAGATAAAAGGTATAGAAGTGGTTATGTTGCAAGACACATGACATGATCACACACTCGAGAAAGAGAGACTAGCGGATCTAAGGTATTATGTAAAGAGTAGGTTTGTCACACTTCTTTATAAAGAAGATAAACCAATTGATGTTCCAGTGGCTAGAGTTTCTTTGAAGTGTCAGCATTTGACTAAATAGGTCAAAGTTGGTGTTTCAAGGAACCTACAAAAGCATGCCCTGTTAGGGATTTGTTTGGCAAACCCCTTCAGTGTATTTGTAGTTACACAAAGCAAGCAAGAAGAGAATCCTGAGGTTAATGCAGATAAACTGTAAGTTACCTTGATAAGCTTATGAGTAAACCTAATGGATGAGCCTCCCAATGAAAGTAAAAAGAGAAATGGGTAATGGGACTAAGGATATAGTTGATGGAAATGACCCTTATAGGTTTCAAATTGATAAGTAATCCTGAAAAGGTTTAACCTTTTCAAAGAAATGAAGAAAATGTTAAAGGCTTGTATGGAAGGATTGTACCATACGCCTTTACTTAAAAGATGAACTTTAAATGGTTTCTGTTCTTGAGAGAAGTTGACTTCTTAAACTGAGTAGTTCTCCTCAACCACAAAGGTTCTCTAGCTGTTTGGGACATCACATTCATTTAGCCATGTGTAACTGAGGACTGAGGGTTGTGACAGTCAGGCACCAGTACACTAGATAGTCAACATCATAAGGTCCTCCATGAATGGAATGGAACAGGGTGCCTTCAAGACCCTCTGATGCCAGTAGGCCACGGTTAGTCGTCTCGAGGTGAAAATGGCTCCGGGCTACTACACTTTGGCCAGACGAGGTCAATTGGATCAATGCTATTGGATTCCAGGAACACATACTTGCTGGGCCAGAGCTAGTCACCATTCATTTGTTTTATGATTGAATTATATACAGATATTATGGCCCACTTCAATCTAGATGGAGACTTGAAGGATAACGCTTACTGTTAATGTAATGCCAATATCGTGTTTATGCACTTGTTTGCGATGGTTTCATTTGCCAATGTGAAGTAAGGGACTTGAAGGTCCTCTACAAGGACCACTGACTTGCTCGAGCAACTGGGACAGGCATATGACACTACCTGTGAGGGAGAACAATTATACTCCCTTCTAGGGACATTTACCAGAAAGAAGATGAGAGGCCCTCTATCTAGGCTTAAGAAGAATTTGGACTAGATCATCCAGTTTGGCTGCAGTACCCACGAGGGATGCTGACCGCCTTAGATGATCCTAGGTTGTAACAGGGTGCACTCACAGTGATTGGCTGGTGTCGACCCTGCGACCCCTCTAAGAGGGGGAAGAGAGGAAGTTAACTTTCAGTCTTTTGTTGTGATGTAAACAAGTGTACTTTTGATGCTTGTTGCTTTTCTGTGCAAGATGCTGTATCCACCTGCATTACTAATAACTTATAGTGTCTCCACACTGCTGTTTATCTCTGTAAGGAGGTTAGGGGCTGCTAAGACTTAACATTTCTTTGTTTTTCTGATTTACTGTGTGAGATCTTCTTCCCTCCAGTATCTCATTGTTGAAAGTTGTTGAAATGTGCTAAGTTCTCAGAAAATGCTCATGTGGTTATGATAAATACGGCACTCTGTGGCTTTCTGTGATTGGCTGTGAGTGCAATTCTTGGTAACTAAGGTCACATAGGGCCGATGAGAGGGGGAAACAGACACCACATGTGTGTGTGACTCATGGCTTTGTCCATCTCCCTGTAGGGAGTCTTGGAGAGCCTGGCTTTAGTAGTAAAAGAGTGGAGTTAGTGTGATCAGAGCATACAGTAGCTTTGACAGGGTGGACTGCCTTGATTGATATTTGAGTTGTATCTGGTTTAACTCGTATTTTTACTATTACATTCTACTATTTTTACTATCATTTGTACTAATTACATTACCCTATTTTTACTATTATAGCTGGCTTCTGAATTACTCCTATAGTGGACTGGAAGAATTGTTTGTGGTTAAAAATTAATTTCACACATTTCAATAGATATTTCTTGGTGTCTTGTTGCTGAGGGAAGGACAGTTATTGTGATTGGATGTCCTGTTACTGTTAAGTTCTGATTAAGAACAGTTTCTGTCTTAAACTGCATATCTGGACTGAGAAACGATCTTTATCTGTGCCTGGAATTTTACTCCTCATACTGGTTGGAATACTTGCCTTTACTTCTGTAACTGTAACTTTACATTTACTTTGGACCACACTGGATCCCGAGCCCTACTGGTAGCTGAGAGGACAGCCACTGGACCTCCACTAGACCCACAGTCCTGCCGACAGCTGAGAGGATCCCATCGCTGGACCCGAAGCCCATTCATCAAATAAGCTAGCTACTTTTTGATGAATGTGCACCTAAAGATATTAGTCCTGTGGCCAATTGACATTCCACCATTTAACTTAAGTATGGTACAGTACTTCATTTAAAGTACCTGTTAAGACACACACCTTTGTGCCTTCATATTTATATTAGACATCTTAGAGAATATACCAGTTTAACCCTGAGAACAGTCTCATCCTTTTCTTATCTCATTTGTGTATATGGTGGTCAGCAGTCCTCATACTCCTGTGATCACAGTGAGTCCCAACTATATACAGTAAGTCAGTTAGAGGTTGACAAGGACCCCTCCCCCACACTTCTTACATTGGTAATACGAGTGGGGTGTGACATAGTTGTTAGGCCCCAAATTTAATGTTTAAACTTTAATGTTTCAAATTAATTTTGGTAACAGATGACTCACATTTGGTCACTTAAAGATTAAGCTAGTAATACCCTTAAACTTTTATCTAGCCTTCTAGTATTTTACTTAAACCGTACTGCAGTCATGCAATATCGAAATTAAGATGACTGATAAAAGAAGCAATCCCGCGACACCCGATTGTTCGGATTGCCAGTCACAAGTAGTAACCCCTGCGATGTATATCCCTATGGACTACCACATCCCAGTCTTTGTTGGCGACCCTGTTAGTAAGAATGACCCAAGTTGGCAGGAGAGGGTGGCTAGCTTACGAGCTTCTTTTAAGGCTTGGCACACCCAAAAGGATCAACAGGTGGTCCATTACCTGGGTGGAATAGCAAGGAGGGAGGTCCTTGTGCTAGAGCAGACAAAACGTTTTAATCTTGATGGAAACCATCTGCAAACCATTTATGGGGATAGCACAACTCTAGTAGAACTAATGGGCCAATTTTACTCTCGAGGCCAGTCCGCTATGGAAAGCATCAGGCAGTATTCCCTATGTATGGATGAGCTTCTGCAGTGTATGTGTACACGGTATCGTAACTCTCTGCAAGGCAGAGATAAAGCTCTGAGAGACCACTTTGTTGAGAGGATTAGCAATCACTCCATAAAAATGAACTGTGCAGAGAGATAAGGAGAAAACAGTCTATACCCCTCTCCGATATAAAAGAAGAAGCTCTGGAATTGGAAAGGGCTTTAAGGTGAGACACAGCTGAAGACAAGATAACAACCAGCCGAAATGTAGTAGGGGACTATGAAAGCACCACTGAAACAACAGTTCCTTCCTCCACCAGTTCAAAGCACTTCCCCCTTTAATGCAATCGCTTTTCAGGAGTGGCAGGAGTCGATGGAGGATGCGTCTCTGAGAATTCAGAATCAGATCTTCCAGTTGCAGTCCTACAGTTGCCATGACAATGCCTCTGAATGGACGTCCCAGTGGTACAGGTAGAAGAAGCAAAGACAAGTTCACTGAAGACAGGGCAGCCCATTTGCAGAAATTGCAACATCACTGGTCACTGTTGCCAGATATTGCAGGAGAGCCATGCAGCCATCTCAGAACCTGTCAGCAGATGCCGTCCCTTTTACACCTCACTGCAGCCCCAAAAAAATCCAAACGAATAAATGCCATAGTTGTGGGTCAAACTATAGAATGCAATGTCCCACTAGACTCGTCACCACCACCATCAAAAGAGATAAAAGACAAGCTCTTTGGCGATTACATGGTAGAGAACGTCTTAACTAAGGGTCATTCAATGCCATGTATAATTGACAATGGATCACAAGTGACAACTATTTCAGAGAGATATTTTCAGGCACACTTGGCAAACAGACATGATTGTCAGGTCCCTTGAAATGGCTCAAACTTTAAGGTGTTAATCATTTGGATGTTCCATTTACAGGCTGTGTTGATGTAAATTTAACTGTTTGTGGAATTGAAATTAACATTATTGTCTTTCATGTCCGTGAAGATTTTGCTAATGGTTTACCCTGTCTGCTAGGCATGAATGCTATTAAGTGTTGCAAAGCAGTATTGTTCAGCCAGGACACAAACATGAAATCCCTCCACATTGAGGATACTACATCAGAACCATTGTTGCAATATCTACAGCTGGCTGAAGAGTTAGCAGAATGTACAACCAAAACAGGAGATGTTAGTTACAGCATCAATCCCCAGGGGTCAGTCTGTATTACTGCCTGCTCATCATGAAGTAGTGATTGGGAGTCTTTGTGATTTTGGTGGTACAACTCGCAGTCAAGGCATGGTAAAGCGACTCCCAGAGGAACAAAATAAATTACCAAGAGATATTTTAGCGGATACAATGCTGTCCTCAATTTACAATAACAAGGTGCATATTTGACTCATGAATATTGGAAATTGTGATATTCTGCTAAGGAAAGGCACTATATTGGCATAAGTGCATGAAGCAGAAATTGTGCCTAGTCAGGCTCCTAACATAGAATTAGTGCATATCAACCAACAAACCGTTTAAGTTGTCAATACAGATAACGCAGAGGGCACTCAAGATACTGATTTCCATAAGTATGACCGAATTCCTATAAATGCCAAAGTTGACAATCTTTTTCTCTGATGAGTTAGACTCCCTCACTAAATTTCTTAGTGGTCATAAAAATGTCTTCGCTAAGGATGACAATGACTATGGATGCACTACCACTGTCAAGCATGAAATTTCATCAGGTGATTCTCCCCCAGTACGGCAAAGATGTAGGATGATTCCCCCCAAACTCTCTCAGGAGGTAAAAGATCAAATAAAGCAGATGCTAGAAAAGGGGGTCATTAAAGAGAGTTAAAGCCCATGGGCAGCTCCCACAGTTTTAGTGAGGAAGAAAGATGGCAGTATTAAGATTTGCGTAGATTATCGTAGGTTAAATGCACTCACTAGAAAAGATGCATACCTCATTCCCAGAACAGAAGAATCTCTGAATGTTCTAGGCCAGGTGAAACTATTTTCCACCTTAGATCTAGTGAGTGGGTACTGGCAGGTTGCCATGGATCCAGAAGATAGACAGAAGACAGCATTCACAACCCCCATGGGCAGAAGTCAATGTAAACTGCATGATACAAACTATTTTCGACAAGCAAGGTGGAACGTACGACGAAGTCGATATGCTGCATCTCATTAAGCTCTGTCATTTAAAGTGAAAGACTTGTGTGAAATAGCGAGAATTTCACAAGTTCAGTCTTTGTTTTCAACCGGTTCCCATTGTATTTTTTTGTACTGTGCATTAGACCACCGACTTTCAACTTTGTTCTCTTTCTGTTCTAATACTGTTTGTCATCATTCTAAGTAAACATAAGTGAGGGTCAGTTAACGAGTCCTTTCCCACTAAAACTTCTTCTTTGTTCACTAGAGGGATTAGAGTCTTGAAAATGGGGTTTGTTAGGCCCCTATTTGTGCAAGGCAGAAAACTAGTTGTTTATCATCTTGGTGGTTAAGCAGAGAGTGTCTGGTTTGTTGCAAAATTGGGACGAAGGGATGGCTGGTTTAGCTCAAGAATCCTCAGAGGATATGGTAGTGAGTCAGAAGGGTATGTGTCATGCATGCTACCTAATTAATATGGAGTACTTAGCTCTGACCAATGGTCAATTTATTCTATCTAACCGACTCACTTCATTGGTTGATATGCCATTTGTTTTCGGAAAAGTAGCACATCCCTGAAAGTAACACGGTATACAGGGGTATGCAATATAAGTGCATGTATTATACATAGAGTTTGCTATAGGGAGAGTTCCCTTAAATACTACTAGCATGAATTAAATTAAGTGGAGAACCCATTTGACTTCTGTACAGGAGGGTTGCTCACATTTTAAGGTAGCTGCTCAAGCACATTGATTTCTGCTGCCAAGTTAGGGCTGACTTAGGCCAATTTTTGTTACTTTCCAGAGGATTGTGTCTATAGGGTATGCTTCACAATTAGTAGGATTTGTGCAAGTGATACAGCAACCAGGTCCAAGCGTGAAATTATTTCTGTTATATTAATTGCCCCGAAGAAGCGGCCAGAAAATAAATTACACACCCTTGCAGATAGCAAGCTTATAGTATTCCATATTTGTCTGTTTCACATGGAGATTAGAAATAAAGAGTCTGGTAACCTGTTATGTCGTGTTTTCACTTTATTTGAGGAGTCGAAGTACAACGCACACAGCATAACTCTTTCTTGGGGAAGTGCGGACCCCCATTCAACGTCGCTGCATCGGGGTCTGTCCTTTGGAAGTGCTGGTTATTGGAACTGGTTCAGCTCGCATTAGATGGCAAGATCAGCAGGAAGGTACAAGGAGAAGATACTCTACCAACCACGGTGATGTAGTCAGATCAGCCCAACCCCTGTAATTATACCCCACTGTGACAATTGACTTCCTTTTAAAATAATCTACGTCCCCATTCTAACAATCACATATTCTAGACCCCCCATCATCATTCGTACCTGCCCCGGATTTCGTTGTTTTCAAGAGAGAAGAGTAAGGAGGCAGTCACCTTTCAACAGAGGAAGTTGGAGGTTATGCAGTAGTGCGCAAGCGGCGCGTATCAGGAAAGCCTTCTGCTTACCGCGGTTAGGAGGTCTCTTCACAGCGATGCGTGTGAGGTGGCAGACAGTAATGGGGGATGCTGTCTCCGTCAACGCCATAGTTGATAAATTAGATGGATTCTATGGCGCGGTGGAGGATGGTACTTCCCAAGTCCAATGCTTCTGGGGTATGAAGCAGGAAGCCAGTGATTTGGTGGCTAAGTTCGCCCAGGACTTAGAATAAGCGTTTTCAAAAGTGGCTGCGAAGGGCGGCATAGGATTAGCCCAACCCGACAACGCACTGCGCGCCCAGTTCTGTGTAATGCGATTAGGATAAAGCGGGAAGGGTCTGGGCTGTTCAGTGAGTTGATCTGGAAAGCTAAGCTGGTGGAGGAGGTTGAGGAGACCTACACAATGCAAAAACTGGGACAGAAGCTACATGCCCATCATAATGTAATTCGAACAGAACAAGGGGTACTGTGCAAATTGAGGTGAAAGAAACGGACAAGGCTAAGACGGCATTTACCCTTCCCCCTCTCCTTGGGCTGTACGAGTGCAATAGAATGGCATTCGGCGTAACTAATGCTCCCGCGAGTTTCCAAAGACTAATGGAACAGTGTATGACCTGACTTAAACTTTCGACAATGTATTGCTTACCTGGACGACATAATGATTTTCTCTGATACGTTGAGGAACACTTAAAACACATCGAAGCGGTGTTTTCAAGACTTTCTGGCTATGGACTAAAACTAAGGGTTTCGAAATGTCAGTGGTTCAAGGACTGCGTAATTTATTTAGGGCATGTATCAGCGAACGGGGTAGAGATCAATCCCGAAAAATGGCATTAGAATCTTGGCCGGTTCCTAAGACGGTGGGCGACGTTCGGTCTTCCTTAGGGTTTGCGGGCTACTACCATAGGTACGTCAACGGCTATTCAAAGATTGCCCAGCCCTTAATTGCATTGACTGGGGACGAAGCGCGACCAGACAAGTACAAGAAGGGTAAGCGCTCCCACAGAGATAATATACCTGTAGAGTGGACTGACGAGTGCCAGGTGGCCTTTGTCTTACTGATTGGACACCTGACTTACACCCCTTACGCTAGGGTACTTGGACTATGAAAAACCTTGCATACTGCACATTAAGTGAGTGGAAGTGGCCTGGGGACTGCCCTCTATCAGCTGCAAGATGGCAAAGAGTGGGTTATTACGAACGCACGCCGGTGCTTGTCGAGGGGGGAGAGAAACTATCCTGCTCACAAGTTGGAATTCCTCGCATTAAATGGGCAGGTCCTAGACACATTCTACTAACTATCTGTGTGGAGGCAAATTTGAAGTCAGGACTGATAATAATCTGCTGACTTATACACTAAGTACTGCCAAACTTGATGCGAATGGCCACAGGTGGTTGACCAGCCTAGCAGCTTTCGACTTTTCTATTAAACACCGCCCTGGAAAGATTAATATTGATGCTGACACGCTGTGATGACGCCCCCACAACACCACCCCCAACGATTTTGCCCAATGTGACCAGGACTCCTACACACAGTATTTACCACCAGACATGGTACAGGCAATACATGGGTATCATGCTGTAGACAGGTCCACCACCCTCGTTGAAACTATCGGGATGGGCATGAAAGCCGTACCCCCTGAGCTCAGTATAGGGGGGACAGCCAACCTAGAAAAGTCTCCAAAGTGGAGTGGGAGAAGGGGTAACACAGTGACCAAAGCATATCCCAAGTGATAGACTGGTTATCTAGGGGACGTGAGCCACCAACTGATAGTGTTGAAGGGTTCGAACTCAGGTCTACCTGCAAGAGTTCAAAAAGTTTAAATTAGTTCAGGGCATGCTACATAGGGAGAGGCAGGACAGGAATAGCACAAGGGGTTGCAATTTGTTTTGCCGGAATCCCTCAGGGAAGCCGCCCTGAAGGGGCTGCTTGATGACCTCATTCACCACTGGGAGGAGAGATCACTAGACCTAGTGAGGGAGATATTCTACTGGCCTGGAATTTCGAGGTGCACCAAGCATGAGTACGCAGAGCAGTTGAGTCAATGTCTGGATTATTCATACAGAGCAGCTGTGGCAGAGATGGGCAAAGCAGGAGCAGCAAATAAAGCAGACCATGACAAAAAAGCAAAGGAGTTTGAACTGAATACAGGTGATCGGGTGCTGGTAAAGAATGTTTCCATAAGGGGAAAACAGAAGCTGGCCGATAAATGGGAGAATGATCCGTACATAGTTGTTAGTAAACCGAATGGAAGTATTCCAGTATATGTTGTGCACCCAGAAAACTCTCAGAAAGGTGAACGCACCCTTCACAGGAATCTCCTCTTGCCAATTTCGTTTCTTCCCCGGCCAAGCGCGGAAATCCCCTCTAAGGGGAGTCCCACCAAGAAGACACCACCCAACCAGTGTGAACAGGGGACCAGTGATGTTGCTAGTGAAGGGGAGGAGTTGCTAGAGGATGAAGTACTCATGGTGGTGGATCGTCCGCCTTCCCCAGGGAGTTACCCTGCGCTTAGACCGGATGCACCTGCATTTCTCCCCAGCCCCACCTCAGTTAGTTGTGAGGCTGATACTGCAGCCGAAGTGCCTGAAGAGGTTGAGGTCTCAACTGATCCAGAGTTATATTGTGAATAATGATACATTACCTACGTGTACACAGAGTGTGTTAGACAAACAGTCAGTATCTGTAAATGTCTCAGATGACACTCTGGTGAGGGGTAATAGTGATATTAGAAGATCAACGAGAGAGACTAGGGCACCAGCAGTCATGGAATATAATGAGCTTGGTAACGCAAGTTGGGTTGCAAAGGAAAAGTTTTTAGTAGCTATTAAGAAGGAGTTTGAAGGTAATTCCGATTACATAAGTAGGGCAATGCTGGGTATCGTAAGACAAGGTTAACTTGTCCATCCAGGGGGTATTATTTTATTCATTGCATGACTAGGTTTTTATCCGAATCACGTAAGAGGAATGTTTTTTATGTAGACATGGGGTATGTCTTGTATTCTAATGATCGGAGTCACTTTCATTTTGAAGGAGAAAACACATTGATTTCTGCTGCCAAGTTAGGGCCGACTTAGGCCAGTTTTTGTTACTTTCCAGAGGATTGTGTCTATAGGGTACGCTTCACAATTAGTAGGATTTGTGCAAGTGATACAGCGACCAGGTCCAAGTGTAAAATTATTTCTGTTAATATATTAATTGTCCCAAAGAAGAGGCTGGAAAATAAATTACATACCCTTGCAGATAGCAAGCTTATAGTATTCCATATTTGTCTGATAAAGACAGTTTTGTGTTCACAATTAGAAAGGTGTGCAGAAGAAGTGAACAATCTTAAAGAAATAATGGCTAGTGAAAATATTTTTCAGGCAATTTTTCAGAATGTTGCTGAGGGAGGGAGAAAAATGTCTGCGAAAGAATAATTCAACACTGAAATGCAGAGGTCGATGACTGACCCTAGACTGGTGCAAGGTTATTGGAAGAAATAATTAAGTTCTCAAAACAAAAGAAGAACACTCTAAATTGCAGTCATGTTTCCCTGTTTAAAATTCCAGCAGATCAGTGCCAGACAACCTCCATCTGTTCCTTGGGACTTCAGATCAGCTCACTGATGATGTTAAAGGGACCACTTTCAGCTCAAGAAATTTCAGAGTTCCATGAAAAGGCAAAACATTAGTTACAAACTGTCAACCTTGTGTACATGACCACTCACATGATTCCCAACATGCATGTCCTTCTCAGTAACACGCACGAATTCTCTCCGTTTACGGTGGTCTGACTAACTTTACACTGATGGGTCTGGGAATGCACATATTTTTCAAATCATCAAATAGAAAAGGCACTGAGGCAAGTAAAGCAGGATAGGCTAAAGCTGTTAGGTAAAAAGCATAACAGAGACTTGAAATTCAATGTAACATGGGCAAAGTGCAGAGGAGTTGGACATACTATTAGAACATGTGTTACAAACAAGCAAACTGTGAGGGAGATGAATCCCCTCTCAGTTTATCTGTTTCCTACTCTGTCTTTATCATATTTTATTGTATTGTGAGAAATTAATGCTTCGGGTAATGCCCCAATATTTCTTAATTTTCTTCTCTAATTTGTGTTAAAAGAACTGGATGTATCTTTGGTGGTGTTTCCCGTAATTTGATCAAGCTAACAGTTGAACGTTTCAATAGAACCAAGTGCATAAAGAGTCATCTATAAGGTTTTCTTGTATTCAGTGAATGTACACACTGGGGTTTATCTTTTGCGTTGTAAGCTTAATTCATTTCTAATTTAAGTAACATTAAGAAAAGCAATTCATTTTGAACTTGAGTGACAGAAAGCAATCACATGTAACGAGAAAAGTAAACTGTGAATTGTGCTCATTACACCTAGTGATGCTGTTAAAAAGACACTGGACTGGTTATTCTATTATATGTAGCAGTCTTGTCTGATATGGCTAGAAGTGCTTGAGTTTACTGTTTGTTTTTTTTTTTAGATAGTTACACATTATATACTGCAACCGTTTAGAACCTGAGAACATGTCTATGCACCTTTAATACTTATGTTTCCACTGAGCCAACACCACATTCAAACCAGTCGCTGTTGCCTCGTAACGACTGACAGACATTTAGCTATTACACTCACTTTTCCAGAATTTCTGCTATTGCTGATTCTAAAGAAGGTTGTCCAGAAGTAGCTTGATTGCATCATCGCGGCGCAAGACTCTGGGTGTCTTCCACTGGTTTGGGGAGACATCGTGGTTTGTCAGATGGTACTCCTTCAATTTCTGAAAGGTCCCGGGCACGACAAATTTCACCACGGCTTCATCGATACTTCCTTTCTCACGGAAAGAGTTGTAGACGAATGACTGCTTGCGTAGATTGGAATCAATCTGTTGACCACATGGAGGAATATGATCATATACAGAAAGATGGAACAAAATTGTGATGCTCAAACTGGTTGAAAGCATGTATGTAAAAATTGTTCTCTTTATTATACCTCCTTCACTTAAATAACAGGAAAATATGACACAAATCTACTAAGTGTTCAAAGAGTTTGGCATTCCTGTGAACCACAACTAAATTGATAAAAAGCTTTTTTTTTTTCCCTGTGTTTACACGAATAACAGGAAAAGATAACACAACTCTACTAGATTTCAAAAAAATTTTGGCATTCATGTAACCACAATTAAATTGAGAGCATGCTTTTTATTCTTCCTGTGTTCACATGTGACTAAACAAATAGCTATTACAAGCTTTCTGGATGCCGGCACCCCTAAATATATAAGTACAACATAGAATAAATTTCCATTTTACTTCAGAATTAACACTTCTGTTAATCATCGATTTTAAGTGTAGCTCTCATATCTGCATGCCTTTCAAATCCCAGTTGCATGTCCGTATTCTGATGTTGTACGAACATCGAACAACATTTCAGACACATCAAAGCACTAAAACAAAATTCGTACATATAAACATGGAAGACTTTGAATTTGCCAGAAACTACAAAGAGAAAAAAAAGGAAAAGCAGAAAAAGCATTTACCAAAGATTCTGCTCCCTCTGGAAGTTTACAATCTGTCTGAGGCTCAACGAAAATCACATAATGTGGAAAATTCTTCTCCTCTCCTGAAAATCAAAACACAATAGCTTGAAATACCAACAGGTGAGGGAGGCACAGCATTGCCACATTTAGGTGCAGATATAAAGGTTGTGTGACATGCATCTAGAAAAAAGCTGGCTTTGGTTGGAAATTACAGAGTGATATCCTATATGAAAATCTGTTGGAATTTTGTTTATATCTATTAGGGTCTTGAGATATGGCTTTTCAAAGTTTGATGAAAATGCAAATACGATTATGTGGAGTACTGCACAGCATCGTTATTTCTTTTGTTAGGCATACATGCATTGTCTCCTGATTACAACATTGGTTACAGCGACATCAATATTTGTAAAAGAAGAAAATACGGCTGGCCTTCAAACTAAAACCCTTGGGGCATATTAACTTATCAATTGTCCTTGAAATAATGGTAAACAAAAGATATCAGATGAGTGCCTCTCTTGCCATCGCAAATTTGCATACATAGCCAAAGTCTATTCAAGATGCAGAGTGTAAGACAGGAATTTGCAGGCAAAATTGTCACCATTTGATGGATTTTGATCAAATTTGAGGCCATTTTCAATGATCAACCCAGCCAATAATCCACAATGTCATTTCATGTCACATGAGACCTTTAGGACATACAGTAATCTTGCATGCAAGGAGTTTACCAAACGTCGGGCATGCACATACATTTTCAACCTTGAAATTCTTCCTTCATCAAAACTATACTTGGAGACTCGACCCGAGATCAATGCGGTAGTGTCACGTTCCACCTGATACATTAAACACTGTTTTCTCCTTACTTCATCTACATTTGTTTCAAATTAAAAACCTGAGAGGAAGGAAAGATGCCTTAAAAATGAAAGAGGAAGGGGAGGTGTGAAAATTGGTAAAAAACACATGCAAAAGCCTGACAAAAAGTGACCATATTTAGATTTTCTAGCATATTTCAGGGCAATTTCATACATTTCATTGCAGTTTACCTGTCTCATGTAAGTTGGGACTTTCAACAGCTGTGTAATCACTCACTGATAAACACCACTCAGAGCAAGTTACATTTACGGCCATCTGCAACACATCTTCCGACACTTTTTCTCCTCGGACATTGAGCAGTTGACCTTGTCTGGAAGTTAAAAAAACACCTGACAGTTGACACAAATGAAACGTCTATTGTCTGTCCTTCCTGTTGAATATGATGAACAATTTTATTTCTGATACCCCTTCTGCTGTTCTTGAAGAAAAAGTTGCACCAAATGCCTCTCTGCTGAGACTGTAAATTTTCAAACAATTTCTCCACCATATCTGAGGAGAGGTGGTTCTGTGACTGCCTCCTGGTAAATACTTTCAAGAAAATTTTGCAAAAGTGATTACTTTAACAATTTTAAGACTGAACAGAACACGCTGTGAAGTCTAAATGTGGTTGATATGATGTTAGGCAATCATGTACATGGATCAGAACTCTACCTGAGCTCTCTACCTATGGATGTTGGCAGCTTTGAGGAAAGCAATCTTGATTAATTGCAAAAGCATTTATACGACAGACATCTGGATGGCCTTTAGATAATCAATGTGACAGTGTGTGGCACACAAAGCGTGTACAAAGTTTCAACATGAAGCCACAATTAGTAGCCACCCGACCTGTAAAGGTACTCCACTACAGGGCACTCCCCAGTGGAAGTCGATGACTTTCACAACGTCACCAAATCGGTATCGAAACAAACCACTGATGTTTGTAATGACCAGTTCGTACGTCTGCCCCTTCTCGACTTGATCCACGAACAGCGTGGACGGTTGATCTTGATCGCTGTGAACACAAGAGTGAAAGACTAAGTGACCGGTGAAACTAGAAGCAGGCATTGATGACTTAGTAATGTAGTAAATCAAAGTGCTCAAAAGTGGACAGCGGATGGCAGGTAGCAGCCTTATCAATTTGCTCAAAGTGAGAAGAGTTACTGTTCAAGAGTTACTGTTCAAGTTCAGACATTTTACAGTCACAATATATTTGGACCATGATGAAGAACAAATGAAGAACAAAACTTAATGCTGATTTCAAAGGTAAACAAAACACAGGAAAATAAAAAACAACTTAGTAGCAAATCAGACCCAACTAGCATAAAAAAATATTTCTGATTCAATGTATTGAGCTGTATTGTATCACAGACGTGAGATGAAAGGTAAAGAGATACAAATACCTTTGAGCAATGGGAATGAATTCCCAGAACATGCTTCTGGGTGAAAGCAAGTAGTTCCTAACCTCTCTCTCCGGCCACAGATTAATCCCAATTAAACCCTCAGTAGCACCATACAATGGTGAATAAATGGGAACATCTGGAAAAAAAACATAATGCGGACAATTTAAAGAAGGCAATCAATCGGGCAACCTCAGTTTAGGTTGGTATCAACACCTTGCAAAATTCAAATTCAAACTTCAAATTTTCTTGATTTCAACACTCCACTTCTCTTTGCTAACTATCTAACAACTCACATGGTACATTTATAACATTCCACCATATATATCTCTCCCACAGATTGAGTTCACTGCATATACTTGCAAACTCTCTTTACACCCCTTACAAAATTTCCCATTGAAAAGATTTCTTACAGTTTGTGAACATTGCAACTCTGCAGTGCTGTACCATTGAAGCTTTATGCAATTTTCTTATGCTTTTTTTTAAATAAGTTGGTCTACTGTACATCACATAAAAAAGGCCTATCACATTTCTGCATTTTCCCAATGAATTGTAGAGGGCACTTTGCACATTTGCAAAGTTGCAAATGCATAGAAAGGTGTCACTAGGGTCCCAATAATATACTAGAAATGCAAGATACTGGTCACACATTTGTGCTTTCCTTGTCAGGTACTGTACCTCATATGTTTACTACAGTATGTCTGCAATGTTTTCTCGAGTGGCATTGGCTAGAGCCGCTAGAACGCTGCAAACATTATTAATAATTAAACCACATTCTGGAAAATAGCGTTGTGGTATCTCTAGCAAAATCCTGCAAGCTGCCACTTTTGGCCAATAAACCTCACCTCTCATCTGAAATCAGCAAAAGAGCTGAGGTGTTAATGAATGTTATTGTACACTAGATTGCAAAATGGCTCTACAGTAAGGATATGTGCCTCCTATATATATATACATATATGTATACAGTACCTCCTAAATAGTTGTTCTTCAGCTTATCCCCATACATTCTAAATGAGCCCGAGTCCACAGTTAGTACTACGTTGAGATGCGGCCAAACCCTCCTTACTATTCCTGCAAACCCCTTTTCAAACTCCTCCTTGAGTTCTGCTGCTCTAGCTGGGTCTGGTTTCAGGAGGTTCTGTAGTTTTTCCCTAATCTCTGGACTGACATCTAGGTCAGGGTTTAGCTGGCCAGTTTCGATGTCTTTGACCAGATGCTTCCACTGGCGTTCCAGCTCCACAAAGGCAGAGTAGATCAGAGATGCAAAGTTAGCCTCAAGCATACCAAGAAAGGGATCCTTCAGCCCAAATAAAAGATGGACATAAAGAGCCTCTGGCTCTGTATCAATCTCCAAGCCAGGGAGCGGAGTACTGTATGAACTCAACATCACCTGCAGAGTTCTTTGGAGATGAAGAGTTAGGTCCAATGGGTGTTCCACCTTGAGACTGTCTCATCTTTGGTGTGTAGAAAAATTTGAGAATCTTTTGCAAGTTGTGACATCCCGGAAAATGGTGGTACATCGTGTGCAGTGACACAGCAACCCCTTGGGTGAGGAAGGCCATTCTTTGAGCTTGAATCATGGGCAACATTTTTGTCTGCCCATTCGTCCCTGATGTCAACTGCCAAAATGATTGGTTTATCCTTCGTTATGACTCCCTCCTCTCCTTTCAAAAGACAATCCACAAAAGGCTTGTAATGGTCAAATCGAGTCAAGGGATGCATCCCCACAAAGTCCTCTCTGCTTCTGATCTTATCGAAGCGGTGCAACCGGCCATACTTTGTGTCTTTCGCGTTTTCAATCAGCTGAAAGAGTTTCTCATCTTGGATGGCTCGAACGTTCTTACAATCTTTCTCTAGCTTTCGCCGAGTGTGACCACCCAGCATTCGGAACACGAATATCGTCATGTACTGATTGATAGCACTTCGAAATGTGTGGTATTGAGATTTCTTCTTTTTGAGGAAAGTCATAGGAAATTGCTGTGATTCCTACCACAGCTACAATTCCGCTGCCTGGACGAAAAGAGAAAACAAAATCTTTAAATCATAACTTCAACATATCTGGAAGAAACTCTAAAATCAAAATATTTTTTTTTTCAATTCTAAGCGACAATTATTCATCAGTATCTTGAGTGAATACTGATCTGCATTTGGCAACTGTTAAAAAATGTGCACTGAAAGAAAATCTTATTTCAAATCAATTAAAATCATGTATTAGGTTAACTGTTTCACAACAACATTCTACTGTACCTCACAATTAAGCTACCATAACAACTTGGGCCTAACTAAACTTTACTGCTCCATCAACATATTATTGCTAAAGGGCAACTCCAGGCAAGGAACATGTTTTCTGCAATATTGAAACCATTTCCATTCATAAAAGCTCTTGACGTTTTGAAATGATTTTCTTAAAGGGGACACAATATGTTCGAAATTCCCTTTAAACAGTTTCTAACACAATATTAGGGCCAGAGGAGGGGGGTGGGTTGACATTGTTACTGTATGTGAGTCACTGTGACATCTGCAATACAGTCGACAACCTGCTTTGACTCACAATGACCAACATGATTGTCCTACACAATTACAGCAATACTGTACACAACACATTGTGTATTAGATGTGACAATCACAAAGAAAAGTCGGTTAACTGAACACACGAGAAGAGGACTTTCTCATCAACATGCCACACTGGGGTGCTTTTGGTGGTGTGACTCTCAGGAAAGCATGATCTTTCATACTCCGATCTATGTCGAAGATGGCGTATTGCCCTGCCCATGAAAAGGGTTACTTTTGAAACCTTCATAGTTCATACTTATCATGTTTTCGTTAATTGTGTCAGACAGTCAGGTTGGTTGTCGTGGATCAGAGTGGATTGTCGACTACGTCACAGGTTACAGTGGTCACACCATCACAGTCAATTACATTATTGCCAATGGCATAGCTAGAATTTTTTCCACAGGGGGGGGGGGGGGCAAGGATACAAAAGCTTCCCTAGAACCTTTCAAGGTCAAACAGGGCTACTTTGACTTTGAAAGCAAGAGCGACAAGGGTGTGGGGGGGAGGTGCAAGCTGGTCTTATCCTGTATATAAGTATGATTTCAGATATGATGGAACTGATGACTGATCACCCTCAAGTGGGAGTGGAAATGTTTGCTTATAGTGGGAGATGAAAAATGATAGTACATTTGACACTAGATTTGAACTGAGTATAGCTCCAGGAATTCCTGTTTTAAAGTTTTAAAGTTTTAGTGTTTCTTTTTTCATTTTGCTTTGTGAGATGTTGATTTTTATACCTTATCCGAATGGGTTTAATTCAGATTGACAATGTGATAAAACGGTACACATGTTTAAGATATTGGTAGGGTACTGTATTTCCCCAATTCTGTCTGGGCCCTCTGTCACAGCAAAAAGCAATGTCAAAAAGATCCTAGCTGATCCAAATGTGATTAACTGGATTGCCAGGCACAGGTATTGCTTGACACCGGGTACAGGCCTTGAATTCTCAGGTGTGCAAGTGCGATTGCACACCACCACTCACCTCAAATCACTGTGAGGAGTGCGATTTTTTGCACACCTAGATAAAGAAGGGAGCTAAGATAAATGTGTTACAGTTTAATGAACTGCACACCTACCACGCTCCTTACTTTCCTGAGGAGTGTGATTTGTAGCACACCTGGAAAATCTAAAACTCAAGGCCTGCGGGTACCACCATAAAACCTAGGAAACCTGAAGACATATAAAGGCTAGCAAAATGCATCCTTGTCGATGACTTCGCAGTATATGAATTGTGTTGGAGTGGCATAAGAATGTTTTTATTTCTATACTATTGACAATTGCAATGGCCAATGGGAGACATCTTCCATGACATATACAGTATACAGTCTTTTGGTCAGGTTATCTCGCTTTTTAGTATCAGTATCAATTCATGGGTCTACTGTAGTACCAGTGCATAGCTTGATGGTTGTATGGTCCCACTACACTGCACTGATCATAATTACAACTGTGCATACATGTTCAACCTACTGTAGCGAGGGGGCATTTCTGTGGAATGGGAGTCAAGCATGCTTCATGCCTCATTGACACACGAGATATGGTGACATATGTTGCATGATATGCTTGGAAATGTCTCACAATTTCTTATCCAGCTATGAAAAATTTTGAGTAATGGGAAAAAGTCATATTATTTCCCATATTTTCCCTCATTTTGCTCAAAAAATTTTTCCAGGGGGACAAGTTGCCCCCTGCCTCCCCCCCCCATTATACTTGTAGCCAAGCCACTGATTTTTGTGCTCTTCATAATGCATACAGTGTTAAAAACTCTGTTGAGAGGAAGCACTCAACATATTGTGTTGTACATGAGAAGTTCAATTCAAAACTTCAAAAACCATGGAAATGGTTTGAAATGACTCAAAGGGAAAATGCAGTCACACCAGACTGAATTAGTATGTATCCCCTATGCTAATTTACTGTATGTTTGGCCCATTATTCATTATGTGATATCATTTTTGTTGTTGAATTGCATAATTTTGCATATACTACTTACCATACAGTACATCACACTTTAATTACACCAAATCGAAGAAGGAGGTTAAAAAAAGTACTGTCAGGCTGGGCCCACCAATCCAAACAAAGGACCAGAACATCTATAATTTTAATATTGCAAGTACCGTGTGCGAAACTATTGAAACGATCTACCTTTCCCAGGTTTCATGCAATTTTGATCAATAATTTGCAAAACAGACTTATTTTATGTATTTTCTTCACACCTAAACTAAAACATGTTTTGCTTTCATGCAAAGAGGCATGATGGAGAAGTTTGATACACATTGACACCATTTTCAAAACATAAAAGAATACCAGAATGCCCAGCTACTGTAACATGACAAATATCTCTATGGCCATATGGTTTACCCACACGACAACTATGAGATCAACTACAGTTATTGTTCTTGAATGTCCACATTAAAAAGCGTGTAACCGAAAATGACCATTTACCTCCTCTTAAATCATAAAGGCGCAAAAATTGGTAGAAATCATCCATTCAGCATATGCAATACATATACTAAATACGAAAATCCCTCACAGTTAACCCTCTTGAGATAAAGTGTTTACAACATTTTGAATACTGAACAACTGAATATGAGCAATAGGCATACAAAGTAAGAGATCACTCACTCACTCACTTTTTGAGTTACAGGAGTTGACATGATTTTGACCATTTGACCTCTGACAACTCCAAATGACCTTTGACCTCCACCAAAATCAGTGGGTATCATCTACTCAATAGGCCTATGGTCAATCCACTAGGCAAAATATGAGATGCCCCACTGCTACCCTTCTCAAGATATAATGTTGACAACATGTTCACAGTTTGATCTCTGGTAATCTCTGGTGACCTCAAATGACCTCCACCAAAAACAATAAGGATCATCTACTCAGTACATATCCACACATCAAGTATGACATCAGTCAAGGTTCCTGGAGATATTGTTTACAAGGTTTTACAATTTGACCTCTAGTGACCTCAAATCCCTTTGAACTCTACCTAAAACAATAGGAAAATTCTACTCAGTATTACCAACCTACACACTAAGCATGACATCGGTCAAGCGTACACTCCTGGAGATATTGTTTACATGATTTTTACCTCTGGTAACCTGAAATGACCTTAGACCCCCCCCAAAAAAACGATAGGGATCGTCATATCTGTTCATTACATGACCGACCCACACACCAAGTATGAGATCAGCCAAAGTTATGTTTCTTGAGCTAGTATCAGGTTGACAAGTTTTACACACCCTGACCTCTCGTCAAGGTTATTCGTCTTGAGATACCCTCTTTACAACTACAAGCAGTGTCACATTACATGCACACACACACACACACACACACAGGACATCACCATCACATAGATTCCTTCAGCCTTCGGCAAGGTATCGATGAAAACGACCTATAATTTTTTATGCAAATAGGCCTAGGCATTGGGCCTACATGACTTTCATTCTCTTGGCATAGCCTAGTACTAGCTGGGTTGTCAAAGCTGTTTTCACAAATACTGCAGCCTCCATGATCACACAGGGAGAGCTGATTCAGAGATGGTGATAGGCAAGCATGACTTTGTTGCTTACAGGTCATCAAAAGGTTCAGAGAAATCTTCACACCATAATACTAGCCACATACGACTGTTTGATACTCGAATTAGTGCATGCAGTCAATGGCATTCGCCGTGACGCGAAAAATACATTGAAAGTTATATGACTTGCGTCTTATCAGATTAGCTAGAGAAAGGTATAGGCCTAGTATGACTTAGTGGAATAAATTATTAGTTGTTGTGAGAATGTCAATGTCTTACCCTTGATCAAATAGCCTAACATGGCAAATTTTTCCGTGTAACTCGGATTGTACGCTCACTCGGCAGGTCAACATTCACGGTTTTGCCACTACTAGTTAAGTGTAATGCGCTGGTTCTTGACGATAGTACTTTACCACATTGCATGTAGATCTGTGGTTTAGTGCACAGATCAGTGATTTAGTACCGTCGCGTTTAGTGGAAAGTAGCAAAACAAGTACAGGATAGCATGGAAGACATGTGACGGTTAGGAAGCGCAATTGAAGTTAGCAGTTACTATTAGCACTAACGTCTTACAGTGGAACTACAGATGTACCACCTAAGGGCGGTGTGGCAAGAAATGTTTTGTGAGACAGCTTTTCTTCGGGGATATTTGTCCTAATTAAAGGGTAAGCGTCCCACAGACACTTTTTTCAACCTTGTGTGGCACAGGAGATTGTGTCCTAGACTAGATCAAGAGGAACGGCTGGCATTTAAATCTCACATAATTTGTCAAGAGTGTCTCACAAATTAATCATTGCCGTCATCACTCTTAGTACAGTATCCTGGATGTTTGACAAGTCAAAAAAAAAAAAAAATACAAAGAGAGGGAAGACATGAGTCAGATATATGTCATCAGGGCAAAAAAAACTTGATATGCTGAAAGTTCAACATGTCCAAGGGGCACTGATGTAGCCAGGACTTTGTAAGGGGAAAAACTACTTGATTAATGTAAAAGATTCTCATTA
This sequence comes from Stichopus chloronotus, assembly GCA_021234535.1. NCBI lineage: Eukaryota > Metazoa > Echinodermata > Holothuroidea > Aspidochirotida > Stichopodidae > Stichopus > Stichopus chloronotus. The sequence continues at coordinate 14,408,632 of CM037834.1, forward strand.
TGAAAGCAGAGGGCCAAGAGTGAAATTTTCAAGTTTGACAAAAATCCTTAATATATTTTGCAGGGAAATGGTGCTTCACCAGTCCATTTTCAACATAACAAATTTAATTCAAGAGAATTTTTGTGGGACCCAAATACATGGTTCATTAAGGTACCACCTTTTTACCATACATGCTGAGAGCCACCACAGTTGGCGAGTAGGGACAAAAACCGAGAACATGGATAAAACATCCACGGATCGCCAGAGATTGCACTATTCTTCTGGCAGTGTTGCGGTCAGTGTTTTCTTGGATGCAAATTAAATTGTTCTCCTTAAAGCTAGAATATGAGTTGAAACTTGTCAGTGAAAGTCTTCTTCTGTGGAATATGTCACAGGCACCCCCCAAAAAGAAAAACATTGTTTAAGTCCCTTTTTCATTTTGCATAAATGAATATTCATATCCATTCCCATTGGTCTGTTTGATTTCAATTAGCAACATGCACTGATTGACTGATGTGCAATGCTTTCTTGGAGAGTCTGACTTTTGTAGTGCCAACATAAATGTTGAGACAGTTTTCATATTCATATATCTGGAAGATGAGTGTATAGATTTCTTTCAGATTTTGTGACAGATGATCTTTTCCCCTATACTTTCCCTTCCCTGAAATACTACAAAAACAATGACCATGCTTTGATATTATTGCATTTTTTTCCTGCACCCAAATTTTCAGAACTAGTGGAGTCAGTCACTGGGGTTGCTTAGTAAGGGGTTAAGGGACTTGACGTGTGACGTGTTCTCGGGGTGGGGACTGGAACATGAATGAGGGAATTATATGACTTAAAGGCAGTCACGTATCACGTCAAGCTACATTTTTGGCCAGGGGTAAGCAAAATTTTCAATGGGTCTGGCATTTTGATTGACAGCCAATGCAAACTTGAAAGATGCAGAGTAAATTAACATTATGTTAATTTGCACACTGGAGTTTTTGACAGGCGATGGGAGGGGCTAAAAGTAAGTGTTTGGAAAATTGCAAACTGTCTGGACGACTTATCTTTGTAATTAATACAAAGGAATACCATGACATACGGAAATACAGCTGTGCGCTTCTACTTCAGCTGTGCACATAGTATTTGGACTTACTAGCAATTGAGAATTGTTCCGCATCGTTGGTGAAAGTCCCTAAAATTCGATCTTATATGTCAGCAAAAAGTTGTGTTTTTCTGTAATTTGGACGTATTCACATGTGGGTTCACTAAAAGAAACTTTACATTGACGTCATTGCGAGTCATTTATGCCAGAGATTCGAATCCAAGTCGAGTCATTAAAAAGGCGACTCGGGTCGACTCGAGTCCTTGTCAATGACTTGAGTCATTACAACTGTGGTAATTGGTGTCACTACTGAATATAGCCAAAGCATGGATGCAGTATTGATTTTGATGCTGATACTGGCTGCTGTTGGTGACTGCTAGCTTCAAATGGGTCTAGCTTTTATGTGTATATGTTGCTGCTAGCGTCAAACAGCGGAACAACAGCTGTAGCTTGTTAGTTCCTCGCCGGTTCACTCATCGATAGCCTTTACTTTAGCTGCTACTGGATTCCGATTTCTACGGTTTGACTGATCTGTGGTAAGTGCTCCAGGTATCTAGAGCGCATCCCATGTGCGCCTCCTTTAACTGTTGCTGTGCTTTACATCAGTACGTGTTCTCAGCGTTGCTTGATTCACAGCACCGCCAGACTACAGTGTGACATTCTAAAAGTTTCGGATGGTCTGCACTCGGTTGTCATTGCTAGAACCTCTGATAGGTGGTTTCAAGCTCACATCGCAATGGACGACCTGTCCGCTACCTTACGGCAGGCCACTGCACGAAAACTGCAGCAGTTCGAGCAAGTGAGAGGTAAGACTAACCCGTACGCCATAGAAGTATATATAGCATGGATAACTTCGCGCATCTTACGTAAAACCTCAAAATTTCATGCATTATCTTGTTCAACCTAGTCTGAAGTTTTAACCTGGTAGAAATTGTACCTTGAAATCTGTTATTTTAACCAACATTTGCTTTAGTTAACGATGTGATATGCATGTAAAACCTGTCAAACTTCGTGCACCTCACTAATGTTAGCATTACAATATTCCAGGCTCAGAGCAGGCTGGAGTTCTGACATGACAGGCCATTTTTCTTTGTTACTCATTGTTTGAATTATTTGCAGAGTAAAATACATTCCAACTGCAGGCTACGAAGTGACGCTATGAATTATGATTGCCATCTATGATAAAAAATTTACTGTGATTGGTAGTAACAAGTGTCAGGGCATAATTTTTACTTGAGTAATGCACAAGCTACTTAAAGGGGAAATCAGGGTTTGACTGAGAAAATTCACCTTTAGTTGATTTTTCTTTCTAAACTGATTGTTCACCGAAATATAGAGACGTTTATGAGGTGTTTGAAGGTAGAAGAAACCGGTAATTATTGCGCTAATTACTGCTGAATGAGAACTCTTAATATTTGTTGGGTACAAAAGATAAACATGCATGTACTACTACAAGACAGCCTCCTCTATACAATGACCAATCACAGTGTAAGACTGAGATGACATTATATGAATAAACATTAAACGGAATGTTTACGGTTCCCATGCTGTTCGTGCATTGCACAATGCTAAGTAAACAAGAGTTTAGTGATAGTTGATGGTACATATAGCACACGTAGTCTGCGTATGAAACTTAACTGTTCAGCCACACCTCCTCATACCTTGAAAAGGCGATAGTATTGAATATTCATATTTGATTCGATGAATTATGGATGCTAAAGACTTTCAGAGTTCTTCACTGATTTTTTGCGAATTTGACGCGTTTCTCGAAATTGTCCACGTTTTGAGATAATCTTGATCATATCTGTTACTGTAGTTATAACTCATTGTACGATACTGGTGGGGAATTGTAGTGAAATAAATTGTGAAAATAAACCCTGATTTCCCCTTTAAGTTGCAAGTTACTTAAACTGACATGCAATCATGTGCTTTTCTTAATTTCTAGTCATTTACTGTTTCTCTCATAATGTTAGTGCATACTGGCATTGTGTCTATCATTGTATGTATGTATACTATTTAGTAGCCTGAATAGTAACTGCACACATCTGTTTTAATGTTTTTTTTAGTACTGGCATTCACAGGGCAAAATACAGTATATTGTTCATTTTTATTTTTTTTTTTCATTTTGTTTTTGTAATTTTTTTCTCTAAATGTACATAATAAAGTGAAGATAATAGTTAATGGGAGTGGCCATGCACTGAAGAAAATCAATATTTTTAAAAAATTAGGAATATTTACATTATTAATAGTGAACATATCTCAGTAGCATGTTCCATTCAGAAGTTTTTAAAGATTTACTGTATCTTCTTTAAAATGGTACAATGCATTTTGAGAAACTTTTGGTGTCACCCAGGCACATCTGATTGAATATCTGCTTTTGTGACTGTCTTAGAAGAGACGTGACAATAGTGGAAGTTCGTGTGACCTTCATATTTTAAGATACTGTAAATATACAATATACTGTATCCAATTTACATCTTCACTAATGTCAAATTTCAAGGTTAAATCAGAGCTTAAATATCAAAGAAAAGCAAAGACTTCTTGCATGCTGTGACATGGTATTTTGGTAACCTTGAGGTAACTGGAAATCTTTTTTGACCAGAGAACTCTTTCTTCAAACTGCAATATTACGGAATTTAGGAACAAGATACTGCAGTGATATTGCATCTCATTTTGCTACACAAAGTGATAAAATTGCTGTGAAAGGTATGAAAACTAAATTATTCCCTGTATTGACATGAGGTTTGAAATGACTGCATTGAAAAGTTATTGTTTCCCATTTAAGAACCCCTTCAATTGTCAGTAAAAGTATATCTTTGAGAGAACCCTAATATTGTGTCCTCCTCAAAAAAAAAAAAAAAAAAAAGGGCAAGCATTTCTGGGTGTTTCTTGCTCCAGACCTCCCTCACTAAGGGACAGGGGAGTTTCCTGTAACACTTTTAACTTTGAATAGCCAAAAAGCATTAACAACCATTAGTGTTCTCACTTAGTTCTGAGGAAGTCAAGTATGGTGAGTGAAGACTTTTATGACAGAGCCATAATTATTAACGATACAGCAATATATCTTTGATGTTTAATGAAAAGAAAAGTGGAAGAAGGGTAAGTCAAAGACTGTGACTGACAATAAAATGTAAGACTTTTAATCATAGGACAAAAAATTCAATGAAAACTAGTTGTAGTTGTCAAGTTTATAAACATGATTTATCAATCTGAAATTTATGTCACAGGCAAACGAGGCTGTTAGAAATGTTGTATGTTTCCAGACTACTAGTAATACAGTAGCAATTAGAACAGAAGATGAACCAAAGTTTTTCAAACATAAACCTTTTATGTATACTCAAAAATTTTTTTCCATTTTCCCTGTCACAGACATGCAAGATTCCCCTAGTATACATTTGATGCTTAATTTTTTGTTTGAATTTCAGGGAAAAAGGTTAAATCATTGTCATTTCCATTTTGGGATGTGGTGGTAATCAGTGCTGCAGACAAAACACAAAGTGATGCATTCCAGCAACAAATTGATGAAAAAATCCAGCAAGGACATCTCCCGCTCGATGTACGCTTCATTTGTTTTCCAGATCCTGGAACAGAAAAGATAGGTAAAGGTTTCAGCTAGTGCAGGAATGTATTTGAGTCAAATTAAATTTTATTTTGGAAAAAAAGTATATTCCAGCTTATATTAGCAATCATTTACTTGTTGTCTACTCTTTCTATGTGACATGACTTGTAGATTTTGGTCATGTAACTACTTGGGAACTGAGAATCATATGTATACTTTGCATAGAATTGTTTCAGTTGATTTTTAATTAAACTTGAATATGCAGTATTTAGTTTAGGAACAGTCCTGTTTGAGATGCCTAAAATTTTAACAGGACTACCTGATATTGTTAGGTTTTCCTCTAGAGAGCCAAATCAGTACATGCTTGAAACTGGGGAAATTCCAATTTTGAGTGCCTGAAATTAAATTATGAAATCTGGAAGTAAATTGTCATTCTAAACAGCACACGGTACATTCATGGTGCAACAAATTCAACAGTAAGTTCTTTCATAAATATCAACACGGATGGATTTGGAATCACAGTGGTCTGCTTTGGTGATCATCCAACTCATCATTATTCTCAAGTTGAGGAGAGTTCATGCATGTATTGAAATCATTCAGGGTATAAACAACTACAGTCAATCTACTAGCTTTGAACACCAGCAGGAGTCACTGTATGTAAAAACTATATCTTATTTTCAGGAAGGACCGGGAGTAATCGTAGAGCTCTTAAGAGTTTGTTACAGTTTGTAACTTAGGTATTTGTTATTTTGAATGAATGCTGTATCTGCATCAAAGAAGAGGATCATGGATAAATAGTATGAAGAATATTTGGTTTATCAATTTTATGAGACATGTCATTTATAAGATGTTTTATGCCTGTTCTATCTTGACTCTTTGTTTATGTACGTACCACATCCTTGAGTTATGTTTTTATTACAGGTCCTGGTGGGTCTCTTATGGCTGTTTGTCATATGTTGCATCAGTCTTATGACCGTAAACTTGAAGGTCCTCAAGATATTCTTCCTCCCGGCCGGTGGGTTCAGTCAAAGGACTCCCTAGTGCCAGCATGCTCGGTAAAATATTCACCACAGTTCCACTTGGAAATCCCATCTACCAAATGCTTGAGCTGCAGTTGGCAATGTACATTGACTTACCATCCAGAATGGACAGGGGGTATCTTCCTGGCCTGTGCCGATACCTTCATTCTTTATGATGCAGATGATGACTCATCATGGAATTTTGGCAACCCTGGCATTACTGCCTTTGCCCATCCATCTGAATTAGAAGTTGGTCAAAACCATGGCGTGTTTGTCCTTTCTCAAGTGGACCTGAAATCTTGTAAGGTGTCGGTTGTAGAATGCGAGAGGTTCTTGCATAAGGTCACCCCGGATGTCATGAGAGAAAGGGGTGCTCTTTTGCCTGAGTCTTTTAACCCATCAGGGGGAGAGAAAATACTCATCGACTAGCAGTTTTTTCATCGACTTTGAAACTGTTGTTAAGCTGATTGACTTTTATGACAAAGCACAGCCTCTACAGTGTGAAATTGATTCCCATGGTGACTTTTTGCAGGCCCTTGGTACCAAATCAGATTCCTCGTACATACGTAATATGCAGAACGCTGTCAGTCAATCAGAGGACTTTGCTTGCCATGAGAAAAGACATATTTGATTTACTGAAAGGCACGAGTCTGCGATCACTTGTACTTAAAGATTCTAAATTTTACCACATCGGAACAACCAAAGAGTACATTCATCACCTCTGCCAGAATGACACCCTTCGGTTTGAGCTGGGACTGGAGCAAGATGTCGGTAACCGTTACACCGGTGGCTCAAGTGGAGGCAAACCAAAAAGGAATGAGGTTTGTGTAATGAACAGCTTCTTGCATGTGGACACCAGCATCTCTAGGAATGTTGTCCTAGAGTTTTGCCACTTTGAGGGTGCCATCAACATAGCATCCACTAGTATCATCAGTAATTGCTCCTATAGTAACCAGTCAACGGAAACCATGGAGATACCTTCGAATCTTTTCTTGCACACCGTTTGCATCAATCAATTAAACCAACGTCGCTATGTGACGGTGTTCTTCGACATTGATGACAATCTCAAGAAGAGGGAGCCTTCTAGCAGTGTGGGCAATCTGATTTTGCTAGGTCAAAGGTTAGATAAGTTGTTTGATGACTCATTTGATATTTTCAGTGCTTTGTATGAAAAAGATGAAACCAGTTGCAGTTTGTGGAATGCTAAGCTGTTCCAATCATGCTCTTCCATGGATGAATCATTTGCACATGCTTTGATGACCATCAAAACTCTTCGAGCAGGTCAGAACGGTTCCAGTTTGACACTTTGGTTTGAAAACAGCCTTTCCATGAAGGACATCTTGAAGTTCAAAGACATCGAAGGAATGCTAGAATTTCGATGTCGTCTCACTGCAAGTATAAGGAATTCCTGAATCATGACTAAAGACATCAACATTTACCTATTGAACAACATTTTACTAGTACCCTAACAGTTACCTAGTAAGCTAGCAGTGTAGATGTGACATCTTGTAGTTGAGCAATTTTATTGTCACTCTTTCATTACTCTCTTGTACTTTGTAGCTAGGGTTACCATATCTCTTTAAAATGAATGTGGTACACGTTTGAAGAGTGACCCGGGGGATCTTTGCTAAGCCCCTAAACATTTTTTTAGACCTACTGTCAAGAAAACCTGGACATTTGCTTTACCAGCATGTAGCCAGACAAGGTATACGTGTAGAAGGGGGTGGGCAAAATTTTCTGGGAGGGCAAACAATTTTCAGGGGGGGCCAAATATGTAAAAATGTATCAAGTCAATGGAAGACTTGAAACTGGGGGGGGGCAAAGTTTTTGTTGTCTCCTCCTTAGCTGTTGGTCTAGTGTAGTTTATGTTGCTGAAAGGAAGTGCTCAATTTGTGATGCAGATGTGGTATTAAAGTAAATAAATTGTTACTGTACACATAACATAAAAGCATGCATACAAAATATAACAGTCTGACCTATATTCAATTTTGAGAAAATCTTTACATTTGTCTCACCAGGTGCATAGCCAGACATGGTACTGATGGGGAGCAATAATTTTCCAATGGAGGACAAAAAAATTTTTAGAAAGGGCCAAATGTGTCAAAAAAGTCAAAAGTCAATGACAAACTTGAAACTGAAACTGGTGGAGACAAAAATTTTTTTTAACCCCACTTGGCTACTGGCTTCTGCCATACAGGCTGGAAGCAATTACGTTCCCTTAAAAAACGGGACAATCCCTTTTAATCAGGATCAACAATAACCCTTTTTGTAGCTAACCCTATGTTTTGTGTAAAAGTGCTTAAATATAAGTAGACTGATGACCTGCACAGAAAGAAACATGTAATGATGGTAAATTAAATGTAAGGTACTCAAAGTGCATGCATCAAGTTTCACTAGCAACATTGAAATTCCTCAGTGAACATCCAATAACAAGGGCATTGCTGCTTTGTATAGTTTTTGCAGTCTGCTCTGTATGCAGTGAATTTAGGCGTCATCAATTTTGTACACCTGTTGGCTGTCACACACAGGCACCAGTGATAGACTTCTCCTAACATAGCTAGGTACTGTATGATGTTTGTGAGTTGTAAGAGACATACCTTGCTCAGAGTGGCAAGTTGTAGTGGTTGCTCTCTGGCTGAAGTTCTGGTTACAGCAAAACTGTAGCTTGAACAAGAGTGCAGCACTTAATTTGTGACAAGTTGTCTGTATCTTCAATTGTGATGTTGATGCTTTTGAAAGATACAATTTATACTAACTGGATGAATAGTTTAATACGGTCACTCGGTCAAAATGCTATTTCTGCACAATGCTTCATGTCAGTATCATGTATCATCTCCAGTGTTGACATTACAGTAAATTCAGTTGTTTGTAAAATGGACGACTAAAACAAAAGAAGCAGTTGCTCTTTCCAAAGTTTTAGTTGTCCTTTCAAAAATGATGTGATGATTACTGTGCAGTTAAAGGTCATGGGACATGCATCTAGAAAAGGTCTGGCTTTAACCCTGAATGATAGTCTGTTGAAATTGTGTTCATACAGTATTTATGACTGCTTTTGAGAGACTGTTTTTCAGATGTTATGGAAATGCAAAGATGATGATGCGGAGTGTTGCACACTGTCAGTTTTTCTTTTGTTTAGCCTGTATGTTTCTCTTTAATTACATGCCATCTGGCTTACACATTGGTAAGTGGTATCAATATTTTTCAAGAAGAAAATATAAGCATCCAAAATAAAACGCTTGGGGTGTAAAAAATTCTCAATCATCTTGAAATAAAGGTTAAGTACTAACAAAGAATAACATTTAAGATATATCACAGGAGTCCATCTCTTGATGTCACAAATTTGCATTACTTAGTCAATGTTTGATGCAGGTGTGAGACAGAAATTTACCTCATTGCCTGAATGGTGGCCTCCTCACACAATTCTGTTGTCACATAAAATGTTATATTGGGTGCCTGGACCACTAAACTTAACTGCTATGAGTCACTTGTTTGACATCCCTTGGATATTCAGTACTAAATTGTATTAAGAACTCCAAGCATAAGGATTAATTGGTACTTTCACTATATGTGCTTGGTGTGGTTCAGCGATGCTTCCGTACTTCAAAATAGTAATTTGCTTCATGTAGACTTACTGATGGTCAAAGTTTTATTGCAAAATAATCATGTATTTTATATTTCTATGCCAAGATTTTATATCATATAAAATTAAGAATAAAAATAAATGGTCTAAGCTATTTTGAATACATCCCTTCCTTCACCATGCTTTTTTATGGATGAAATATGTAAACAAAACCCCAATACTGAGTTCAAGAATTGTATCAAAAGTCATGTTTGGTCACCAAATGTGTATTGCCCATAACATCAAGATTTATCATGTGTTGGGTTCCGCTCTGTTTCTCAAGACAAACCAAAAATCATTGGTCACGCAATTTTGCACCTAGCGCCTACGCTCCTCCCGAGGATCTGAATATCCTTGCTCATGGTGTATGGTAATCTTTGAAGCGGCTGTTGGTATTAACCATTTTACAAATGCAACCAGAGCTTGCGCGGCATGTATGAATTCACTTCGTTTCGCGGGCTTCATACCTGGATACTTCTCCGTGGCAGCAGACGACGCCTCTTTTGGCCATGGTAAGTACAGTATACTGTGATTGATTGAATGCTTCTCAGTCGTGCAGTAATGTAAAACTAACAACACGAGTAGCAGCCGCCCGCATTCGTCTTCACCATGCTTTTTTATGGATGAAATATGTAAACAAAACCCCAATACTGAGTTCAAGAATTGTATCAAAAGTCATGTTTGGTCACCAAATGTGTATTGCCCATAACATCAAGATTTATCATGTGTTGGGTTCCGCTCTGTTTCTCAAGACAAACCAAAAATCATTGGTCACGCAATTTTGCACCTAGCGCCTACGCTCCTCCCGAGGATCTGAATATCCTTGCTCATGGTGTATGGTAATCTTTGAAGCGGCTGTTGGTATTAACCATTTTACAAATGCAACCAGAGCTTGCGCGGCATGTATGAATTCACTTCGTTTCGCGGGCTTCATACCTGGATACTTCTCTGTGGCAGCAGACGACGCCTCTTTTGGCCATGGTAAGTACAGTATACTGTGATTGATTGAATGCTTCTCAGTCGTGCAGTAATGTAAAACTAACAACACGAGTAGCAGCCGCCCGCATTCGTGCAACTGCCATCCATATGCCTATGTGGTATTTCATTTGTCTTTAAATCATTTTATAATCAGTTGTGTTACACTTTCTGGCTAGCAGGCTCGATGTTTCCGTTTTTCACCTGAAAAGGAAGACCGTAAAATGAACCGTAGCGCGCACACAGTGTACTACTAGTACCCATAACGTTAGACACAGGCTAATTTCTACGTAGGTTACTCATAGCCATAGGTCGTACTACTACTAACTTAGCTTAACGCTAGGACGACCTGTACTTACCGCAGGGAGCAGTGTTACAGCTCGCTCAGTAGAGTCCAACTTAGCCTAAACATAACTTTATTAAGACTTAGGGCATACTCAAGCCTACAGGCAGTAGTGATGCTGGACTGGAGCTATCAACTCGCCTGGTTTCGACTGCACATTATCACCTACCAATAACATAAGTCAAGTCCCAGCACCATGGCATAGGAGCTTGCGACTGATCTGGCACCAATGATCGCCTTTTCCAGCAGTCAATTACCAGTAGTCATATTCCCACGGACTGGAAAAGAGCAAATGTTTGTCCAATTTTTAAGAAAAATGATACCTCGCTCCCATCCAAATATCGCCCTGTTTCTTTGACTTGTATTTGCTGTAAATTGTTGGAGCATATTATTTGCTCAAACCTGATGGACCACTATGAAAAGAATAAAATCCTTTCCACTAAGCAGCATGCTTTTACTAGAAAGAATCACAGTTGTGATACGCAGTTGGTGTCAGTTATTGACGATCGGGCCGCGACCTTGGATAAAAATAAACAGGTCGATGTCTTTATTTTAGATTTTGAGGAGGCCTTTGATACTGTTCCTCATGAACTCCTCAAGACGAAGTTATACTCTTTAGGGGTTTCTGTTCAAGTCATTAATTTGGTAGATAACTTTCTTTCTGATCGCTCACAATCTGTTGTTGTTAATGGTACTAAATCTGCATCTGCTCCGGTTCTTTCTGGTGTTCCTCAGGGGTCTGTTCTGGGACCAGTACTCTTCCTGTCATGTATAAACGATATTGTTGATGCTGCTTCGTCTGAAGTTAGGTTATTCGCTGACGATTGTGTTTGTTATAGGGTCATTGAAAATCATAATGACTGTAGAGTGCTACAGAGAGACATTTCTTGCCTGGGCCAATGGGCCAAAACCTGGGGCATGAGATTTCATCCTGGAAAGTGTACTGTTATGTCTGTTACTAGAAAACCAAATCCAAGAATCTTTAAGTATACCCTCAATGGGGTTGATCTGACGAGGGCAGATTCTATTAAGTACTTGGGGGTGACCATAACCAAGAATCTCAAGGAAGTTAAACTGGCTGCCTATAAAGGTTTACTTAGGCCTTTGTTGGCGTATGCTTGTTCCATTTGGGATCCTTATCAGGCGTCACTCAAGGATAAACTTGAAGGAGTACAAAGGAAATAGATCTGTTCGGTTTATTGCCAACGAGTACTCCAGTGAAGTTGGTTTGATGACTACCCTTTTAAAAGATCTTGGTCTCGACACTTTATCTGATCGCCGTAGGCGTTGTAGGCTTCAAATTCTTGTAAAAGGTATCCATGGTCAAGCTAATATCCCTGTGTCTGGCCTTTGTAAACCCAGTAAACCCACTCGCATTACCTGCAACGTGCATGCCTTGCACTACTGCACCCCCTCTGCTAGGACAACTTGCTTCAAATACAGTTTTATCCCAAAACACAATTCGGGATTGGAATGATCTCCCTGGCAGTCTTATCGTGAGGGCCGTTAGTTACCATAAGCCTGCGGAGTTTATTATTAGTTCGCTGAGGGTTTGACCGACCTCACGGCGCGTACGTGGTGTACTAATGTCCTTGTTTGGATGTCTCACCGTATTTAAAAGAAGAAGATAGGCTAGTCTGTCCTACAGTGCTGCTAGTCAAACAAAGTACTTAGTTTACTCTGCACTATTATTTTTTGACCATAAATGTAAGCAATACATGGTCTAGTTCAAGGACTATCATTACAGTGTAAGACAGAACCCACAAGCCAAGGTTATTAATGATATGATATGATATAATACGGACGCAGGCTTTACAAGCCTCTATATCCGCATCCACATAAGAACACTGTAACAACTTAACATCAACAAACCATCTTATATAAGGAGAGTAGTCAGCTTCAAAATCAAATTTCATATCTAAATTATCCCAAAATTTATCAAGTCTTCTTTCGAAGGTAGCCACAGATTCAGCTTCCACAACTTTAGCTGGTAGACTATTCCAAAAGTCGACTACTCTATTTCTAAAAGCAAATTTCTTTATATCTGATTGACAATGTTGTTTTGTAAGTTTAAAACAATGACCTCTTGAAATATTCCTTCTAGTACTGAAATTCAGCATATTAAAAGTAACATTACTATCGTAAATACCACGAACAATTTTAAAAACCTCAATCATATCTCCCCTAAGCCTCCTGTGTCTAAGAGTAGGCAGATTCAATTTACGCAACCTTTCTTGATATGATAAACCCTTCATTGAAGGAATAAGTCGTGTGGCACACCTCTGCACATTCTCTAATAAATCAATATCCCGTTTCAGGTGAGGATTCCATACACTAGCAGCATATTCCAAATGCGGTCTAACTAAAGCTTGAAACAAATACCTAAAAGACACCTCATCTAAATATGTATAAGATCTTCTTATAAGTCCCATTGTACAATTAACCTTATTGACCTGAGCTTGATAAAAATCTAAAAAATGCAATTTATGATCCACCAATAATCCAATGTCTTTCTCTAACTCAGAAACCTTTAAATTAATAACAGAACCATTATCATCCCACAGATAACTTTTCTCATTAACATTGTTACGACCAATTGGAATTACTGTACACTTATCAGGATGAAATTTCAACAACCAACGTTCTGACCAACTGAACAACGCGGATAAATCCTCTTGTAATAAAACCTCATCATGTTTTGTGGAAATTTCCTTATACAACTTTGTATCATCCGCAAATAAATACGTTGATGAAAACTGAACCTACTTTGGCAAGTCGTTAATATACAAAACAAACAAAACAGGTCCAAGAACACTTATCTGAGGGATTCCACTAATAAAAGGATAATACCTAGATAAAGAATTATTTACACGTACCTGCTGCTTTCTCCCTAAAAGAAAACTCTCAGTCCACCTGCAACAACGGTTGCTCATGCCATAACTACTAACTTTACATAGCAAACGCTTATGTGGAACCTTGTCAAAAGCTTTCATGAAATCCATATAAATTACATCAAGTGATCCACCTTTATCCAATATATCTACCCAGTTATCAAATACTTTTAAAAGTTGTAATGTAGTTGAATGACCACGCACAAAACCAAATTGACAATCACTTAGCAACTCATTCAGTTTAAGATGCGTAATAATATCAGCCCTTATGAGTTTCTCCAATAACTTACAACAAACACTAGTTAAGCTAACAGGACGATAATTACAAGGATCACTCTTATCTCCCTTTTTATACAAAGCAGTAATAAAGCTACGTTTCCATAATTCAGGAACAATTCCTGTTGAAATTGAATTATTAAAGATAATACTCAATGGTTTGTGTAACACATCACATAACTTCACAAGAACGTTAGGATGAATACCATCAGGCCCAGGAGCCTTATCTGGGTCCACAGATTTCAGTAACTCTTTAACTTCATCATAACTATACTGTCTATCTTCAAAGGCCAAATTTATTTGAATATCCTGAATGAGAGGAATGTTATCAATATTTTCTTTTGTAAACACTGAACTGAAATAGTCACCCAAAACTTCGGCTTTTTCAATATCGTCACTTACTACTTCAGGTATTTCATTTCTAATAACTTTCAAATCTGAGATACCTTCTTTGCCCTTCCTCTTTGAATTAGCATAATTCCAAAAACGTTAAGGGTAAGATTTCACATTTTTAGCTATGTCTTTTTCAAAATTCCTTTTCGCTGTACGCACTAACCACTTGACCTGATTCCGTAACTTTGTATATTCTCGGAACTTCTCCTCGTCTTTTGTTTCCATGTACCGTTGCCATAATCTATGTTTTTGCCTAATTTTGCGAACTACTTCAGCATTCAACATACAATTTTTTCCACCTCTACCAAACTTATGATTCCTCACATATTTGGGAATATGTAAGTCCTTGGCTTTTTCATAGAAAATAAAAATTTCTGCCACTGCTTTTCAGGATCCTTGCCATCAAGAATCTTTTCCCAATCTAAGTCTAATGACCTTTTCATTCCATTGTAATGTTAGTTAGACAAAACTGGGTTAAGTTTTTTTTTGAGAATTCATTAAATTCAAGGTTGACAATGCAAAGCCAAACTAACCACAAACCTTGGTTGTAATTTTGAGTACTAAAAAAGTTGACTGGTAAGTCAAGGGTGAAATAAGACAAAAATCTTGGATTTTAGGAATAGACCCAGGAGGTGTTCTGTCATTTCCTGGCACTGGTTCTGGGTTAGTACAGTCTAAATGATGGTGATGTATAAAAATTGTCCAACAATAAACCTTGCTTCACAGAACTTGATGTGAGATTTCAGGAAAAGAATGTATTATGAGAAAGCTATATGTATTACTATTGTTGTTGTCTTTAGTTTGTTTTTACGAGTGCCTTTATTTCTGACATGAATATTCAGTGAAGGTAATTTTCATGCACTGACCCTATGGACAAGGAGGTTGAATGTGTCGCAGTAAAACAGTCGTGTGTACAGTAGACCCTAGTTTTGAACAGTAATACAGCAATTATTGAAAGGTTGAGCTTGAAAGCTAATCATTCTGTGAGTTATGTCAGCAATGGATAGTTCCTGTGTATGCTGCTCATACTTGCCTGCTTAAATGTATCTGTTGTTTGCTCCATGGATCATGATCATGTCCATGGTGCAGTGAACTGATTCATTTCTTTTTGTATCTGATGATGAGGTGAAAGTCATTAGACTTGTTGGCCTTTCTTGAAACTAAAATGTTCAATGGTTGTGCATAGTCCCTTAAAGGTATGAAGAACTTGTTTGGGAACCACCATGATATCATGGGCAGAATATAAAATGATTTCAGTGTCAGTCTTTGCCCTCACTGGGTGACATACTGACACAAAGATGGTAGGCCATACCCTATGATCACTTGCACATTAATAAATTCTCTCTTCAGGTCATGGTGGTTTGCGTCACAGGACTCTGTTTGTGTATTGGTACATCTAGTGCTTTCTTTTGAATACATTTGTGTCAAAACTGAGCTATACCCCACAGTATGTTAAGTTAACCAGTGGTGAATCCACCTGCTCTTCTTATTCCCCATTGGGCAAAGGGTGGTAGCAAATTCACTGGCATAATTCTGTTTGAGGCAATTCCTTTAAGAGACAGCAGGCCTGATTAAAGTACATGTGGCAGGGGAAAAGTTAAAGGACACATGGACTGTTGCATGATAATTCAGAGGGTTTTTGAGAGACAAATACAAAAACAGCAAAATTCTCCTATTCTGTCTCTATATGGAGACAGCAAGTTTTAATTCTTGACCACAAGACCACCTGTTGGTTGAAATTATATAGAAAATGAGAAAATTCTTCAGAAAATGTGATGGATTTGCATTTTTGCATTCCTCATGTATTTTCTTTAATGTGTCCTTGTTTCCCTTTTGTCTTTTTTTATTAAAGGAAAATGGAAGTTTTCAGACTATCTCAGCAGTACAACTTCATCCATTTGAAAACCATGGTTCAGTCCATACCAGCGCTGTACTATTCAATGGCTCTGCATAAAAGCAGGGCAAACAGGTCATGGAATGTGAAATCGAGATGTGTCAATCATACACACCACAATCAAAAGATAATTCTCTCTTCTGGATCAGAACAGGGCAGAAGACAAATCATCAGAAACTATAATCATTTTATAAGTAATGTCAAAACTGGAGAGACAACCTGCTACAGCTTCTTGAACCATAATTCACCATGCCTTGGAAGCAACCACCGTAATCTGAGCCTTCATCCATCCTCTCTGGTTGACAGAGCACCCAAGAAGGTGCAACCATACCTTAAATTGATGAGAGTAGATAAACCAATAGGTATGTAAAATATTCATGTAGATTTATGCAAAGTATATCAGGTATTGCTGATTTTCAAAATTTGTCGTCAGATTGGTGTGCATTGTTCATTGCCTTTTTCTTACCTGTCTCTGCACAAGGACTGTACTCGCATGGAGTCTCAAATAACAAACCTCCAACTGTTAGAGAAGAAACATAGTGCAAGCAAATAGTTCTTTGATCGGTATGGTGGCAAATTTTTTTTAAAAGATCTGAAAATACTTTTAAAAGTGGAAAACGAAAGGAATGGGGTGAGGTAGCTTAGACCAGATATGTGTGAAAGGTCAGTGTTAATGATTACCACAGGTGTTATGTGGCACTGCAAACCGAAGATGTGGTAGTTGCGTGGGTACACGTAAGAGAGTAATGCTCAAAATATTGGGCATATATTCCCAGATCAGCAATGCTGGGTACGATGTTCTTTTAGTCTTCTAGTCTGTTTTAAATGGTAACTCAGTTTCCATGTGTTGGTGATGTGACAGAAGATAAATTCATCACAAAGTACTTCTGTCATATCACCAATATGAATATTTGAGATCTTGGAAATTTGGAGATACTTCATATTTTTAAGATTTGAATACATGTTAATGTTTTCTTTTATATCAAACAAGCTTTGATTTTATTAACATTATTGTAAGTCATTATTGAACAACTATACACAGAGTTGATGAAGTGAAATTTTTTGCCAATTTACATGATCTTTTGAGACATCGCTGTTACATTACTGCAAAAACTGGTGACTTATTTTTGGTCTTGAAATCCGCAGATAATTACAAGTAGCTGAATTTCAAAGTCAGTGTATTGCATTATAAATTGTAACCATGTACAGTACCAGACAAGGACTTCCAAACAACATTATTTTCATGTGTGCAGGTAGTTGGCTGTTATTCTGGCCAGGAGCATGGAGTATAGCCCTAGCTGCTGAGCCTGGCCACTTTCCTGATTTATGGATGCTAGCGTTGTTTGGTGTCGGTGCAGTGATCATGAGAGGTGCAGGTTGTACAATCAATGACATGTGGGACAAAGACTTTGACAAGTCTGTAAGTAATTGAGCTGTCTTCTTTCTTGTTAGGTGCTGTTGAAGTGACCCTCCCCTTCCTCCCCTCCCCTCCTTTCTCAAGGTGCCAGAATTGTTAGAATGATCAGAATGAAGGTAAAACTGAAAGACATTATACCCAGTTGTTTGGGAATGTAAATTTGTTATTTTTTATTTATTGTAGATTGTTTGTAAATGTCACTTGAGTTGTTGCTTCTTTTTTAAGAAAAAACAAACTAAAAGTCACCCTTCCATAAACTTTGCATCATCAAGTAGTGTGCCTTACTGCTACAGCCAAGAGTCCCTCCAACTTATCAAAACAATCTCTCCGTCGCTCTGGTCGTTTTGACATCTCTTTAGAGTGGAGTTGACTCCAAGGATGAAGTGTCCAAGGTACAGATTCCGCAAAAAGCAAATTCGCAATGAAACCTTATCACATGCTGATGAGTTTACAAGTGAGATGTTAGGCTCAAGCCTAACATCTCGCTACATAATTTGTATCACTAACTTGCAATGGCTTCCTTCAAAGAATTGTAGTAATGTGTCATGCCACTTTATTTTATGTAAAAAAGTCATCAAAGAAAGTAGTAACAGGCTCTGAATCTGCAGTCTCTTGTTCATTGCAGAATTAATGGGAAAAGCATCTGAATTCAATCAATGAGACTTTAGTCATCTAGCTGGAAAGCATTGAACTGGTAGTTTGTATGGAAATTGTAGTAGTCTTTCATCTTTGGCAATAATATTGAAGTTACACAAAGTTATCCCACTCTGTGTGTGTGTGTGTGCATGTGTATGCATGTGTAATTTGGACATGAGTGGTTTTGTTTTCCCCGACATAATGGGGACACAAATGCCACTGAAGATATCCCCAATTGCCAGTTTTCAAAAATTTGCCATGAAATAGGATTTTTCATCTTTCAAAGATGTACCACAGTGACTTAATTTTTAGCTTTTTTGTTGTTTTCCCGATTTTCTAGGTTGTGAAGCAATCATTATGTTACACACCATGTGTTGGTGCATGAGTGTGTTTGTATGCTTGCAGTGCATGTTAGTCAGGACATGAACGTTTTTGATTACCTAATGAAGTGTGGAGACAACTCCAAGAAGGGATATCCACATTTTCAATTTCAAAACTGTGCGTCCCTGATTGACGCTAATCACAGGCGTTTGTGTAAGTGGTGTGCAAGTTGATCTTCTTCTTTGACCAACTAATTTCAAGTTGATGTTCTCCATGACCAACTTATTCCATCAGGTGGAACGGACAAGAAGCAGACCTCTAGCTGCCGGGGATATCACTCCGTTCCGAGCTCTGGTGTTCCTGGGTGGTCAGCTATCTCTTGCATTGGCTGTGCTCCTCTCATTAAACTGGTACAGGTAAGTACCAATCAAATTTTGATTGCAACATTATTTTCTACATTTCATGTAGTATTTGTTGCTGCTATTGCCATCACTGTGAATGTGGTCATTACAGAATTGTCTTACCAAGTAACTTCATCTGTGATTGTTGCATATGTACCACTGCATTGGGCTAAGGTTCATATGGTATGGATTGCAAAAGTTTACTTTTCTCCTTATTAAAATGTGAAATATGCAAAATTATTATCTTTGGAAAGTATTAAGTGTTCACTTAACAACAGTTCAATTCTCAAAAAAAAATGAGAAGAGTACCATTGACAGATGTAAATTGAAAACCAGTGGAAGCATCTATTACATGGAAGTAAAACTGTTCTTGCAAAATCAGTTATGTTACATCATTAATGTAGTTCATTTAGGTATCAATCTTTAGCCCATTTTGCAGCTCTAGAACAGAAAGTTTAACATTTTAACAGTTTGCTCTTCCAAAATATAACACCAGTTCATAGCATTGAAGAGTATGGGAAATGAATTCCATCAGAGAAGCACCTGTTGTGAGAAACACTTTGAAGACCTGTTTTGACTGTTAGCTGTATGGGAACACTTTGCTTGTTTATGGTTTTTAGAGTGGTATGAGAGAAAACTGTGAAAGATGCATGCATTGCAGTTGTCTCTATTGATACTCACACACCAATAAGTGAAAACTGAAAGAAGGAGGATAAGGTAACTGAATCTTTTTCTTTTTGCTTGGAAATGAGACTTGAAACTTGGCCTTTAGGCATGAGATTCGATCGCTGACAAACTGGAATTCTCGCTGTGCTGACAAGCTGTGACCCTGGCACTAGCTGACTAGTGTGAAGAAAGACTCTATCGACTACTGCTGACACAAAAGTTAGAGAATCTTAAAAAACTACAGGTTCAGTCGTATGTCTTGTGCTATTCAAATTTATGCCAAATGATTTTTTGAAAAAAAAAAGAAACTTGTGTGATATTCTTCTTCAAACTTCCAATGGGGAGGGGGACACCACCTATTCCATCCAGGATGGTGCTACCTCTACATTGTCAAAGAACTAAAGCCAGCACTCAGTCCTCTAGTTAGGACCTACAGGTGACAAATCAACTTCAATACCTACAATAGGTTCCTCTGTCTTGTATCTCATATCAGGCTGTAACAAATTCGAGTGGAATACAAGAAATGAATCCCTTAAACTTTGTAAGCTGTCTGTACAGTGTTCATATTTAGTGTCTGGGGATATTTATTGATTGTGTTGATTTTGTTCCCTTTGTTTCTTTTTTTCAGCATTGTATTGGGTGCATCTTCAATGATATTTGTCACCACATACCCTCTGATGAAGAGAATTACATACTGGCCCCAGGCTGTCCTAGGTAATGAGCAACTTTGCCTGTGCTTGAGAGGGGAAGGTCATCTTAGTTAAGACTGTATCGATTGAATGCATATCTGTGCATGTAATCGAGAAAATTGACATTTCAAGCAGGATCTTCTTCTGTAGCAAACTTCACACATTTCCATGAAAACCAACTTTGCTCATGAATCACTCAGACTGGCTTTGCTCGAGTGAGGATTAAAAAAAAAAGAAGTAAGGAGCAGAGGAATTGTGGAATGAGGAAAAAAGGATTTGCAATATGTTTATTATTTTATTATATTCACAGAACTGTTGAATATGCAGAAGTGGATTCAGCCCCCAAACAGTTCGATTATCAATAATGTCTAAGCTTTGACTCTTTAATTTCTTTCATTCATTCATCCTTACTTGCTTTCTTACTTTCCTCTTCTTGTAACTGTGATGTTGTGAATCTGTTTACCAGGGTTAACCTTCAACTGGGGAGCCCTATTAGGCTGGGCAGCAGTCAAAGGCTCCTGTGACTGGAGTGTCGTGCTTCCGTTGTATGTGGCTGGCGTGTCTTGGACGTTAGTCTACGATACTATCTACGGGCATCAGGTAGAGTTTTATCTAATATCAAAAGTGTGTCACTAAATCACCAACTCAAACTGGATGTGAAAAACATTAGACATGACCTTTGAAACATGTTTCCTTTTGGGGTTTTATTAAATAGTCCAAGTAGCTGTGTGTGTAATTACCAGGGAAAGTCATGTTGCTTGTGTGATCGGGCCAATTTACTGTCATGATGGACCATTGAGAATGTGGGGCCAAATGTTTAGTATCCCAGGTGGCAAGAAATCATACTTCTTTCTTTTCGATACATATTTATCTCATTATTTGTTTGCATTTTTCATCCTTGTGTCAACTTAAATTCTTGTTTCAATTTAATTTCCAGGACAAGAATGACGATATTTTGATTGGTCTCAAATCTACCTCCATACTTCTTGGTGACAGGACCAAGACTTGGCTGACAGGTTTTAGTTGCACAATGGTCAGTGCTCTAACCATTGCAGGTTATATGGGCAACCAAACACTCCCTTATTATGTAGCTGTTGCACTCATCGCAGCCCATCTTGGTGTTCAGGTTAGAGATTCCGAAGTCTTGTCTTCAAATTGTTTTCATTAGATTCGTTGCAATTATTGCACAATCAGTTCATAATCAAAGTGGACAAAGTTTACAACTGGCAATACACAGTTATGTCCTAATTTACCCATAAATATGTATATGTGAGAATGATCATGTCACTGGTATGAGAAATAAGTTAAAGGTACAATATTCACATTGCCAACAATGTAATCCATCAAATAAAAGGTGCTCATGGAGTTGGTTCACAAAATTCATGACATTTGTCACACCTATTGAGCATTGCTAATATGATAATGGTAAATGGTCAAACTAAGATATTCTGAACATCTGACACATCACTGAAGTGGTAACTAGAAAGCCAAAAGGCTTAGTGATTCCTTGCCTCATGATATATATTGTAACAAACATGAATTGCCCACATGACAAGCATGAGATCCCACACAGTTATCCTACTTGAGATACCATCTTAGTAAGGTCAAAACCTTTTGAATTCTCGTGACCCAAAATGACCTTTCACCTCCACTTAAAACGATAGGGATCACCTACCCTATATGGCCATCAACATGCTAAATATGAACAATTCACAAACTAAGTATAAGATCCCTCACATTTATCACCCTTAAAATATCATGTGTACAAGGTTTTGACCTTTTGTCACCCAAATAACCTTTGACCTACACAAACATGAGAAAACTCCCAAACGGATATGATGCTGCAAGGGAACAAATTATATTTTGTTGTGTCTAATAACTTGATAAAAAGGTAAACATGTTTATTTAATCAAAATTATAGCACTTTATTTTGTCGAGTTACAGCTATTGGTGGCAGCTCTTTCGTATTTGATTTTTTGGCATGATGCCCTTCCCAATGGCTATGAGGTCCTTGAAAATTAGCAAAAACTGATAACCCTTTTAAACCAGAATCTAGCATGACTTGCAATTTTGCCTTTAGTCTCAACACACAGTACAAGTTTCCTTGGTTTGATACACAGTAGTCATTTGTTTAAAGCTTAGCTGAACTACTGTAAAGTGAAATAGGGCATTTAGAATACACCAACATGGCGTACAAAGAAATTCGCTTTAACCATTGTTAAATCATTCAGTCTCATCAATAAATATCTGTCAAAGCTTCATCTCCTCAAAACATTATGCATGTGATGAGTAACGGATGCATCATTTGAATTTTAAAAAGTTTGGGTGCACAAATTATTGTTGAGCAACAAATAAGTAAATTTCTGATCTGTGAGAATCTTATTTCTTGAAAATAAGGCTACTGTAATTGGTTATTCTGAATAATCTATCATTTTATGTCCACAAATAATGGTTTTAAAAATATGGTTGTTTTCTGTAAAACAAACGCCCTATTTCCCTTTAAGGGCTAAACAGAGACACTGTTTATACAGTAAATGGTTAAGTCCATTGTGCACCTGGCTCAACAGACTGTATGATTTATTCTGGACATTGTGGTTTCTACTGGCAATCAACTGTGATAAATTATGTCAGATAGCAGTGGCCAGTTTGAACAGAGGTGGGTCAGTTACAATTTGATTCATTCAATTAAGCAATCACAGTTCATGCACGCTCAAGGGTATTTGATCCAAATTATCAGTAATTTAGTTCTTTCTATAAAGCTAATAACCCGTGGTATATTTAATTAATCAATTCCAATTTACAATTCATGCATGCTCACATGTCCTTATGAGGACAGTCGCATAAGGTTTGCCAAATAATAATCTTTGATACCAAATTTAATGTTGTCTTCATCTTTTCTTTATGGTTATCGAAGAGACAATGTTGGTATGTACTAAAAGAAGTTCTCAAATCAACAAGAAGATTCTACATTACAAGTATAAAATTCACTAGAAAGACCGTTCTTTAAATATTGTAGATTTTCACATTTTGACCTCCCATTTTCACCTCTGCCAAAAAAAATAGGGATCATCTACTTGATATGGGCAATCCACACCCTAACTATGAGATCTCTCACATTTATCGTTCTGGAGATATCGTGTTTACAAGCAATTTTCAAGGTATTTACCCTCTGACCTCTGGTGACCCTTGTACTCAATAAGATACACCTACACACTTCGTATGACAGCTGCTCAAGCTTCTCTTCTTGAGATATCGTGTTTACATGGTTTTCACAATTTGACCCCTGTTGACCCCAAATGACCTTTGACCTCCACTGAAAACAATAGGGTTCCTCTACTCAACATGGTACAACTACATACTAAACATGAGATTTCTACAAGCTTCCTTTCTTGAGATATCGTGTTTACAAGGTTTTCACAATTTGACCCCTGTTGACCCCAAATGACCTTTGACCTCCACCAAAAACAGTAGGGGTCATCTACTCAATAAGGGCAACCTTCATGCCAAGTATGAGATCACTCAGAGTTACGCTTCTGGAGATATCATGTTTACAAGCAATTTTTAAGATATTTACCATTTGACCTCTAGTGACCCCAAATGACCTTTGACCTCCACCAAAAACAATAGGGATCATCTACTCAATAAGGGCAATCTACATGCCAAGTATGAGATCACTCAGAGTTACACTTCTTTAGATATCGTGTTTACAAGCAGGCGTCACACACGCACATACATACATACATACACACACACACACGACATCACCATCGCATAGATTCCTCTGCCTTCGGCAAGGAATCAATTAACAATCAAAATCACTTATTGCAAGTATGTGGCTAGACAATTTTTACCATAAGTTATTGAACGTACTCAACTCACATTTCAGTAACTGAAGGAATAGGTAATTAGGCTGACTACGACCTTTGAGACTAACTACAACGATTGGCATGCAATGGGTTTGTTCGAATTTTTTATGAAATAAATAATAAGAACTCAGTGAGCCACTTTAAGGTGAATGGGATGTAAAAAGTCAAACAACTGTTACCATAATATTCTCAATTTCCAGTTTCATACCC
The DNA here is from genome assembly GCA_021234535.1 of Stichopus chloronotus. Classification (NCBI taxonomy): domain Eukaryota; kingdom Metazoa; phylum Echinodermata; class Holothuroidea; order Aspidochirotida; family Stichopodidae; genus Stichopus; species Stichopus chloronotus. The sequence continues at coordinate 14,432,876 of CM037834.1, forward strand.
TTTAATGTGGTATGTTATCATCAAATCAGCAGAATCAGTCATATAAATCTGCAACTGGTGTTCTGCCCTGTTGCATACCGTACTCACCATAAAATTCAACATAAGATCTAATCAGATCAGATACTTATAGAAATAGGATTTTGCTTGCAGCCATCTTATAATTATTTTGTTAATAAGGCAATTGCATTTTCTATTGGAAGACATCACTACTGTCATCCAGAGTGATTGTACAATCCAATTCTCGTTGTTCTATTGATATTTGCCTGCCCTTGTGATTCTTTTAATGAGCCTCTTTACCATCTTAATCAATTGTATTGATCCATTAATGTGAGGTTACAGTTGCCCTTGTTTTTTTTTTTTGCATTACCACTCTGCGGTGACATGTTAACCACGATGATTAGGATTGGAAATTCCACCAGGGAATATTGTGAAAGAGTGCTCCATTGGTATGCTTTGCTCACTCCATGAAACAAAAGCCTTGACACCATTTGATAAATGTAGGACAGGCGGTTCCTGTGTTGTCAGGACAACAGAAGTTTATCAGCATGTCCATGGCCAGGGAATGACAAGTGCCCTTGAGTGTGTGTGTAAGGTTAACAGAATGAAAGAAAGCTGTAATTGTCTCAGAAATTATGAGTGACTATTGGAACAAAAGGGTATAATAATAAATTTGGTAGATGATAAGATATGCAGCGCCTTGGTTGAAATTTTCCATAGGTCGAGGGGCATTTTCCCAAGTCAAAATCACTTGGGATGAAATAAATGTATGGGAATGCCTTGATCTGGTGAGCATAATTTCAGTCTATGTTCTTTTGACATTATGTTTGTACTTTGGTGTGTGGAAATTGGAATCCAGTTCAGCTTACATTTGTCCAAACAATGTTTCAAGTGCACTTTCACATTTGTCTCAAGGTGGATAAAAGATGTGCACCTTAACCTTTGCTTTATATCATCCCATATGATTTTTTGCCTTCCTTTCAGATCAGAACTTTGGACATAAACGATCCCGCGGACTGCTGGAACAAATTCCGATCCAACAACCGCATAGGTGCGATACTCTTCGCCGGAATTGTCGCTGGCACGCTGGCTAAGGCAGCCATTGACAAAGAAACGGAGGAGAATGAAGTTGACAGGTCCTAGAGATTTGCTCAAAGTGGGCTCAGTCTAGACTCCCTGGATGCAGTATAATTGAAACAACAACAGACTTATTGCTACAGTTTGCTAGTGTTACATGACATCTTATGACAATGAGACATTCCAAAATCTCTCTTAGACAGGGCCGTCGTATTTCATCTGGCAGTATCTTGAGTTATGAACAAGAAAATTGGTGTGTGGTCCAAGGTGCCTGCAGTGATAAATGTGCTTTATCAGTTGAGAGCTTTCGCAACTTGCCCCTAGAACGTTTCAAATCCCATGGTCCATGTGAGCCAACATAGTGCATTGGCTCAACAGTAGATAATCTACTGGGTCCGTCATTGTCAAGGAAAAAAAGGAGGGTTGAGGAAGGGGTACTAGATTACAATAACTTCAAAGCAAAATGATGAAGAAAGGCAAACATGATTTCCACTGTTAATATATTAATAAATCTATGGATTCACAACGTGACTCAACAGTATATATCTACTCATCTGAATAATAATAATAATATTTATAATGATATGAAAAATTAGATCAAGTGTTTTGAATATTAATTCCACTCTGGAAGAATCAGCGATGCACGATTGAATGTCACATTTATGAAAGGACAAAACAGAATCAGGTGGGATCATGTAAGGTCACTTTGCAGTTTATTGTTACTTTACTGATTAATTGCAAATGAAGAATATGTAAGACATTAAATGAATCGATGCTGGCTACAGAAATTTTACCTCTGTATTGATTGCATATTTTAAATTATAAATTATTTATTTTCATTACTGACTTATAAATCTGTTGAATTTCATTTCTGCTGGTTTCTTTTTTTTTTCTAGTTCCGTGATTTTACCTTAGTTCCTTCCTATTTTTATAGCACAGCCTCTTTGTTTTTGATGTACATGAAATATCAGAAAATATGATGCTGGTTGAATACATACACACCATACTGCGAAGGTTGAAATGCTTCATCTGCGGAGATTGGAAAGTAACTTATGAAAAATAAATCACAAAGAAAAATCTGACATTGGTATGCATGATCTATAAGGAGTTGCAAGAATGACTTTTCCATACTGTACTGTGCAGTCTTTGTCCAGGTCAGAGACACACCATACATCCTAAAAAGGATGAGTAAACACTATGAAAACACAGCCAAACATCTCATGAGCATGTCTCCTAGTTGAGAAAACATAGTTTTCATATAATGTTTGGTGTGGCTACCACTTCTTTCACTTAAAAATTTATCCCTTGAGATTTGATCACAGGACACTTTGTCAGAATTTCTGCTATCAAGTCGTTTTTACTAATAATCTATGCTGAATGGACGTCCATGGGTCATTCCAAGGAAGATTTCACTGAAGAGGGAAGAAGTCTGTCTCATTCTGAGAACTGTCTATCATCCTCCCTTTAATCACGTGTGACCTGAAGACAAAACTTACCAAAATCCAAGGATCATTACTTTCTATTCCACAACACTAAAGTAAAGATTAACCTCAAATAGAAATCTGAAAATTCACTAGTGAAGAATCAGATGAAATCTACTCCCTCAGGTAAGTGATATAAGTACAGTATATACAACAGTGTAACATTAGCATTCAGAAAGATACCAAGTCATCCATGTTCAAAAACAAGGTGAGTATGTAGTGCGATGCATGTTTGAACCATTGACAATTTACAGGTTCCAGTTTTTTTTTTTTATCTGTAATGCTTCTTTGATTTTAATATCCAAGTCTGTATTTCTCATGTCTATGGTGTTGAGCTTATTAATGTTAGCTGTTTGGGCAGTCAGTACACAGAGTGACATGTTCATGGGTGCACCAGTCCTGGTTTTGAACATGGATAACTTGGTATCTTTCTGAATGATTTTGTTACACTTTTGTTTATACTGATTGTACAAACCTGAGGAGGTAAAAAGGACATCTTTTAAAACATTTGTTGTAAACTATGGCTTTCATTAATTGGCAAACATTTGTTGTAAACTATGGCTTTCATTAAACACTTTTTGTATTAATTTGCTCTCTAATTTAGTTCTTCACATGTACAATTCATCCTTAAACTATATCTACTTGTAAAGTTGTTTAACAGTGAGGGGCAACCCAAACCTGAGAAACTGGCAATGTGGATTTCACCCTTCAGTGAGTTTGCTACAGTTTATGTAACCAGTTGTCCCTATCAATGTTTTCACAAGCTGTGAAGAAGTAACCGATAAAATTACGATGAAATTCCCCTTGTGGCCATGGCTTTGAACTGCCCACCTTCAACTTTGTAAGGGTAGGGGAAATCAACTGTTAAAGGAAAGACATGAAAGTTATGTCTCAAAATTACATCACCATTTTCTCGAATGAGTGATCATGATAGCTACTCCTTGTAGTATTACTATTATTGCCTTTAGGTAAAAAAAATCAACAAGTAGTTGCAACTTACCTTGTCAAACAATATCACTAACACATCAGGCACAACCAGGAATGGGTTAATTTAAAAGGCAGTGATGAATAATTCAAGGCAAGTCTTTCCTTAATAATGAATTCAAATCCTATCAATATGCAAGACACTGGCGACAGGGAGACGACAAAAATACGACGACAACTTAATCTTGAGGTTGGCATTAACTTTTCCGTTAACCATAAAGTAATGAAAAGGCTCTGCTTTTCTCAGAATTAACAAGAGGCCAAAAATGCATGAAATGTGAGATTCATCTTGCTCTGAAAATGAATAAAATATTCATTTCATCACAGAGCATGCAAGTTATCATCGAAGAAGAAATCTGCAGTGAACTCTTGAAAAACAACAGATCACTCTGATTCACATCAGCATAGAGAAGATAATCGCAACTGCGTTACCACAGAAACCAATGTGGTTGAAGGTGCACAAAACACTGCATAATTGACACATGAAGCAAATCTACTCACTTCATAAAAACTTAACCAGGGATGAAAACAAAAATACTGATTTCTCAGACACATTTTCCAAAACAGCCTATTGCAAAAGATCAAAACATAATGGTGCCTTTGACATTCATGTAACTAGTATGAGAGACATGCAACATCATGGCTGACAATACTGATCTGCCTGGAGAGCAACATGATTATGTGGGTGTATCAACAAAAATAAATATGTAACCCTACGAATCTCTCTGCTTGAACTTTGCACCAAAGGGGTAAACAACAATGTGGTGATCTGACTAATCTTCAGTGGATCACAATTTGAAACCATTTTTAGGTTCCTGGACAACCCCCCCCCCCCAAAAAAAACAATTTACCTCCCCAGGACAATTCCAATGACAACTCCCGACTGGACTTTTTTCCTAACTTGGACAGGACTGGAGTTCTACAGGTTAAAAATTGTCTGGGTGGTAATTGCCTGAGGTAATCTAAGCAGAAATTTTGTTTCAATTTAAAGAGAGGTGCTCAGAACCCTTTGGTATATTCAAATATTAAAACACATAGTCTGTAGTATTTGAGTGATGCAAACATTCTCCAGATACCAGAGACCATTTGCGACATTCAAAGTGTATGTAGTACTGAAAATTAAGATTTCCAAAGACAATAAAGCTTTCAGTACTTTATATTGTCAGACTGAGATCATGCCTTGGCAACAGAAATTTGTTCCCACCTTGTCACATGACCAGGCAATAAAGGGTGCCTTTTTACTATAATTTTAAAAGCACCATAAAAATCAAATCACTGAGGAAACTCTAATATTAACAAGTTCTCCAAGAACTTATGCATAGTAGGAGATCGATTTAAAGGGAATAAGCAGTCACCCCAACTTTACTCTCAAGCGTCAGTTAAATTTAACAAATCTCTTTTATACTGTACAAGTTGTTTCCAAACTATACTGCATATTCAAAAGAGCCATACATGAATTAGGAAAGATACTGATACAAAGTGGGGTGAATGCATTTTCCCTTTAATACCATCCTTGGTAAGTTGCTGGCTTCTCGCTAAGTAACTGATGACTTGCAATGTACGACACAGGTAAAGTGTGTCAATTAATTTAGTAATATTCAAGTAATTGTCTAGAGATTCCTTCATTTGTTAATATCACACACCAGTAGCTGAGAGATACAAATGTTCAAAATATATCTGGTACAGTTACCTTTTTTTTTCTTTTCTGACTTGCTGGTAAATACAACAATAAATATGAGTTAGATCAACCAAATGTCCTGCTGCTTGGAACAACTGTATACCTTTGACCGGTTACGCGATCAAAGACGAATAGATACCACATTGTCTCTCCTCAACTAAGGTAATAAGTTAAATGAAATACATGGAATGGAAGAAGATTGCATAGGGAAACTTTGACTCCATACCCCAACTAGCTCTGAGATTGAACATCTGCAGGAACAATCTCAGAGACCATGTGGTTCAATGGGACGAGCCAAGCCAGCCAGAGGGCCTTGTAAACCAGCGGCTGAGAGATGGGGGAATTAGAGGAATCACACTTGACTTGCTTTTAAAATCTGTTAGTCCTCTGGGATCATGCAAGTTGTCATAACTTCTCCACAAAGCTTCCAGGGAACAATCCTGTCTTGCCTGACCTGTGTGAGGTTCCTTTGTACCAGCCATCCTCTCTTTTCTTGTGTACGAAGATGATGTCTCCAAGACTGAGGGCCAGTTCCATATCACTGTAAGCAGGGTATGAATCCAGGACACGATACCTGACAGTCAGAAAAAAAAAAAAAGATAGGAAAATGGGCAAAATTGATTAATTGGATGACACAGCAGATGAAGTGTACCAGGAGTGCCGCGAAGGGGGGGGGGGGGTGAAGGAGATTTTTAGGATCGGCGTTCATAAAAAGTCTCTGTTAACTATCGGGAGATACTACCACCATCCTGAAAATTGGTCATTTGAGGATCTCCGAGAAGCCGTGACAAAGGAGGACACATAACCACCAATCTAGGATGGCTATTTTATGCAAGAAACTATGGTCTAGAGGGGTGAGCTACCATCCTAAGAATGGCTGTATAATTTGAGCACACATTGCTACCTTTTGGTATATCAAACAATCTGTCTACAAATATCAGTCATATTAAGTTCATTAACTTACAGAACCAAGGCCTCATATACAATGAATTTCTTACATGTTCCCACATCTCCACAATGTATATGAAATGATTTCCATTTACAATCTGGTTCCTCTAAGGACATTTTGACTTACCAAAAGTATTAGCAAAATGGCTATCATTCATTTAGTCTCTCAAGTTTACTTGTTCCATGTTAAAGACAAAAACTCATCACCCCAGGCAGTTTCAATTCTCCCAACCACCTTCCTCTAGTCCCTCCCTCAGCATGTCTTAAATTCCTCCACATATGTAATCAAAACAATGTATCCCTGTGTACACCGTGTAATACGAGCTGCTCTGCATCTTTCGAATTTGCTGTCAATCTAAGAGTACTGTAACTTAGAACCAGTTGAGAATTTTGCTTTCCGGGAGGTAAAAATATAGCTTAGGGTGATGCAAAACAGCCTTTAAAGTGGAATACCCGTGACGTTACTAACAAATAAAAAACAGATATCTGTCTACCATTCATGACTTTTTACAGTTTTGGTAGAGGGAAGTTCTTTGGTAGGAGAAAATGGCAGGGGCCCCCACCTGCCAGCCATTTTAGTAGGTTAGGTTATCTATTTAACTGACTCAAATGTCAAACCATTCGCATCTGAAAACTAGAATGAACAGTTTTAAAAGAGTTATCAATGTCATGTTAATTGATCCAAAGCTCACAATTTAAGACATGCACAACAAAAACGTGTTTACAGCCTTCTTCCTGTGTGAAATATGTCACACTGACATCAAAAAGTCAATTCGCAGTCATTCAGAGCAAGCACAGTTAACAGTGAAATATGGCAGCTAAGCCCAGAGAGAGTACTGCAAATACAATTTCCATACGTTCTTATGCTGTTGGCAAAAGTTAGCCCTTAAGATGCTATCAAAAGTTTCAGTAATCAACTGATGAAAGGTTTTAAATACATTCACTGATTCTGTGACAAACAATAATCTGTGAAATGAAGCCTTCCAAAATTTGCTGCTTGTTGACATTGTTAACAAACAGATAGGAATTGAAAGGATGGTTGCATGTCTTTCATTACATAGTTCTAACTTGCTAACCCTAAGATGTCTGTTCCCTAAATGAACAGCTTTCGAACCTTGGTGGCCACTTTCATCTTGATGCGGCTCAACTTTAAAATGACGTTAATAAAAGTTCTGGGACATACTGATGTGCTGGGCATTACGAAAGACAGGGTGAACAATCCATTCATTTCAGACCAAGAGCAATATTTACAGGTGCTATCATTCAGTCTATTCATTTATTTTCACAAGGTTTTAAGAGTCTACCATCTGACAATGTCTAAACCACAGATTTACTTGATTGTACTTTAAACACTAGGCTTCACTTTCATCATCCAGGAATCAAGATACTTTTTAAGCACTGAAAACAAGTCACTCCATAATGAACTAATTTTTAATTTGTACCTTTGAAGTTCTGTCTCTAACTATTGGTCTCATTTGATTGCAAATTGGATAGATAAGTCTCACGAATTAATGAGAACGATTCGCATTTTGCAGCAATTACCTTTCCCGGGCAAGAGGAAGAGTTTTAGGCGGTCCTTCTTCTTCCTTGTTGTGGACCATTTCGTTGCCCCCCGCAGCGCCGTAGACGGATGTGTCTCCTGTGTCATGGACTGAGGGTGGCGGGCTGTGCCTCACTGGTGGGGGTGGACCCTGGCAAGGCTGCTGCTGCTGCGATTGATCGCTGCTCGTAGATTTCCTCCTCGTCTTTTCACGTCCCCCTTTCTGCAAGGTAAAATTTTTAATGAGCATTTCATCAAAACTTTTCAACAAAAAACAAATCATGCTAGACCTCAAAACAGGTCTCAAACAAGGAGACCCTTTGATTGACATGACTTCAAAGGTAAGAAATCTTACACCTTTTCCCCTAAAGATAGCACTTGAAATTTTTCTATTGTTCCAATATATAGTTGTGCAAAATAGTAACAAAAAGCTGAACTGTGTAACTATAACCTGTACAAGATTACACCATGAAGAACCAACATCAATGTCTTTTCCCGCACCCCTTTCTACAAGGTAAAATTTTTAACAAGCATTTCATCAAAACCTTTTCAACTAACAAAAACAAATCATGCTAGACATCAGGTCTCAAACAAGGAGACCCTTTGATTGACATGACTTCAAAGGTAAGGCATCTTACACCTTTTTCTCCTACAGGTAGCACTTGACTGTTGTTTGAATATATAGTTGTGCAAAATAGTAAAAAAACAGCTGAACTAAGCAACTGCAATCTGTAAAAGATTACACCATGAAGGACAAACATCTGCAGTAGTAAGTACTGAGCTTGACCAACTAAAATCTGTACAAGATTACACCATGGTAACACCATGAAAGACCGGCATCTACATCAATCAAATATTTGATTAGACGAAATGAGACTGTGCAGAGTAGACCATGCACGGCCACACCATGCAGGCAGCCATCTGCTGTATAGAATAGTTGCAAAGACGAAATACTCTAGAATTAGAGGCTACCCATCCATACAATCCTCCCCTCTCAGAAAATTAAGGAGTGCAGTTTGAACTCTGTTTTATTTAACTTTCATGATTTATCTCAGTGCCCATTCTTTATCTTCATTGATTTGAGAAGAGTGGTGGTGTGTGATCCCACTTGCATATCTCAAAATTCAAGGCCTAGATATCAACACATTTTGCTGCACCTATATACACAGTACCATAAAATTCACCCAATACTTGCATTCCTGTTGAATCTCGTGTTCATTTAGCCTCAAGTGCACTAATGGCTTAGGGTCTCATTTTGTTGAATAGAAGGTATCATGCATGTACAAAGACCTAGAATCCAGTGGGCAGCATTCTTGTCATCACTTTGACATTCAACGGAGATGTTTAAATACATTCAAATTAGCGTAATTAATGAACATAATGTGCAATTAACACAAATTAAAGGACACTGTGCTTGGGAGGATGTAAAGATTGAATACTTGATGAGAAAAGGATGGAAAAGTTAAACTGGGATGGGCGAGGTAGCAGCAATCGACAATAAGATAATAATCCAAAATATCTCCGCATCACCATCAGGATGTTGCTGAGACCACAATGTGACATTTTGACTATTTTGCCATGAAAAATGGACAACAGAAAGGATAAGGTAGATTCAAAAGAAGGATACCTTGATGGAGAAATTTGTAGTCAGCAATAATATGAAGGAAATATATGCAGCAAGTAAATGAACTAATATGAGATTCAACTCTGAATATGATGAATGAGGTGCATATATACATCCTTGTGAATGTAAACAAAGTTTGTCATATTCTATTACTACAGCATTTACGATAACTTTTCTGGTTACCTGGCATCAATGAAACCAGGCACGATCGTGTCACATCCTCAGAATTAATTTTAAGTCAAGTCCCATGACCTGAATGTCACACCTCAGATGAGTTCCTTTGAAGTGTTCTTAGTCTTTGCTAATGCAGTAACATCAGTTAAGGGATAACACCATCGTCTCCTGACAGCCATGCAGTAATATCCATGATCGTGAAAATCAATTCTACGACAGAATATCCTCCTAAAACAGTGTGACATGAAGAGACAAATACAAACGTGTCTATTCATCACATCTATCACAAATCCAAGCAAGCTTTCAAGCTGCGGTTTTGAATACCATGTTGTCACATAATTCAATTTGGACAAAGCCTCCTCAACAACCTCACCTACTGTCCTCTGATACATCTTGAGATTTATGGGTATTAGAGATAGGTGCCAAAAACAACATGGCATCTGATCTACACTTCCTTGGAGGAGGGACTTTACAACTGTTTATTCTTGCATGGCTGACATTTTCAACAGCTTTGTTGCAACATGTTTATATTCCCTACAAGAAATTATTTAAAGGATCATTCTACTGCCTCTTAACCTTGTTGATTTCTGTTCCTCTTTCACTCTACTCGAAAAATGAACCTCCATGATGAAGGTCAGAGGTAAAATAAACCATCCCTTGTGATAACATTACATTTTGCAGGGAGATGATAGATCAAGCATCATCCTTTTGTTTATGTGATTGACTTATGAGGAGCTGGTTGATATGAAGGAGGAATGGCAAAGACAAGAAACACTGTGCATCACTGTGTACGCTATCTTCCTCTAAATGAGAAATAGACGTTGCAATGCTAACAACTTGATTCACATTTTTGTGTATCCTAATCTTAAAATAAAAAGATTATTCTGTTCTGGTGGTGTTTTCTACCAATTTAGGATGGTTTGGGTCAATTGGGTCAAATGTATATGTATTTAGTTCATTTCTGGTCATATTTTATGTGAGATGTGTGTTTCTGGCCTATGAGGCAGAAGATTGTTCAAACATAAAAGTAAAATTTTCTTTTCACAACTTCCTCGATCACTCTTTAGTAGTGATTGTTACTAGTTGTCCTGTTAAACAGCAGACAACTTCATTTTGTTCCCCAAACAAACACTTTTGAAGCTAGCTTCCACGCTATTTGGACTTGAAAGCAGAATCGCAAAGCAAAAGAAAATGACATGATGTTGAGAGAAAAGAAGAGAACATTGCTGAATTAAAATTCTGTACTCGTCCTTAAAGACCAATGACAGTGCACCCATAATTCGAGGAAAAATTCTGTTTCCAAACTTCCTTTGCTTCACTGCTATTTGATATTAATGGCCTGAATAGGAAACTGACCATCCAAGTGGAGAAAAGTGCCATTTGGTTTATTACTCTTTGACAAAATGTGACAAATTTCCTTACCACCTAGCATCTTGTAGTGGCAACACTGATGGTCATTTAAAGGAATACAGAACTGAGCACGTCAAGATGGGAAGTCTTACCTTTTCGTATCTATGATTGCAAGCAGTGGTTTTAGAGGTGGAAGCGAAAGGAAGAGAAGATGTGTAACCATTGACAGCGAGATGACTAGAACTAGGTGGAATATGGTGGTGGTTGTGGTGGCCAGCGGTCGCCTTGACGACCTTGATTTGATGATGGCATGCACTACAATCAGAGTAACAAGATGGGCCGCTCTCCCCATTACCATGGACAACACGCTGCAGTAGGCTCCTGAAGCGCCTTGCATCACGCTCCCCTTCGCTGTAACGTCGAGGCCTGAATCTTTCTGACAGGGTTTGGGTGAAGGACTGTTGTGGGGTTGATGAAGGTGCTATGTCATGCATGGAACTATGAGGGGTGCTATGACAGCTAGGCTCTACCTGATGGCTGTGTCCACCTTCGTCTGGAGAAGAACTGTTGTTTCCGCCATCTGACATCTTGCTGGAAAGACGGCTGGCACTCTTGCTCCTCCCACGGGCTCCATGCCTTCTAAAACCGTTTCTGGTAGAGAGGTTGCTGTCAGATGGCTCTGGCCCAGAGTTTTCATGCATCATCCTCTCCAAGACACTTAGAGGTACTCCTGTCCCAGACAGAGGTCTCTTGTTGCTGGACATGGACAACTTATTCCTAGAAGAAGAAGATTTCCTCCTCATGACTGGAGGGCTTGCAGCTGTGGTAGAAGGAGAACTTTGTGAATTGTTTGACTTTTGAGTCATTTCTCTAAGTATCTGTTGCTGTTTGTTTCTTTCATTCTGTAGCTGTGCCACCGTTTTATGGTTGTCATGTTGGAGTATTGAGGGACTCTTCATCGCAGCTTTGGCTGCTCCCTTCCCGGCCGATTGAGTTGCGTTGCTGTTCGGTTGAGTTGGATTTGATGAGTTTGGTTTCGATCTGGTACCGGGATGAGATGAAGTAGGGAACAGGTATGGTCCTGGTGACGATGGTACGGGTGAAGACACTCTAGAGTCATCAGTTACTCTGAAGACAGAAAGGTAAAATATGGAAGGATTAATTAGTACAGTTGCAATCTCTGCAAAAACTATATGTAACTTAGACATTGATAAATATTACATTTCCATGTTTTCTGGGTGAAAGGATATGTGCAAAACCACACTTACCAAAATAAAACTGGAAAATGCATGTTGTTTGAGAAGAAGTTTAAGTTATAAAAGGGTTACAAACTTTGAAAGTAGTCACTGGAAATATACCCCAGGCCCTGGTGAAGTAGAAATTTTTTTTGGCTTCACAGCAGCAGTTCAGAAACCCCATAGCCATTGGCCACCATCAGGAAACAAGAGGGCCCATCACAGCTCCCCTAACCATTAATTTATACACTTCTGTGCCATTCTGTTCTCAACATACCCAAAATGCCTTTACAGTCCAGAGGGAGTGGGGGAGCGGGATGTTGGCCCACACTCTTCCTTATGATTGTCCTTCAGTGCTCCAAGTAACTGCAACATCTGAGGTTGTATATGCCAATCATTCCCTGACTTACCGTCTGCAGCTTTTACGCCTACCAATCGCAATCTATGATCACTCCATCTCTAGCATGTACCATGTCAAATACATGAAGACTACAACTCAGTGTTAAGGATCAACTAGGCAGTCAAAGATTTGAAAAGGGACCATTTGTTATAACAAAAAAAAAAGTCTTGTTCGAGTATTTCATTGTTCGAGACAAGATTTTGAATGAACCCCTGGTTAATCCAATAAGCAATTACCACAGAACAATATGAGACAATGCAAAACACATCTCTCTATTTTATGCTGATATGCCAGGATGTACATTAACAATTTCTTTACCTGTAAGGTTCCATGTAGTTGCCCGGAAACACTCCAGTTTTACCGGAGGAGAGAGACATCCCTCTAAACCAGCCATCAGAGCAAAAGTCATAAACAGTAAACACTTCTCCCATGCTGACCTCCAGTTCATCCGGATGTTGGGGTTTGTAGGCATACCGTGCCTTGTACCTATCATTAAGTGAGATACAATATTATCACATTATATCCTTCAGATGTTAACGTTTACCTACATGCAGTTTGTGGCCTCCGATAGTGACTTATGTGTTTCCATTTTATTGATATTGCACACAAGGAATTAACTGGGTACATAAATCTTTCTCAGTGCTTTTGTCAAGCCTCACAGAACAGAAAGCAGCTAGAGGTTTCCTTTGGAAAGCAGGAGAAGACAGCGACTACTTGTCTCAGGTATGGCCTCTGGTAAGTAATAGTTTCTGCTGTCTCCCGACTGTATAAAATTTCAAGACAACGTTTGAGAACAATATGACACCTGAAATCATCTCAATGCTATGCCAAACTAATTAGGGAACAATGACATACACAAGTCTGACTAAGCCTCAGATATCAAGTCTGAAATCAAACTATGGTTACATCCTGTTGACATGTCTTCATTGTGTAAAATTATGAAAATGCGAGACCCTGCAACACACCTTCACAAAAGTGACGGTGAAAGCACCCAGAAGAGGTCTGATTGCAGGACTGAGTGAAAACAAAGTGGGTTGAACATCATAGTGTATGCAAAGTTTTGGATTAAGAGTTACACCAATTGACCAACATATTCAGTAAGAAGCAGAAAGGATACTTCAATACTTGTGAATACTGATCTTCCTACACAAAGGCCTTTCCCCTTCCCACTTGCCATCAGCAGAAGGACTTTTGTGAAGGAGAAAGAGGGTTGACACGTTTCAAAGTGAAGCTTAGGAGTATTGTAAGATGACCAGCTGGCACCATATGGTAAAGTTTTGCAGATAGGATATTTAGTAATATACTTACACCTCCACATTTGGTCTGGGAGATGTTGCTGTCCCTCTGTCTTGAATCAAAGCAGATGGAGATCCTGGCAGGGAGCCTCCTCCGAGCAGAACCTTAAAATAATCATCAGGAAGAGATGAATAACAGCTGAATTATTGTAAAAGTGAGCTCTAACACAAAGTGTTACTTTAAAATTTAGTGGCTGTGGACCCAGTAGTGAGGGTACACCCTTTGGGGAAGGGGGTGGGGTCCCTCAAAAAATAGTGTTCCTATCTACAAACACAATCACCTAACGTTACTACATTTACCTTAGACAACACAACTTAGTAGACCACATAACAAAGTGGGTCAGTCATTGTCAAGTAGGCTTAACAGTGACTGGAGTTGGGTCTGGCTGTCCGCATCGAAACCCACCAGTAGACACAAAGTGGTCAGTCTTAAAAACGAACAAGTCTTGTGAAGACGTCACTACACATATGTACTGTACACGTATTGATAATAATGTATCCCGAGTGGTAATGCATGTGGGGCAGGACAAAATGTGTAACAGAGATACTATGTACAGAGTGATAGGAATGTTTCCATAAAGTCTAATGCAAATCTGCAAAGACAGAATGCACTCACTGATTGATCTAGTTACCTTTTTTTATGAAAGTCACAATTTGGGTGAAACCTCCCTGCTAATCACAGTGCCAATTTCATGAATCCTTCTATATACATAACCAATCCTTCAAAACATGCACGCTTGCAGTATGATTCAAACTGAAACCATGCTGAAGATTTAAATTCAGTTCAAACTGATTTCTCATCATCAAATGACTTTCCAGTTTAACAGCAAAATCATCACCTACTCAGATATAACAGTTTGGATGATTCTTTCTCTTCTAGAGAAACAAAAATTTATCCATTCCAATATGTCAATATATTCTGCACCACTTCTGAACTTTGTGATGGCTGAGTTGTACTTACCTGTGGAACTGCAGCCAAGGGAGGCGGTTTCTTGCGATTAGTTCGGCTACCTGTCTCCTGAGTTGTTGTCGTGGTGACAGTGGTAACTGCTGTGGCAGAAGGGCTGGAGGAGATCGGTGGGTTGGCAGGGCCCTGCTGGCGTGCCTCGAGTAAGGTCGCAGCAATGGGATTGCTGGACCTGACAAGCTCCGGTGGACTGATCTCCATGGAGTGCCGACTGGGGCCATTAGTGCGGTTCTCTTGGTTGGGCCGCAACTGAACCACACCCAACACAGAAGTAAATGAATGTCTCTTGGTTGATGACTTGCTTCTACAGAGGTTGAACAATGATAGGCTACAGCATCAGAACATGACAACTCTACACCATCAAATGAGAAAACTAACATTACACAACCACAGTACAACATTAACAACACTGCAAAATCACAAATTATGTGATAGCACTTGAGCATTAACAAACAGATGACTTGACAACATTATAACATTGCAACATACAAAACAATTCTACAACACAACATACTATTTCAACGACACATTACAAACAAAACAACAACACTCAAAATCACAGAAAAAAAAGAAAACTATGATATAACAACTACATGATAAAACCACATGAAATAACAAACTGCACTATAACAACATTACGATGTAATAAACTACATAGTAACAACATAACAAACTGCATTATATTAAACAACATTGACATAATGAACTATATTATGACAACAGTATGACATAACAAACTATATGATAATATTGTGTCAATTCCTCATGGCAACGTAACACAAACAGGTGATGAGAAGTATGCTTTACAAACTGTCCTTTGACTAATTACTATAAAGTTTGTTTCATATAAAATTGTGATTTAAAGTTTGCTCTAACATCTTGTGTGTTATCTGACTTATTGTCACTGACTGGCTTTGTATATTTCATTTGTTTATCAAAATGGCCAGAACATTAACAATCAACAATTTGGTTTTGGTAGCCTCTCCTCTTATTCACCGACACAAAAGCAAAAGCCTAATGTGGCTTCTTTAACACTTTCAAACTTTCACTACTTCCTAAGCCAGTGAATATTAAATGATAAGTCTTAGCTGCTGACCTTTATTCTGCAGAAATACATCTGAAGGACAAAGTACCTCACAGTATCAATATAAACATCCCAGGCATAAAAATTTGGTCTGACACTAGCTTTATGCTAATTGATGTGCACTCATCATGATTGTATAGGAAAGCTAAATTGTTGCTTTTATTATCAGATATCAACAATATAAGCTATTCTGATACTGACAACGTAATGACTAAGTTATGTGTCGACTCATAGTAATGATCACAGACAGACATTTTTGTTAATGATATACACGTTCACTTCACCTACATTCTAAACAACACTCAACGCCCCACCTTACCACCTATGATTATAAACAAACACTGAAAATGCTTGAAATCACGGTGGTTCATCAATTTGATGGTGAAGAATTGCAACTGGTTACAGGTACTGTACTGTATAGATCTGCTACAGCTCCAACTATCTGAATCTATCACCAACTTATTGTCTCACTCATTAAGTTAGCAATTAGATTGAGTCATTAATGACATCTTGGGATACATTCTGGGGAGAAAATATTGAGGATGGGTAAGAGCTAAATTGGGAAGCCAACGTGAAGCAAGAGACGATCACATACGGAGAATCAGTTGTCTGAAAATATGGTCAACATGTATTCATCTCAATATAAATACTGGTACACTCACTTGCTACAAAGTTTTGAGTGACAAAATTAATGTGAATTTCTAGATTTCCATCAAAGTGCCATTCACGTGCTCTTGTGAAGTATAAACAGACAATATTAATTGACTATTTGAATAGTTTGTCATGAGAGGTGCAGCTAAAATTTGTTACCTGTTACCACCTTGTCTGCTTGACACGCCTGCTGCACCATGCTCAGTATTGCCTTCCCCACTGCTACCACTACTCTGAGGAGAGTGGTGACCTTCTCCGCTACTACCGGAACTCTGAGGTGAGTGATGGCTTGCACCCTGTTGTATCTCTATCAGGGTCTTTGCAGGGTCGTTAAACTGTGTCAAAGAAGGAAGTTTCATGGTTATCGTCTCCCTGTGATTTAAACTGCATAAAAATTTTGTGACTGGCAATCTAGCAAACGTTTTTAACACTCAGCATTTTGATAAGTTCAGAAACTTCACACAAATCTTAACACTATGACACTCTCTTTTAACATGGCATGTAATAATATCACCAGTGTGCCATGTAAAGTGTTAGCCCTCAGTAGAGACAAGACACAACACTAGTGTTAGTAGCACTAATGTTATAATAGAAGAGAGGTCACATGACGGCAGCTATGTGGCTTGTCTGAAAACATAAGCTAGATAGAAGCTATTCCTCTGGCATGATACATGAACAATTTGGACATGGCGAAAGTATAACTATAGCTCCTACAAAAAATATCACACTACAAAAGACAGCAAAATGGACTAGCTACAGAGACATGACACTGCACTAGCTTCAGAGATATCACATAACACCAGTTACATGAATGTCACAGAGCACAAGCTAGAGGAATCAACCCATGAAAGATCCCAGGTTGTTTCTTCCCTTGCGAGATCAATCAAAAGGACTGTCATATTCAAGCAGATATCCCTAATTATGACATTTGTCTTACAATATTGACAGGTATACAGGCAGATTACAGAATTGACAAAAAACAAAGCCACTCCTAGGACCTGAGTCAAAGATGTAAAACCACTGAAAGAAAATCGTTCAAAATATTCACAAATCATATCTTCGTTCAGCACCAGAAGAGACAGATCATTCTCTGTCAGAGAGAAAGTCTCATCTCACTGACACCAATATTCATCTGCATCATCCTGGAGCCTCTATTGTCTGCTGTCTCTTCGTAACCCCCTTCTGAGGTAGCACAATTCTTCTTCACATTTGGCGCATCATCAAATCTTTTTCATTTCATATTTTTCAACAGATTGAGTGACTTGAGCTGGGCCTCACTAGTCAGACAGCGAATGGAGCCAAAAGTAATGCTAAACAGCTGTCTGCTGAACACAGGAGACAGCCAAACAAATACTATGGTGCTTTGAAGGGGGCCAGGTAGTTGTGATAAAAAGACCCAAACACAAACTCCTCTGCAGTTTTTCTTCAAATGAGCAAAACATACAGTGTGAATTTTGCAAAAAATTATGAGCAAAGTACCCCCTAATCAACAGAAATGCAGTTGAAGTTTAAAATTTTTCTTCAGAGAATGACACACACATTGAATTTAACAGGATCCTTCTGTTAATTCAAAGAATTCAATAATGGTTGCCAGGTGCAATTTTAGGGACATTACTTTAAGGGGCTAGTTCATGTTTATCATCTAAGTAGAGCACCACCATCAGTTGGGATGGAGCATACCAAGGAATTTTTTCTCCACCAAAGCCCCAGATTGCAGGAAATGGCAATTTTGGGCTTTGCTAAAGGCATCCAGACCACCTTTACTTTGAGATCTTATGTTTGATGATAGTTTAGATAAATCACTTGCCAAATTTTTGGGGTTAACCAAACTTTTGGGGGGTTCAGTCTCCCTAGCCCTTCCCCCTCCCCTTCCAATGCCATAGAACTGCCCCTGATTGTTGCCAAACTTCTGGCTGTTGACTTAAGTTTCTACTCACAAACTTTCTAGAGGATGTTATGGTTAGGTCCATTTGGAGAGACACTCCACAGAAAAATATGTATTAGTCTCTCTCCCAACTACCTACCCTCCTGAAAAACAAATTAGATCTCTCCAAAGAGAAGTATTCTTCCAGGAAAAATGTTGAAGAGCCCTGCAGGTGTGAAAGTTCACAAACAGATATACACACTGCCATACAGACAGACACACCCACATATGATTCATTCAATGCATGATTTGTTTTTAAACATAATGCCAGAGGTGATTCAAATTCTGCCAACCTTGTTAGTCATCTTCTGCTATGATTCTTCTGCACTCATGCTTAAAATTTTACTGAGATTCTGCCTAGCTGACAACCGACTCTACGCATCACTGAATATGGCATTCTAACTTGCATCACAATTAAAAGAACCATTTTTTCAGACAGAACAATGAGAAACTATTCAAATATGCTTGCCTTCATGTGAAGCAAACCCATGTTAAATTTATTGTATCAAACTAGTCCTCAGGGACAAAACGGTTGCGACTAAAATGGACAATGTCTTATTTTACAAATCAATCATCGTAATCTTGTCACTTTCAGCACGCTACCAAAATATCTTCACCTATAAAACTTTGTTTGATTATTACTTTCACACACGAGGTTTGGACACATTTCCCAGCTTGCCCCTGAAATGTATACTGTTGTTCAGCCAAGAATTATGTTTTAATACAACAAGTAACACTCATAAAATTGGGGACAATAAATTTCTTGAATAATTTTCTGTTAACTAGCGGCTTTCCTGAAGAACATTTTCTGTGCATGATTTTGTTGTGAACTCATGCACCAATGTACACCTTCATTAAGTTTGTCCTTCTGGAACACTAATGACATGACGGATACTATACCACATACCTCAACGAATGAAATGGGAAATATTCCAATCTTATCACCCTTCTGACCTTCGACCCAGTTATCATCCACTCTCCTGATCACCTTCAGCACCTCGTCCTGTTTGGAGATGAGACAGGCGACACATTTATCACATCAAAAGTAATTAAATTTGATAAGCTAACAACCTGTCAATGCCATGCTGACTAGATTCAACCACCGTGAGTATGGAAATAAAATTTAAACATCAGTACAGAGCCTGATGTAATTATGCACATCGTTACAATTTTAGACACTCAAATTTGCTGAACACTCGGGTACAGTAGTGAGCTGAACTTACCTGTTAACAAGATCATTGTGTCTGATTGTTAATTATATGGAAAGCAGTTATGAAGTGAGAGGTAAGACATGTTAGACAATACTGCCAATGTCCTCTTCCTGTAAATAATCTCTCTCGGTCTATTAATGTCTCTTAATCTCTGCTCCCAAACAGTAATGTTACAGCAACGTGAGCAACGTAATCACGGTGAAAGTCATAGACGAACGCAGAATCAAAGTAAGGGGCATCATCCTGATATCACAATTAATGGAAAGGTATCGACTGGTCCAAGTCTGATGGTTTACAAGTCTCAGAACAAAGCTTATCCCTCTGCAGGCCTTTGCCAGTGAACTGCAAACAAGTTTTACCTCAAAGTGGAAAACACAACCTCTTTAAAACCATCACATAATTACAAGCGCAAAACATGGTTAAGAATTTTAAGTAATGAAGGTGAAGATGCCCAGCTCAGACAAGATATTACTTTCAGTAATTCTGCTCTCACCTTGTTGAATGTTAAAATGTCCTTCTCCTCGTTCTCTGCGACTTCAAAGTCATAAAGAGCCTTGCACTTTGGTGTGACCTCTTGAAGGGGATGTATGACTTCGACGTGATTGGCTGGGAAGAAACCGGTCTGTCCGTTCACTTCGCCAACATACCAGTTGTCATCCAGTTTCTTTTTCAAGAATATGATGTCACCTTTGTTGAAAGACAAATCTCTGCAACAGAATATAGATAGGAACACATAAATTCAGCAATTTGTTTACTCTAAGAAGAAACAGGTTTAACTGGGAAAGCAGTTACAAAAAACAGAAAAGAGTAAAGTCAAGTGGCATAACATCTTTTAAGGGACAAAAATGCAGGCAATCTGAACTTGACAGATGCAAGGCCAAGCAAACTAACTTCAAGTAGATCTGCATTTTGTGACAACCTTCCACAATGACACCATGGGGTTGGATGTCCACAAAAACATAGGACTGTGTGCGTGTCAAATCATAAGCTCTACAAGTACACCTAAAAAAGGCATGTAACAACCCTAAAATTCTAAACACACTATTTTAGCAAGAAAGTAAGAGATACTTTGTAGAGTAGCAGGAAACTCATAATAAGGAAAGTGCTCCAACAAGTGGGCAAGCAACGGAACAACAGATTAAGACACATCAAGGATACAACTTTCCTCAGAACTCCACACTGTTAGCACATAGGAATGGCAGAATGAGAAGGAGAGGCTAGTCTGGCATTGTGCCAAACAAAATGGCTGATGAACATCACAAGCCCCCAATAAACCTTCACGTGTGAACACACTGTTTCGTCAGTATGTAGCATGATTTTCAGCGATCACACTGTTTCTGTACAAAAGTAACTTCTGATCGTAATACTTGACAACTCTCAGTCATTATCAGTTGTGCACATGCTCATGTGACAGGATGACTACGGATGCTTACACACTTGATCTTGGGTGGCTGATCACAATAAAGTCTGATCAACTGCTCAAAATCAATTTCCTTTCATGCAAGCTCTCTGGATCACCCTCAGATCTCAAGATGTTTGATCCACAGATGGGGCAATAGGAGGTATATAGGGCCTTGTACAATGAAGCAGTCAAGATGCTGAGAATGCTTGGCGATGTCAAGCTGTTACGAGATCACTGCGTCCTGTGAGCAGCACACACCTATATGTGTAGTGACATCGTCACAGCAACAGTTGTTTGTGCAGCCTGTTTCTTCCTACGTGTTTGATCACAAGTGCATGGTCTGATTCACTGCTGTGAATCCAGTGCAAATGAAAGAGTGAAAAACCATAGACCTCAAACGGTTGATCAGATTTATATCTGATCAAATGCTCGTGATCACTGACCAATCAAAACCATGCCCCCTTATTGTGTGTGTGAAATTGTTTCTCCACAACTCATTGGTGTGGATATTTACGAATGACTACACTGACCTTGCTAACACTTAAGCATTGTTTGACCTCACACAAAGTGTAACAAAACAAAGTTCTAGCACTGAACCAACTCTGTCTAGACTCCCTCCCAATTTGACTTCTGCTAGAGAGATGATGTGAACAGATGATAACAATACTGCACACTATGGGTAGATTAGCAGTTTTACACTTAATTAATGCATTTGCTGTGGAGAAGGTTTAACAGGTACAGGCAGCTCTTTTCAGAAGAATGTTAAAGAGATCTTTCAGACTACCCTCAAAAAATTACCACTTGTCAACAAACTCAGAGTGCAAAAAGTAAAAATTTTTGTTCACATTACAAGAAGCTAACCTATAATGCAAATTGGAGGTGCTCCCATCACCTTAGAACTATACTATTCTTGCCACCAACGGTCTTTCATCACAGCAAGACACACACACACACCACACGGGAGACCACAACAAGAACACATGTACAGGTACTGTCTCATGTTAAAGTCCTCCAGGAACAATTCCACAGTACGGGCTTTAACATTAATCTCTGTGGGATATTCCATGACTTTGGCATTGGTTGCCAAGCAACTACATAAGAAAGGTATTATTACTAAGTGTTCAAACTTCCTGACAGCTATGTGCTTGAGACTGTCACATGCACTTCATGAGCAGAAAATGAATGTAAACAAAGCTCCATCTACCCTCCTTACATCCAAACCCAAGGGGTACTAAATCATAAGAGAAATTCCTCCAATTATGTCAAAAGGAGAGACAAGGAGAAACATTGGACACTGGTGACTAGATGAGCCATAACAACGGGACTAAAACATTATTAAACTTCAGTTTCCAAGAGCTTTTAATGGCAGTGTGTGAGAGGACCCATGATGGGCTCCCCATGCAGATACAGTCTGATGGGGTCAGGACCGAACGTAAACGAACCGGTGAGATGTATAAACAACCTCGTGAAAAGTTATGTGATTCTAACATTCATCACAAGGGAATGTAGACTGGCAATTGAGCTGCTGTGACATGGGATGTTGTTGACGGGAGTGAAATCTTTTCATAGTTCTGGGAACTTCTCTCACTATTTCACTGTTGATAACAATAACAAGCTGACTGCACATTTAACACACTGCACTCAAGCATTTAACTTAAAAAATAAGGTCTGTCTCCTGCCTAATTAAAGCTGTTTTGCTTTCCACAGACTAGTCCAAACAAACCAGTCCCAAGGAATTCACAAAATATTGGAAATTTTAAACGTGATTAAGACCTGCAAAGTTTTGAAGAGGTTATTAAACTGAGAATCTTCTGAAGTGTTTTGAAATAATAAATGTATTTTTATTATTCTTAATAGAAACCACGCACACATCTGGTATTTCCATTCAAGGTACAGTAGCAACTTACTGACAGAAAATCCATACTTCTACTGTCTCATGGGAGGGATATCAATCGCAGATCCTGTGGTAGTAATAACGGTTAACCAACCGCCAAGATCAATACAACCTTACTGCAGCCAGAGGCTGATAGGAGGTAATTACCACAGATGGGAATTGGCAACTGATTCTTCTAGCCTCTAAAGATGATGATGATAATGATGATGATGGGTTTATGTATAAACCTCTGAGGAATTTGAAGCCTTCTTCAGAAGAAGCAATCAACTAATGAGGTACACAGACAGAAAGATAACTCTTCTACTAAAACAACAGGAACAAAACCCCAAATCCAAATCCAATCTTGCAAATGGCTGCTACTGTCACCTCAATTAGAAAAGACATTGCACTCCTATGTTTGGTAAATCTTCAGAAAATGTGCAATACTAAAGGTCTGAATAAGCTAGATTGACTGCCAAGTTTGATTGTATCCCAAGGTATTCCACGTTCAAGGGAATGGACACATGATATTACACACACCATGCAGGATGGAGGGGGGGGGGGGGGGGGGAGGAGGAGAGGTGGCACAAAGAAGATGCAGATAGGGGAGATCAGGAGAGCAACAGTAAAGAGCGAGTCATTGCACTGTAGCCACAAAGTGCGCTTCAAGGAGATTTAGCTTTAAAAAAATAAGGACTTTATTAAATATGATTTAGTCCTAGATTTAGTACATGTATGACTTTCTTTTCAACATAAATTCCATACTGTGCTTCAAACCACTGGACATGACTAGGAACAGATCTCTCGTTATAAATGGATGGAGTAACGGCACCTACTCACTCTGTAAAATATCTTGGTACATATAGGCAGATTTAGCACATAGGATGGCAGAATGGGAAGGAAGCACTTCAGTATCAGACTAGATGGCCTTAGAGGTGGTGCTCAAGGTTACCAGCACTCTTGAAATGGTAGATGAAGTGCAGTTGTTGTGTTGAGACAGGTAAGTGAGGAGTGACCTAACTTAGTTTGCACAACAGTGAAATACAGATAGTAATGACAGAGTATTGCAGAGTTCACAGTGAAGCCTAGTCACTGCATAGTAGGGTATTGAAGACAAATTTGGTGCAATGCAGTTGGTATGGTAGGACAGGTAAGTGAAGAGTGATGGAAATAAAGTTTGTGCTGCAGTGCAATACAGAAGATCAAGCACAGTTAATATATGACATGGTACAGTATTCCACAGTATAGCTGAACAATGAACCACAACAGAATAGAGTAAGGTATATTAGAAAAAATTCTCTTGTGAACAAGACATGACATATAGGTCTCTCACTGCAGCCCTGTGTACTATAAATGATACAGTCCTAAGATCTAACAATTATAGGTTTTTAGTAAACAGTTTGTGTGCTTCAACAGCTTGTTTCTTGGGAGCTTTGCAAGTATAGTTCACCAAAGTGGAGTTCAGAAGCAGAAAAAAAAATATCAGAAACAACAAAGTCAATTACTATACCTACATTATTGAACTTCAGAATAGTTCATCAAAATTCACTGCCAATTTGAATGCCAATAAGAAAACTTTTGTTTCTTCTGACAATGTGAACTGTGTAACATTTATAATTTTCTATAAAAAGGTCTCTTTGCTTATGTGAGAAGCCATCCATGCCTTTGTTAAGATGTGTGGTCTCATAGTAACTAGAGCAACAAAGAATATCAATGTCATAAATGTTATGAAACCACAATGACTCTCATTCATACTGTAAATAGAGGAGAAATCAAAGAATGAAAGAATGGAACACCTGCAACATTTGCAATGAATCAACAATGTTATCTTGTGTATGATCACAGTAATAAATCCCAGCCTGTTTACAACACAGTAATCAGCAGACCGCATCACCTGAAAATGAATAGAGTTTGTTGTTTCAAGGAAAGTCTGGAACTCAGAGCTGCTGAGGTGGTGCATGAAGCAGTGGCAGCTCCCTGCATGAAGGAAAGAAGTGAACCACAAACAACAAGAAAACAGCAGTTACCATTAGAACGGTGGATGAAAGAACTGAATGTATCCACTATCCATCACAAGATAGATGTAAACTGTCTTGGATATGCACTTGGATAAGGCATGCTTAGACATGAACAGTGTGCAAGTGCTGTTGGGGATTACTTATGACTAGATCAAAAAGATGGAAAAGAGAGGAGGGGAGGATAGGGGAGGGACAGAGAAAGGAATAGGGATAAGCCAGAGGAAAGGAGAAGAGGACAGTGAAATTGGGGAGACAGGGACAGAAGAGGAAAGGAAAGTTAGAGGAGAGCTAGCAGAGAGGAAAACTGGAAAGAAAAGCTAGAGAGACATGGAAGTAGAGAGGGACAGATCCTAAGCAACAGAACAGAGAAGGGGAGAGGGAGGGAGAAATGGAATGAGAAAAGAAAGAGACAGGAAAACTGGGACAGAGAGGCAGGCAAGAGGTAAGGGTAGAGTAGAAAAATAAGGGGAGAGAGAATGAAAGCGAGAGGAAAGGGAAACAGAAAAACAGCAGAGGAAGATGAGCAGATTTTTTGAGAGGAAGCAGTGAAGAAAGCAGAAGTATTGAGGGGTCTGTTTTATGAAACATATGTTCCAGAGAGATGAAGATGACTTTCAAAAAGTGCATCATAACCTGGATACCTGATACATCTACTTCCTCGTTAGTTTTGATAACCTCGTCCTGACCCTCACCACCTTACATTACACAGTACTTCTTCAGTATTTAGCATGATAAACGACATGTGCGACACTTCCACAGTAGGTAATGTAATGTTCACACCCACGCATATTTTGTGACCTCTCAATGTATGACTTGTGATCTTGTATTAGTTAACAGGGAAGGAGCAGGTGGATGGGCGCGGGGGACGGATATTAACAAACTATTTCATCTCAATGGCATAGTTAGTCATCGGAAGTCCCATCTTTCAATGCCATACAGCGCATTACGGCTGACGTACTAAAAACACAGACCAAATAAATCGCACTGCATGTAGTGTCGTCATCGATTCCTAAAACTAGGAATCGGGTATTGATTCTCCTACCTGTCCTTGTGCACCTGACCAAAATTGTGACTTAGTTGTTTACATTGGTATTTCCACAGTACTGTACATCACATTTGTGTGGAGGAATCTATACACTTGCCTGCCCGTTCTCATGAAAAGGACCACCTATTTTCCTTGAGAAAAAGAAGAAAATTCCATTTTGAGATTTTTGCTATGTATGGTAGGAAAAATTCAGCAATCTGACAGTGTGTTCACGCAGCAGGTGGGTCATTTTTCCACTATGAAGGAATAGGGTGCTTTCCAGATTCCAGGTACCCGGGTCACCCATGACAACACTAACTGCATGCATAAGATACAATTTCAGCCTCAGCTACTTAGCATGCAAGTTAAAAGATTTTTCACTTCCAAATATACAGAGCTGTTTCCTAGAAGAACTGAAACAGGTAGATGTCAAATGTTATCTCAGTAACACCACCCCTGGTACTGTACACAAATGAGGGAGTACACACCTAACAGACAAATAAAGACTGTACAATGTCCATGAGTCTTCCTTAAGGCTATGCCAAGCCTTGGTGTTGTCAGTTCTGTCTTTTTTTCCCTGATGCTATACATAGCATCTGGTATCTGATTTCAACAAGCAGATAAACAACATCAAACAAAGGAGCCGGCTTCAGCAATGTTGTTTTACAAAGTAGACCATACCTGAACTTGCAAATTTACAGCTGAAACTCCAGAGTCACATTTCTTATGAGCTTTTCTATAGGTTAAAGTTTCTCAAAATTAAGGAAGAATTTATCTTCTTAATTAAAAAAAATATATTAAAGAAAAAATATATCTCAATAGCATGTAGTCTGTACTCTAGTCTGTTGCTGAATCATGTGGCTATATATACATGGCAGTATGGCAATACTCTCTTGTTACATCATGCTACCTCCTGCATACCAAGCCCCTGCCCCCTTCCCCCCCCCCCCCTCGTTCCCTCTCCCCTTTCCTCCCAAGAACAAACAATGTTCATTGGACTTCTCAGCAGCAACACATTGCAGTCACCCATAAACTGGACTTGGAAGAAAGGGGAAGTGTTGTAAGAACTTTACCAAGACTGTTTCTGAAACACCACAGGAACTCTGATAAAAGTACAAAGTCAGGTAAAAGAAGAAACTGATAAATAACCACAAAAAAGAGAGTAAAACATTAGTGGACCAAATTAAAGTATGGATGCATGGACTTTCAAAAGAATGATTAACTGTCAAAAGACAAATTGCACACACACACACACACAAAACTTTTATTAAACTATTAAACAGTAGATCTTTTGTGTTGGATCCATTCTACAGTATGTTACATTCTGGAAGTATAGTCCTCCCTTAAGATACCTATCCCATGGTGAGGTTTACTAAAGGGGACCCTTAAAACCGTCTTCTGTTCTCCTTCCCACCTGAAAACAATTTAAGAGGTAATACCTTGAGAGATGGATGAGAATTTATTGCAAACATAACTGAACTAAAATTGGCATACTATAATTTAAGGTTGTAATAAGAAATTCATGTACACATTATGGCAAAATGCCAGTGACATTATACTGTAATAACAAAGTTTTGATTCCACGGCCAAGTATAGGCCTAGACCTATACATATGCCTGGACTGTAAAATAACACTGTATCTAATTCCAATGCCATAAATTCACTTCATGTTTACTTCCCTGAGTCCACAGCTGCTTTTGAAAACAGAGCAACCTCAGACCACTCAAAAGGTAAGTGCCTTCTCTAGGCAATAACAAAGAGAGGCAAATGATGCACGGGAACTTGAACACTACTTCTAGCTTGACTTTTCAATGAGCCTTGAACACCAAACCCTTCAATGACCAGCTGAGCTATCAGCTTTAAAGAGGTACTATATTAAAGGTAGAATACCTTCACGAGACAACTACATTGGCATCATTTCAGATTTTAAACAATAATGTACAGTATTACAGTACTAATAAATCATACTCCTGAAAAAAACAGCAATCAGACACTTTTGACCACAAACAAATTTAGTCAGTTCAACTTTCTACAATAAATTTGTGACCAGCCTTTAACATCTTGTGCAAACAACTTTGTTGTGGATATTTGTTGACTAAAAGTATTTCAGATCAAATACATTCGAAGGTTTTAGGGAAATGTCAGGAGAGACAAAGTGAATGAACAGCACAATGATATCAACTTTCTGTGACACATTCCAAGCCAAGTTTTTAGCAAAGTTAGCAAATTAATATTTAAAAATATATTAGGCATTTAGTGATATTCCAGATGCAGAAAAAGGTTCTTGTGGAGAATATGTCTGCCTGTTTTGATGCTTTTGCGCATCTAAATTAAGGGACTTACATTGAATGCACCTGACTGATTAAAGCAAAGCGAACATTTTACCACAGCCACAAACAGCAGTGTAAATTTCACTTTGCCAGGCAAAGGAAAACTGTCATCTAGTCAACATTATAACCACCAGTCAATTAAAAGCTGAAGGGATACCTTACAGGGTTGAGTTCCTGCAGCTTTCCAACACAGCAGCTTTAAAGCTGGCAGTTATTTTCAGGGCTCTGTATTTTTAGTGGTTGGCAGTTAATGGATACACTCTCATTCTGCAGGGCTTGTCAATTAAGCTAGATGGGGGTTTGAATTGACAGGCCTGAGAAGTTTCATTGGGCCTGAGATGAAACAGACCAATGTAAGAGTAGCATTGTTGATACCACAAAGGTTAGAGGATCAGGCTGAGAATCGGGGATAATAGGAGAGAGAGACGGCAAACAGTTTAAGGATTGTTCAGTTACAAGGAATATCTAACAACATTCAAACCATCAGTTTTGAAAAACTCCTTACAATGTCATAAATCTATGTTAGTCTATGCAAGTTTGACTACTCCTTCATAAAACAGTTTCTACTGTATAAGTGATAGTATGGCCATGCTGTAGCAAAATAAAACAGTCCACAAGGAAACTTGAAATACAAATAAGTCTACATCACAAAATACACACATTGTTGGTTCTATGGAAGGTACTTCAAAATTCAAATATTCCTTCAAGCTACAATGCTCATCGATAATGACCACAAAATGTTCCTGAGCTAAAGTTATTGAAAATTCCTCAAACATACTGGCCAGTTTCTGGGCTTCACGAACTGTTCTCATATGGCAAAGAGAAGTATCATTATTAGAAAAAAAAGTTTGCATTACAGAAAAGATGTGTGCTGGAAATGTTGGCAGAAACAGTAGTTAAAGATCTATACAGTATGTCACTATACTTGGATTGATCTGTCATTTTGGTAACAACACTGTACCTAGAATCTTTCACTAAGTACTGTACTTACCCTGTTTCTTTCCTATCGTAGCTGAATTTTGCTCTGGCAAATGGATGCAGTGGTTTGAATACCTATAGAAATAAAGTTAAAATAAAAATAAAGCAAGAAGTACAAAAGATTAACATCATCTTAACAACATAACCCCAAGCTGTATTTGTGAAATTGAGGAACCTTTTTTTTTCTTTGAACAGTGCTGGTTTTACTTTAGAAATAAATTTGACCAAAACAACTTGCATAAAATAGCCACACAAAGAAATTTAAGAAATATGCACAGTTTTTTATGTTTAGGCCTGTAGTTCAGGTTTTACACACAGGCATGATGGAATTGACTCTAACCCATAAGATTGATCCGTTGCAAAAGTGACATTCAACTTTTGCTTTTCCTTTGCAGAGAATCTGTTGAATAAGTATGATTCACCACGATTCAGCATTGTGCTGGGCACGTACTGTATATGGACAATGCACTGAGTGAAAATATTAGGGGTACATCTCAACTCTCCAGTCTGGGTATAAATTGATGACCGATGAGAGGTCTATTTAATATGAGTCAATAATAATTACACAAAATTCGATGATCTGCAAGATACTTTACTCAAGGGAGATTTTGAGTAGACAAGCTGCTGAGATCAGTGATGTCATACTGTTCACTATTAACACAGGCCAGGAAGCCAACAACTAGAGCTCTGCACTGTAAAGCTTTACTTATCATAGCAATCTGAAAGATTCAAACATCTACACCATGTCCCAGCAAGTACAGTAAACACATACAAATAACTCTCTGATACTCTACTGTTGGTCTTAAAGTGGCTCATTGAGTTGTTTCATGATATTCACTAAATTTTTCTAAAGCTGTCAAGTTTCCTTCACATGCTAATGCCAAATTGTGAAACTAGTACAATCTCAATGTTTCACATACAATAGACCATTAATGAGTGAGTAATTAATGATTTAATTTGGTTTCTGGAACTTTGTGACCAGACATTTTTCATATTTGTACTGTATTCATATGCACACACCCAGTACAAGCAACGGTCAAAAATTCAAAAATCTTGGACACTTTTTGTAACTATTGGATGTGAAACTTGACTTATCATGCTGAGTGTAAGTATTGTCATGTCTTTATAACCTTCACAATCACATCAATCTTTATTGATATCAACTCAATGAGCCTCTTTAAGTTTTAAGGGATTAATGAGTCCTGGATTTCTCTGGTCAATTTCTATCCAGCAGCTTCGTATGATGCATGTTTATGTCTAATTTCAGGGGAAAATAAGATGCAAAGGAAGATCAGGAGGAGGTCTTAAAGATAGATAAACAAGAACAAGAAAGTTTCAAAAACTCCATACACCTGGCACATAAGGGTGGCAGAATGGGAAGAATACACTAGTCCAGTATTAGAAGGCACTAGTCCAGTATTAGACTGAAGAGTCTAGAAGTGGTGTTTAAAGGGTGTCAACAGTTACCAGTACTCTTGGCAAAGTAGATAAGAGTGCATATGTTGTGTTGGGACAGGTAAGTGAGGAGTGAAGTAAATAAAAGGTTACTGGTACTCTTGACATGGCACACGGGAGTGCAGTCATTATATTAAGACAAGTGAGGAATAAAATAAATCAGTTAAGACAGTCTTTATCACAGTTTACAAACTAGCCAACTTCCTTCAAAAACAATCATTTGATTAACTCTACAATCATGTGATTGTGCCATTGAACTAATGACTGGTTTCATATACAAGGGAAACCTTACAAATCTAATCTAAGATCTTGGAGTAAGCTGTTGCTACCCACTGTAACATAGATGGCAACCAGACAGTAATGAGTCGTGCTCCACTTCACAGATATCTCCTAGCTCATGAACAACTGTGTGCACTCAAGCATGTGGGACATGCTGGCTGCATATGAGCCGCAGTGTGATGTTTGGTGTACCTAGCATTATGTTAGGTTAGATTTGTGAGCTTTCCCTAAGTGTATATGGTTACTGAAGGTAAACATGTATTCATTAACATCAACATCATAAGCTGCTTTCACAAATCAATAATAATACAAAAAAGCAAATTTTATTGTCTGAGGTTCTGGGTAAACATTTAGGCAACTCATCACTTAAAATACCTACAGCAGAAACAACCATCCCTTTAATTTGAAGATTTAAAACTGCATCCTTCTCTCATCCTATTTAAACATTTACACAATAAAACAGAACTTTTTAAGCTCTAAGTCCTTAGTCCTTTAATGAGCAGTTCGTCAAAGACAAGCAAAATAAACTGAAACTAGTTAAAATGTCCGATGGATTACTTTAGACACTATAACTTGCAAATAATGATACATGGTAAGGCCAGCATAACCAACTTACTGTTGTAGTCTGCAGCATTAGTGTACTTAGTACATCAGGCACAAGGATTCACCGTTCTTATTTCCCATGTTGCAGAGGCTAAGAGGGGAAAATAATCCTTTGGCACCTCAACATGTATGTAGCTGAGTGGTTTTCACTTGTCATAGCCTCAAGGCTCTTAATCTATCTAGCTTCATTCTGTAGTCAATGAAATTTGAATATTTATGAATTGCAAACAGAGTATTAAACAGGCAGCAGCAAAGAAAGTGAAGAATTAACAAAGGGTGGTTTGCATAAGGCTGAATGCAAAAGTAAATGAATTCTGATTTAGAAAATAGCAGAGAACACGGATGTCTGATTAATTGCTTGCCTATTACATGTGGGGATCTTCACATTTGGCTCAAACATCATACAAGAAAGAGAGAGGACAGAGGGACACTAAGTCTTCATGTGCTATAAGCCTCCCTCCAGCTAATGTAAAAAGAAATCGCCTAATCCTATTCACTTAAATCTATTCATCCTATTGACCCCATCTTACACATCTCTTCACAAATACTTTAGAGGGGGCTTACATGTAGAATCTTCACAAATTTCCATAAGTGGGAGAAGCCATTGCAAAGAGTAAACATGTATAGTACAAGGAGGGTACTGCGCATGAAAGTAAGACCAGAATGCAAGAAAGCCTTGTGGTTTTGATGATGTAACCTAGACCATCTGTTCACAGTAAAGTAAAAAAAAAAGTACTGTAGACTAGAGAAAAAGTACATTGACATTTACATTTATACTCAGGAAGTCCGTGACTCTGTCCCTTGCTCCCTTCATAGATGAAGTCTTAAAGCAAGAGCACGATGTCACAATGCATTATAATCAGCCAATGTATGGCCAAAAATTCAATACACTGCATTACCCAATGTCAATGTTTAGGAATCTATGGAAACACTATAATATACCACCAGCAGTTTAAACTTGCCAAAACTGCTAATTACTGACCACGACAATGTAAAAGGCATAAAGGTGGTGGTGGAGGGGAGTGGGAAAGATGAAGGAAGGCAGGGGGTGGGTAAGATTAGGCCTTGAGTTTTAGATTTTACAGGTATGCTACAAACCACATGCTGTATTACTAAACTGTTACCTGTGTTACTTGAGTTCCCACTCTTTACCTAGGAGCAAAACATCAATATCAACTTGCATGCCTCAAAATTCAAGGTATGAATTCAGCACTGTACATATGGCAGAATCTCTAAGGATGTAAATTCCTTTAGGAGAGGGGAACTCAGTTAGCCTACAGTAATAAAAGAATATTACGGAGCAGAAGACCAGATCTGGTCATTTAAACTGAACCATGATGTAAAGTCATTATATGTCAGAAAATATAGAGCAGGGCATACAGCAATTGAGCAGTGATGACATTAAAACAATTTCAGCAAGTCTTTCAATGACCAATTAACATTTACTTAAATTTGTCATTTCCAAAATTAATTTGCCCCTTGACTTTAAAGGACGCTACACTATGAGCAATTTGTGCTATTTGAATGCAAATTCATTCACTGCCATCATGATATTGTTTCAATTACTTCAATGATCATGTGAAGATGGTTGAAGCAGAAACTGATTTGGCTGTCTATGGGCTGGACTATGAAAGGGAGACAACAGATATCCCAGATACCAAAACTGTGGTTATGTGATGCCCAAAAAACGTCTGAAGCTCAACAGTTTCATCATGTGACAGGTAAGTTAGGAGGGGAAAAAAAACTAACATTCAACTGAAGAAGTTCATGACCTGGATTAGATACTGGGATCGATCAACCAGAACAGACTGCTACACATCACAAAGAGTGACAGAAATAAGCTGACCGGTCAGTATTTTGTTCCACACATTCTTGTAATTCAACGAGACATGCCTCAAGACAGATCACAGAATGCTTCCAGCATGTCACTGGTGTTGTCAGAGGGATATTCTTCCCAGTTTATTTTATGACTCTGGAGGCTACAACATGCAAAACACCTCCTCTGTCACGCACCCCCTTCAGGTGACCAGTGGGATACTTTTTCCAATTAAAAATATACCTCAGGTGAAAATTCTTCCAAAGTAGTTTTGAGACCCCAAAATAAAAACAAACCAAAGGGAGGTAGGTTTTGGGTCAGAATTTTGATACCAATTTTACTTACAGCTCACTGTTTTTCTAAAAGGATGTTATGAATAAACTCTTGATATGACAAATGGTTCTTTGGAAAAAGCCTTTGGCAAAAATCACACTCAAGATTTCAAGAGAAAAGACACAAACCATGGAAGGTGTTCCATCAGTCCCAGCAAAGCGAAACCTAGGGGAGACATCCTGCTTGTTGTGGTAAATGAATCAACTTTACCCCACTGAAACTTACAAAAGCCTGAATAAAGTAATATACAAAGATTAAGAAAGTGCCAGAGAAGACTTTCTTTTGTTTTCAGAAGATGTGGTTTGTCTGTTCAGGGGAATGATGAGCAAAGAGTTCCAGGAGTTTCCTTGCCAAATAAGGAAAGATCAGTAACACCTACAGAATTTCTCCATGAAAGGAAGTTCTTTCAAAATCAGAAATTGTCAAGCATTCATGAAGTGTATTCCTTGGTGAGCCACCTCAGGGAATTGCCATTTTCTAAATATTCCCTTTCTACGGCAGTTTCAACAACTTGCAGGTTTCATTTTTCAATTGAAGTTCTGCCACTAAAGAAAAGTTACATACAGCACATGAAGAATCACAATGCAGTGCTAGACACACTCTTTGTGATGTAAATTAACAGAAGAAGCATATTGCTTTACTTGAATGATTCACCGGTACTAATGGCACAGTAAATGGGAGTGCATTTGCTGTGTTGAGACAGGTAAGTGGCAAGTCATGTACATAATCAGTGTTTCATTATAACATTTCTTTTGTCGGAAGAGTACTTCATTATAACACTTAATGTGATGTGGGCAATGTATGACACCTTCATCTTTTCAACATCTGAACAAAAGTTACCTGGGTTGAACAAATCCAAAATGAAAACAAACTTTTTCGCAACATCATGATTGCCAAATAGATGGTTCTCGGACAAATCTCCCCCCCCCCCCACTTCCCCTGACAAATTCCCTGACAAACCACTGGACTACTTAACCCTAAACCCTTTCCCGGAAGGAACTGTCAGAGGGGAGTTGTCCGAGATGGAATTCTCTTGACTGGGAATTGTTCGGGAACGTTTGGGGGAGGTTGTCCGTGGGGGAATCTTGCAAGGGGAAAATTATCTGGTCGAGAAATAGACACCAGTTCAGAGAAAATTTTTGCATGATCCGTGTTTACAGTATATTGATATAAACTCTCCTTGAATATGATATTTTGTGGTGTAAATTAGTGTGATTTCTAACAAGAATAGAATAATAATTAGGCCAGAATTGAAATGTATGACATGACTGACTGGTAATAAATGTAATTTAGGATCTCACAGACTGAGTACCCAAAATACTTTGAATTGTTTCTACATAAACCCTGATATAAATGTGGTAAAACTATAAATTTTTCAACCTTTCTTTTTGAAACAATAAACCATTGACATTTCAGAAGGTGAGGTCAACCAATATAAACCACAAAGCAAAGCCAATGCTCCTTAATATCACTTTGACTCACAAATATTGAAGCTAATGAAGTGGAAATACATTTTTAATGCTGAAAATTGGGCCAAATGAACCAAAATCACACTTACAGGGTGATCAATTGGCACAGCATTTGGTCGACATAGAAACATTTTGTGCACAGCAGGAATTCATTACAATTGATCAAGTAGAAATGCAAAATAGAGGAAAGGACTGATGTATAATTCGAACTCAATATGCATCTGACTTTGACTAGCTTGGGACCATTAAGAGTACAAAGTAAATAGTGGAAACTGTCAGTATGCCTCATACACGTACAAAACACATTTCATGTACTGTGTTCTCGAGTGTGGTCAAGTACATACTGTGACTGTTAAAGACCGAGTGACATGTAGCTGGCTTCATTCAAAAGTAGCAGAGTAAAACTCCTGAATCACAATCCTTTGAAAGTGAGTTTATATTTCCATTTTTGAGCTACATGGCTTTTCAGAGTTTGATGAAAATGCAAAACATGATGTGGAGTATTGCACAGTGTCACTATTTCTTTTGTTAAGCCTATATTTATGGTCTATTAATGAATTACTTGGTTTCAAAATTTAAAATCATACAAAAGCTAAATCATACAAATCTCCTCTTTTACACCTTACAAATATCTGTCATGGTATTTCAAACTATTGGGAATGCAAAGTATACAAATAACTTGCATGAACTGAGTCAATCCAATGACAAAAATATTGTCCGTTGATGCAAAACAGCCATCCATGAATTAGGATAGAGGACTATACTTATATAAATTGGGATGACTACATTTTCCCTTCACATGTGAATTGCTCTGCTAGCGTACAGTAACTCTTAAACAGACAATAGTAATAAGAGTACATGTTACTATAGCCATGATCTCTATCACCTTAATTAACCCTCAGAACTCCTGCAGGTCAGATAAAAGAAAATGCCACATATAGCACTCACTACTAAAGTTGGAAACTCCATTTTGATAGAGACAGACTGCTAAAGACTAGACTAATGATTCCATGTCAAAGCCTGAAATATTGATTGGCTTGGGACTCTGGGGTTAAATAAATCACCAGCAAACTATGGTAGCTGGCTGGATTAAACTGTCTATCAGATCCTGGTATGGACACAATGAGGCTTTGTTACATAAACCAAAGACCCTAAATGGTGCCAGTTAATTAAATGAAACTGAAAGAGAAACAATGGACTATGCTCAATGGTGACATGAGACAACCACATCTACTGAAGCTGGGGCCAAAGACACAGTGTCTATAAATGAAAGGCTTGAATTGTATAGTATTGGAGTTAAGGCCTTAAAGGGAGACAGAGACAGGGCCTTAAAGAAAGACAGGGCCTTAAGAGGCCCTGGGTTTGTGCTGTCACTATTTGTAGAAGACTGCAGACAGAGTGACTGTGCTTAGCTGTAGAGTTTTTAGATCTGGGGAATTGAAAAGTGATTACTATAGCTGGGCAATTCTGATCCATGGTGAGACTATAATTTAGAGCTTCGACACATGGGACAATCAAAGACAATTTACTTTAAAATAGGAGGATAGGTAGTTACAAGACAGACATGATATAATTATTTCTGCATTCCTACTCCAAATCAGCCTGTACTGTTATAACCATGTGCCATACTCCCATACATGCAGTGTGAGAGAAGAACCTGGCAATACAAACCAAAGTTTGGCTAAATAGTCATTTCAATGGACAGGTAAGGATAGACAGACAGTTCAAGTTTGCAGTTTCCTCAATTAAAAATGTCTCCTGTTTATCACTGTGTTGGAACTCTTTATTTCTGTATGCCATATTGTAATGCCCATGCAGTTAGCATTACAATAAAGACAAAAAACATCAAAATACTGTACATAAGACAGTACTTCTGTTTTACTTATTACTGTTCTGTTTTACTTTTTCCCGATTAATGAATGCTAATTACTGAGGAATAAAGGTGATTCTCAATATCAAGCAAAATGTCCAGAGGACAATTTACTTTTTAAATATTAAAATATGACCAAACTCATCACGGGACCAGGTGGTTTGGTCCCCAGTGGGGTTCTAAGGGCAAAGTCCCGGATTAGGGGTCAAGGGATTGAATCCCCCTCAGAAATTTTGCACCTTATTGAACCCAACAAATGTGGCTCTTGTTGTTACATAAAACCAGCTAAAATAACATGTACCGATCCCAAGAACAATGATAGTAACTGTTAATTGTAATAGCCCCAAAATATATCCACACACTTCATGCAGTTAATGTTAGTGCAGTCAAAAAATTTCAACCACATAACATCTGCTACAAATGCCTATATAAGACAATTTCCCTGCACATGGGAACGTACAATTGAATTCATACAAAACTGTAAGTTGCAAATCCTCCAACATGAATCTGTGATACTGTCAGAAAAGTTTGCAGAGTGTCTCCTTCATCTTTAGTGTCCTGAATGGAATTAAAGCAGACGCATACGGTATGTACACTTTACTTGAGCATTGCCACTTCGCTACTAAAGGGGGTGATGAGTCACGCAGAATGTAATTTGTATTATACAAAGGTAGGTTTAATAGGCCATGTACCGTAGTACAAATGCTGACTACTGTGTAGCCTTTACCGATGATCTATGGCTAGAAGAATTGATTGCATGGTGCTTGTTTCAGACAAATAGTTAAGGCAAAAAAATTTCTGATCGCAGGTATTAAATCCTGTCTTGGAAAAATTAAATACACAAAGAAAAGTCCTCGACAAACTTTCTCAACAGTAAGAATGTATTTTCTCTTTATCACAAAAAAATATGAGATGATTTTTTTCTTTACTCTTTATTATTATTCATAAGACATATCAATTCATCATATGGTGTCTCTAACTCCTTGTTGAACACTTTGAAAGCCCTGGCACAACCATTGCTTGAGGGTGACGCTAATTAATAAACTACTAGATACAAACATTTTAGTCTATTCTATAGAAGAGGATGTACTAGAATTCACTAAGATGCATACGTAATGTAACTGTCACTATCTGCACTATGAACAAAATAATTTAGTTTAATGGAATTTGATCAATGGCACCACAATGTAACATCAAGACTAGGTTCATGGATGGACAGACACAGAGTAGGGACGTGTGGAGAAACACAATGCTTGCAAGAAAATAAACCCCAAAAAAAGGGAAAAGTAACAATGATACACCAAATCAGAACTAAAACTATTTCTTCTAGTTTACAGTCTTCTCCAGAAATGACAAATGTGTCAAAATGTGTATATTTAGTGAATGGTATCAGGTGTGAATATATGAGCCCCATAGGGCACAGTTGATAGTTAGTTAATGAGGTGTTACTTGATGGATATGCTTGTAAAGTGGCCCATAGGAGTAGTTAGGCTGGCAAAAACAGGGCGTCTATCACACCCAAAGGTCTTGAAGCCCAAAATTATTGTAATAAAATCATACTTCACAGCCTTTTCCACCCCATGAGGGAGATTACTGGAAGAGCAAAACTGCAAAAATATCCTAAAAACATAAAATGCTCTGCATGAACAAAAACATAAAATTTGAGATACAAGCAAATACCAAAACATGAATCAATTTTTTGTAAAATTATTTGACAGAACCTGCACTTGAAATGTAGTCCATAAACTTATATTCAATTTCAAACAGATTACATTTACACTATTGAGAAGGTAGCAGTCACTACTGCAAAATAAAACAGTATATCATCTACTGTACAAAGTGTTCCCTAACTTCTCTCTTTAAGAATCTACTTGCAAGAGTAACATTAGTCATAACAAGATTGCAACCAAAAAGAGTACCATTTTACTGCAGTTATGAGTATTTGAATTGGTTCAAAAATTTGGACCTGGGTACCTACAGTCGTCCATTGCGGTTCAGGTACACCCAGGCACCCGAAAATGGAACATCCATATGACTGCAAGTTCCTTGCAAAGGTCATAATACAACATTCTGTATCACACTGCCTATATACGAGCAGGACAATGAAGTGTTCTTGGTTAGGTATGCATGCTGAATCTTGTTGCAAATGCAATGTACATTAATAGAAATAACTTTTAAAGGTTTGGACAGTGTTTTTAAGACTGGGGCCAGACATCAATGTTGCTTGATAGACAGTCTGCGGAATATTACGGCTTCAACTTAGAGTACCTTCCAACTCCATAAAAACCTGTTTGTGAGGTGAATAACCTATAGCTTTGAATATGACACTTGCTTTGTCTCAATGATGTATGGTTTTCCAACACCACTCAATGTCTCACAGTGGATTTCAGTTTTCCAATCATCCACAGTAAACTTGGTAAAACCAACAAAATTTCTCTGAGAGGATGGCTATACTGTATATTAAATACATATGCTACTATGCTACCTTATTCAGGTTGATAACAAGTGACCTATTCCCTTATGTAACAATATGTCTCAGAGCACCAAATTTGTTTTGATATAAAGATTCATATTATTTCTTCACATTCTGATAAGACTGATGGGAGAATATACCATGTATGTGTCATAACAAAATGGAATCTACTGCATCACAGACCCGTGACATTTTTGTAAAAAATTGAAGTATCTTGATGATTCCTCCTTGACCAACTAGATTTTCAAATGAGAGAATCCTTAAGCAGAGGGAATGTGTTTGTAAGAAAGTGAACCAAATGTGAGTAAGAGAAAAAGAAAATATGGAAGAACAGCCAGAGGAGAATTGTGGGGAATGAGCAGAGCAATTAGTTTTATCACCTATGCCTAGTCGTTAGACTCGTTACAAGTGCCTCATTGGAAAGCACAACACTCACAAGTTCTGTAGACCTGTAAGGTAACACATCACCCATATTCACATTCCTATCCAGTGTCAAAATTTTTATTTCTGCAGCATGCACAGATCTACCCTATCACAGTTAGAACTCCCTTGCTTTCTCACTCCTGTTCACCCTTCTACCTTTAAATCAATGGGGGGAGGGAAGAATACAAAGATGACATAATTGTAATGTTTATCGTCCAAAGGCACAGTTGTCATACAACTAGCCTTCAGATCATATTTCATAACTGTCTCAAGATTAGAAGTTACCACCCTCTGAGATATTTACAACCATTTTCTTTTTAATCATCACATTCTACTACAGCCTTTGACATCAACCTCTTGAGGTATTAGGTACTAACTGCATACCACAGTTCTGTTTAATCTGTGAACTAGCATCAGAGGCACTTAACATACACCTGCCCTTAGGGACCGATGTTTGTTAAATCTTCATACTGTCTGCTTACTTACAGTATGTCAGTAATATGATATTGATAGAGTCATAACTACACAGAAGCTTTTTTGAGAAATAGACTAGACTGACATACTGACACTCAATAATGCCTCATAACACGAACCTGAAACTACTGATCACTAACATATGGAGCAGAACCAAATGTTGAGGTTTAGTGCTCACTAAATTAATCTTTCATATACTTAAAAAAATGTAACAAACCATAATTTTCTTCTTTGTGAATTCTAAGCATTTCCAAAAGCAGTGTGTTCAGCAGTGGTCACAACATTTGAGAAAATCACTTGTTTGTAACAGACCAGATACTGTGGGGTCTGTAAAATACCAAATTTGCAGATTTTACTCAGAATATATCTTGAATGTAATATTATACAGTGAATTTGTATTGTGAGAAGCATAAACTCACATGTGCCAATATTGAAAGCAATGTCTAGTGGCAAGCAACCTCGAAAATAAAGTTTGTTATAGAGCTGTGCATGAGTGGTGTAATTTTTAACAGGGCAGACTTGATTTTGTAAGGATAAACACATGCTTGTTGATTGGAAGGATAAACACATATTGCTTGTTGGTTATCCATTGGACTACAAATTTCAACACTTTTAAAACGTGTAATAAAG
Source organism: Stichopus chloronotus (assembly GCA_021234535.1). NCBI lineage: Eukaryota > Metazoa > Echinodermata > Holothuroidea > Aspidochirotida > Stichopodidae > Stichopus > Stichopus chloronotus. The sequence continues at coordinate 14,473,946 of CM037834.1, forward strand.
AACATGCTATACATGGCCTACATAGTAGTTGTCATTGAATGAAGAAGGAATAAGGTTTGCCAAGGATGGAGGGAGTGAGAGGAGACAATGAGAGGGGAAGAGGCAGTGGGATTGGGGGGACTCATAAAGATCAACCTCATCCATTGTGATGATGACATGAGAGAAGACACATTCTCTATTTTGGCTGTCATTTTCTCCGGCTCATACAACATGTAAAGAAGGAAACGTAAGAGCAAGAGGCTAATACCCTCAGTCCATTGAAATGTTTCAGCCAGATTTCTCAAAACCTCTTCTGAATGGCACAACATAAAACTCTTTGAGCATACAAAACTCTTTACAGTCTAAATGAAACACTTAGTTTACTGACTACAGATGTCCCTAAAAGGGTTAGACCATTTTCAAAAGAGTTCCCAGGTTAACCCTCTATTCAGAGAGAGACACCTACAAAAGGAGACATTTAGTTAGAACTGTAACTTGGTAAAATAGCAAACTCACTGTGGCGTAGGAGATCTTTCAGCTTAGGTGATATCTGTAGGGCTTTTAGGTGAGTCAGTCCATTGTGATTATGGTTAATTTCAAGGACACCGACACTTCATTCTAACCTGAGTTGCAAAATTTGCTTGAAACTATTATGCACAAAGCACTACAAACCATCAGCTCTGCACTTGTCAGCAACCGCCAACATAGAACTGATGGAAAGATTACACCCTAACACAGCCAGAAATGATAAACTCTTCATTATTCAGTGTATTTAAGGCAAGATAGGATACGGAACTTCTAAAAACTGATAGCAATCACCACGGCGGTGAAAATAAGGGGGAACCAGAGGTCGATTGACACCCACTGCCTATTAAACAGTGCCCTCTAAGATCCACAAACGAATGTTACCAGATGCCACTTTGTGAGAAAAGTGGCACATGTCAGGATGTCGCTTACTGGATAGATGCTTCCTTACGTGTGCAGCTGCAAACCAAAAGTGAAGTTTTCCGAGGTGAACCACTCTGTATAGACTTCTTGCTAACATGAAATAATAAATGCTACACAGAAAAAGTAATGATATTGACTATATGCAGGCCTTGGATTTACTGTATGTCAATATCTTACCCAAACGAATTAAGGCACACCAAAAGTTGCAACTCCGATGGCAAAAGGTGGTAGTTTAAATCATTTTTTCTTGCTTTGACTTTTCCACATATTAATCTAGTTTTTCATATGAAGTCCAATCTCGTATCTTATACCTGACTGAGGCTTGTATCCCATAAATCCTGGCTATGGCCTATGGCTTTAGATCTGCAATGGCTTGTGCCTGGCTACAACTGGTATCATGCTGCATATGGCATATGTGTGACTACCACTGGTAACCTTCTACAGCCTGCATCCTGATGAAGTAGTGAAGGGGTATGGTTGATAATCTTGCTTCATGTTGAAACCTAAGCTGTAGCTTGTACCTGACTACAATTTGGATCCTACTACAAAGCACATATATCCATCCATGGCTCTATATCTTGCTATTCTTTAGACAATACTATTTGTGTCTGGCTAACATTTTATCCAGCGCTACTGTGCTACTGTATGCCTCATGCTTGGCTATAGCCACTATCTTTCGACAGCTTGTATCTACAGTGGCTGAAGAGAGAAAAATAACTGGCTTTGGTTCATATCTGGCCACTGCAATGCTATTCTGCTATAGATAATATCCATACCGTAGCTCATATGTGGATACAACTTTTATCTTGATATGGTTTTTATCTCATTGCAGTTTCTACTCTAACCAGCAACTGTACCATACGGTTTGTATCAAAATTGATGTATCAAAGGCTAGCATGCTACATCAAGCTACACCACAAAACAATCCACAATTACTCTACCATGTGGCTAAGGCTTGTCATCACCAAGGGCAGTGGTGTACAGTGTCATGGTTGGCATTGATTGCAATTAATAGTTTGTCCTACAGAATAAGAGTAAGTCTTACTTGAATGCCTGTTAATTTTACTGCATGTATTTAGTTTTACTTCCTTTCAAATAAGATACTAATAGTGACTTCTGGGGTCTCTTTTTTTTCAATTCACAGTGTCCACAGTCAGTTTATGCAATACCAAAGGAAACATGCAAGTATAAAAGCAGAAATTGAATGCAAAGTTTTCTCATACTCCAAATGTAAGATTAACTAACAAAATTATGCACATGGTGCCAACTTGGTTGAAGAATACTGTCTGTTCAAGAGAGAGGCTGAATTCTTTTCTATGCACACCATGGGCCGAAAAGGGTTGTTTGAGGGTTGTTTGCTCATTTCAGCAGGTGTCACAGCTGCAGCTGCTGTGAGTGCAGTGTCAAGAATGGCCAAGAAGGGAGAAGTACTGTTTTGATTTTTGAAGGTAATAACAGTTAACTAACAATTGTTAAATCCCATCTGCCACTCCTAGCTGTCAAAGTATTCCATTCATTGATAGTGTCACAAAGGAAAATTGTTCCAGAGGATTCACAAGTCTGTCCTGTGAATGCATAGTGTGTGAGTAAAAATGCACCACCTGAGCCAAGACCACAGCCCACCTGCCATTAAGTCTTCATTGTAGTGTTTACACTAGACAAGTTAACATGGGGTCTGGCAGTTTGTGAGGAGGCTTTCTTATCTCAATGCAGCTTCCCTGATTAAAACTTTTTAAGCTTGTTTGTGTACAAAACAAACTAGAGCAGATGCCTTGACACAGGCTGACATTTGTGAATAGGACTACTTTTTGAAGTAGAAAGAGGCTATCTAAGGTACTACTGCAGTCTACAGCACTTTTTTATACTGTGCTGTACTCATATAGTAACTACTGAAGGCATTAATTCGAGGTAAACATCAGACCCTGTTGTAGGAGCATCTGCCTCTAACCATAAAGACATAATGAGTGATGCATCATAATGATTTTTTACATTTTTTGGTGGCTGTGAGGACATCGTCTGATAAACATCCTACTAATAAAACTGGGAATTCTCCATCACTTACTTTATGCTGCTACAGTAAGATTCCCATTTCCACATCCAGGTCAAATTCATTCATAATGTGTAACTTCTTGCATGCAAGTTAGCAAGTGTGTAGCATGCATACAGTAAAAAAGACAGGTCTGCAAATTTTGCAGTAAAAAGAACATCACTGTAAAAATGATTTCTTGAGGATATGTTTTGTGATCAAAACCCCACAAATGATCTGGTTTGGTTATTTATGAATGCCTCACTTACCTGTCTCAGCATAACAAACAGTGGCAATGTTAAATTTTACCAGCTTACTCTAGGCAGGGTAGACTGAAGTGCATTTGTTATGCTGAGAGAGTAAGTGAGGAGTGAAACAAATTCTGGTACTAGTAATTCTCTTCATACTTGGTAATATATAACTAATGCAATCAGAGAATCTTTTTTTTTCTAAGATAGTCATATTGTTGACAACCAACCATGACATGAGGAACATTTTTAAAAGCAAAGATGACCTCACATTGAAACTGGCAAAATAAACTGGAGCACGGGTGATGGCAATGAATGTTGAAGGCAACAACTCACAGCATTGATGTTTTCCAAGTATACCACCTTCTGGGCTTTGCAATGATTGTGGCAAACTTTCACGTTTGTATGTCAGGCCACTTTTCTTTCTAGATATCTTCATTTCATGTGGACAAAAAAGTTTTCTGACTAATTAAATGTTTGGGAGCTAAAGTAGCCCAGGCAATTGGTCACTTAAGGTAGTAGAATGAAAAGGAAGAGTAAAGGAAGATGCTACATAACAAACAGCACTCAGATGTTTAATAAGTGGCTTTAAAGTCTACACAAACCCACGAGCAAGTCCAACCCTCCCCCCTCCCTGGTAACAAACACACACATAAAGCAAAACAAAACCAAAATTGATAATTAGTATCGCACACTTGGGATGAAGTTAATATGGTCCTTCAGTACTTGTTCCATCAGTTAACATACCTAATACCATTTGACAGGATGACTTATTGCTTGCTTTCTGACATTTCAGTCTATTTTTCTACAACAATGTTACCCTGTGAGAGGATTGGATGATTTAAAATCCTGATGATCCTGTCACTTCATATTGCATGGGATATTATTTTATTGATAATCCTGCAGGTCTACACAAATGTTTCACCTCATCAACTTCAACTTTCAAGCACTGAAGGGATGGGAATTTTTTAAAGGCCATGTGACATATAGAAAAGAGCTGGCTGTTTTCAAAAGTTGCAGAGTGTAGGCGTAAATGAAAATCTGTTGTAATTGTGCTTCTATCTATTACCGTTTTTGAGATATGGCTTTTCAAAGGTTGATGAAAATGTAAACATGATGACATGGAGTGTTGTAATGCCAGTATTTTTCTTTTCTTAGGCCTACATTTATTAACTCTTTAACTACTGGGTTTCACATTGGTAAATGATATCAATATTTGTGAAAATACATGCTGCCAAAACAAAACCCTATGGACAAGGACAATGGTTCTTGATCAACTATCAATTGTTCTTGACATAAATGTTACAGTAAGTAAACAAATGATAACATAAAGTGCATCATGTGAGTCCCTCTCTTAACATCATAAATTTGCATAGTGCATACAGTACATAGCCGATGCCCATTCATCATGCAGGCATAAGACAGGAACTTGCCTTTGAAATTGTCAATATTTCATGGATTTTGAATTGATGGAATACGTGGCTACTTTTAACATTTTTACTGGTTAATGCAACCAATATCCCAAATGTCATTTTTATGGTGTGCAATCTTTAAAGCTGTATTATTCCTACACAGTATGATACTGTAAACCTCAGAGCTCATTGCAACACACACACAAACACACACATACTATAAAGCTGCCCCTTCTCCCAATCAATTATCTGTGAAAGTCAAGACTTAAAAAAAAACATTTGAAATCAACAGTAGAGGGATAATTGTACATTCATATTTCATAAATTCCACAGAAAGGTTTAACAGGCTCCTACCCTTGTGCAGCTGTTTGTTTAACACTTGAGACCCCACACTGACAGAGAAAAACTTCAGCATTTTGTACTTCCAAGAGACTCAAAAGTGAAAAGTCATAAAGCATATCCAACAGAAGTTTAAAGGTGAGACATGACAGAATGTCTCTGTGTGCTGAGAGCTGAGGTTTGTTTGTTGGCATTAACCATATTGTTCTATGAAACATAACGTTTTATCACTGTGTTCATATTTTGTCTGGCAACATACCAAGTATTCATGGGGCCCTGCAATAATTCTAGTGACTATCAAACATTAATCTAATGTCAAGTGAACAGCCTGAACATTAAAACCATGTTATACTGTACAGTGAGTGTATGGTCACTTGCACAGTACATAATTTCAATCTGTGCAGTGTGATACTGCAGATCATAAAACTTCAATTTTTTATAAGGCCACCCTCATTGCTGAGAAATAGTTCGTGTTTACCATACAACAAAATACTCACCATTGAATACATAGTTTAAAGTAAACACATCTGAATATTAAAAAAAAAAATGCACAAATGCATTGTGGTTTCAATGATTTCATTTCGAAGATTTTTATGAGTCAGGTATGTGATGACTGATATGTTTATCACGTCTCAACATGCACAACTACATATTACAGTTACAGTAATGAAACACCTACACATAACATAATGAGATCATATCTTTCAGGCTTCCTTCCTTTGGATATCATGTTCACTAGGTTGTCACAATTTGACCCCGTTTGACTCCAAATGACCTTTGACCTTCACCAAAAACATAAGAGTTCTTTTACTCAATGTGGTACACCTACATACTAAATATGAGTTTTGCTGAGGCTCCCTTTCTTGAGATATCGTGTTTACGAGGTTTTACAATTTGACCCCCATTGATCCTAAACCACCTTTGACCTCTACAAAGAACAATAGGGTTCTCCCACTCAATGTGGCACACCTACATACTAAATTAAGATCCGCCGAAGCTTCCCCTCTTGACATGTCATGTTTACGAGGAAAGGCATCACAAACATACATACATACACACACACATATACATACACACAAACGTATGCATGATTACAAAGGCTACAATTATCATCACAACCAAAAAGCACCTCTCAAGACAACTTGAAAAGCAATACTTAACTTGAAAAATGCAATAATTAAACATTTACACATAGACTCAGTACAGAACAGTTAGAGTGGAATAATATGTGGAGACAGGTAAGTATGATTATGAAGTGAAGTTTTATTGATATTGACCGCTTTGGCTCACTGTCTCACAGTAACCACAAATTGCATGTTTTACAGTTTGTGTCATGCTGTACTTGTGCAGTTCACAGTCCTTTGTTCATTTTGAAACACAAATTTAGGTGTGTATGGCCTCAAATCTAGTCAGCATTCACAACTACCTAATACGGTGTCACAAACGCATATGAATGACATCATTATTACATGAAATGACCGAATTCTTGAGAGGCATTTTGAAATGCGAACATTTTCGTACAATTTAAAAACATCTGAGAAGAGAGAAATTTACCAAAGTACATCTAAATTTCTCTCTGGCATTTCATGAAACACAATTTTTAGAACAACAATGTGACTTTAAACCTAGTCTTTACCTAAAATATGTAGATGATGTATTTTGTGTTTTTGACTCTATGGAATATTTTTCTAAATTCCTAGACATGCTCAACAGATGACATCAAAGCATCAAATTTACTCATGAAATTGGTCCGACAGAGTTACCTTTTCTAGATACGCAAGTTTTTCTCATAGATGGTGATTGTTGCACCAGTGTATACAGAAAGGCTACAAATACTAATGCTATTCTCAACTTTTGTGCTATTCGTCCTCAGGCTTGGAAACTGGGACTACTCGGAGTCTCGGATGCTTTTTAAATAGTGCTTTCATTGTCTGTATTGATTGGTCTTTATTCCATGATGAAATTCTCAACCTCAAAAAGATCTTTTCTAGGAATGGTTATCCCCACTGTGTTTTTGATGATGGTGTTCTAAAATTCCTCCACAAAAAGTTACTCTGCCAAAATACTGTAATCACAAGTCAGATGCAGATAAGGATTACACATTTTAACACCTCTGAATGTGTTATAAGTATTCCTTTTGTTGGTCATGCATCCTTAATTCTAAGGAAGTCTCTGTCTACTGTACGAAATTTAAAGATCTTAACAAAAATGCCATATTGTGTTCAAAACATTTAAGTAGGCGACTACTCTTCTCTGAAAGATCGTACTTCTTTTGGTCTGAAGGCAAATGTCATTTACTCATTCAAAGGTTCTTGCGATAAGAATGTTCCTTATATTGGTAAAACCAAAGGACATTTGCCTGTGAGGATTAAAGAGCACTTGAAGGGTACTTCACCCATCCATGACCACATTCTCAGCTGTAAGAAGTGTAGAGGTTGCACTAGTGATTTGTTCACCGTTTTAGCATCTGGCAACTCTGACTTCAGAATTATGATCAAAGATGCATTGTTAATCAAGGAATACAGACCTACACTTAATGTGCAATTACTACAGCATGGCTCATCAAATAATTTATGTTTTCTGACTCTATTTGTAACTGTCTACTGAACAATACCACTGTCTAAAGTTGTTTTCTTTGTAAATATTGTACCTTTGTATGATTCAAACTTTGTGTATGTATTGCCTGAAGAGGAAGATGTGACATCTTCGAAACCGTTTGCATCTCAAAATGCCTCTCAGGGACTTTCTTGTCTGTATCTGCTCATTTTAAGATTTGGTGTTACAACCGTACAACTCTTCCAAAGTTCAACAACAGAATTATGAGTAATCTTAACACAACATGTGCAGTACTGTATATGTAGAGACAAGCACAAAATGAACCAGAGAGACAAGCAAGACATGAATGGGAGAGGCAAAACCAACATGAACCAGGGGATGCACAACACAAGTCACCACACAGCCAAAAGTAAAAAAATAAAAATAAAAATAAAAAAAAAATTCAGATGGATTCCACTGTTGATTCATAAATTTTTGCATCATATAGTACATTACTGTTCATGCTCAACAGGGTCAGCCTTTACGGCTTTTACCTGTACTTTCAATGGTTTCAACTGCGAGGTAACTCTTTATCAAGGTTCCTGCACTTTCTAGGGAGTCAATTTTCCATGACCTTCCAGGAACCAAATAAAGAATTTCCATGACATTCATCCTGACATCCCACATTTTAGTTTTCAGTTATAACAGCAAGAGCCAAGGCAACATGAGGTTGACATTAAATGTGAGCATACATTTTGTTACTACAGGTGAAAAGAAACAATGTCACTTTGTGAAAAGTTACATGACTTTTCCAGGACTTTGCACAACTTTCCTGACTCCCAAAATTTTTCGGCCATGAAATTATTTTCCACATTGTCATGACTGTCCAGGTTTTCCATGATGGCAGGAACCATGAAAGAATGACAAAATACAGTGTATCCTTCTTTTAATCAACTGTAAGAACAGCCAAACATCCTAAAGCATTTTTCGTGTAGCTGGAACTACTGTAAATAAAATATTGTAGACAGTTAAGTAAAAGACACTAGAAGTAAAGTGACCTTTAATGGAAAAGTAAGAAGGAAAGTTGGCAATTTCAGTTTGTCACTGATACCAACTTTGAGGAGGACTTTGCAAATTTGTTACTGATGAGACTTACGTTGGAAGGAGGGCTCTTCACACCAGCTGATGAAGAGTTGGCATGTGCTTCTGTGGTGCTGGTCCCTGGTGGTTTCACCAGACCATCTAGTATCCTCACCAGGAGGATGTTGGTAGGGAGCTCTTTGACATCAGTCACAGGAACTGGTTCGCGACACTCTGGGCAACGCAGATCCTTGTTGGTCTTCAAAATTGTTGCAAGGCATCTTACACAGAACGTGTGCTGACATGGAAGTATCCGGCTGCTTGCATCAAGCCTCTCCAAACAGACTGAACATTCCAAAAGGTCAAAGATTGACTCCATGGTAACCGGCCCCACCACGTGTGAGGCCTTTCCTTTATCTATTCCAGACTTTGTGGATACCAGAACTGCTGTTGGGTTACTTCCTTTTACTTAACTACCTTCCTGTCAAAGCAAAAAAAGATTACAGTTAATTGCCAATTTAACAAGATCTCTTTTGATTGGCACAGTATCATAAGCAGTACTATGAACTGCCTTTATATACATGAAGAAACATCTGTAAATATCAATTTCACTTGTAAGATTGCCAGTTTTCTTTCACAGTAACACTGAGCATGTTCACTAAGTCCAAAGCTTGTTCACTATATGTAGGAATGTAGATAATTAAATATGAAGAATTTGAGGAATTTAGCTGAACATTTACTACATTACAAAGGATTCTAGATGTATGTCTTGTCTCTCGTTAACATTCCACGCTTGATGTGGTACTCAGTGAGAGTAAGACTGGGCTACAGTACAATCTTCTTCACCCTGAGTCTCACCTTCCGAGTTAACTTTCATGTTAGTCCTATTGCAAATACTATTGACAGAGCTAGGCCCAACTCATTGTTTTGCTATTTTATGTTAGGTTAGATGTAAGACCAATTATGATGACACCATTGGTTGGTGCTACATCACCATATCACCAGCACATTTGCCTACAACACATTGAACAGCTGTGCAAAACAGTTGCTATTCACGGTTTTTTGGACATAGTGCCAACAACCAACCAGAGTTACACTGTGGCATCTGTTATTGCACCTGTTTTTTTTACAAACATGAACTGCCCTATTGCCTAGTGAGGGGATTCTGTTTGCAATAACCTGCTGAATTCCATTCAGCTCATGAAAATGGTAGTTACGATTGGTGAGGTGTTTCACCGGCGTCATAAGTCCTGATCATGCTCTGCAAAGTGGGATCTGAAAAACTACCTTGACTTCATGACTCGGCTTAAAATGGTTGCCGCAAGGCGCATGTCAGAGAGTAGCTTTGAATGACTTTCTTTGAGAAGCAGCTGTAAGCAGTTCCAGTAAATAACAAGTTTAAGGTAGAAATGTGAACATCAATACAGCAAATATTTTCACCTATGTTTCGAGAACAACAAGGAGCTAACATACTGTTTTGTAGGACCTTTAACTGCTGTTGGTAACACAAGTGACCAGTTGTTTAACGTACTTATACTTGCAACCTATACAGCCGTTACATACAGTACTCTTCTATTTTGGCCTGGAGCAATTTTGTGCAGTTTAAAATTGACACATAGACCAATACTGGAGGCGCTGCTGGTTAACAGGTAGCAAAGGCGGTACGAATGTAGACTCTGTGAGTAAAAGAGACATCAACAAGGGTATCACACAACTAAAACAGTTTATTATTGGGTCTATGTCTACTTTTTAATCTTTGACTTTTTTTCTGTTGTTTTTTTTTCCTTCTGTGGAGAGGAACTGTGAAAACCTGTGGAGGAAACAAGAGAAATTAAACCTGCAAAGAAAAGAGGTTACGAGAGGATTTGAACCAAGGACATTGAGATAACAGTTGCATCATAAGTCCTAAGCATAACCCACCACAATACGAGAGCGAATTTTGTTGCTGGGTGTTAGATCCTATAATATACATGTATATACCCTAACTCTTTAATATATACGCTATTGCTAACAGTATTACCAGTGCTCAGGCAAGCATATCAGTTTATTGTGTGCATGTGGTCACTGATTCTAAATTCCAGCCAAAAAGGATTTCACGACATTGAATACTTTTGAACACCAAATGTGCTAGTCCAATGATAAACAGCATAACTGAGCCTACAGAGGCTGGTTTCACCTATGTCACATGATAGTGCGTGTCTTTAATTTTGAAGGGCAAGTATAGAATTTGTCGTGCTTCTCTTTGATTCTGAAGGGCAAGCAAGCACTTTGTCAAAATAGCAGTGGTGCAAATATGCGGTAAATACTGCCTATGCTTAGGCCTAATGTATATTTTCTGTCAATGTTTGCCAGTATCACTTGTGTGATATCACAATACATAACAGTACACCCCTCACAGCTAGGCCTATGGGCCCTACATCGTATGGATGATGGAGTATGGTATTGGTAATTTTCCTACTGTTCTGTAAGTACTAGTGGGACGACGTGGACGGCTAGTGGTACTTTTCAAAGTTAGGTGCAACGTTGGTACTTATGCTAGGCCTTTATCTGAGTCTGGTACTATAGTAGAGGCCCTAAGCATAGGCCGTGGTCTACCGTGCCATGGCACTCCAGTACAATAGGACTGGAGACTTGTCCAGAATACGTACGGTTAGTAGTAACTAGTACCAAATGGCGATGGGTTCGCAAAGTTCGAATGACACTGACCGGCCTTACACTGTTTGCCAGACACAACAGTGACGAATACATCTTGACAGAACTCTTTCAATGGAAATTGACTATTACCTAATAATAAAACTCACAGAATACTTTAAGGGACAGAATTTCCAAACGCTACGGAGCCATTCAACGATTCGTGGTAATGATCTCGATTGAACTTATTGGTTGGTGGTCCCATATACTGACTGCATCCGTTGTACGGTGAATATAGTGCACTGCCGTTATCCTATGCGTGCGTGCAGCACTTGGCAAATTACCTAAAAACTTACTGTTGACACACGTTTACACATTGTATACGTTGTTGTACGTGAGTGTTGTCATTTCTGTTCAAGATCCTGACCAGAAGTGGCAACCGTAAACATGCTGTTGGTTTCTGAGAAATCGGGCTGAATATGGCTCAACAGTATTATTGTGCCATAAAAACGCCAAGAACGAAGTCTTCCATATATGGTAGATGAGTAAGATTGCCAAGAATTTGGTTTTTCCTGAAATTTTTACCTGAAGGTTAACTGCAAGAAAGACACCCAAGCATGCCGGAGTGACTCAAAACTGTAATTTTGTACTTCATGCAGTATACTCAGTGGAACACTCAAGGTCTATCATACAATGTTCAAACATTTACTTTGTTGCAGAAATAATTGGTTATATACGGTGTATCTCTTTTTGTGGTACTGGTGACGTCGACATTGAGTACTCTATACAAAATGAATTTTGAAATGAAAGTTGCAATGTACTACAACGCAATGTCTATGAAGTAACCTTCAGTCAATCACCGTACCAAAAAAGAGCAAAGAAAGACAATAATTATCACAATAACGATGTAAAAAATGGTTTCTTTTCATTAATTCTAACATTGTAGGCCTACTATACAACCTTCATCTAAGACATTTTGGTCCCAAATTTTGGTAGGCTAAAGTCTGCAAACTTTTAGTCCATACTTAAGCAGAAACTTAAACACATATTCAGTCACATATTCGCTTTGAAGTTCCGTCAAAAATGATAAATAATTGTTTTTTACATTGTTTGAGGAATACACAATTGTAGGTCACTTTATACATTTAAATCGAATCGCGTCTGCACGCTCAGAACGCAGTGATCAACTCATTACAGGCCTTACTGATCGACTCATGATTACTTAAGTATACATCATAAGGGATTTGTTCTTTATTCAGTGTGAAATTGAGGTTCTCCTACAGGTGGCCTTGAAAGGTACCGTTTTAAACAAGGCTATAATGTATGACTCAGTCTCAAAAATGCACCTGGCCCTATACACGGGCTTTTGACCTGCAACCAATTGACCCATTTTTTTATTTTTTCTTTACTGTTGCATAATAAAATCTTCATATAGGATTGGACTGTACATGTGGTTCCACTGGAAAGCGGCCTGTGGTCTCACTTTCATGATCTATATACATATACTGACATATATCGTCCTTAACTCAGTGTTACCCCTTATTCGGCGATATAACGTGTTCACAATTGGATGGGACTGCTAATTGTCTCGAAAAGAATGCAGTAAACATAAACAATAACAGAATAAAGCCACCAACGTAGTAATTACCAATCAATGCTACTATCTTTTCTGAACTAGCCTATTTTATGTTAATCATTCAAATTTAAATTGCACTATACGATGAATATGATGATAGCTTCTTGCCCCCCCCCCCCCCCCACTCCCACCTTCTTCCGTCTAACATACGATATAATGACAGTTGATCTCATTGGAAAGGACAAAGCTTTGAAAACTTCAATCTGTTCCGAAAATTTTTTCTTAAGTTATCGTTTTCATTAATTTACACTGAAACGAGTCGCATGAATCAGATGGCACATGTTAGTCATTGAAACACATCTTATACCACTGGATTTTGAGTCGCTTATCAGTTGGAAACTATTATTGCTCTAAGAGTGTCTTGGAGTGTTCCATCGTGGTGGTCAGTTTGAAAACAAATAAAGCATTCCGAGGGCCACTGAAGCGATTATTTGTGGCTGTTCCCTAATCCTCTGGGTATTTCTTGACCATGACCTACCTATGTTAATCAGTTGAATCAATAATACGCTCTCGAAAGTCAAAGGAAAAAGAGTGGCGCTATATACAATAACAACATCAGGCGCGTAGAAATATAGTGATTTTTTTTGTATCACACTATGCGAAATGAATCGACTTCTCTTACACTACATAAAAAGTTCAGTTATGCAGGGAGAAGGACTTGGACTACAGTTGTATAGGCGGGTGTGATACCACCATTAGATTATGTACTCAGGCAAGATCTGTGAACCCTCGGGAAAAGTGCCAACATGGAGCCACGTGGATGGATTTTTCGTCATGTGTTAAGTTATCATTACCATTTTTTTACTTGCTTGGGAGTGTGGAAGAGCACAAATTCAAATACAGGTGATGTGAAAATTAATAGAATTGAAGGAGATTTAGATTGTTTTAGAAAATTGAAGGTGTTGTAGTGATATTCCGGTCTAAGCCAGCATTTTCAGACAGAGGGGGCGAAAATGGCTTTTAGGGGCGCTGTATAGTAAAAGTACCTAGGGTTCCTTTATAGAGACCCCTAGAAAGACCTCAGATAAGTCATTTGCTCTATCTTAACAGGGAGAGATCATAGAGATCATATGTTACACAATATGGTTTTTGGTAAATGTAACACGTAAGTCACAAATTATCTCTATTATTTACATTGCAAACCAAATTTTTTAAGCCATAGAATTTTAAAAAATTGGTAAATCATTATGACATGAAGCAATCTTTAAGCAGAGGTCATTCATAAAGTGATATCACTGACAACAAGCGACTGATGTTGCTCTACAACAGGGTACACTAAACGAGTTTCTAATCAGGATAATTCGCCATTTTGACCTTGGCATCTACCAAATGAATTATCTTAGAGAAATACCCACTGCTATTTAGAGATATTGGAAGAGGGTGGGTGACAGTGGCGTAGCCAGGATTTTTTGAGCAGGGGGGCACTGGTGGGGCACAGACCTTTCCTGGTGGGGCACAAGTTTTGTCTATATATATATATTTGACTTAATAAATTGACCGCAAGATAAAACTGCACATTTCAAAATTTTTCATGTAGGGGAGCACCTGGGGTGGCACAGCTTTGTCATGGGGGCACGTGCCCCTCGTGCCCCCCCCCCCCCCGTGGCTACGCCCCTGGTGGGTGAGTGCCGACAGAAGAGTTACTACATAGACAGGGTTGCGATTTTAGTCATTCCGCCTCCGTAGAGTGACGACCGGGCCTCGCAGGGCGAGCAGTCGACCGAATGGAGACGGGTCGTAAATCGAATAGTAATCAGCTGGCGCCCGGCCGATGACTGGCCGGTAAGTGAACGTCAATATAAGAATAGCAAGGCAAATGATGTTGTCTTGTGATTCTAAACACTAACGATGCAATTGCATTTGCTACATTGTGAAGGGGAGCAAGGGGGGTGGGACAGAAAAGTGTACTAAGAGTAACAAATAGAAGGAAACTCCGAATTGAAAATGAAAGAAAAAATACACACACACATTCTGTCCATGTTCACTTTCCTTTCTGTTAAAGTTACAGGTTTCCTTCGCTCTCTCTCTCTCTCTTTTTTTTTTTTTTTTGTAGTGTTTTGTAGGTGGATTTTCTACATGGACGTCTTCAATACTTTACAAAATAGAGTGCAAAGGTGTTGATAACGCCATTCATTAAATACAAAAGTAATCATTTATAACTTCATTTTGGACATTACAATTGAAATCTTTGTCATGCATGAGGAGGCTATATTTTACTCACTTTTTTCACTTTTTTTTCAATAGACATCCCATTCGCTTCTGATAGTTATTCTATGAAATAGATGAATGTAATGCCTTTACGGGCAAAACCTTCCTCCCCCAAAAATCCAGGAGTCCGTACGCCTATGTGCTCAGCCGCCAAATATTTGCAAAGTACTCACAGAAAATGAAAAAGGATGTGTAATTTATCATGATTCTTGTATCACCTCAACCCCATCTGATATGTATTACCATCCCATTTTTCATAGATTGATTTTTTTTTTGGCCTGAATTGAGGAATTGCAGACATGATATCCCTATTTCAAGTCTGAGTATATATATGTAGCTTGGGATGACCGGGAAATGCCATTTCTGGCCATCTGGGAGGTTTGAAAAGCCACAAATGTTCTTGTGCGTTCCTCGCCAACTGATGGTGGAGCTCCGCTTAGATAGTCCTGCCACACATACCCTTAGTCAGCCTCCGTCCTCTGTTAAAAACTCCTGGACACACTCCCCCGAATTGTCCTTTGTAGACTTTTGACATTACATGTACCCTCAATCACTAGACCCTGGCAGCCCCCACCACATGTCCATCAACAAATGTATCGTTTGTCTCAAAATATGCAATGTCTGACAAGTTTTGCCCTTTCAATACCATTTGAAAATACAGAAATCCTTCATTCCAATTATGAAGGATTAGCATTATCACAGAAATTTCACTCCTTTTCAATTCAGGATTTCAGCTTTATTGGTAATATGCTTTTACTAGTTCCCTCCTATTGTTAAAGTTTGGGATGTTTTGATCAATAAATTCTTTCTGCTATAGTTATAAGTAAACAAAAACAATCGCGTGTTTAGTTTTGGACAAACTCTTGTGCTCATGTACATCTATCTCATAGACACAGGAAACCTATTGGACCTGTCCAATATACCCGAAATCATCAAAAAGTGCAGTGCGCAGAGCTCTGCCGGAGCAGCTTTAATCATTCAAACCTGTCAGTTGGTCAAACATGCCCCCCCCCCCCCCACACATTTCAATTTGGATTGACGCCCCGGCTGAAACATGTACAATGACCTATGTTATTCCTACATAGTTCTGCGTTCAAGTTCTTTTTTTCTTTTTTTTTTAAAGTCACGTATTTTTTACAACAAGTTAATCTAAAACCTCAGAGCTTTCGGGGGAATTCCTCTCTGGACCCTCACTGGGACTTTGTGCCTAGAAACACCAGGGGATCTAAAATGGACCCCTGGAACCCGCTCGCTAGGCCCGTTTTTTCACTCCAAGAGTTTCTTTTCCCCCTATATTCCCTAGCATTTTAAAATTCTGGTGCCTCCCCTGGTATCTTTGCCTTACGAAGAAATGATCTGTTTACATTTTCTGAACGCTACATACGGGACACCTTCCCCCCACCCACTTATACCCCCCCCCCCCCCCGCTCTTATGAACAATAGAGATTGGGCACATATACGTTTCGTGGTAAAATTCCACTTAGGAAAGTAAAGTCACGCCATGTATCTTACCGACGGGCATACAAGTGTTCTCAGCTGAGCTGTATGCTGAATTTCGTTTCACGTACAATGTTCCTTTATAATGAAACTTTGGATCCAGGCTGCAACTTCAGTGACAGATGCTGATATTGTCGAATGATCCGACACTAACATACTACATTTATAACTGCAGGCTGTTGAAACTTGGCTCACGATACGGTACATGTGTAAATATGTTTTCTTTGACATAATTCATTCACCAATAAAACAATTTGATTAAGTGCTAGCAAGTTGAAAAATGCCCTCATGAACCTTTACCCATTGGCATGATGCAGTGGCGGATTAACGATCGTATACGCAACGGGCTCGGGTCCCCTTCCACTGGCGCCTAAGAAAACCTAAAAAATGAGAAAAACAAAGAGCGGCTGAAAAAAAAAAACTATGGAAGAAGGACAGTGTGATGAATGACGTCAAGCAGGTGCAGCCAAGGACCTCTCATGTGGGCCCTACGTTAATGTATAACATTACGCATGCAACGTTATTTCGGCTTAAAGTTTAAGACTCACAGTTTTACATAGACTGTCATGTCTGGAACTGGTCGGCCTTGTTGAGTTACGTATGCCTCTTCGAATGAATTTCATAAGTTAATTAGGACACACTGGGAATTTCCTTCATTTCGGGAATCTCGGGTGATATCCGTAATTAATATGGATGGTTTCCCCACCAAATTTGGCTCAAATAGGTCAAACTGTTGGGATAATGACTTAATAATGACATGATAACTGATAACTTGACAGGGCATTTGACATGAATGCGTGGAGAAACGTTTGACACTCTGCCCCCCCCCCCCCACCTTTCCAAGGAGTGGAGAGGACATGTCGTGTCCTCCGTGTGTATGTGCCTGTTGCAATTATATCAGTACCTACATAAAAACATTCATGACAGGATTCTTTTTCACCAGACAGTTTAATACGTATAAAAAGCCACCTGCTTCATGCCGTTAGTGTATGGAGTCAACATGCATTATATGGCATAAATCACTCGAAAGGTAGTACAGAACTACATGCCGTTAGCACATGCCTATTGTCTATGACGTATGTATCGCACATTCGCCCTGCTATGCTGTAGGCAACCACTGGCGTAGACAGAGGAACATTGCAAAGCCTTGGCTGGAGTAGATGTCACTCCCCCCCCCCCTCTAACTCCCCTCTCTCCCACGTTCCATCTTGAGTCTCCTCGAGTAAAATCTGTTATGCTGAAAATGGACCTCTGAAGTGCTATTTTCTGCGATCTAGCAAGTATTTTTGTCAAAAATATTCTTGTGAGCTACCCGCGCCCAACGATAGTATACCGTTACGTGCGCCAAGCGATGGTAGCGCTCCTATTAAGTTAGTGTCAATGGGAGCTCACGGTGAAACTTCCAGTCCTCTGCTGTGTATGAATCATTGCATGAAAGATAAAAATTATGCGAACTAAGTTGATCTGAATTGTAATTCGGAAATTAATTTCTAAGGAGAAAAATATTTTCTTCACCTTAGAAGGAGCAAGAGTATCGGAACACGTATCCTACGACCCCCCCCCCCCCCCCCCCACCTCATTCGCTCTGAATGTTCTTTCGAATAGTCAGTCCATATAGTTGAATAATCCTAGCTCTTCACTAATGTTCTACATTCCAAAGCAAATATTCTACCCCCCCCCCTCATCCCTTACCATGGATTGACGCCCATGCAAACACGCACATGTATGTACACACACAGGTATGTATACTCAGTCACAGCGGCGCTCTGCTCTAGCCTATAATAGGGTTCCTTTATAGAGAAAGGAACCCTAGCCATAATTTTATAAAATATCAAGACACTTCGCCAAGATTCGATCATGCTTGCCTCTAGCTCTGTTGCAAAGCTATTTACATTTTTACCACTTTATGTACTGTTATGAGGAAGAACGCTAAATTCGCTTTCCCTGTGACATTTTACTGGTTTCAATATTGTCACATCGCCCCTTTCATATGTAAGCAGAATGTGATTTATAGACGAAGGCTTTAATAACATGGTGATATTAAAGTTGATAGTGATGATGATGATGCATCATTATGAGGATACTGATGGTAGGAACGGATAAGTTTAAGATGTCAATCGTTATTCTAAAGAGATAAACACAGAGAAGAGAGTTCATCAGAATTATTTCCCCATTTTTTATTTAGTCATCGAAGTGAAGAAGATGTATCCATAGCGAAGTCTTCAGATAGATACGTACGGTAATGCACATTACATTTTAACATGTTGCCTTCAGACTCTACAAATTCTCAGCCAGCTGAAATCGCACTATCATAATATGTCACTTTGTATTCAGAACGATTTTTTTATCATAATTAATAGTTATTATATGTAAAGACTTATGAACAATTAATTACGTTGTCTTTCTCAAACATGTTGGGTTCA
The DNA here is from genome assembly GCA_021234535.1 of Stichopus chloronotus. Classification (NCBI taxonomy): domain Eukaryota; kingdom Metazoa; phylum Echinodermata; class Holothuroidea; order Aspidochirotida; family Stichopodidae; genus Stichopus; species Stichopus chloronotus. The sequence continues at coordinate 14,492,908 of CM037834.1, forward strand.
ATACAATGAAAAATAATTGTATTAACATTTATACTGACTACAAGAACTGCAAACCTACAGTTACATTGTAAGGGGATACGAGGAATGTATAAGCTTAAATATGCATTTGCCGGAAAAGTTAATGGTGAATCGATTATTGCTCTAAAGGTTAGCATGCTAACATTTTCTTTTTGTATGATACCAAACTATACTCTTGCCTATCATGTAATCTATATGAGACTGCACCTGGCCGAGAACATCTAGCAATTTGACTTTCAGGTAAACAATATTTCAATAATTAAAGTATTATATTCTCTGATAGTTTAAAGGCAGGATAAAGATCTGTTCACAGCATAGAAACAGAAACAGAAAGGAGAATGACGTGATACCAGCTACATTGAAACAAAACATTCAATTGTTTGCAAGAGAGCCACGTCAATTTTAATGGATTGAAATAGAAGTAATGTATGCCGAACTAATTTAATGTGTCAAAAATGAGCAAACATTTATCAAGTAAATCGAGGATTCACACTTTATTTAAGGAACAATTTAATATTGCTTACAGATTTTTGTGACTTGTTGACGGAAACCTTATATAAAATACACTAGCAATGTTTGCAAATCATACTCTGATAATTGAAAGAATCAAGTTTAAATATAGCACTTTAACTATTAACATTTGACAAAACCTGAAGCAGAAAAGAGTGTATTGTATGTCACTTAGATGTATCTTATATCAGTAAAAACATATATATATATATGTATATATATATGTATATATATATATATACCCAATGTTTCGTGTTAAATTCAATAATCAGGCATTCTATGGTAAATTGCACGTATAGGTTGGAGTGAAAAAAAGTCACATGTCTGACAATTTATTTAATTAGCCTACAGTCCATATACATCTTTTCATGCAAATAAGTTAATTTCTCTGTTATATGTAAGCTGTTAATAATTTATAAATAGGTTATACATGGCTATATATCATTCCCAGGGAGTCCCAGCTCCAAGACACGTAACTGCGATGAAAGCATATTTTATATATGTCAAGAATGTACATATTTAAAAAGTGAAAGACCCATGAAATTTATTAAGCAACTTTCTTCTATGAATGAAGTGGTAATTCATGTAAATTAAGTTCATTACCAACTCCTCTTCCATCATATTTGTTCTATGTGCTGTAACCAATTTAGAAATACTATTGAAATACTAAAAAGAAAAAAGTTCACCAACTATCGGTTTCATTAAAGACAATCGTAGTTTTTCGCAAAGCCTTGTCACGGGTAAAACGTTGACGGAGTTTCAAAGTGGTGGAGCTATAATTTGTTTGAAAAGAAAGTTGCGATGATGACAGGGATTGCGATAGAGAGTAATGGTGCTGATACGTTTCACACATTGTTAGATTCTGCACCAATAGCCGGCCCGAACAACGCACCACTATAGTCCCCTGATGGATTACTCAAATGCATACATCAACCAGCTTTGATTCCATTCGTAATACCAATGTTATACGTACAATAAAAAAGAAATGTTATACGTACATACGGCATCTTTGCTAGTTGTGAAAGTATGTAGTAATGAACACATAGTACAGCATGCACGCGTGACACGCACTGCACTGTTTACAAACCAAAGTGAATCCATGACGTCAGACAAAAAGGTCTAATAAATATTTATGAGGCAGAACTCTTTCGTTTGAACTTCAAAATTAGTGTTACTTTTTCGTCTTTTTTCAAGTCTTAATGAAACATTTATGAACAATGTTGGGCTGACTGTTAATATTTGATTTTTTATAAAATGTCTATGCACCTGCCGGGCGACTTTGGCCTATTCTTTAAAAAAAAAATGCCAACACGTGCTTCGAAGTTTACTACATGCACCACACCAGTATTGGCTCCTCAACGCACACTTTATGCCTGATGTCCACAAAACTCCGCCATCCCCGACTCTGGGGAGAATTCAAGGGCGAGGGAGCTGACGACGTCCCGTGCCCATGCATCTGTATTTATTTAATTCAGACCTATATATATGAATCGTGGCATTTACAATAGCTATTGTTATTTCTCTGTTGATATGCTAGTACTAATGTAGTAAATTCATTGACGTCATTGTACTGCCGTATATCAATGTTGTTTTAAATTATGGCTATGTGCAATACAATTGTAAGGTATGCATATAGTGCTGTCATTATTGTTGGTAACAGTAACCTGCTGTACAATGCAAAGAGTATCACGAGTTCATACACTTCTCATCCAGTTGAAGGAATAATTTACAAACGTGCACCTCTATTATGAAAAAGATTGCATTATGTATCGATAAAGTAATTAATTGTACACCACTATCGAGAACTTCGATCTTTGCCATTGAAACTTGTCAAGGCCAACCGTAAACTTAACCTAAACTTATCTCAAATGCATTTGTTCCGTGACATTTCCTAAATGGTCCCCTAGTCTCCCCTCCTACTTTTTTTTTACTTTCTACCCAACTCCAATTCCAGCTCCTCCCCCCCCCCCCACCCCTCCACGCATCAAAAGAAATGACATTTTATCTCACATTTTAAGACTATTCCTGTACCGTGCAATAGCATTTGATTACGAAGATAATGTGTTCATGTTAGCCCATAATATTAAGAAAAATGAGCATGGGGTGTGGTATTTTACACTTTCAATATAAAAAAATTTTTAATAAATACTCTTGTCAAAGATGGACGACCGATTGTAATGATTTTAATTTTGTTCCCTTGTCGTTAACTCCTTCTCCATAAGGACTGTAACCGCGACATAAGCGTGTTATATCTCACCATGGAGTAAACCAAGAACTTTCCTCAAAATGACATAAATGTAAGTAAGAGACTCATCTTATGAACTGCACGTGAGACCAGATTTATTTAAAGGGAGATGATGCGCCCTCGATGTTTCATATTTCCTATTTACAATCTATAGACACATGTATCTTCACATATCGTTAGAGATACTACAATTGCAGGAGACATGATCACGGTGAAAATGGAATTCTAGAGAGAATGAAATAGAGAGGGAAAGAAAAAAAAAGTAAGGAATGGATTGTTCGCACAATTCAGAACGACTTATCAAGTTAGGCAAAGACACATAGTCAAAAATTCTTGAGAGAAGGTGAAGAACAATAATGACAATGCACTCTCTACGGGAAACATAGTTGAACGAGATGGCAGGAAGTCTAAAGCCTTGTAAGTGAAGGTCTGCCCTCGGGAACCCCACCAGAGGAATCTCTCATGGTGGGTGACAAGTGGTATCGTATCCCCATGGTGCTGGCCCGCTGACGTATCCCGTGAATGTCAACATCCAAATTACCATCCACTGGCCTGAAATAGTTGGGTCTTGCAGGAGGTGTAGGGGGCGCTGGTGATTCACGAGCAAACATCGTCTCATCGCTATGAGATGCGCGTGCAGGGTCAGGGCTTTCTCGATGACTGTTTCTTAACTCTTCCTTTATGGTATTTACTATATCCCACTTGAGATTCTCCAAATCTCGCGTGGTCACGTGATTGATGGCACCTGTCGGACTGGATCCATCGGCGAAATGATCACGAAATTCTCCGACCTCCGTGGCGGAATGGGAGACCCCTAACTTGTATCTCGTGGTACGTCTTCGGGTTGTTTCGGTACCATTCTTGACCGCGGCATCGGTCTTTGTTTCTTTGAAGGCCTCCATCAAATTTTTCTTTATATCGTTAAACTGTAACTTACCTCTCGCCTCTTCTCGTTTACGGTCTTCCCTTAGTTCATACCTGCAATAGATATCGAACACGACTCTGTATTGCGTGTAGTTGACAAAACAGGTGCTATACATGCGATCATAAGATCTGAACATGTAGGAATAATTTCATTATCCCCCATTGCAATTCCTGTTTTTGTTTGCATAGTGTACTTAGTTGGGCTGAGTAAATGACAATTAAGAGATGAAGAATAAATAAATTTATATATTCCTCAGAATTAAGCAATACTTAGATTTCATTCTCAAATTCAACTTTGTCTAAAAGAGATTGCATGCCTAGGAAAAAGTAAAAACGTTGAAACTGCATGTCTAAACGTTTAGGATGTCCTCTAATTGTGCCATTTGGATTCTTTGGGAAAATAAATAGGTTTCAAGTGATTAATTCAGCCATATGATTTGAAATTCTGCTAACATAAGGACAAAAACAATACGATAATGTAGTGGTTGACAGTTTTCATTCTACTTAACTGTGCGCTTCTTTGAACTAATGGAAAGCACTCATTGCGAATGTGAAAACTCCTTTTTGCCTCTACTAGCCTACAAAGAAATACATGTCCCATGACGTCATTATAAGAGTTAGGGTTAGAAATGTGTCTCCATCAGCTGACTAGCGTTAGGTATGTATCACTTTTGTAGCGTCTGACTAGCTGTAGGAAGGGCATGTGTCGAATTGGCTGATGTAAAGTATATACTACGTAGTGTAATGAATGATAAGTTCAGAGCTGATCACTGACGCCTTAATGATGTGATCAGTTTGTAGATGCAGTGCTTCGTTTCACCAAATTCTACAATTCCAGATACCGATCAAGCTGGAACAACGACTGCATGGGGTAGTATGTTTTAAGATACCAATGAGACCTGTACATATTCTGTACATATTCATAGACCTGTTGTATATTCATTATGAAGGCGCTTGTAGTAAGAACCCGTTAATATTCAAATTTGATTTTTCTTAAATGTATTTTGTCTTTTCTGTTGCTATTCGTAGTGGATACTGTCATTTTCGTTCATTGAATAAGGTATTTCGTCCATTAACAACTGCATTGAAAAAAAAAAAGAGAAAAAAAGAAAGAAAGAAAAACTTAAGATCAAACAGAATCTTATGTTTTAATTTTTTCCTGACACAAGCAATCAGACACGTGATTATGATAATGTACGATATCAAAGTCGTGTGTAATATAGGTTCTTCATAATCACTGATATATTCACACATTGCCGCTTCACCTGATGTCCTTCAATGGCACTTGAAAGTACTGGAATGTTCATCAGAAATTTCTTGCATCAGTCGGAATAGTTTCGGTTATTCCATGCTCCTAACAATTGGTAAGAAGTAGTAATTGGTCGATATGTTATAACTCCTCAACTAAGCCTGATCCAACCTTCATTTATTGTTTTATCACAAGGATGACTTTGACTGACCTTAGGCTGGAAATGTCCTGTTTGATTTCATTCAAGTCATCTTCATTAACACCGTCTGCCTTTTGTTTAGCCTTGTATCTATGGATATATCGACTGACCAATCTCTTCATCACGTCCTGGTAACGTAGCTCTGGGGTCACCGGTGACGTAGGGCTTCCGTCTCCACCCTACAGTTAAACCAGAAAACTCATTGTGATTTCGATGATGCAAAATACAGATTTCAAACAAATTACAGCTCCACCACTTTGAATTTCCACCAACATTTCATCCGGGACAAGAACGATTTGGGGACAAACTAAGATTGTTAGGATTGTCTTTAATGAAACCGATAGTTGGTGAACTTTTTTTCTTTTCAGTTTAGACCTACGACACTTCTAATTGTATAGCAATAAAGCAAGAAACGCACTCAATACTAATCAATGTAACATTTATAACATTTACCATTACCAAACAAAGCTTACCGTATTTAAGGTCATCGTCATCAGTTTGAACCATCACAGCCTATGACATTCACTACTCTTCTCTTTCCATATAATATGATTGACTAAAATACTGCCTTTGACGTCACATAAAGCTTCTTTTCTAAAGATAGGTCTATAAAATGTTGCTTTTGTTCAATGTTCACAGTTAACCCTAACCACTAAGACCTAGTCAAGGAACAGTATAACTAACACACTCAGAATCAATCACAAGAGCACAGTAATGATATACCCTCCTTCTGCCCTTGGGGGGCACGGTTAGTCATTCGATGACCATCATTGTGTAATGTATCTGCTACCATACGCTAACACGGAGACAGCTTGATTCAAAATCTAACTTAATGGTTCACATGTTACCAGTGTAATTTTAATATTGATTAGTAATCACATTAAGACTGCCTGTACATAGTTTCTATACAAAGCAAATAAACAGTCGCTCTTATCTATTTTTGATTATTTTGCTCCCTCTAAACCATTCTTCTTCATTTATACAACCCTAACCATTTTTATGTATAATAATAAAGTTCAAGTTGCAGTATTCATGCACAAGTGTGTTATGTATCTTACTTTCATGGATTGTTGCTTATCTGAATTATAGTAATGAATTCACCCTCTAGAGCACTAGGTCTTGGTATACGACGTTTCTCCACTAAGAGAGTTCCTAACTAGGTCTCCTAATCTCTCTTTCAGTGATACTTTTCAGCCCTCTCCTCCCGTCTTGCTATTACCCTATCTTATGTCTTTTACTGAAACTGGGAATGAACGTAATGTGGCATGTATCTCCTTTAATTAAAGGCGGTGTTTCGTTTCGATTGTTGTTACTTACTTTTAGATTACTATTTAGCGAATCTTTCTTCGACATCTTGGACATGCGTCGAGAGTTTAACATTCGGGAACAGAACGCCCTTTTCAGATATTGGTAACAATAGTAAACGGATTTGGGGCTGATGATGAGATTAAATGGTGGCGGTAGAGTACTTCCTTCATCAAAGTAACTCATCCAAAGCTTAGATCGAGCGAACTTCCATTCAACGTCAGCGTGATTCTATCATCAAAGAAAAGTAAATGATCCGTTTTAGCTTACTTCTCTGGAAACAATGGACTTTTGTCTCCACTGAATGACAATGGCATTTTCCCCCAGAATTATGAAGAAAAGAGAAAGTTGTAAAACGATATTTTTACTATTTACTGTGATTTGGGGATCTCTTAATGTAGTGATATCTTGTCTGGTAAAACTTTTCTGAAACTACACTTGACGCATTTTATTTTCTTGTTGTGCATACGATATGTAACGTTAACAGAAGGTGCTCAGAAACAAAGAAGAACTTAATCTATTTCTTCTGCTTTAAGAGATGATGTTGATTGAACAAACATGTGAACTTTCAAATGGAGCTATTAATAAATAATAAAGGATGACGTGATTGATGGTTACATACCATGCAAAACAATTAAAAGTTCAAAGAATGAGATCTAAAGTAACCTAATTAAATTTAAACTATCACTCAGAATAACTATGGCTGCATGAGTGCAGAGTCGCTGAATAAAATTTGAAAGCGTAAAATATAGAGAACAGGAATAGGTAAAACACTTATTGAAGTCAGGTCGATAGAGTGACTATAATGCTCACCACACTTTCTCACACCCTTATCGTGACACCAGAAACAGATATGCAAATGTTCCTTCATGATGGGGTAAGGGGAGGGGGGGCTAAGGTTGAAACAAACCGAGGGTGGAGACAATGAACGGAAATCCACTGAAGAGCAGTAAAATAAAGTAGCAGCTTCATAACTTACTAAAAATTGTTTAGGTGGTTGGTGATTAACATTCCTATCCACTCACCCATCCCCGATTGTCTGATTTGATAAGACATATGTACCTCTATACTTATCTGTACTCTTATGATGAAAACATGTACATATGAATTGCATAAATATTTAGAGGATAAAAAATCCAAGCGAAATGAGTCACCTCTATGTTTTGGAAAGAGCTACTCATCATAGCGATGAGCATGTTGAGCAAAACAACGATGGCGACCAGCTGGTAAGATAGAAAGAGCAACTCTCCGAATATCTCTAATGAAGAATCCTCGTTCTGTATTAGAATTACGTCTTTACCAATCAAACCGAACAGGGCCCATACCAACGTTAGGAGTGCTCGTCCTAGACTGAAGATAAAGAAATAAAACCCCAAATGATAGTAAATATCAGATAAAATATGTTGTTGACAGTTCCTTCTTCATCTTTGTGTACCTTTGTTTTTTTCTGCTATATTTTTAGCTCAATTTCATTTATTTTTTTTTCATCATATTCATTAAATATCATATCATATATTACACTCTTTTCTTGAGTTTCGTAGCTGGTTTTTTTTGTTGCCTGAGTTGTTTGTGGCACGCTTCTTCACTTCTTCATGCATGATGAAATATCGTCCTTTAAAAGCCATCTACGGCAAGTGAAGTTATAAATCATTCCTTGAAATATGCTTCTCTCAATGACACTTTAAACGGTAAATTGCAGATATATCTTTCCAGAGCTATGATATCCGTGATAAAAATTAATAAAAAAAAACACTCAGTCAATAGTCTAACTCACTGTATCGTTCGAAGTTAATGCATTTTTGGTATTATTGAGCAATTTTGTTTATGATTATGGAAGCATCATCTTGATGGCTTGCTACGGTGGATATAAGGGAACATACGAGATGTTAAGTTATCTTGTTAGAATAACGTCGTGACATTTTTTTTAAGATACAGACTTACGCTGATTCGGTATTTCAAAGACATCTGACAAATTGTCGAACAGTCGTGTTACATATTAATTGTTATCTCAACAAACTGTTGCGTCTCGTCGAGATGCCCAGTTACTTCTGACACGGATTCTCGATAAGATGTCAAATGTCTTCGAGATGGCGAGTTAGCGTACGTCTTTATCTCGACAAAAAAAAAAGAAGATAACAAGTTACAGAATTTCTAACACGGCATCTTGACAATTTGTCAAATTTTCGAGATGTGGATTCATTGTAAGTCGGTAGGTTTCGGTTAAGAAATGGCGAGATAACAAGTTATATGCGACACGGCATTTCGACAATCTGTCGGATTTCTTAGAAATGTCGAATTAGCGTTAGTCACTATCTTGACAAAAAGCACACTTTGTCGAGAAAACAAGTTGTTCTATAGCACACTAACTTTACATCTCGTATGTCTCATTAACGCCGCCATAGTATGCCGTTGCGGATTTTTGTATTAGTGCCAAACTGACAACCGGTTCTTTCAAGTTAGGTGTAGAGGGTAACAACATAGGCTATGGTTTGGGGACTCACTGTGATCATTCCTCTTGGCACTGTTGCTCTTTACAATGTTTCGAGATTCATATTGCATAGTTTACGTTACAAATTAAGATCATTCATATGAATGGGTGGAACATGATGAAGGAAATAAATCTTGCATGGGATGTTCTTGAGATTTATGAGCACCCCTCCAAATCACACATTTCCAAAGACAAGGCAGGTGCAGTATGAGAACCAACATTTTGACAGGTGGAAAAATTTTCAGTTTTGTTGTCAAGTCTTACGACGTACGGTGGGTATTGTTGTGTACGTTTTAGTAATGTACTAGTACTATGACCATAAGCGTACGAGACGAAGGGGGGGGGGGGGGCAGAGGGCATATACCCCCAATTCGGTGAAAAATGTGGGTGCATTTTGGCAAAAGACGTCACATGCTAGGGTCTATTAACTGGCGTCTGCGTGTATATTGTACATGACAAAATACGTGTACGCTTATTACCAATGCTTCCTTCTGCACCGACAAATAAAGTTTCAAATTCTTTAAGCCGAGTTTTACTACAGTCTACGAAAATTGCAATGTAAGGTTGTGGTCACTGTTTTCGTCGTCTTTGTACATTTCAATGACTATCTTCTTGTGTGACTATATAAGTAGTCAATACCTTCACAATTTCATTTACTACAACATCCTTTCATTGGTCAGTGTAGCTGGAGTCAAGTGAACTGAGCTCTAAATGGCCAATTCCCTCAAACTGAACACCGAATTACCTTTTGCTTGTTCCATTGTGCCATGATGATATTGGCTTGATTATGGTTATCGATCTGTTTAGAAGAAACATTTAGTCACTTGGTCCTAAAATTAATGTTTTGTCAAAATAATCCCTTGTCGACCTTGGACATTGAACATCCTAAACAATCAAGCAAGTTTTTCCTGTCTTAATCCTCCTGAATGAAATCTTTTATTTTGAAAATATGTCTACAAAGTGAGAATTTACTTTGTCAAAATTTTTCTGTTATAAGCTATGCGCCAACTGACGCTCAGCAGTCTCTAGAGTTCCTTTATGAGAATCTTTAATAGTGCTAAAGAAGTTATCATAAATAACTTATATACTTTTACCCCTTAAAAGGGAAGCAACAGTGGCGCTTCAACTCAGGCAATTTGCATATCACTCATAAATACATTAGCTATTATTGCAGTGTTGGTTTGAGGTATTGGAAGATTTAACACGAGATACACTTTTCTAATGCGCCCTTTTTATCGAATTGGCATCAATGCATTGGTCTACGTAATCCTATTCATAGGGCATATAAGTGGGTGTAAATAAATGTTACTTCAGTACCAATTAGGATTATTGCGCATGTCACGCAAAAGTAAAGGATGCGTTAAGACGTAATCATCCGTTAAGAGTAGAAACTCTTATCACACTGCAGCTTAAAACTTAAATAGGATTAGCTGAAGTGAGACTTTGAGAGGCGTCACTTTCTAAACCGCAGCTTCCTGATCATTGCATTCTACCTTCCAACTGTAGTCCACCGAATTTCTTCTCGATTTTACTGGTTCAGAGTAATGTGCCTTAGGTCAGGAAGACCTCCATATCTTTATTATTTTCTTATCTATCACATTCCAGAGTTTACTGTGGATATCAACCATGAGAAATTTTGAAATATGAGTTTAAACAAAAGTCGTCTGTAAATTTGTATGATTTGGGTGTAGGGACAGTACACACGTAGGCGTGCTTTTGACGTGACTATTGCGTTGAACTATGCATGTAATTTACAACGAAATAGCCACGACCATTGCCACGCTACGGAAATAGATGAAAAAGTTGATAGTTCGACAGGTTCAGCAAACCGTTCCTTAATGATGTACATTCGTTAGAAATATTTATTTGTAATATTCAGGCTGTTAAAAACGCTGTACAGTTGTTCAAATTTAATATGCTCTAAAATGAAGTCTGTTGTGTTGGAATAGTCCTGTACAGTGTTATGTTCTTTTGTAAAAGAAAATGGTACGGTATACACGCCAAACGATGGTGGAGCTTTGCTTAGATCGTATCTCTGCAGCTTAAAATTCCCAGTTCGTTCCCATCCAATGACTTTTTGTTAAGACCACCCATTCCATGTTCCAGCGAGTCAGCCCTCCCTCCCCCTCCCCCTCAAAAACAAAATCCTAGCTACATCCCCTGTCAGCAACTTCACGAGACAACTTGCAGGGGTGCACCGGCAAAACGGTCAGTTTAATGAAAGTTGTATTCAGGCTTGGAATTTTATTTTGTAGCCCTATGTACTATAGCCTGCAGGTTAGGTATAGCAGCGCTCATTGCTGCTGCATATATGCCAAGTACCATCGATAACGGACTTTATTATCTGCAACTTGTCGCTTTGTGGTTGATAATGTCAACTTGTGTGTTGGTTAGGGGAGAAGGCTGGTGAAGAGGAGATTGGGAAGAGGGCACTGGGGAAGAGTTGACTGGATAACATCAGTGTGTGGAGATTAGTACTCAGTGGAGTCCTGACCATTTTACGTTTACACTGTCATTCTACTTATGCAACGGTGACTCGCTCTTGGAACCATGTGACTCGGACTCAAGAGTCAAAGTTTCCACTGCAACACTGGTAACCCCATAAAGTACGTTAGCGGGTTTAACGTACATATGTCACGAGTCACAACTGTGTCAACAAGTGACAATCATCGCCGTGAAATTTGCTGTAGGAAACGATGAATGATTTAACTGACTATGGAAGTATGCATGATGATAATGATGATGATGATAATGATGATGATGATAATGATGATGATGGTAATGATGATGATAATGATGATAATAATGATAATGATGATGATAATGATGATGATAATGATGATGATAATGATGATGATGATAATGATGATGATGATGATGATATGATGATGATGATGATGATGATAATGATGATGATGATAATGATGATGATGATAATGATGATGATAATGATGATGATGACGATGATAATGATGATGATGATAATGATGATGATGATAATGATGATGATGATAATGATGATGATGATAATGATGATGATATTTCTGATCCAAATCGCTCTTGCTCCTTCAACTGCTAAACTTTGACTATTGTCATACTACTCACCCGTCAAACTCCTTATATTCTGAGTCGATGAGAGTCCCTTGAGTGGAGTTCGGGCAATCAGCACTGTCACATACCTCGTAGTTAGAATACAGCTTGTTCATTCCACAAGCGAACGAGAGCAGAACCAGGAAAAATATTATGAGAAACTTGCATATGTCGATAAGCATACAGCCCAGTGATATCTGAAGAGGGCCGAGGTATGGGTTAGCTTGGAACAAAAAGATGATACGGGCGAAGCTGAAAACGTTAGCCACTGAGAATATTCCTTCAGCTAGAAAGGTAGGGTCTCCTTTGGGCCATTTTTCACGAGGCACCGATTTTTCGTAATTTTCGTCAATGTTGACCATTATCATTGTAGCGAATCTCAGGCTGAAAGTACAGAGATACATCGATAACATAATGAAGTCAAGCCAGTTCCACCATTGCCGTATGTACGCTTTCAGACCTTCTTCCCATAACTGCTTACATTCTGCCCAAATCATGCCTGAAAGAAGAAAAGAACAAAAAAAAAAAATGACAGTGAATATAAAGTGTACTATTAGGTAATCACAAAGTTGAACGTATTTGAAAATTCGCCTTTAGTTATATTGTCGAGAAGAAGGGTTAAGTGCTAGCGACCATCATTGGTTATCATTCGTGGCCTTTATTGTTGGAATTACAAATGTGTTTGTTATGTAATAGATCAATCAAGCTAGGAAAGCAACGGGAAATGTCCGTGAATATCTGAAAATATGTAAAACCTTGTCAAACTCAAACGGCAGCGAATACTAAACGGGTTCAAAGACATTTCTGGCACTTTTGGCAATATTGTGAACTCTCAAACGTTGTGTATCAGTCTGAAGGCTTTTAAATTGAGATCTTTGCTTCGCATATGGTTCCCTCCATCTGTCGTATTATCATGTTGGTTTTGCATTTTCTCCAAATTATTCTTGCTTTTATTCAAAGTAAGCTCAATTGTTTTGTTTTTCTTTTATTTTTCCTTTATCGAAGGGCCAGACTGGAAAAATATTAAAGATTGCTATTTAATTGTATTTTGTTACCACTATTTATGATCATACACTTGTTTTTGTTTACAAGAAGAGGGGAAAGTAACTTGTACATATCTAGCAAATGTCCAGCTCAAGATATAGTCGATAATAGCCCTTACCGAAGGCGAAGACCATGATGATAGCTTCTACCCAGTTAAGCCCCCGACCTCTTTTATCGTCTTCGCAAGATAGTTTATTCGTAGAGGCGTACACGAGGAGGAGAAGAAAGAAAACAAATGAAGCGCTGTGGTTCATAACTTCATGAAAGGGGATCGCATCAATTGGCCTACTTTACTTCGCGGAAAGATAAGATAGTAAAGTGCCATGAACGGAAGTAGAGAGCTTAGTCCGAGACAGATGAAAACCTTGTTGACGAGGTGCCTACGTCTCCATCCGGGACATCCATCGTACCAAATGGAGGCGAGTAATTGTTGGGCGTGTGGGTGAGCGACAAACTACAAAGAAAAAACAAAAACGAAGTGGCGAGTTGCTCTTTTTTGGAGTGTCAAACGAGTTTAGAAACGAACGAAGAAGTCGTCTCGGTAAGAATTTTTTCCACCCTAACACGTCTGACTTTTTGGAGACAATAAATTGACGTTATTGTACGTCGATACTGAGTCAATAGTGATTCCTTAACCAATGATTTCCTTAAGCATAGTCTGCACAAGTACATTTCCATCAATTGATAAATAAAATTGTACATTATTAGTGATAATATTTCTTTTGAAAATAACCCACATTAATATAAATTCTGTTAATTTACCTGAAAACCATGTAAAGAATTTTAAAAGTTCATTACACATTGCATCTTTCAATTCATTAATATCATGATGACCATTGGAGACAATAACGGTATCTTCAGCAAAACAGATAATCAGCAGAGGGTATTCCCAGATACAACATGAATGTCATTGACATGTATGGTAAAAAGTAAAGGGGCTCCCACTGCATGCGATATTCATTGACTCTACATTGTTAAGCCTATTATAAGTTTTACATTGTATTCTGTTGGAAAGACAGCTTTCACTCTAATCTAGACAGATGCATCTGATGCCATACTGTGAAAGTTTCGTGGCAAAAATTGTGGGTCAATAGGATTGGATGCTTTCGATAATCTAAAAATAAAATGTAAAATAATAAAATAAAATTCAAACGGAAATCATCTACTTATCCATATTCTCATACACATTATGCAAAGCCTCTGTTGAAGCTAATTCTCTAAAATCCCATTCGAAAGCCCGTATGTCCTTTGTATGTTATGTTGTGCTTAGCAACAAATTTGCGAATATATTATCTGTATTATTCTTAAGCTGGTAGATGTATATGACTATCTTCAGGGTAACTTTTCCTTGTTAACAGGCATTACTTTTGATATCTTCTGTTGGTCTGAATCAATACGGTACCACTAGATAAAGATAAATTAATCATGGGAACAAGTCTTACTGATAAACGGCATCATTTCTTTATGCAGATTGCTTTATACGATCTCATCCAGCATATTTATTGGATTTTAGACTAGATATGGCAATATTATGTATTTCAGTTTCATTTGTAGGATTCTAGGCATTAGCATCCCTCAGACATGCAGTGATAAACTGTGGAACTCTTGTAAAATATTTGCAGCAAGTGGAAGTCGAATGTTAACGAAGAAATTTGGGAGCGATTATCCACTACATCACTGCCAATTTTCAAGGTATCGGGAACGGAAGATTTACTGTCAGATACCAACCATTGTTCTTTCAGACCAGAGTTAATCACTCATATATATATTAGGCCCATAACTTCAACTCCATCGTCAGTTACTTGACTCAGTTATCTACAGGATGTAAATTGCTACCCTTTATGTCTTTGGGTTTCCTGATTTTGAACCGATTACTTGTATATAGGTAATCTCGGATGCTTGCGCATGACGAGCAGCTGAAAAGCTATATGGAAGGAGGGGGTGGGTGTACAAACAATAGTCGTAAATAATAATAACATTGGACATCATTCCTACAGATGACTATGGACTGGTAATTTCTATTAAAGAGAATTATTTGTGATCAATTAAGGGACAAATTATAGCGAGCGGCAGACTCTGCGGACAATTGTTTGGTTAGGTTTGGTGCCTAAAATGAGATGCAACACCAGTGCATCTTTCGAACATACCAAACGTAAATGAGAGATACACGATCCAATCGTCTGTCACTGCACAAATAAACAGGATATACAAGTGTAACGTATACTAAGATACAAGAAGCCTCAAAATGTTCACTGGGGTACAAGTGTGAAGTGTTATTGCACAGGGAGCTGCCGTAGTTTTGAGGGTGGGCTTTGCTGTTAGAAAGAAGTTAAATGTTATTAATTTTTCTCCTCATTCATCCTTTGTTCCAGAGGAAACTCAGTTTTAATTGGTATTTATTTTTAAATGGCATACAAAAAAAAAATGAATATTAACTGCCTCTCCTGTCCACTGGATGAATTTTCTTTGTAAATTGCGGCATTGTCAACAAATAATACAGGGCAAAATGACAGAAATCGTGATCAGAGTGAAAGTTACACTCCCGCATAATTTCATCATTGCAAGGTTCACTTTTATGTAAACCTCATTTGCCGGTCCAAACGAAAATTTCGTGGTAAAAAAAAAAACCCTCATAGATCTACATGCAAGCTCAACTTAACAGTGTATGCGGATGAATCTCTTGTTCATATAATTAGCTAGTATGTCCTACCTGTTTCTGGTCATACTTTAAAGCCAGTTTAAATCTCGTCAGTCCAGTCTGGCCTTCCTCAACTCTGTCGCTGTAACATTGATCGTCTTCCTCGGATTCTTTGTTCAGTACGGCAATTACTTCTTCGGTAGTTCTACACTGCTCCAATAATTCTACCGCGTACACTTTATAGAAATAATAGAAGAAATAATAGAAGCGATATAAAATAAACCGTACTTGAATGAAATATGCAGTAGAAAAAAAAGAAATGAAACACTTGGTAAGTAATTGGACAACGACTTGAATGGTAACAACCGATCGAGAGAGTCATTTTCAGTGGATAACAGTGCAAATACGTACAGCATCATTTATTTATAGATTTATACCCTTTTTCTGGGAAGAAAAGGCATGGCCCTAAAGAAACAAATCTCGTGAACTCCGCACAGATGACGCAAATGGCAATGACAAATTGTAGATGGAGAATGAAACCCACAGTCAGAGTGTGGAATATGCCTTAAATAACCTAAAGGGAACATCCCTTAATGGACGCGCTGAATTGATGTCCATTAGAAAACAACACTGAAATCAGTTTTATTTTTTGATTTGATTTGTGTCCAAACAAAAAGCATTTTGAACCCCAGACTAGAGTGTTTAAAGGTAAACGACAGAAAAATTTAACCGCCTTTAACGTTCTTCAGTTGTGTAAAGTACCCGGATGAATAAGAATAGATTTATATTCGATAGGCTTAAAGCACTTGACTTGGAAACACCATTGAAGACAATGGATAATACCACCAACGTTGTAATGTGGAAGTTTACCAACGGAGCCGTGAGGTCCCGGTGGTGCATTTTTCGTTGTTCATCTTGAGATTCATCGCTGTCCAATTTAATTAATGATAAGGCCTATTGAAAGTATTTTTGGTGTAAGCAACCTTACATTTTGTTAAAATGGTCACTGTCTTTTTCACATCTTATAAAGCTGCATCTTGTTTTTATTTTGTTCTGTCATAACATTTTCAGAGTTAATTTTCTTGTATTCATTCTTAATCTGAAGAAGTTATTTGGGTCTTGAAGTTAGGTTACCTGTCAATACATATATATCTATATTTATTAATATCATGTGAGTTTTACGAAAGTCGCAAAAAGCATGATCCTGTAAGCGTTACATCTTTACTCACCCAGGCTCCTATAAAAAAACAACCTCCACTGTAATAAGTAACATGTACAAACATCAATTTTAACAAACGTTTACTTTAGTATACATTTACCGTTCATTTGCCACCATGACATTTCAATTTTTTCTTCCTCACAATGCTATATCTTGCAGGATATCAGGAGCGCCTTGACAGACAATTTCAAGGCTTTGACCAACATGCCACATAACCTGCTGAATATTTTCTTAATTGACCAAACTTAACATGTCGTCGCGTTGCTTGGTAACTCTGTTACAAGGGCCCATTAATGGCAAATGAAATCGAACAATCACGTGACGACATTAACAAGAAAAGGGAGAACCACGAGATTTCACGTGAAAACAAATATTAACGTTTGCATTGCTTTAAAATAGCAGCAGCGTATAATAGAGTGTTGCTGTAAAAAAAGATCGAGGGGAAGAACATGTTAATAATCATTTTACTTTCTAATCATTTGAATAATTATCTTCGTTGGATGACTTTTTTATGTTAGTGCCTCAGATTGTTATCCACTTTAGCTTCTGCCGTTGTATAGTAATTCACTATGAACACAATCAGGAATCAAATATACCATAAGGAAAATTTATCTTCCTGGCTTTCACGCATCTTGCTAACAGCTAATCTCGGTTTGATTTATTTCTCGAGACAGACACCAGGTAACAGTGGGAAAACCACGAATATGGAGAGAATTGAGACTGGTTATAGTGATAAACATTGTAATTTTGATGTTTGGTAACGATTTCGATGACAATCGTGTGCAAAATGTGAAATGTCTGTAACATTTGGAGAGTTTGCAGCGACGGGAATCGAATGCAATTCCGTGCATAGAAAAAGAAATACTGATAATTTATGTGCAACTTAGTCCGTTTACTGCAAATGATAAATAAACATAAGCTTGAGTCATCTCTGATACTGGGCAGTATTATAAGACCGTGTTTTTCTTCATGGGGGTATACTAGGAAAGGGGTATGCATAATGTTTATCACATAGGACTATCATACTTTCATGAGACGAATATACTTACATTTGGTTTGGGCTTCTAATTCTTGAAATATATCCTTAAATTCGTTCTCTTTGATTGATAACATATGCAGCTCCCAGCTGAGTTTAAAGGCCGTTAAGATCGGATCGTTACTGGTTAGAGAGATCCACGCTGGACTTGCCAATGCACGAAAACAATTAATCCTATCAAGTGAATAACGTAGGCTGTCCTCTTTCTGTTTTTCAGAGCAGTTAACACAGACGCAGACGACCGAGTGCGGTTTGTAGATAGTGGCACCCCTCGTTAACAACAATTGCAGTATTTCAAACTGGTTGCAATGAGCAGCGAGGATTACTGGCGATATGTCCCGAGAGTAATCAGAACTCTCCTTCCTCTTCGATCTGTAGGAGGACGACCATCCGTCCCCCAACATTTGGCGGGAAATGCTCGGGTGATTCACCATCATTTCGACCATTCTATATACTCCCTCACGAATGGCCTGCAGTAGGGCATCTCCGATGTCGATCCCAGTTTGCGCCAGGAGCAGCTTCCACAATTTCAATGTTCTCGTTGTCGACCGCCATTTGCAAAGCACTACGGCCCAAGAGGTTCGTCACGTTAACATTCACCTTGTTGGGTGGTTGTAAACATCTCTCCACACTGGCTTTATCTCCCTTTTCTGCAGCCTCAAGAAAGTGCCTCTCTTTGGGAGTGAGTTTGTTGCCTTCACTGAACAGCTGCATCGGTATGCTACTGATGCCTGATATCAAAGATGGCGCCAATTCACCATTTCCAAGTGGCAACGGTGAATGCAGAGTGGTCCTGCCGCTCACAGTCGGTATCTTTTCGTTGGATTTCACCGTTGGATGGTCCATTTTGTTATCCAGTTGACTTGTGCCTGCAAATCGAAAAATAGTGTTGAAAAAGTGCCATTACATCTGATGACCAAAATTCCAATAGAGTCCCATTTTAATGGAATATAATGGGATCCGATTATATCCCATTTATTTTTCAATGAAAACCAACATGGATTAGGGCAATTTCAATGGGAAAGGTTATGGAACAGTTTGAATGTTCAATAGAAATCAATACCTTTCCATGCATTCCTTTTTGGTACCCATTTATTCCCATTAAACGTTCCCGTGAATGACGGCAGGGTAATTGGAAAATACGTGTGTTTCACCAACGCAAACACGCACAAGTGAGTAGTCACGTTTTGTTTCCAGAAAGGGAAGTCTACGATGGAACAGAACGGCATGTCGACTGATGAAAACTTGACAGAAAACAGAAGATTGCAAAGTCGGAAGTGACTATGAAGCTGACTCCACATTTGTTCACCAATGACTACAAACGAAACTGCCGTATTAGCAATCCAAGTATGAGTTCCCTCATAACTAGGTGTAATGATTGATAAGCTGTACAAAGCCGAAGACGGTGTTGCTTGTTCGTTGACTGCTTTTGTTGTGATGTCTGGAAGCAATTGTTACCATGAATTAATGTAGGGTACTCAGTAATTTGAACTCTAGAGGTATCCACACGAAATAAAGTACAAGTAAGAAGTTTACACTAATTATTATGCACTGAAAACTATTCGTACCATTTACAGCTACATTACTTTAAATGCGTGATCGTCTTGGCTCTAAAGTGCATTTGCAACTTTCTCATATTAAAAACTCCATGCTTCGTGGTCGAAGGACCCAGAGCCTGCTAATTGCGCCACTACTATTTATTATAGGGACTGGGACTACAGGAGGCGTTCAATAACTTAATTGAAATTATATCTTTTCACTATGCATGATTGCATTCAATGAGTTACGTGAGAGCTTGCTGTTGAGTGATCCTCATGCATTGCCATATTGGTTCCTACGAGTTACCTCGTGAAACCTAAACCGCTATGTGTATCGCCATGCAACAGCCTTCGTACCCGTAGTCCTTGTCTGCTCTTACCGTATTCTGCTTGCATCAGTAATGCTGATGCTGTCTTAACACTTTAGTGTACATTGGCTGGTTTCTATAAAAATTACTTAGCAGCACGTTCTCAGGTATATTTCATCAGGGGCGTAACTCAAGGTGCGGTTTGGGGGAGTGGTTCACTCCCCGAACTCGAAAACTGGGACTCTAGCAGGGGAAATATATTGATTTCGCAGACCAAAAAAAATATATATTACAAATTGCTTTGATCAAAGTTTCAATATTTTTTGAGAGTTTGATAAGTTCAAACGCTAAAACCAAAACAATAGAAAAGAGATAAACGTAATTTTTATATCCAAAATGTGGGACCCTCCCCTCCATCATTCTCAATTCTTTCAAAATATGGCACCCTTCTAGCAGTCACGACCCTATCAAGGAGCTACTATCACGGTGTTGCTGCTACGGATATTACCTGCAATGTAGAAGTACGAAAAAGGCTATGCTGGGAAGAGGAGCACATCTTCCGTTGCCTTCCTCTCTTCAGGTGAGTCGATGGAATTGTTTGGACAACTACGCACTGTGGTTAATCTACCATTTAAAAATCAGGTTGGGACATAATTAGGACATGCACCGATGACCAAAATTTCGCATGTTCGGAATCTCATAACATTTGGTCATTTACGAAGCTCATCATATCGAATTGTTAGGCTTTCACACATAGAAATGATGTAGTACCTGGGAGGGGGGGGGGGGGGACGATTTTCGGTGATCTAGGTTGAATTTATGTTGAAAAATTTTCTGGTCAGTTCCGCGTCAACCAATGGTGGTGCTCAGCTTAGCCTTCCCACAATTCTAGCTTTTATGTAGGTGATGGCGCCACTTGAGTCTCTCCCCCACACGAATGCATCACTCCTAAAACCAGTTGCGTAGGATAAAATGGGGGCTGGATAAGGCCCATCAAAATGAGGATATAAGAACAACTCAAAGAGGATGCATAATTCCTTGTGATTCTTACATCATTCCGACTAACCTATATATGTATCACCATTTTTGAGAGATTCAGTATTTCATTAATTGAGAAACTGCAGACATGATATCTCTTTTTTTCAAGGCTTGTTACATGCAGCTTAAAACGCTCGCAGAGTGCCGTGTCCAGCCGACTAGGGGACTTGTAAAGCAAAAGTTTAATTGTACTTCCCACGCCAACCGATGGTGACGCACCGCTTAGGTAGTCTTCAAACAATTGTAGTTAGTATGCAAGTGATGACGCCACTTGAGCCTCACCCACACGAATGAACCATTCACAAAACAATTTGCGGAGGGACAAAATGGGGGCTGGGCCTTGGTAGGAGACTGAAGATCAAATCAAAGAGGATGCATAATTCCTTAGGATCCTTATATCATCCAAACTAATTGAATGTGTATGACCATTTTTCATAGATTTTTTTTTAATTAATTGAGAATTCAAGACTGGTTACCTGCAGCTTCACGCTCTCGAAGAGTGCCTTTTCCTCACATTTGAGGAGGGAGGGGGGAGCTTGTAAAACCAAAATTTTTATGTGGCATTGTAATAAAAGTTGAATCATAACAAGTAAACAACGAACTCTCAACTACTATATACTTGTCAAAACAAGTCAACATAATACTTTCAGAATACAATCATTAGGCTACTTAACTTGTTTCGTTTTCACTGGGAGTGAAGGAGGTAAATAAGAGAGAGGTATCTCCAGTATAACCTGACCAAATAATCATTTGCCAATAGAGACTTGCACGTAAGAAAGATATATTAACAGTGAAAAACAACTACAAATGTTCTTTTAGATAAATTTTGAAAAAAATCTA
The DNA here is from genome assembly GCA_021234535.1 of Stichopus chloronotus. Classification (NCBI taxonomy): domain Eukaryota; kingdom Metazoa; phylum Echinodermata; class Holothuroidea; order Aspidochirotida; family Stichopodidae; genus Stichopus; species Stichopus chloronotus. Next base: position 14,514,597 of record CM037834.1, read on the forward strand.
TGGAATAATTATTCAATTCTTTGGACTTTATTCACAGACAGAGAAATAACAAGTGACGCTTTTCATGAATGGAGGGGCAAACTTCTGGTCTAAACTCGTAAATATAACTTACGTTGTTTGTTAATGAAAATGCAGTATCGGTAAAATCAGTCTCCCCGAGTCGTCCGCTATCATGTTAATTACACACACTAGCACAGATACATGTTATGATTTACTGGAAATTATTACTCTCGATTCTTAAAACATGAAAAGAAAAAAAGTCGTATAGCTTAAATTAGAACTTCCAATTACATTTCCAGAATGATAATTTCCACATATTTTGTACATAACGTAATTGCAGACTTACAACGAATATTGAATTGACGTTGCAAAAGTCCACGATTAACATGCCAGAAATTTTACAGACACCGACAATGCAAATGCTCTTTTCTTTCATTTTTTTCTCGACTTTCGTCAATAAACGCCTGCCTGATCATCGGCTCAATAAATTATTCCTGAGGATTTTGTCGTTATGGCTTTCATGTTTTCATTTTATTTTCTATTTGAGATGATGGACTATTCTGCTCGGCAGAGGAAAGACTATGTCACAGAAACGAAGCTTGGTGTGCACCACGTTTTCATGTAACAAAGTTCCACCGATTTCCCTTTTAGCACGATCAAGTTGTTTACCTGTTCAAACAGTTTGTTAATTCTTCAGTTAATGCAGGTGGCGATATCGAAGTCCTTCAGGCTATGTCGCTGCTATTGAAATCTCCCCAAAGGTTAATTAAAACAATCAAAACTAACGTAAAATAAAGTCCGGATTATGTAAATTGAGTCACTGTTAAGTCACTGTTAACGGCAAACAATTCCCTGGTATTTTTATGATGCGGCATTATCTAAGGCTTGAAGGTCGTTTTTTCTTCTTATACATTTTAGTTTTGAACAGCATCTCAAAGATAGGTTTAAATATTTTCCTGTTCGAGGTTAAAGCTGTTTTAGTTAGCCATCTATGTATACAAATCTGTGAAGCCTGCTATGAGTGCTGCAGTATATACTTGAGGGGATTTTTGTTAATTGATTTATACTCTCTTAAAACAAACGAGTAAAATCCACTTCACCTTCAGAGAGTGTACAGAGGGATCCACTTGTAGCAAGAGTGAATTTCACCCGAAGTGGAGTGGAAATTCACTCCAAATAGAGCCTGTTTCATTACACATTCAAATAAAATAGCCTATTGCTCTTTTTGAGGGAATTTCGCTTCACTTTGGGTCAATTCACTCTAAATGTACGGATGGTTTCTATGTACACTCATTGTGGAGTGAATTTCACTGTTTTGTTTTTTAGAGTGTTACACTTTTGATGTGAATACACGACCACGTTGGAGCCTACAATTCCGCTTTTGATTTTTAGGCAATTTGAATATCGCTAGTATTTAGCGGTAGTGTGTAATGTACGAATGGTCTTTTTGTTCAAAACGTTGCTTTTATGTTACCACGACCTAACTTGTGCACTTCCCATAATAGCAGATAACACTAACAGCAAATGATTTCAAACAAAAGTGTATTATGACCTGAACGCTCTATAGTACCATGCCGAATTTGTAGTAACACTATCGCAAATTTAATAAGGCTCAAAGTCACAGCTTCCACGTGACATTTTTTTTTCAGTTTTAGTGAGTATTTCGTATTTTCGTCTATATACATGTAAATGTCAAAAATGCATAAAATTGAAGTAAAATGAGTTATTAATCAAATGGACAAACAAGACAACTGATTACATAGATGGTTCTGGTGACACGATCTACATTGAAAACGTATTTTACCTTTTCTAATAATTCGCCAATTTGTTCCTGTACTTTGTATGCAGGTGATCTTCTGGAAAGTAATTGGAAACGTGACATTTAAAGGCCTACTTCATTGAATATGAGTAGCATGATGCTCTCACATATGTGACCTACTCGATCATTTCATCCACAGTTATCACCAAAAAATAAGGAAAAATTCAAAGAAACTCCGTTCGATACGTCTAGGATGGTTGCAGGTTTCAAAATAGTAATTGCATGAAAAAGGCTGCTCCCGAGATATCAACTGCACTGTCCAAATCCAGTTGATTGACTCATTGAAAACTTAGCAAAGGAGCTCAGTGTATAGCCTCGTTAATACTGTATATGCTCCATGCATGGTACACACTAAAAAAACTCTTGGATATATTTATGCTTCCTACTAAACTGTTTGGCTAAAGATACCCATATTCGTTAAAATGTACCCATTGTTGGGTAACGTTCAACCCAAAGAGGTTTTTTTTTAAATTAATTGGGTATTTGTAGCCAACAGCTTGGTAGGACGCATACGTAATTCCATTAACCTATACGTAAGAGTCAGAAAGCTGCTTTTACACTGAGTACATATTATTAGATACAGCAGAGATGGTAGCTACAGTAGGAAACCTACCAAAGAACCATAATTTCATTGACAGGTATAATTGAAATTATTTGCTATGGACGCTCACATATTTTCATATGTATACATACATTTACTGTACCTAAAGTAAAAAATCAAACATTATTGGTCACAAAGCTTAAGAAAAAATGAATTCCAATGGTCCGACTCCCAAATTATTGAGTTGAGATGTAAAGTGCAGAGGCCTCTGCAATCAATTTAAAATAAAGGCTGCACTACAATTTGCCATGTCCTTCTTGTGCAACTGAAATTACTTTCTTTTCTTCTTGGAAAGCCATTCCACAGAGCCATGAAATGCGATCACTGCCCTACACTGTTATGGGGTGAACCCGGGTGGAATCAATGTACAAGTCCCCTCCATACAACATGCTATATATGCAAGAAAGAAAACAATTTCAAGGTCCTAAAACAGTTTCATTTAAAAAATGTACAAAAGCGGTTAATAAGATATGAAAAAGAAAGACATTGCTTTTCGAGCAATTTATATCTAATCAATAGAACAAGCTATGAAGATCGAAGTTGGGTGCATAGAATTTATTTTCCAACCTGTAAAATATAATTTCGTGTAACTCTAGACATAGAGGAACACTTTGATATAAAAGGTAAAGCTCACAGACGTAAGCTACAGTGACACCGGTGCTACGATACCGTACAGCATGCTCGGAATATTTGAAACTGTTTCAGTTTATGGAACTCGTCAATTATGAAACCCTTTGCAATATTATGTATACGTAACATATACGAATATTACATTCATTTTCTGACGATCGCTGCCATCCATAGACTTTCGATCGCTGTTCGCAGACTATATTATAATGAGTAGATGCTATCTGACAATTGCATTTATCATGGGACAAGAAGAGATTTCCCAGATGTATAACGGTCTAATTGTATACGACTTTTCTCCCAACAAATAGCTACTGCATAGGCACAATTTGGGAAGAAAACATAATTAGGCCTGATTACTTCACTCAATGGTAAACACATCCCCTAAAATTGATAGGCCTACTCTGCATACATGCGATTCAAAACACACAAAAAATCAGATTGCAAAAAGTGCAACAAGTAAATCGACTAAAACACAGAGAACAATATATTCTAAAGAAAAAGACTGGCTCCAAGCAAAAACAACAATAAAACACATATACTTAAAAAATAAAACACACAAAGGAATTAAACCCTACACAGGTGAGTGTTGCGACTCTCCTCTTGAAAAATATCTACGTATCAATTGAAAAGTTTATTTCACATGGATTTCAATGCATTGTCAGTGGAATTGTCGGTCACGGTAGTATGGTCATAAAATCTTTGCAGTTATCGACATGCTTTCTGAAAGGAGAGTACAACTTGTATGATTAAAATAAATATACAAATATATCCACTAGAGTAGCTTTTATTTTTTTCAACAAAAAAGTAAAAACAAAACTACTCGTAAATGTATTCATTGTATTTGTTACTTGTACCTGCACTTATAACCGTGAACCTCCATCTAAAGTAATTTGCTTTGCACATTATGGACGTATGGATTCTGGTTATAACTCAACTAAGATTAGAGAAATGAGTACCATGAAACAGAGCAACGATATCCCTCAAAGACGGGAGATGAGTCATGGCGGTGGGGGGGGGGGGGTGTACTTTATTTCCAGACAAAAGTAGCTGGAAGTTCCCTTTTACTCCACCGTCAGTTCCTTTTTTCCTCCAGAATCGGGACTGTATAATAGCACACTTAATCTTTACTTACTCATCCTTGTATCGAAATAAATCCCCCTTCTCCCTCTTTTCTTTCTTTTCTTTCTTTTGCCCCCAACGCTATCGACAGCTAGGCAATGTAGGCAGGCAAACCAAGTCAATTGGCGCCAAGTATGTTAACTTGGCCGAGAGTTTACAAATTACGACGACCTAAGCTGGCTAATTCTTGTCTATATTTTGTTTATTCTAAAAATAAAAGTTCGCTCAGTTTTTTTTCGACTTACATAGTCTTAAGTTGGGTAAGACATTAAAAGGCGCAAAAAAAAAAAAAAAAAAAAAATAGATATGTCAAGAATAATTCCGTCAAATGCCACAAATGCCTCATTGTAACTAATAACTTGATCATTTGTAAGATGAATATTCTCAAAGTAATTTAGTGCACTCATCTTTTTTACTTAACAAAACAACTTACAGACAGACGTATGGGCATCATCATTAAGAGTTAAAGAATTAAAAAAGCCCGCAGTTACTTTCATACGGATATGTTTGTGCTTGTTTCGGGTGAGTATATGCCAAATGTGAAACTATAATTGTATAAATGGAAATTGTCCCTAAGATCACTGTGTATGAACGCTTCATAGCACTGAGTCTCAGCACCACACGTGCACTGTTTTCTGCGATATACCAAACAGTGCACTACATGCAATTGACGCGTGATGTTTTTCATTACCTCAGCAAGAAACAAACCTTGCGGTGAATTTGATGCTTATATAGTGGCCTTTCAAACACTTTATTACCACTTACGGGAATTAGGTCATGCATTGAGTAGTGTTCACTTTCGACTTACGAAGCTTTTAGCTTTGCTGTACAAAATGAAAAGAAAATGATGCTACTATATATATATATATATATATATATATATATATATATATATATATATGTATATATGTATATATATATGTATATATATATATGTATATATATATATATATATATATATATAGTACTCGAAAAGGAATCTGTCGGCAGTGTCGGTGTTATACGGTGTTATACTTAGATAATTCCGCCGGAACCTCAATCAGTTCAACCCCAACACCTGGTGAAATTCCTGGACAGGTGCAGATCACCCCAGATAAGGTCCACTTCGACCAGCAAGATGAAAAAAAGTTATAGAAATAGGAATTAATGGAGATTCAGTTCAAATATAGCATCTATGTAGCACTAGTTTGTATGAGTCCGCCTTATACATACTGGCCTAAGCAAAAATTTCCCAAAGGAGGAAAGATTCAATCCAGTAATGCAGTAATGCTTACACGTAAACAAATCGGAAAAATTATGTGCTTGCCTTCCCAGTCCGAAAAAAGGCTAGCTACACCAATGGAATCACGGTTTAGGCTCCGTATTTATTCATGTCAAATAAAGCAATCTTGCTGAAACTATAGTACCGTGCCCCACACCACGTATGCAAATAATGTAGAACAGCTGAAGAGTGTATCACAAAACAACCTACATTTCCTAATTCAGTGTTTAAAATATGCATACTTCAACCTATAGGAGGTTATACATTTGTCTCTACCGATCGTAGCCCTTACACACAAGCATCAACAGCTCATGCTCATGCACCTCATGGAATCAGGAAATAATTTCTTGTACGTTATATTCACCTACACTGTGTACTTGTTTTTTATTTTTTACTTTGCCACAGTTGGATCGACTCCTGTTTCTTTTAGCGTTCCACCCACAGGTTTCAGACAATGCTGCATTTAAGTTAATGGGAAACTCAAACACTGCACATGTGCAAGCACTTCATTTGAATAAATATTTCGTAATACAAGAGATCCTACATGATCATACAGCCTGCTCGTATACTGCATTTCTAGTGCGCAATACCGTATAATCGACCGTCCTCAAGATTATGGTCTCACCACTGTGAGGATTACTGTTGTAATCATGCGCAGTGTTTGGATCTGGTATGTAGATCTATACATGCGTATGAATACTACTGTTTGGTTTGGTCAAAATTCATCTCCTATAGATGGTATATTTCGCGTTTGTACGTTCGTGGAGCTCTAATGTTTTAAATATGTCTCCATCATAACACCCACTGCTTACGATTTTCATTACTGATATATGGCCTGCCAGTTACTGTTGCTATTGCATTGTGTAGCTTGATATTTTATACATTCAGAACTTAACCATGCGTTGTCATATTATCGAACCAAATATATACATTGCTACTCAGAAATTTGTTTTGTCTTTTTCTAGCAAAGCGATTCCTTATAAATTGACGAATATTGACTTTTCTCCAAGATTAGCCTTGTAAATGTCCTTCGGATCAATTTCGTTGCACAAAATCATCACTTTCGTGAGATTTTCTAATTAAATTGCCAACATCTAGCCATCAAAATTCATCAGACATGCAGTAACTTCATAGATAGAGCAACAAAATAAAGCAGATAGATAAATACCACGGACGTCTTTTTAACACATCCTTGGGCATACCAACAGAGGGGGACGTATGTTTATTTTTTATGTAAGTAACAAATAGATATTGAACTTCTAGAATCTCCTGTGGTGATGTAAGTATTAATATGTAATGAAGACATCAGTAGTCACTACAACTTATCACTGCGACAACTCTCATGACTACAAGACTACATACTGGGGAGGGGGGGGGGATATGATAACAGTGAGACCAAAACAGGTAGACAGATAGATTCACTTCATTGCTCACGAAGGAAGTTCTTGTACTCGCCCAGATGAAACAAAAGAGTGTAATAGAACAATAGCTGGATTATAAATGCAGAAGATGTAAGAGAGTAAGAATTAAACTAACTAAAAACAAAAGAGCTACATTAAAAAACTGCACGTGAAGACGTAACCTGCAAAAACCACATGCTGCAAAAACAAGGTACATGATAAAAGTACAATGTCAAAAAAATGCTATACGTAACAAATAAGCTACATGAAACAAGTGCTGCCAATAAACAAGCTCTATGAACAAAGCTAGAACAAAATAAAAGCTACCAAAACTATGTAAGACAAAGCTACATAAACAAACCACATAAAACCTGATCTACATTGAAAGCCTTGAGGATCCAGACAGCTGTTTTGTTTTTTTTCTCCTACATACGGAATTAATTTAAGGTGAACAATACAGTATTATCTGTGATGTCACATATGCGTCGTCTAATAACCTTGAATATCCTATACCACGATATTCCAGAAGGTCCCGTTTTGGAAATAAATGCACTGATTTGTTATTTTCTTGACCGTTTTAATTGTTTTATGATTTGACATGTAGCTTGGCTTCAATAGCGTGGATACGTGCAATTCATTTTGGCATTGATTTGTGGAGGAAGATATATAATATCTTAAGTAAAACTTTTTGGAAGGTTTAAGCTACCGACGGAAGGACAGATGGGAAATGATTGCAATTCTTTACCATATCGCTGATACCATTTTACACTAGTGGGGAAAAAAATTACCGACATGAAAAACTATTGTTATAAAATCCCAGCAAAGATGTTAACTATGTACCCTTTAGCACGGCTCATATGGACGAAACCTGAACATCATTTTGAAGCCATAGCTGATATTTCTTTGCAATGAAACTATACATGCAGATTAAAAGGCTGTGTTACGAAAGTCCATCATAGGGCCATGTTATTTTTTTTTACAACTTGTTTAATAAAATTAAAAGTTATTTAATCAAGTTAATAATTTGCTTCAATATAATATCATTAATCAAATTATTATTTTGTTTCATAAAATTAATAACTTGTTTAATCTAACTTAAAGGTGTATTTTTTTGCAATGTTAATTTGTTTAATCAAATTGCTGTTTAATCAAATTATCAATTCTTAAACGAAATTATAAATTTGTTTAATCGAACTGTTAAGTTGTTTAATCAACTTAAAAACTGCATTTTTTTATTTATCTAATGAAATTATAAAAAAAAAATATTCGTATGATCTTAAGTGACTTTCGTACTGTATAAAAACAGTTTCATGCAGGTTGACATTATTACCACGCAGTGTGTGATCTTTATATCGCTGACACTTAAAAGTTATCTCTCGGCTCTCAAGATGAAACTAGTTGCTTTTTGTTTACTTTTACCAACTGGCTCGTTAGTCAATGTTTACCACCTATGTTTACCTGCAATAACCCGTTTCACAGCTGTGTTCGCTTCACTACCTGATAAATCGATGCAAGTTAAGGACACTTTCTATACACACGTTAACTAATTAAATTTAGCCTTCGGGATGGCGTGAATAGAACAGATTTCTCTAAAATGTTTCAAAATAGAAAAATTTTGATTTGCTAGACATGCGAAGTGTTTTTACTTTTCGTTGTAACCGATTTGATAATAAGGAAAATAAAGTGTGAATGTTTTGTCGACCGTCGCTCGTCCATCCTGTTTGTGATAAACAATTTGCTCTGAAAATATCTGCTTCATTTTGCATTACAGTTGAAACAGATTACAAGTAACAAAACAAAAGGTGTTCGGGATGATGCACAAAATAAAGAAAACGAAAACATCAAAGAAAGTTAGAATCAACGAGAAACAAAAGGCTTACAAATTTAACAATATTAACCCTGCATACAATGAAATTATATTGAAGCTTGCTTTTAAGTGTCATGCAATTGCTACAGTAATTTACAGTTGTCTGGAAAGGAATTCCATGGATTTAGGATGTATGTAGCTATCTGTTATTCATCGCAGACCCGACACGCAAAATAAGTCGTAAATATATGTGCAGCGTCGGATCTAAAACGTTGTGTCGAAGGGCGAGGGGAGTCATGCAAGGTTTTTTGGATAAAAGAAAATAAAAGAATGAAATGACGTTGCTGAGATGCAAAATTCAAGTATACAAATACTATATAAGCTAGAAATTTGGAAACTTTATTTACATGTAAACGTCAGTGATTTTCGTTTGTCAAACACTACATTTATATACGTGCTCTGCAAATTCTAGGCTGGAGCAATACCCCCCCCCCCCCCCCGATCCGGAAATGATACGGGTACATATGTAGAGTATGAAAGTGAAATGGACCACTTCCTACCATGAATTTTCCCCTGAGAAACGTTAGTGGATGAGCAGTTTCTTAACAGTTATCAGATGGTAAAGCTGTATTTATCACGCATAAATTAAAGTAAAAGCTAGCAAAAAGGTATTCCACTCAGTGGTTTCCACTAATCCTCTACCTCACTTTACGGCAAGATAGAAGACAACGAGCCAACTTTACATAGAAATATTGTTTGATAATAAGATATTTCCCGAACTCTCACTCACAGCTATCCCGTACTGTGTTACAACCGATTTACCCGGTGTTACAACCGATAATGTAAAATAACCGGTAATGTAAATAAAATACCGGTTCAAAAAGTTGTTACGTTATCAGTATTTTTTGTTTACATTATCGGGTTTTTTTTTATAATGCCCGTTGAGTTTTACATTAACGGTTGTAACGCCCCCGTCTATTTGGTTCGTTACGGCAGTGAGTGGTGTATGAATATCGCTCTTTTCCCTGTCCCTCCTCCACCACAATTGTCCTATATTGTCTAATCAATTGTAAATTACCTAAAGAGACAATTGAGAAGTCAAGTTGCACTCGATGTAAAAACTCGTAACTAAGTGTTACATTGTCTGTATAATGCAGACCTTGACGGTTCTGATGTATGCTGGAACGTCTCTGCTGATTTTGCTATGTCTATGATTGTCTCATTTTGAAACAAAAAGAGGCAAAGATAAAGGCCTTAATGATATGATGCATACTAGACTACAGTAGTCTGCGGAAAGCTGTTTCACTTATACTAGGTTCATGGTGACAAACCCACCATGTACACAGTAGTATTAGCATAGTACCACAGAAGGTACTTTGGGAGTAGCTGTAGTATTCGGAGTAGCAATTGTAGCAGAATTTACACTAAAAGTGGTAGTGTAGCGGCATCAGTAGTAGTGAATAGTAGCAGAATTAAGCAATGCAAGTAGTTAGTTGTAGTGACAGTGGCAGTAGCAGGAAAAATACTCATATATTAACCCTTGGCTCTTCCTCGGATTCAAAACTTTGTTTACACCACTGATAGGACAGACGTTTTAGGTCATGCCCCCCCCCACACACACACACACACGCACACACACCCACACACACTGGGTTGACACCTTTCTGCAGTGTTGTCACCAAAATGTGCTCTTCCTAAAGGATTGATTATCTTGGTTTTTTTCTTTTTTTTTAGATATTAAACATCCCATAAATGAAGCAGGAACTGTGAGAAAATTTTATTACAAATTCAGACATTTGGTGGCACTTAATAGCCTCTGAGGGCCTCTGAGGGCCTCTGATTCTCTAAGCGCAGAGAGAAGCCTGGGATATATCCTTGCCACTGCGAGAGCCGCCAACCACCCCCCCCCCCCTTCTCCGAGCGATGATCACAATCCACGGACAAAAAATGCGCCTTTGTTCAACATAAGAATCATACATCGTACACTATAGTATAAGCAGCAGGAGAAGCACTAGTAGTAGTAGGTAGCCTGTTATATTATTATAGCCTAGTTGTAATATCAGCAATTTATCAGCATTGCCAATTTTAGCAAGGAGTTTCAAGTATAGTGAGTGGATAATGACATGTCACTGCAAGTAAAATCCATTTAGTCTCAATGCTCTCCAATCATGGGTCTAACACTGTTAGGCCTTTGTCTCGTTGTAGTTCAAAAGTGTCATCGTGCTTCATACACAAACATGAAATATGAGATAGACAATTAGTTATCAGGATATTACCGTACATGAAGACAAACCCTGAATCTTCTGCATTCCGTCCGGAAATGCCATCTTAAAAGATTAGCTGTTTGTATTTAAGCAATATACACTCTACAAATCAAGGACTTTCCTTTACCAATCCCTACTACCTATGTTTTTTTTTTATTGATAAAATTCAGATCTTAACTCCATTTATATAAGGCTTACCGAGTATTCCGAGTATACCGAGTATGTGGAGCACGTTATTTGGAAAAACTCCAACCAGACGTAATTATGATTCGTAACATCCTTCCACGCGTAATTATCACATACTTACAAAGACTTCACCATGTTCGTGAATTGTAAATGGTACTTGACGTCAGAGAAAGGACGCAATTCGGGAATTAAACCTAATCCTCGAGTATAATACAGCAATACTATACGTCATGAAAAACAAACCTGGTCTCTTACCAAGTGACTCCCACTTATACATTGCGTGCCGTTGTAAACTTCTACAGAAAGTATGTGCATTTTTTTCAGCTTAGCTCTATCTCGCACAGAATACCAACGCTACAACACTTTTGTTTTTATTGCCTAAAACGAAACACATCAATTTGACTCTCATTTGTATCAGCTAATTAAGTTTAAGTACAAATTTTCTTCCACCTAATTTAAGTGGATTATTCTCTTCTTAAATTCAGTTCTTGTAGGCATTTTTCATCATCCTCAATTCACACCAGCTCTGTCGTTTGCTAAGCCCCTGTCTCTTTCAGGATTTTCTTTCTTTTTACCGCTGTTTGTGCTTTCTTTACTTGAATTAAATCAACTTTGTAATTAGAGGCAATGGTCAATTATGATACCATTCGTATGATGGCTTCTATGTTATGCATACACCACGAAAAATAGAAATCTTGCATTCACTCTTTTTACGTCATGTTTGTTTACTTTGCCATAATTTGAACTGCGATTTGGATTTGACAATGCAGACTAACGACATAACCGATGCATTGTGGGAAAATCTAACATGTAGAGTGAAATGATGAAAATTTTATTATAATTCTATTTGTGTGTGGTGATATCATAGACTTTATTCGGTTACAAGACAATTTTAAGAGAACGAATACTTTACCATTTATTTGTAAGTAAAGTTTGTAACCTTTTGGACTTCAGATAAAGTTGAAAAGCACCACTCCCTTATTATGTTTTCTGAAGACAAAATATTCCGCTGTAAGCCAATAGAACTCCTTTCCAAATTGCTAGCAAGAAACCATCTAACTCTTTTTTTTTTACTTTGGGGAATGATTAAGAACCAACGAGGGGACTTCTTTAATAAACCAAAATGTATCCTGCACAGTATAACTTTGGCGACTAAGATGTTGCTTGTATGCGATATTGAATATATACTTTCTTCATGTTCAGTTTTCGTGTTAAAGTGCCCTCCGCTTTTTTTTTCTTTTTTCCATGTGCGAATTAATTTTTTTCTCTTGGGGATGAGCGCAGAGTGCAAATACAAGAGGCACTATTTTGCATGTAATTTACACACTCGAGGGAATATCCACTTGCACTGAATCTTTAGTAATGACCATATCATCATCTCTTCCACTGCGAGAGGCGTGACGATTTTGAAATCTTGCGAAGATGAAGACAATGGAATTAAGCACACTCTGCAAATACAATCAAATTGACTCCCAAGTTACAGACATTTAGGGAATAATACAAACAAAATGTTAATTCAGATCAGGTAGGTGAAGGACGTCAGAGTTTCAGAGGTCACGTCTGCATGTATTAAGCCATAATATTTTGCTGTGCGATATAAAACTAATGAATTATTTTGCTGTCCGTTTGCCTAGGTTGTATCCCCACTTCCGCCCATCTTGAACACTTGGTCAATGTACTTTCCAAGCATAAGTTTCTTGACAGTGCAGATAACGTGTTTATCATAGGGTTAGGAAAGGAAGGCTTGAAGGGAAGAGATTTCTCGTCTCCCTCCCCACTTTTCCACACTTCTAAAGGGCGAAAAGTTGAGCTGTGGTCCCCACCAATGGCGACAGACGGAACGGGAGAGAGGGAGATGGTGGGACTAAGCCCTCCAACACAATACGTCGAGAATATTAAAATGAAAAGGATGAGTAATTCAATTACATACATGAGATGTTTTTTTCAAGGCTGGGTAAATACGTCTTTGAACACTCGGGGAATGCCGTTTCCGGACATGAAGTCTTTTTGTTTGATCAAAACTGATGATAGCTCTCCCTTCATATAGTCCTGAAGCCATTCAACCCACACCCCCTCCTACATTTTCTCCTTTATTCCGCTTTCGCTGATTCCCACGCCTGAATGGCAGGAGAACGTTTTGCCACCCACATTAGGTTAGGAATTTATTTGTGCATCACTATTGTGATTATCATACTTGTTATCACCAAAGGCAAACGATTCCGCCTGACGACAAACGTTTTATATCCAATCACACTGAGAGATATTGCAGTGATGTAATCACCCAAACGTATACATACTGCATAAACTAGCAGGTAAATATTTGAAATGGATTGTTATTGCTATGTCAGCATTCTCGTGAATACCACGAAGAACAGATAATGCCAGTCTGAGTAAGATGAACTAAAGCTTTGGCGAGACAATGAAGCAATGAAAAGCAGCAACAGTGTACTGCACATATATAGTTTTCCCGGGTAGAGTGGCCTTCAGAAAAGCACACACTATAACGTCAATGTAAGACAGCGCCCGACAAGAGGTCAGTTGCATAGTGAGATGTCTGCCAGGTAAACCATGATTTCATTCGGTTTTAAGCATGACGTTACTACACTTGTCACGCCATCTTAAACACCACATTACTTCACACCAACAATACATTATCGACAAGCTTGGAAATTGTCCCTGACATTTTGAAGTAACTAAAGTAAAACAATATACATCTGAAAACTAAGAACGGTTTCTTATGCTTCTTGTGGATGATGAAAAATGCTTGAACACAATAGCACCATATATCGTCATCTTATTTTTTAATTCTGAGATCTCGTTCATCGACTTTAAAATAATTTATCCTTCTGAACGCGAACCATGTTCCTAGAAATTAACATGGTTAGGGAAGAGATGATATGTACATACGATATACAAAATGTACATATACACAAGAGTGAGATATCAAAAATATCGAAAAACATAAACATAAAGTTATAACGATCCACGACGTAAACGTCGACATAAGCTTTTTGTGTTTCTGTCTGCCCTCTAATATTGATGACAAAGGTGACCTACATCTTTCACTTTCACATTGTCACTCTCATTTCAACATAATGCAAACTCCATCTATATATATATATATGTATGTGTGTGTGTGTGCGTATGTGTGGATGTGTGTGTGCGTGTGTGTGACATACGTGTGTACCACAGGCAAGAGTCCCTCTCTTCAGTACTTCAATACATCCTACATCAGCAGATAATCGTCTCATCACTTATCAATAACTAGTTTCACAGATTCACTTTTAAGCTAGGCATAAAATTATGTCAAAATGAACAATTTATTTAACCGGAAAATTCACATGTAAGGTCGTTCAAAATCTTTCGTGTGACTTGGTTTACCGATAAACAAAAGAAGTATAGGTCGCATAGACAAATCTTTAATAGTTCAGTCCTGTTCATGTAGGCGGGATTTCAAAGGCAATATATAACGAAGGATCTCCATTTATTAAGACTCCTGCCGGCGGAAAATCAGCCACGCGTAATATTTACATCATGGCCGCCTACATAAGACTTCTATGCATGTACTTACAAGATAATGCTGTAGATTTCTATAATCTCGGGCGTAATTAAGTTAATTGCAGTCGATATATGACCTTTTTTCTACAAACCGTACGATTCTGTTGTATTCATGTGCGTTAAGGGAAAAGCAAGGGCTTTAAGTAAATCTACATGCAAACGTTAAGAGATTGCATGTAATGTGCATAGCAATCCTTTACATGCAATGACTGTCTTGCCAATATTATGTAGGCCCCAGGGAAATCATTTATCCATTGCAAAGTTGTGCTGTTTTCAGTTCAGTTCAGTTCAGTATGACTTTATTCCAATCTCTTACTTATAATATAAGACATAACAATATTCTGAGAGTGGAAAAAGTAACGAAAATACAGTATATAAGGATCATCATGCTTAGACACTTCATAAAATAATTACTTTACTTAACAAAAAAAAAGGTAAGAGACTGATGCCCCATATTCACTGTGGTGTATTGGAGGCAATCCAAAAAAATTAAAGTCCGAAGACTAAGTGCTTGGATTGTTGTAGCTACAATTGTTGAATTATAAGAATTTTCGTTAGGCCGAGGGAATAAAAGTCATATCATACTCTCCACTGTATGGCACGCGCTAAAACGTACCGTCTTTTTTTTTTTTTTTTTTAAGCAAACGTCATTTAAACACGTTTTACTTTGGATTTCATCAGAATTTGCATAAACACCCTATGAAAAGTGCATGCGACGGTACGCTTCATACACTGCATACTTTTTCCATTTTTATGTACATGTTCACTGATTTTCTATGTTTTATTTTCTGTAAATTTTCGGACATTTTTTACAGTGTTGCAAGATAATGAAAAATGAGAAAAATGGGCTTGTGAGTTTTCTAAAATCACTCAGTGGATGTATTCTATGACTTTCATTCTCCCGGCCTTGTTATTTCCTCGAGACACACTTTCATGGTATTCTTACTTTAGCGTCATGATTATTTTTTGGTAGTATTTCTTTATTCAGTTGTTCCAACTACACTTGGGAATGAGCCGTCAGTCATGTAGTACGCATTTTGAAGGATATGGAATGAGAATTTAGATGTTCTATTATGATTTTACAGATTTTACAGAGCAAGGATTAAACATCCCCTTTCGTTATGTCTTTTTTAAAACAAGTAACATATAAAATGGAAGAGAAGATCCCTTCATGCAATTCTCTACGAGGAGAATTCACCCAAATATCGTGGCGAATTTGAAGAAAAGTATTTTTTTCTTTAAAAATGGGAAAAATGTCCAGCTCATCCTTTCTATACAACCATCACATCAAATAGCCAAGTGTTGGTTGTTCACTACGTTCTGGTGGGTCGCGTTGCACTGTGCACTCCAAAACTTCACATGAGTCTTTCACACCATGTATGCCTACAAAGAATGACTCTCCGGCTGAGCCTATTTTTTCACACAAGCTTCTTCATTCACTTTCTTGTCAAGTAATAGTGTAAGCATTCAAATGTGTCGGTAAATATACCTATATGATAGACAACAGTATGTGTTACCCTTGGGAATTGAATTATAGTTAAGAAAAGGCATCGCTTACTATAGATTTGACAGCTGTATGGGTAAACGCCTTGCCGTTAAAGTTACATGTCGGTCTTCTCTTTGGTCTTTTCGTATCGACCCCTCCCAACCAAGACCCTTTAAAAAATACCTTTGGTAGACAAAAGATCAGCAATACACATTACCCTTCTTGACGATGTAAATTAAGTTAAGGGCAAACAACGCTATACAACATACCAGTTTAAATTTATATTGGACTTAGTTTTTTGTAACTTTTGAGCTCTCGTCATAGTTAAGATAATGGAAAATAAACTTAATATAACGACATTTAATTTACTTGAGAGAAAATCGTGTTTCGAATATTTACCTTCAACCCGGAATTTGAAACGAAGTTTCCTAAGTTTGTAATTTTCAGATTCCGATCATCTCACACGTTAAGTGTTGAAACGGTCAGACGTGTCCCATCAGATGAAGATGAATGAATGAACATGCTGCTACAAACAAGATCCACGACGTGTAAGTAACAGCTGCATGTTTAATTGCCATAACCAAACCAAACAGATTGTACAACGCTGTCCATGAAGTAACGATACTGAATCTTTACCTGTATGGTCTTCCTGTTGTGGGACAAATTACATGAACGTGAGATGACTTATGTCAACATTTCAAAAAATTTAACGAGAAATTTGTTCCGCTTCATCCTGTTTGCTGTGTTCTCAAACCTCTCGTAGAAAACTTGGGAAAGACGAACACAAGTGATAGGTTTCAACCGTACAAGGAGGCGTGTGTGTTTTGAATGATATTTGCAGCCAATCTGAGACCAACACGCACCTTGCAAATCGACAGCACCCGTTTTAATGACTCGCTGCTGGTTGCCATGGTTACTCGAGGTTTCTACAGTGTTTTTCTGTTCTTTATGAATTGTATCGAAGCAGGCAAATTGCAGCGAAAGGAAGAAGCAAAAAACAAGAAGACGGTACAGTGTATACTTACAGGTGAGAAGGCCTAACCGCAATGGGTAATAAAGACATAAAACCTTCAAAGTGTAAAGCTAATACTTTATAAAAGACATGACTTTGAAAGACTTTCTCGCTTCAAGAATTGCAAGTGCGTATCCAAGGAGTCGAGGGGGGACCTTAAGATATTTTTAAAGCTTAAGACGCAGCCGCCAAAGGAGCAAACACGGTGAACGCGATTAGATATTCTAGATAAAAGCAATTCAAAGTATCATTTTTCATAGATTGATGTTTTCACATTAATTGAGAAATTGCAGACGTGAGATCAGATCTCTTTTTAAGGCAGGGTACATGTTGCTTAGGGTATCCGGGAAGTTCGCTTCCGGTTATCGGCCTCCGAGTAGGGGGGGGGGGGGTTGTAAAGCCAAAAACTTTCTTGTAAGCTCCACCCCAATTCAGCTAGTCCTGCCTCCATGATGCCTGCACGAGGATACCCCTTCAGACCCACCTCTCCTCACTCATGCTGAAAAACCGAAACACTCACCTTAAACGATCATTATGAAGATGGTGTATTCTGCTAGAGGATATTAGGCGTAGATCTTTCATAGCCTATTTGTCCTAACCGTACTCACTTTTCAATGATATCGCTGTGGAAAACACAGAGCGAAGAATTTAAAGGCGTACAACAACTTTACCCATCGTAGTATGACTTAAATAATCATGCTTATATATATTACTCTTTTTATATATGTTCAATATGTTTGGAATGTTTCATTCCCTCACAGTATTTACTACATGCAGTGTACTGGTTTGCTGGGGCAATATTTCCTCTACCACACGATTCTTCTCCTTAAATTTTTAATTCGACGATGACATTTTCTTTTAAAGGTTAGACGCAAAATGGTTTTGGTCGTAAATTACATACCATGTATATAGTGGGTTCAATAAGAATAATTACTTAGCTTACACAATAATCTAATCATAAAACATGATGCTATTGAATAAGTTTGCCGGAAATTACAAAATGTTTTCTCAAGCTATAAACGGTCGGCTCTTGCTCGAAAATGCTCCTGTGAAAGCCCTAATGTTGGCTTCATATGGATGTCTCTTGTCTCCAAGTTTTTCTTATTTGTCCATCCTTATTTTTCTCATACCTTTTCTCATCTTACATCAAGAGTCGTCGAAAATTTTCCAATTCATTGACGTGAAAGCAATTATTTCGTGTTCATCGTGTATCTTGTAACATGTAAATATGCATTCCAATATATCTGTCTATGTTTTTCATCCATCTTATTGGAAATGACTTGAAGAAATAAAAGCATATATGCATAGAGAGACGGTAAGTACCTACTCTTCAAAAGTAAATTTATCTCGAGTTCTAATCGCATTAACAATCCGTATACAAAATAGTGATTCTTTTCATTTTGTTAACAAAACAAAGAAACAGACAGATGAGAAAAAACTCATTACAAAGACGTCTGGCTTTTACATCGAGTGCATGTGACTGTCATATGCCTTTCTATGAAAGAAAAGTACAGATGTAATAAGCAAAATAGTTCAATAATATTCGTAACAGAGGTTGTTTGCGTTGAGGGCATTGGCGTGTATCCTATTAGACGACGAGGACTGCAAGATATCCCAGAATCTTACACTAAAGTGAAGGATGACTTGTTTGTTCAGTTGCACTCAAAATTTAGAAGAATATGGGAAAGATTCTTTTCAGTATTGTAACATGATTGTTTTAAGGTAATGGCAATATCTAATTTCATAGTGCTTAAGTGACCATCTTGGCGTTCCATGGACCTCCAGTGGTGATGTATCTACAAAGGCTCGAGTGCTTTGCTGTATGTGCTACCAACGTCGAGACACTTCACGTATTAGCTAGAAACTTCGACCAATTTTTCTACACATAAATAAGTACATTCTGGAAGGAACAAAAACTGTGCTCTCTTCTATATTTAGTATCATGTAATTGAGCAGGTACTCTTCAGAAGATTCCCTTGTGGAAGGTTCTAGCAAGTGACTTTCATGTATACACCCTCGTTGATTGAGAGGTTTTGAAGAAGAATACTTCCACCCGATCTGACGAAGACATACATCTCCACCTTCCCTGTGTTTATTTAGTGCCTGTGTAATTCAGCCTACACCATAAAGTCAACAGTGGCAGTCATATCTTCATCATCGAAGCCAGCCTAGCCTACACCTTGTGTACAGTCGTTGTTGTAGTGATATTCCTATACTTTGGGGCACTGCGTTAATGACCCATCGCCGATGTTCAAGTTACGGTTAGCCAGGTAGCATTCTACGCCAACGTCTTATGAGCCATTCCATCTTTGTGGTCGCATACAGTGGTCGCCTACCACTCTGAGGTCCTAGCTGTGCTAATAGTTACTAGATACCACCCTAGTAATAGTTAAGTTTAATTGTTCATCAATTTGCAGTTAATTGAACACCCTTATGATTTTAGCTGTATCAAACTTGTACATTGTAATCTGAATCTGTCTGAACCTGACGTCTGAAGCAATTATATTCTAATTGAAACTTAAAGCAACACTCTCGTTCCATCTGTCGTCTGTGTCGGTACCTATTTATTAGAATTCTTCTCTGCCACCATTTGGTGACAATTTCATTATTATGAAGTGTCCATTTAGAACTCCGAGGAGATGAGATGTGCCCCTTTATGGCCTATATATGTCGTCCAAGGAAATGAGAAAGTACGCACTATAGATATCATCGAAGGGGATGAGATGTACCCCTCTATGGATTTCCAAACAGATGAGGTGTTCTCCTTTATAAGCTATAGCTGTCATCCGAAGGGATGAGGTGTACCTCTCTACAGGCATGATACATAACATATACAGACCCGATAACATATTCCTTCCAGTGCATAGTACACTGTTGTTATTAACATCTTTCAAATTCTTGAATTCTGCTCAATGAGACTGCTTCTTCCCGGTTTTGAAAAAAAAAATACAAGAACACATCAAATAAGTATTCAATTAAAAATTCTAAACTTTGCTAAAATATTCGACAGATTAAAAGTACAAGTTATTCCTCTAACTTTCCTTTAGCAATGTAACTCAGTATGTCTGTACACTGTCATCGCCGCCCAATAAATGGATCTCGTCAGTAAAACTATCGTGGAGGGATTCAAAGACGCCGTCAGAGCGGCCACCATGGTCAACCAATTGAAAAATATGTTTTCACTCATTTAATGTTTCAAAAGGTTAGAAAACAAAGACAAGTATACATTTATGATGGAGATTTGACATCTTTGAATTCTATCCCTCCATCTCTGGAAGCCTGCTAGACCAAACAATTTCTCTATCAAGAAAATACACCCATATCTCGAACCAAATAGGCATTGATATCATCTCGCCCTTCAGAAATTGTTTGTGCTCAATGATGTCACTTCTTTGATCGAAAAAGAAATAATAACATATTCGACGTTAATCATGGACAATTACGACGGAACACGGTTGGAGTCTACATCCTGAACACCTTTACGATTGAATACGTCACCAAAGAACTGATCGCAGTGAACATAGGTACAAAGGTGACGTCTTCAAAAACACCAACGTTAGTAAATCAGACTGAGGCAGGAAGCACCTAAACCCTGCAAGGAGCTTGGACTCGAGATCACCGTCGACTGAAAAGTCACCTGCAAATCACCAACTTCCTCGATGACACCAGGCAAACACAACCCATGAAGAAATCCCAACGGCCGCCCTACGTTCACAAATAGTCCAACAACCCTCATAATACCATTATAATCCTGCCAACGTCAATAAACCAGAGCATATCAACTATCTCACACGAGGAAGAAACATTCGAGCCAATCGCATTGATCTACGAGTCAGCTCTGAAAACCAGTGAATTCACCGAGGAACTTGCCCAACAAGGATCCACATAAGGACAAACGTAGTTGAAGAAATCATCTTACACTGCAATCTACCATGCAACAACAACGTGGCAACCAGAAGCAAAACATTTCTCACACTGATCAGCAAGCACTTCCACAAGGGGCTAAAACTCAACAAAATATTCTACCGAAACAATGTAAAGATCAGCTGCAGTTGCATGACTAACGTGGGAAACACAACACGAAACTCAACAAAAAAACGTATGTGGCCAAGGGAGGAAACCTGCAAGTGTTCAAGAAAGGAGCTATCGGCCCTGAACGGAAACTGCTCAATATCATCTACAAGGCCTAAGTCACTGATAGCTCCAATACCAAGGTATATATATATGACACAGGGAACAATCTTCCAAATTGATACGTGGCAACCATCCTGAATTTAAAATATGCAGCACCCAATTTTCGAAACACATCTGGCAGCTAAAAGAAAACAACATTTCGTCCACCCAACAACTAGTCGATCATCGGTATATCACCAGCCTACCGTAACAAAACCCAATGAAACCTTTACCTGAATGAAAAATTCTCTATCAGCAGCCCCCACAAACAACCACCTGCATTCCTGAACAAGTGACCCAAAATGGCACTGAAGTGACGCCACGTTTACCTGAGCAACCTCGAACGATTACACGGAAAAGATTCGCCAAGTCTTGACCAAGACTAGCTCTAGTGGCGACATTACGCTAACTGCTCGGAACCATCCTAATTTAAGGCAACTTGCGGAAATGCCGAAAAATCACTCTGAAAAATTTCATGAATATCCCACGTGTCAAAAAGTAGGTTCTGTAAAATTTCTAAGCAATTTAAAAACTTTCTAACCAATATTCTGATTTTTAACGGAGTTTTGGTTTTGAAAGATATGTAATAAGTGATGAACTGCATATAAGTATCTAAATGCTATAATAAAATTTAAACAACTGCGCATCTGCACTTAGAGCGTTTGGTGAATATTCATTGGCTAGTCTTGCTTTTCCTCCAGTCGTTTCAAGCAATGACTCCCTACGCTCTCGCATCAACATGATCATACTTCAAAGGGAATTCTTCAGGAGATAAGGGTAATAAAACTGGAGGAAATATGAAGGAATTACTAAAGAGAGGAAAGGGGTGTAAATGAGACAATAAATACTGGTGCAAATCTCCTTATTCCCGCGGATTGTTTGTTCCCCATCAGAAATAACGTCATGGTATAAGACTGTGTTGGCCCAACAATGTATCACCAACAAAGACGTTTTTTGACTTGGCCAACCCTGGGCAAATGTAACCAAGGCCTGCCGTCTTCGTTTCTTTTGTGAACAGTTATAAAATTTATGTCAATGACAAAAAATAAAAATGTATGACATTCAATACAAAATTTTACACCTTTTCATGCTTGATCTGTGATGTTTATAAGTAAACGTAATTAGGTGTTATAAGCTCGAGTTAGAAATACCAACCCTAGAGTATTTCATATTAATCAACATTGGGCCAACGAATGACACAAAGGCCCAACAGCTGAGCAGTGAACATTGAAGCAACGTAGGTGCATCTCCCCGGAGGCAAGGGGAGGGGACAGCCACCGGAATTCAGCAACATGTGACAGTACTCTTCACATTGATCGAGGTATACCTCCTTATCATTTTTTTTTTTTTTTTGGCACACTTTTTCTTTCTTTTTTGTTTCGTCGTTTTGACAAGGTTTTCAGACCTCCGTTGATGGTGAATTTTCGTTAAAGTCTATGCATGAAGACAGATAGCCATTACTCTGACCAAGATATATTGTTCTACAGGTCTGTACCAAGTTTCGAGGCGTTCGAGCAGCTCTTAATTTTAGGCCGTTATTGATAGAAGTTAAGACTGACGAATTTGATCATTAATGACCTCACCGAATCGGATTTTCAAATTTTTGTTTACCAGTTTGAAACTTTAATTGTTTGAAATGTCATGTTAATAGGGTTTTCAGACATTGACCTCTATTCACACTTAAGTCACCTTTGCTGTCCATATGGCGACAATGATAGTTTTTCCTGGCCAGATTTCTTCAAAATATCACATTTTCTTTTATGAATAGCACATAATTTCCTCCCCGGCCCATTCAAGCAAAAATAGTAAATAAAATCGCAGCTAAAAAAAAAATCAAGAATGAATGGTAAGTATCATCAGTGTGCCATCATTGCATCATAACATCTCACAACCAACTTCAAATCAAATTCCAGTTCTGTTTTGTGCGAATTACAGTACTGTTGAGCACACAGAAAAGTTACACAGAGACAAAACATAAGTGAAAGTAAAAAAAAATAAAAGAAAAAAAATTGAAGGAAGCGTTAATCAATAACAAAACATAAATATGTCTGCTGAGAGCATGTTTTAACATTGAAGTCAAATGATATATTTGAGTATGTCAAACTATATTTATAGAAACATTTCAATTCTCCACGGATCTTTTAAATCACCACGAAACCTGTACCAGATCAATATCTCAAGAGGTGACTTGTTATGATTATTATGCCACACTGCTTAGTGTCCCCATTACACAATTACCATGAATAGTAAGTATATATGTTATATCTTGGAGCGATGGGGATTTGGAGAAACTTGTGTTGGGGATCAAATCGTTACATGTTCATGATATGAAATATTCAGAAAAAAAACGGTAAAGGAAAAAAAATATGAAGATTTCAGAGTGACTATGCAGATTTGCATTTGTTTTGATTTGGCCTAAGTTAAGGGGAATGCGATTGTGTATAATTCTGTGATTTTGGTTATTATTGCATAAACAGTTAGGTTTAGAACTTGACACAACTTCACGAATTTTTTAAACCATTTCGTTTTTCTTATTTGAAATTGATATTACAATTTTAAAGCATATGATTGTGCCTAAAGGCTTTATCTCTTTACCAGGTATAATTTGCCAGGAACAGTTCAGATGTAGTTACAGCTATTTTTTGTGACCTATAACGAGGTTTTGATATTTTCATATTTCATCTTTTCATTAACAGTTGCATCTCCTCATGGGTCCGTACATTCCATGAGAGTACGACATAAAACAGCCTTATACGAAAATGCGATTATTTATTCATTGGCACGTGGATCAATCCATCCAACAATCAACCCATCCATGAACAATCCAAAGATTTAGTACCTTTCCCTCCACCCAGTACTGTTGAAAACATTTACGTAGAAGTAAAGGAAAATAAAAATAAATGCATGATTAAGGACTTAATGGATAAGATAAGAATTAATCCCACCCCTCACAAGACTGCGCAATAACCCCCCCCCCTCAAAAAAAAAAAAAAAGACCTTAGATACTATTGAATTTCATCGGTTTGATAATCAGTTTAATTCGAGGGCGCACTAGCTGAACACGTCCATTTGAATGAATTTTTAGTATCTCAGAGAGCAGAGCCATATGGCTCTGTCAGAGAGCGTCAAAGAGCACCCGCTATTTGCGACTCTGAACTTGCGCTGTTTTCTGGTTGTATTCTCGAACACTGCTGATCAGTAATTCTACCACCCTTTAGAGTAGGCTAAGTGAATCAAATTTGCTGAACCGCCACGTACCTACTTTTTTTTTTGGGTATAATGCGCCACTGTGGAGGGGTAATTTTTGTATTTCAGAAGGGGCTCAGATGCAAAATGGGGAAATTTTTGAAATTAAATTGTAGAGAGTAACAAATTTTCCTGTTTTGAAGGAAAATAACCTTTGTCAGCATGGTTTAAAACTTTCAACTTTTCAATATCCTCCCTTTACTTTTTGGGTGCCACTCCAAACGTCGCAAGTGAAGTGCGCGCCGCCATTTGAGGAAGCCAGCTTTAAAGCATGTGTGTTATAATTTAAAGTGGTGTCAAGTGTTTAACACTGCCCGCAAAATAGTGACACTGTCCTGGAAAAAAGTCGAGAAGGTTTACGAGCTATTTGATCAATTTAGTTACTATTAAGTTCACTTTATGAATTTTTTATTTCACAAGAAAGTTGCCTGAAGACATAACAATTGTAGTATGTTCAAAAAATCCTTACTGCATAATTTTCCAACGAAACGCTTGGTCGTTTATGTGTGCCCATCAGTGGCGTAGCCACGACACATTATATTGCAAAGGGGAGGGTAAAATTTTCCTTGGGGGTGGGTGGGGGTGGTTGGACAAATTATAATGGTCACGGTGCCACTGATGTAGCCAGTATTATTGAACCGGGGCAAACTGGAAGAATCGACTAGTCGAAGGAACTTGCAAACCGAAGGGGAGCCGAGGGATGTGATGTTTCGCAGGAACATAGTAAATTTCACTTAAGAGGATTTTCGTAGGCAAAAATAACTTGATTAAGGTCATACCTCTGACCTCTCTGAGCGGAGCGCACCACCATCCGTTGTCGATTAGCCTGGGAGAACAGTTCGATACTTGCCAGGTTACGGAAGCGTAGAAGGGACATTCAAAAGATAAAAGAACCATCTCTGGAAAATGTCAATGCTTGTAAAACTGGCATTTTGACGAATTAATGGAACTAGTCAAAAAGACATAAATCTAAAAAATTGCCTTTTTGAGGAGTTAGAAGTTCTCGTCAAAATGGTTTAATTTCTGAAATGGCCATTCTGCTAACTGATCAAAATGGCAAAATTCGGAAAATTGCCACATTTTGCGAATAAGACGGATTTCGTCAAAATAGCAAAATTCAGGAAACTGTCATTTTACCAAGTTGAACCAACTCGTCAAAACGGCAAAATTCAGAAAATTGTCTTTTTGCCGAGGAAAACGTCTAATCAAAATGGCAAAACTTGGAAAATTGTCATTTCGGCTAGTTAGATCTTGGCAAAATGAAAATTTTTCAGATTTTGCCATTACGACGAGCTGTTCAGTCTCGGCAAAATTTTCTTCTTTTACAGTTTTGCCATTTTAACGAAATGACAATTTTCTGAGGTTTGCCATTTTGACGAGATCTTAGTCATGCCGGCAAAATGACAATTTTCCATATTCGGCCATTTTGACAAGTTTATCAAATCGCCAAATTTCAGAATTTTGTCATTTTGACGAGCTGATTTAAGTCGTCAAAATGTCAATCTTTGCCGAGATGGTCCTTTTTTCTTTTGCATGTCCCTTCTACCCTTCCTTATCAGATTGCAGGAAATGGTACTTGGAGTGTCGCTTTCTTCGACTTTCCAAAGGAGAAGCAGTAGGAAACGGTCAACACAGTACAAGCAGGAATGAGCATACAAAGAAATATAACGGAAAGCAGAACATGCAAACTACCCAAAAGAAACACAAATACTTTCTCACGAAAACACCGGGCGCGGTCTCCGCTTGAGTATATATAAAGAGTGAGTATATATCAATGTTCAGTCCGATCGAAAAATGACATGCTCTTGCACATAGAATTTCCTTGATGAAAAATAGACGTATCGACGCTAAATGAAACATGTTAAATGTCTGAGAGACCACAAATACGCGTGTCCTTTAGCGTGTCCAAAGTCGAAACTATAGTTTCGTAACGCAAGTTTGTGGTACGCCTGCAAATTGAGGGGGCGTCAAAATTTGACAAAAAAATGAAACGTTAGGCTTATGCTGCTACCAACCCATTTTCAACGTAACAAATTTTATTCAAGATGATGTATAAAGCAGGGGCTATACTGTTAACTTGTTATCGTGCACGACAAATTTTGCAAATTTCCGAGATATACCGACTTATCCTAACTCAAAATCTTGGAAAAATTTCTACCCTCGATCCTGGGGGCCGAGACTCAAGTGGCGTACATCATCACTTATGATAGCTAAAATGGTTGGAAGATTTTCTACCCAGAGCGCCACACTAGTTGGCGGGGAGCGTGCTAAAAAAGTTTGGAGTTCCCCTTAAATCGTTTTCTCAGTCTCCACAGGCGCTTTTTCACTTTTGCTGCACCTCCCCCCCCAAAAAAAAAACCTCGCGGGGGTGATAGCCACCCTCTTCTATAACTACTGCTATAATTTTTGTAGTACTGTAATTGTGTGAAATATTGCCACGGACATGAACTTTTGGGCAGTGCCGCAGTAACCTCCGTGAAGCATGTAGAGTTGGCATATAAAACGTCTGGAAGAGCTAGGTTAGTTTTGTGGGATTCGGTGGGGGGGAGTAAAAAAAAACACTGGTAAAATTTTGTGACAATCTTTAATACAGACAACGACGAATGTGGGCGTTTGTTAAGTACCAAGTTTTGTTTCCTTGTGATGTTCTTTAACTCAGTTCAGCTGTTCAACCCTAGGCGCAATTTAAGATACATAGTGACGCATCTGAGAAGAAGTATTAGAAAATGGTGTCAATAGCTTCTGAGTGCGTGCATCACCAACGAATTTCACAGAACGACAGCTGATTACGCATGCGCATCGGGTATGTTTACTGCTTATCCGATCCGCGAAATAATTTTCGATGTCTCCGATTCTGGTCTGCGGACTAAGCCAACCGTGGTTTTGTGATATTTAGGACACGTTATTCATCTTCTGTCGAAATTTCCGACCGAAAGGCAGTATGATTTTATCGCAGTGTAAGTGTCGTTGTAGTTTTCGGATGTCGAGTCTAAAACCAATGAATACAGAAAGATTTTACGTTGTTTCTTTCTTCGAATACACTGACTAAGTAACTGTCTGACTGAGTCACTCCGACGTAACGTTTGCAAAGTCTAAAGTGACTAACTTAGAAAGTTGCGAAAATATATAAAAAGCCAGTCTTAACCAGATGATCCATTGTGACATGTGTTGATACCATTGTATGGAAGCATTGTAGTCAAATTATTGGTCAAAAAAGCACACTTCCAATGAAATTTATGTGTGTACTTTCCTTACATGTAATTAGGCTTTCATATCCTATCGTTGTAACGCAGTGAAACAGTGTAGCTTAGGCTACCGGCTCACAACTTCGTTTGCCCCGAAAGGTATTATTCCATTAGTTTTTCCAACGGTCTGTTATTATAAGTTTCATAAAAGTAGGTGTTGATAATGTGGACTTACTGACTTAGTTTAACATAATTCCAGCTTAGCCAATAAACTATTGCCTACGCTGTAACTAAGTCAGTGTATGGCTAGACCACCGACCAGACTGCTAAGTTAGGCTAGCCTGGCGCACTGCAGTGTTGGGGTTAGGCCAGGGTAATGCTATTTGCAAATTCCGTAACGTGCGGGCCCTCAGGTGCATGTTGACCAGCAAAATTTCACTGCAAAATTTCTACACGCATCAAACAACCTAAAATTATTGCCCTGTTAATGGAATGCCCATTTTACCCCTTTTCTTACTCAGTCTTAACTTAGTTGTTTTTTTTTTATGATACGAGGCTTGACATAAACTTCAAAAAGGCGCAGCAAAAATGCCACTGATTGATTTTGAATGTGTAGGGCATGTGAAAGCATGATGGCAAAAATTAATATTAGGGAATGGCACAACAGCATTTTGCTAAGTATGCATTGCCAAGTGTGAAACTATAGTTTAAGGGGGTTAAAGCGACAAATGCTCCAAAAATCTGACAGAAACTACAGGTCTGAATGGGAAAGAGGTGGGGGGTAAAAACTTCACAGTTACTTTAAGGAGCACGTTTGAATTCTTGCACTCACCCCCCAATAACTACCGGCAAATAAATAATTGCGATTAATTGTGACTCTGTTGGGTTTGGGTAGACTTGGAGTAATGATTATTGGTTTCGCACAGTACTGTTATATAGTCTATGGTACGAAACATTTTACATATATATTTCTGAATATAATCGTTTTGCTCAACAGTAAGGACACCAACTGTTTCTCAGAAACACATGAGTATGTTATGCTCTTAGTGTACCATATTTACATGTTAGGCAGCAATAAAAGTCCCAGGCCATGGTGGGGAAAAATAGCTGGTAGGAGGAAGCAGTCTCATAAAAGTTCGGAATGTATATACAGTGGATTATCAGTTTATTGTCTTTTGCACTTGTAAGATAAATGTTTTTTGGCATTCATAACTGGTGTATTTTTAGTACTTTCAACAAATGAGATTGCTCCCTGAATATGGAAAAGGTTTTATGATACAAAGTGTAGGTATGTGCAGAGAGCAATGCCACTTGTGAGATCAAACCGCTTTTTGGGAACTGAAAGTTTCTTTTCTTAAGTCTAAACTTCTTTACCCCAAACAATTTCAGTCTTAACATTATTTTTGCCAGTGATTTCAAATTGATCTCATTAACTTTTTAATTGAGATAAATTTGAAATTTAAAGATAAGACTCATCAAGGATCCTGTACCATGTTGATGGTTGATGAATGCCAGCGAAATTTGGATACTCCTTTTGATCATTGTTCAGAGGATAATGATGCAGGGGTAAACCACCATTCCCATACAAAGCCAAACCTTCAACCAGGACCACCATTTTGTGTCCCCATCCAAAAGACGAGAGTGTATCCCCCAGTCTTAAGCTACTTTCCCAAAGACTGGAAGGGATGGACGTCCTGCCCATTAGCAGCAGTACTAGGCAACCTAAAGCACACTAGACCTGAATCGGACAACAAGAACCAAACTTTAAATCACCAAATCTCCCCCTGCACCACTGTAAGCAGCTTTACTGAACAAGTAATTTTGAGTCCCCAGAAAATTTCCAAGTGCTTGCACTGGAATTTGATCTGGGGACTTAGTGATTGCAAGATGGACACTTTAATTACAAAGCTTACTCTCCACCCCGCATTGAGCTGTTGCCACATAAGTGTCAGTCGATCTCATCCGTACAAACCCAAGCATCTGAGTAGCATTCGTTAGTGTTTTCACTGGGTACCTAGCAGGTTACTGATTTCCTTCCCAGTTTCTGAAAATATGGGCCAGAAAATGCTTGGAGTGAAAAATGAATGCCATGTAGTTAAGATGTTGTATGTTACACAGATTTGCAGTGGACAAGTGCAGTGCTAAAATTTTCATCTGCATGCTTGTTCTATGCTTTGAAAAGCTCCTTACACCTACATAGATGGTGAATTGTATGTATCATAATGCGTTGCTTTTTACTCTAAGAGATTTAAAACTTTCCTGTAAATGTGTGTTGTGTTGTTGGATGAATTATCAGAGATGGAGTAACTTGAAATTAAGCCTATACTGGTCCTAACATTAGGACTAGGCCATTGCAAGAGCTAGACTAGCGACTGTTATTGCCTAAGGCGGGTACCTGGGTACCCAATGGGTAGTGGCATTCGGGTACCGGGATGGGAATTCTCTACCTGGGGAATACACTACTATTCGTTCATTGTCACATTGACTGTTGACAAATAAAATCTAGAAACATTTCCTGTGTGATATGGTGGGAAGGATTATGATGCAAATTGCTTTATTTTTAGACACGTCATATTTCATAAAGTACCTTTTTATGGACTGCCATGACAAGTTAGCCTAGACCTTTGTGTGCTTTACTGTAAATTACTGAAAGGAAGAGCACAAGTGGCAAATCAGAATGGGCATGATGGCAACATTAGGTGTTGGGTGGGGGTATTTTCCAGGGGCACTGTGGCAAACATCAAGTGTGCTACAGCTTTTTGTGGTCAAGCCCTGTAGGTTGCATGTTTTGCAAGACCTTTACCAGCTCATTCCTGTTTCTCCATTTGTAGAGTACTACATTTGTGATGGAGATTTTATGTGTGTACATTCTCTCCAGCTTAATCACTAGACACGGTCACATGAAGGCAAAAATAGCAACTCTGATTTATGATGTCTTGCTGTGAAAAAAGTCAATGAGGCTGTGCGTGTGTGTGGGAGATTGCCCCATTGACTGTGTCAAATGACCGTAGAAGCAACATTGCTTCGAGAGGTAGGCCTACATGTGGAATGGTGATTGCAGACATTGTATGATGTTGTATCAGACATACGTTTTGTGCTCAAGTTCCTCTGAAATGACTGCTTAAATTTAATAAAACATTACATTGCGAAGGACGATTCAAACCAGTACAGTTTATTAGGATTACTTTGTACTGTAAATAAGGACTTGACCATGAATTAGTTTGGTGTAGCCACCCAGGCAATTAAGGTCTCAACTCTCAAGGCTTCAAGTACAAAGTGCTTGTGTCCCTCCTATGGGCAAGTCGGAAATTCTACAAGCATGTGCGCATGCATTCACTCAGGTAACTCAGGTAAATTGAACCCTGAGTTAAGCATTACCATCGGTCGGTGTGTAGCTAACAAAGAGAGTTTTTGTATGACAATGCCTCTCAGACTGCATGATTTAATGGCTCCTCTGTGGCCTTGCGAGTTTCAGCTACATATTTTTTATTTTTTAGACCCTAGGTTTGGAAAGTTACACTTCACTGCAAATGCTGCTGTTCAGAGGGGTGATAAGAGAGTATCATTTTCATTTTATTGATACTGTAATTGATTATGATTATGGCTTCATGATGTCTTTCTCTCTATACATTTCTCCCATTGTTACATGGAATAAGTAGATTTAAGGAAAGACATATTAGTGATTGTGAAGTGTCAGAATACCAAGGGTAACTGACACTTTGTTAGAGAACATGTTCACTGTCCTCCCTTAGATCAAATTTACATCTTCTCATTTTCTTTGTATTTTTCATAATCTTCCCATATCTTTTCACTATTACATCATCTCTCCATCCCCTTAGATGGTTTTGCAGTGCAATCACGTCGGCCGACATTATATTTTCAGTTGATATCGTGGATTCATTGTCATGTGACAATCGACAATATTACATGGTCACTATCTTACTCTCAGCAGT
Organism: Stichopus chloronotus; assembly: GCA_021234535.1. Taxonomy (NCBI): domain Eukaryota; kingdom Metazoa; phylum Echinodermata; class Holothuroidea; order Aspidochirotida; family Stichopodidae; genus Stichopus; species Stichopus chloronotus. Next base: position 14,546,297 of record CM037834.1, read on the forward strand.
TATATTTTCCAGTCAATTCAAGTTTCTCTTCATATCTTTCTCCACAGGTTGCTTTCCTTGATGGTTTTGAAGACACTGCGTGATGGTCAGTATTGGCACTTTAAAGGGTTTTGTTTTAAGTTAGGAAATCAATCATTTGGAAGAAGTTTGCTATTGTAAACAATTTGAAAATTATGTTTGGCAGTCAACGTGGAGTCAGCCCTTAAGGCTACAGATATGCTCCACATCTTTTGTGCACATTTTTAATGCACATTATAGTGAAACCAGCAGTTTCTTCATTGCTTGATTGAACTAATTGTCAAAAGTTGTTGAGTTTTGTGTTGCATTTTCTGTGTGCTGTTGTGATTTTCATATTGTTAGCAGGGAACCTGGTTTTCAGGAGAAGATTTTTAATCTTGATGGGAGGGGAGGGGGAAATTTGCACAAGGGTTGCTTAAACTGTGCTTAAACTGTAAAGCTGCCAAACCAACAGAGAGCATTAGCATTTGTTTTTCTAGATTAGAAGTATTGGCATTGCCATTGTTCACACTTTTGTTTCACAGTAGGCCTATTACTAACTCTTTAATACATGTAATAGTTTTACAATGATGATGCAGCTATTTCTTCCTGCTATGCTCTCATCATTCAAACCAGTTAGTTGAATGGAAAATCAAACGTGGATGCAATCCTCTATAGGATCCCAACTCAATTGTACATTTCCAATATCAATAATATGCCAGAGTGAAGGAAAGACTTAGGAGAACAGCAACACTGGTTTGCAAAATACCCCCTTGATCTTTTTAGATTTTTTGGTGATCCAGCTGCATAGTTGGTACTGTACCTTGGCATTCTTCACAAGTAACATATGCAGGGTTCCCACTGTCATGGAATGCCTGGAAAAGTCATGAAAATTTGGAAAGTCACTTCAAAGCCTGGAAAAGTTTTGAAATTCAGGGAAATCGTTTGAGGCCCTGAAAAAAATCATGTAAAAAATTGCAATTGTTTCCCCAACACCTGTTATTTCAAAGTGTACTCTCACTCGTAATATCAAAACTTATTGCTCTCTTTACCTCATATTGCTTTTGCTGTTACAGTTGAAAAATTTATGTAAAGTGTCAGGAGGAAGGTCTTGCAAAATTCTTTATTTGGTCCTTGGGAAGGTCATAGAAAATTTTTGAAAATTGTTTTACTAGAAAGTGCAGGAACCATGCACAAAAATTATCAGATTGAATTATTTGTAATTGTAAGCTACTGTAGTAAAGTCTTAGACATTCTCCTGTCAGTAGCCTTTGTTGGCACTGCCTAAATATTGCCAGCCCGGTAACTTGTGAACTGTCACTATCAGTGTTCTGCATTGCACTGTAGAAGTGTTGGCATGGTTACCATGTACTAGGTTATACTTTCATTCTCTCTCCTTTGTCACTCAGTGAGAGATACCTTGAAATGACCGCAGTAGCAGCCTGGTCTCCCAAGATGTGTTCATTTGGATTAAAAGGGACTGCAGATCCCTTGCTCTGCCAGGATCCCAGAACTGTGCTGCCCACTTATGCAAGTCTCATGGACACTGAAGCAGTGAGTAGAATTTGTGTTAGTTTGTAGCCAGATAATTGGCTGAGATGTTGCAGAACTGCATGGGAAGATTGTGGAAGGGTTTGCTGCATGTTCTGCAAAATTGTTGGTATTTTGATGTTATATTGATTATGTAAGTGTTGTTTTGTTGTTGCTTTGGGTCCAAGTGAAGAATTGAAGACAACCAACTAGTTGGAGCTGTAACCGACAACAGATTTCTGTGTAGAATATCTTAATTTAATGAAATGGAATCTGACTGGAAAGATGCATTGTAACAAAGCACAATGCAGGACAATGCAAGTGTGGCCTCAGTACAGCCAACTACAAAGTAAAGTTTATCAACATTAAGTAATGCACCCATATTTTCTACAACCTTCAGAATGTGCCTAAAACTCACTGTTTAACTTGGACAATGAAATGCATCCACAGATTAGGTCTTCTCCAGCTAGTGGTGCAGCTGGTTGTACACTAAGCCTTGCTTCTCATGTAGTTTGGTATTGAAGGTAGTGTCTGGTAATTGCTAACAGCAAACTGCAAATCAGGGTGGTAAAAAGACAAGTAAGTAGAGAAACGATCACTGTACAATTTGTCTTACTCTTTGCTGTTTTGTTATTGCTTTCTCCAGAGCAATGACTTCAGTGACAACGAAGTTATGCCTTCCAACCGCCTCTACAGTTTGTACCTATTGAGAGGAGATACCAATACCACTTGCACTTCTGGCTCGGAGAAAGTCGACCAAGCTAAAGTGAAATTGGAACCTAGTGTCTCTGTGAAGATCAATGGGGAACACCACAATGGATTGGATGGCAAAGATGCCCTTTTTGAAGGGATGCCTTTTTTTGAATTGAAAACAAAAGAAGTTGGTGAGTTGCTCCTTTGAATATTCTTTTTTGGAAGGGGGGGGGGGGGGGCAGAGCTGAAGGGGGTAGCAGTGTTTGATGAGAAAATTGATTTATGCAATTTCTCTGGTGTGTGAAGATGTCTGCTGTGTGAATGTGTGTGTTTGTTGTTGCAACACCTGTGTACAAACACGATATCTCACGAAGAGAATTTTGACCTTAATTGATTCATGGTATGCAGGTGTTCCACATTGGCCTACCAGACCCTGATGATTTTGGTGGAGGTGTAAGGTCATTTGAGGTCATTATGGGTCAAATTATACAAACCTTGTAAACACAGCATCTCTGGAAGGGAGGCAATGACTGATATCATATGTAGTGTATAGGTGTACCACAGTGACAATAACAAGCCTGTTGCTGACAGATGAGGTCAAAGGTCATTTGATGACATAACAGGTCAAAATACACAAATCTGAATAGTGCAAAATACAAAGTATATGTGGTGGGGTCAAGGGTCATTTGAGGTCATTTTCGGTCTAAATACAAAAATCGAAATATCACAATACAGTATCTGAAAAAGGAAATGTTGGACTGATCTCATGTGATATGTGTGTGCAGTTCACTTGGACGTCAATGATCATTTGAGGTCAATGTGGGTTAAAATAAAAACCCTTGTAAACAAAATATTCCAAGAACGGAAGCTTTGACTGATCTCATAAATGGTAGTATTAAAGGTGTGCCACAGTGAGTGCAAGGTTTGGTTATTTGTTTTTGGTTATAGTTGTCAAAGGTCATTTCAGGTCAACACTGTAGGAAAATTGTTGTGAGCACAATGTCCCAAGAATAGAAGTTTTGACTGATCTCGCAGTTGATCTTTGGGTGTACCTCAATGTGAACAAGAAAACTGCTGATGGGGGTTGAAAGTCGTTTGAGGTCAGCATTGGTAAATGTAATAAAAGAAGTCCAGCCTCTCAAGAACAGAATCATGGACTGAGCTTATTCTACGTATTAAAATGCATTGCATTAACTACAAGTAGCTTTTTGTTTTTGGTAGTGGTAATAGATCATTTGAGGACAACAGTGACCGAATTACAAATGATATCTGCACAAAGGAAATTTGACAAATATCTTTCAAAGAAGTAACCTGTCAGGCTTTTTGGTAACAGGTTGTGGTAGCATGAAAACATTTTGCATGAGCCCGAAATAGATTTGTGCAAGGTTTTTATTTTGCAAGGTAATATTCTGCAGTTCCTATCACTGAGACGACAGGTCTGAGTGGAATAACTTCTTTACGTACTTTAACTACGCCATAAATCTTACCCGGTTGGCTGTCAGATGGAAAATTCTCTGTTAAAGGTCACTGGGTACAGTAAGTATTGTCTAACGTGCTTGTTCAAAAAACGAATGATAGAATTCTCCTTTGATATGATTGGGTTTGGTTTGTTTTGCTTAAAACAAATTTCTTTAAATTTAGTGTTGTCAAAAACCAAATTGTCCAGTTAAGCATAGTAGTCAGAGCTGTCCAAAATAATGACTCCCTTCCCTTTATCAAACTTGCAAAGTTTGATGCTTTCATCTTCTCGTAGGTCACACAGTGTCTCATGAAGTTGTTTGTTCGGCAAATCTGTTTAGCAGAATTCAGGAAGTTGATGGTTGAGTGTCTGATTCCTTCGATAATGTTTTTTAAGTTGTATTCTTTTCCATAGCTCATGTATTGTACTGCATTGAACTTCTTTCATATGATCAGTGTTCTGCACAAGTCCAGTAATTTTAATGATCTTTTTCATTGTTACAGGTCCTTGTGCCTATTGTAACATGTGGAGTCAAGTGAAATACATGTCCTACTGTGGCAAGTTCCCATTCTGCAGTGTGCCCTGCACCAAAAAGTTTGCGGTATACAAACGAGACTTGGGGGAGCTCTCCGAGATACCATCGACTCAGTTGGAATTAAAAAGCACACTGAAGGTTTGTTTTTGTTTATTTCTTTATTTCTTTCAATTGTCATGTAAGACATTCAAAATTCACGTAGAAAGTGTATTTACCGACTTCATGTACAAAATTATACACAGAAGGCGGAAATGTAAATAACAATACATGAATGAATCAAGACGAAAAGGATTTAGATGAAGCTAGTAAGGTTTTCTAGCCTGGTCTTTTAAGTAGAGCTTGAGAATAAGAAGAAAAACACAAGGTAATAGTAGCATGAGACAATAAGGAGGAAAATAAAAAAGATGAGAGTGCAGTACTTTAAAGAGAAGTTAAAGGTGGAAGTAAGTTGTTTAAATTGTGTACGATGAGTATCGGACGCACTAGAGGTAATATGTCACAAAGCCCTGGGTAAAAGGTTGGAATTAGCTAACAAATGATCAGTTACCTGCAAAATTTGCAAGTCAAAGGTAGTAATCTATGAAAATAATTATAACAATGACATAGAAAAAAAGTTAAAGGCAAGAGAGCTGCTTGATGGCTGTTATGGTAATATATTTAGGTAATTTCTTGTTGAAAGTTACAATCAAACCCTTGTGGTTGCCTTTTGTGAGGCACATTTATAACTAAAAAGTGCATTTCTCTGATGGACATGCTACCCTGTTTGTTGTATTTAAATCAGTGCTCAGTGATTTATATATTTTTTAAAGAGAATAAGAGACTGATTACATGGTTGCATTAGTTTTGAGAAGAAACTAACATGTATCTCACTGAGCATACTTACCAGACAGTCAAGTTGGCTCACTCATTAAAAGCTGGAAAGATGAATATGAAATAAGTAGTATATTTTCAGATGAAACAGTAGCATAGGGAATGGGGGGGGGGGGGAGAGAACTAGGGCTTAGGGTTAGGGGACAATTCAATGAACATCATCTTTCCCAACTACTTGGTGGTAAGTGTCATGTTTTGATGTTTTGTCTTTACATTGTCTCTTCTCATGTGTAGTCTTCATCTTGGTTTTTTTCCCGGTATCTCTCACTTGTGGAAACAGACAGTAGGCTGTTCACTTTTCATTGTTTCTTCTTCCTCAAGGTGCCAACTCTGTTTGAGGACAACAAGCCCAAGCCATTGTTTACATCAAACAAGCAGACTACTCCACCACAGGCATTACCCAGCAAAGTTACCCACTCCTCGCCCAATGCCAGTCCTCCTTTTGATTGGTCAGCATATTTAGAAAAGGAGAAATCCGAGGCTGCCCCGATACGTTGCTTCAAACATGTGAGATACCAGCTGTTTGTACTCTTATTGTGATGTACTCAGTGTTAGATTTGAAACTTAAAAGAAATCCTAAGAGCATACTCTCAGATCATGCCCAATTGGATTGTTTTCAAAAAAGTATGTAATCGCCCTGTATGCAATTTTGATTGATTCCATTGGTATAGACATTCCACTTGAATAATTTGCCTGCATGTAATATTCAAGGCATGTCGCTGGTAGGTAGGTGAAGCCAATTTTAAACAGTAAAATTGTTTCCTATAGAGGTTTTGTATGATTTATGTTGCAGGCCCCTCTGAACACGGAATGGAAGAGCAGCTTGTTAGGCGCCATGTTGGAGGTACAAACTAAAGATGAACCTGATTCCTCAGATGCCTTCTGGGTCGCAAGAATTATCCAAGTAGCTGGTAAGATGTACCCCACATCCAACATTTGGAATTATGCAAACCTTTAATCTACATTGAATGCAGCTGTGAGGACTTTAAAACCTGACTTACCATCACAAAAGTGTCTGTTCTGCTGAATGGGAAATATTCCCATAACTTAATCATCAATAATGATTGATTTGTCAAGTTTGTAAAAGTGAAAAACATTTCATGTATTTTTGATTCCTTGCCGTAGGCAGGGGAATCTATGCAGTCCTGATGTCGTGTGTGTGTATGTATGTATGTGTCTGTGTGTGTGTGTGTGTGACAGTTGCTCGTAAACACTCTATCTCAAGAAGGGTAACTCTGAGTAATTTCATTTTTGGCATGTAGGTTGCCCATATTGAGTAGATGATCCCTATTGTTTTTGGTGTCCAAATCTTGCATATTAATGAGGTTATGGGGTAAAACATAAAAAGTGTTAAAACTGCCATAGTTCCTTATCCGTGGGTCAGATTTGTTTTAAACTTGATAAGGTTGTCTGTTATTAACAGGTTCACGACCCTGTGAAATTTAATGCTTATCAATAGAGAGGAAGGGATAATTTTTCACTATAAAACAATAATAATAGCCTAAACACCATTATTGTGGTTATTATAAACTACCGTACAAATGCATATGGGGCTACATTGTGCAAAATTACTATTGGCAGTGTTTTTTTCTTTGGACACAGTTAACTCAATGTCATTGCAAACTTATTTAGGCTTTTTCAGCCTATGGAAGCCAATCAGGACCATGTCATGTTTGAAATAGCATTTTCCCAGCCTTTGGAAGCCAATCAGGACCATGTCATGTTTGAAATAGCGTTTTCCATATACTGTACTGCATTTGTAAGTAGAGAATAACTTTTACTTTTCAAGCACTCCCTCAGAGGCCTCCATAGGTTGTCTCGGTAACTGGGAGGTCATGGGGTCAGGTAGCTGTCACCTCCGCTTCATTTATCTCTTTGATGGAACAAAGACTCCTGCCCAGTTTACCACTGACTGTCTCCTGTGTATATTAAGGCATTCCATAAATATTTATTGGATGTATTGGCCTTTATTATGAGAATAATCTGCAGTTATATATCATCAGAAATACAAGTACTGTAGCAAGATGCATTGCTGAGTCTCCAGTGTGTTTTCTCAAAATCTCACAATGGCGATGAAGATGGGATCCTTCAAGGAAGACCTTAATACTAGAAGAAAATCGATTAAATTCTGACAATTAAAATGGCCTATCCACATTTTCCTGAGTTCAGTCTCGGAGATAATTTGGATCATGCAAGTATTGGCATGCGGTGGGAGAAATGGCTACTTCGATTGGAAAACTTCTTCATTGCATTTGATATCAAGGATGAAGCTCGTAAAAGGGCAATGTTACTTTATTTTGGAGGGGAAAGCGTTACTGAAATATTTCAAACACTTAATGAAACTGGAGACTGTACAGATTATGACACAGCAAAAACCAAGCTGACGGAGCATTTTCAACTTATACAAAATACTGAATACGCGATTTTCAAGTTTCGTCAAGCGAAGCAAGGGGAAGGCAAAACGTTGGATGTGTTTACCACCAGGCTGAGGCAATTAGCAAATTATTGTCAGTTTATTCAGTTTATGGATATAGATAAAGAAATCAAATCACAGATAATTCAAAGTTGCAGTTCGTCACGACTGCGGCGAAGAGTGTTGAAGGAACCGAACCGCAACTGAGATACTTGACTTAGGGAGAGCACTTATGATCTCGGATCAAAATGCTACAGAAATTGAAGGACCAAAAGTGGAAACAGTACAAAGTAAACTACCTAAAAACTGGGACAGTGCCAAAAAGAAATGGTACAAACAAAGCTCAGTGTTGGAAATGTGGTAGTGACTTTCCAGAAGGGTAATGTTGACTGATATCATACTGTACTTGATGTGTGGGTTGGCCATACTGGGTAGGTGATCCCTATTGCTTTTGGTGGACGTCAAATGTCACGGTCATGTCAGGTTACCCAAAATAAAGATCATTTTGAGTTAAAGGCTTGTGGTGTATCAAGAAAAATAACTGCAGTTGATCTTATACTTGTCATGTGGATAATTCAACTTTGTTATAATATAACCATGTGGCAAGGAATCACAAAGCCTTTTGGCTTTCTGGTTTTTTCTTCCACAGGTTACCGGGTTCGCCTGAGATTTGAAGGTTATGGTATCGACAGTACCAGAGACTTTTGGATACATTTGTGTACCACTGAATCCTTCCCAATAAACGGTGCTGTGAGGGTTGGGAAGAAGCTGAAGCCACCAAGAGGTATGTGCACATTCTGTGCTATTTCAAACAGATAGACACAGGGTAGGGGTGTATTACAGTGTAACTTTTTTGAACCAGATACATTGCCCACAGTGACTGTGATATGTGCAGATACATTTCAAGTGTATCTAAAAGATATAGATTTATCCAAATATTAAAGGGACTCATTGTGTTGATATCAACAAGTTTGTGATGATTTTGAAGGACATAGACACATTGTAATGCTTAATGCAATTAGCATAATTATTCAGATTTCTCATCCAATAGTTGTGTAAACTGTCAAAATTTTGAATTTTTTTACCCTGACTTGTGTTGGCTGTGTGCATATGAGTTAGTTCTAATTTGAGAAGTGGCCGGTCATGTATTTCAAAGACCAAATGGAATGGTTAGTTACTCGTTAGTGTTCCTTTGTACGCGACACATGGAGATCCTCTTAGTTGGACTATTTGTCATTAATATGTGAAAGAGACTTGACAGCTGTAGGAAAATGTAGTGCATTTAACAAAACAACTGAATGTTCCTTGTTTACATATTTTTTTTTCAGGTGTTATGGAGAGACTTGGTGATTCTTGGCTGGAGCACATCAGCAAAGTAGCTCACCCTGGAAGTCTGACCATTTCAGTTCCTATTGACAAGGTAACAACTGATTCCATTTCAGTTTTTGTATTTTGAGACACGATTTCTGACTTTAGTCACCTCAAGAAATGGGGACCATCATAGCAGGTTCCTCAACTCTAAATGTGCATGCTTTACTGCTATTTGATGTCAGTGTGCCAGCTGACTTTAGCTTACCTAAGGTACTACCTTGTAGCAAGAGGACTGCTGTGTATGTAGGTGAAGTGTTGTTGTGTTTTGAAGCAACTTTGTGTATAAGCTATAATGATGAGCGGACCCAATCTCTGGGCCACGGTAAATTAATTGCTCCTGGTACCATACTGATTCTCTTATTCTTTAGACATCAGTTGCAACAGCTACTATTAAAGCAACAACTTCATATGTGTCAGGTTCATCATTATTATTCCACTGTTGGTTGTGGAACTGGTGTTGTCATTTAATCTTCTTGTTTTTCTGCCATTTTCAGGTTAAGCAAGGGTTGAGCTGCCCCTTTAAAGTCGGGATGAAGTTAGAAGCTGTTTACAAACGTCAGCTCTCTCACACCTGTGTTGCGAGAGTCAGTTGACGTAGTCGCTGACCGAATCCATGTGCAATACGAGAACTGCAAGGAACCCAGCAAGGATTTTTGGTTCCACTTTGCATCTTCCTGGATTCACCCAGTGGGCTGGTCCCAGAGGGTGGGACATCGCATCATTGCATCTGCTGGTGAGCCTATTACATACCACCTTTGTCGTTTTCTGTAGTGGCCATGAGCAGTCTCATAGTATTTGACTTTAGGCAGAGGGGTTTGCACAGTTTGTATCAAATAAACAATGCTGTCTGTTATGGTCTTAAACAGGTCATGTTGATACATGGGAGTAAAGCTTGTTTTATTCCGCAGGTCCAACCCACTAATTGGACAATAGTCTTAAGATACATTGAAAACCATCATTCCCATATCTGATTGGCTGGTTAAGCTCACTTGGCTGCAGTCCATAGTACGTCGATTACCCGGGTACCCAAAAATCTATACTTGCCTTGGGCTATGAGTTCATTGTGAAGTCATAATATGGCATTTTTCTTTGCAGGTTAGCATAACAGCATGTATCTTCCTTTTGGGTATGACAACGGAGTGATCTTAGTTGAGCGTACATGCAAAAATATGCCACACATACAACATGCGCTAATGAAATTTTGGATTCACGTGACAGTTCATGAACTAGATCTTGGCATCATTGGTTGAGTACACAGTTAGCCAGAGCAAACACTATTTGAAATATACAATTTTCAATGAATGAAGCAGTTGGCTGGAAGTTTTCTCTTTAGTCACTTTCAGAATTTACTGTCTGAGTTACTGGATTGGTACGTCACTGCAACAAGTTGTTTGGCCATGCTTTGGTTTCTTTAGGTTACTACAATGTCCATGAATTATCTGGAAGAGAGTGGTCTGTTCACGGTTTCTTTCATATTGTTGCCCGCCTTTAATTTCCCTGAAAAAAAAATGTAAATTGGATTGTTTTGAATTTGTGTTTATATCTTGCTAGCTGACTAGAGAGCCGTCATGTCTTATTTTCAGGTTCACTTATTTTCTCTTTCTATATTTTATTTATTTCAGCATTTAAATCAGAAGCTTTGGACAAAGGGAGGCATAAAAAGACAGGAGAGGGAGACGCTCCCTGGGATATATTCAAAATTGTAAGTCTTCCACATTGGCAATTTCAAACTTTAAGGTATTAGGCAAAAGATGTGAACTGAGAACCCTTCACCCATGCTAGAGTCCACTACTGTCTGTCAATCATGTCAGTATAGAGGTGTATAAATTCACAAATATTTGCAACAAAGAACTTACATAAATAATGAAATGCTACTTTGATATTCACATCAGTAAATTTTGTCATGCATGTAATTCATAATTTTGTTTTGTTAAATGAATGACTTTGTTTGATGCATTCAGTTTATCATAAGCTTCATTTACCTTCATCTATTCATCTACTTCAGTAAACCAAATTACATTCCTTTGTTTCTCTTTTCCTGGAGAATGAAGATTATTTCTACTGTAATGTTGAGAACCAGTTAAGTAGAGCAAAGACATCGGACAATTTTTTAAAGTTTCTTTGTGATCTTGCAGCCAGTAGCAATCGAGAACCATGGCTTCGCGGTGGCGATGAAGATGGAGGTTGTAGACCCACTTAAGCTGGGTAACATCTGTGCTGCCACTGTTATGGAGGTATTGGAGGATGGCTTCCTCATGATTGCTATAGATGGATGCATGGAGGATAAGAGCAGCTGGTTTTGTTACCACGTGACGTCACCGCTGCTGCTCCCAGTTGGTTTCTGCGAACATCATAAGATACCTATCGTACCTCCTCGGGGTAAGTGCCAACCTGTTTACTTATTGCAAATGCCTGTTTAATCTTCCTGTTCATATACATTATGTTTGTTCCCCTGTGTAGCAACTCAAAATACCCTTTTCCTGTGTGTAGATGCCATTTGTACTACGTGAGGGGTGTCTTTTTTCCATATGTTACCTTGTATATGTTACCATTGCACACATCAGCATTGAGTGTCTTAGTTCTGGCTGTATCAGTATCTGAATTCCTGTGAGTAAACATTAGCAAACTGCATGTTGGTATCCTGCTGTAAAACTCAATATAAAGCCATTCATTTTGTGTACCAACCACGTAAAAACTTCAGACAACATTGTATCAGTAACATCTCTTGAAATACATTTTTCTATGCACTTTGCATCTGATGTGACAATTTGTTTTTCTTTTCAGTTTCTGTCAAAGATTCAATTGATTTTCTTATGTTAACATGATTCGTTTTGCTATTTCTATTGAACACTATGTCACTCATTCCTTTACATTTTTATGTTACTTTTCTCCCAGGATTTGAAAATAGATTCGATTGGGTAGATTATCTCAAGGAGACACAGTCTATTGCTGCACCTGTGGAACTTTTTAAACAGGTATGTCACATGAAAATGTAATTTCGTTGCTAGTAATCATACAGTAACAAAGTGTTTTTCATTGCGTCAAAGATTTAGATATCCATTTTATTTCAGAGTTTTAATGATTCTATTTATCTTTTTTCTTATCTTTTGTGTGGCTTTATCTTTAATAATAAGGATATAAAAGATCGAGGTTTCAGGCCAGGACAAAAGATAGAGGCAGTGGACTTAATTGAACCTGGACTGATCTGCGTGGCTACCATCGTGAAGACAGCAGGACCCCTGCTGTCTGTTCACTTCGATGGGTGGGAGAGCTCATATGACCAGTGGGTAGATTGCGAATCCTCCAACATCTACCCCGTCGGTTGGTGTGAAATGGTTGGTTATCCTCTTCAAGCACCCAAAGTGCTTGGTAAGTTGCACTTTTCCATTGTATGTGATCAGAGCAGATACTGTGTTGTAGTTGTTGAAGGGTGGAGCGTGTTCCAATGTCATTGTTATATCGATCACAGAGGAAGTCTCTGTCACAAGTTTATCAACTTATCCGAGGAGATTGAAATACACAGATTTACCCATTCAGTCACACATCACAGTTTGCACATTTGAGTGATGCAGGGCTTACCCGTTGGTTGACAGAAGTTACCCGGTTGATGGCAACATTTTTCATTGGATGACACAGTCTGTACTTTGAATGGATATGTCATTTCAGATAGTCTTTCCATTGGGAGATGCTATATGATGCAAAATGGTGCCACTTAGATATGATAGCTTGCTCTATTTGAAATGAATGTTGCATATCATTACATCTTTTTTTTTCGGCTGAGTGGGGGTTTTGTAAGGGGTATTGTATTTAGGGGGTGGTCACTATTTCATGGAGGTGGCAATTTTTGATTCCTTGTCGAAGGCAGGCAAGGAATCTATGTGATGACGATGGCGTGTATGCAGGTGTATGTGTGTGTATGTGACTCTTTGGCTTGTAAACATGGTATCTCAAGAAGGGAATGGTGTTCAAACTCCAAAGTTGGTGTGTTGGTAGTCCCTTGAGTAGATGATCCCTAGTGTTTTTCAGATAGGTCAAAGGTCATTTGAAGTCACTAGGGCTTAATGTACCAACACCTATCAAGGGAGATATCTCAGCATTCAAATGTCGTTGGAACTTCATTATTCACATCATTAGTAGCAACTGACAAGAAGGTGATGTCTGCTATTTTTATGGCGGTCCAAGGTCATGTGAGGTCAATAGCGGGCATTGTTTGAAAACATTGTAAACACGTTATCTCAAGAAGGGAAAAGTGCTTGAACTTCAAACGTAACGTGTTGCTAGTCCATTTTGAGTAGATCATCCCTATTGTTTTTCATTAAGGTCAAAGGTCATTTGAGGTTACCAGGTCTTAACATAAGAAAACTTATCAAGGGATTAGTTGCTGGATGTTCAAACTCTTATTATTGGTAACACCTAATGCGTAGATGATGTCTGTCATTTTTTATGGAGGTTTAAGGTCATTTAAGGTCTCCAGAGCTAAAACTATGAAAACCTATGAAGGAAGGTAACTCAGCAACTGAATTCAGCTAGAACTTCAAATTGTCAACAGTGTTAGCACTTGATGAGCATATGATGTTTGTCATTTGAATTGCCCCAAAGGAGACTTGTCATCACTGTAGTGTGACATGAAATGAATACAATATCTTCTATCATCCCAAAGATCTGTCCTGGGTTCAAAAGCCCAGCATGTGACACTGAGAGAGTTTTTCATGTCCTGAATGTGAACATATGAAGAGGTAAAGGTCACTCTTATTAAGAGAATGCATGTTTCTTTCCTTTTGAAAACCTTGGTCTCATTTTCATTTAATTTGTGCAACATTTAAAGTCCTTTTTCAAGGCCCTTTCCAAACAACCACTTAACACAGCTCCTATCACCTTTTCTAAGCCTTCAGAGAATTTCCCAGTTGCCAGCAACTCCCTGTCAAGATTTACAAAGTACTCGGTTGTTTTAGTCATAGTAAACACTTCCTTGGGAGACTAGATGTATTTCAGGTTGCCTTTGATGACTCCACACTCATAACCACAATTTTGTGTCACAAACTTTCTATCCACTTGTGAAAAACCTTGGTAAAGACTAGAGCCATCCTTCTTGACCACATTTGTCTTCAATCCTGACTGAATGAAATTTCTCATTCATACCAGCACTTGGTAACATCAAACCCATAAATAGTACAGAATGTGGTTATCATTCTTGTATTTCGTTTTTCTTTTGATATGGTGCCTCCCCTTCTCCACTGGGTTGCTTTTGTTTGTAAGTGAGTATGTGTGCATGAAAAAAGGAGATTTTGGCAAGGAATCACAAAGTCCTTTGAGTTTCTGGTTATTTGGGGACATCTCCCTCCTCGCCGTAGAGAACACTGAGTGTATCATTTGGTATGCTTGAAAGCTACTACAATGACCACAGAGTAATAAATAGTAATATTAGCAAGGAGTCACTGAGCCTTTTGGCTCTCTGGTTCATTTCATAGTTTACCCATTGGGCACAGGTTACCCCTTTGAAAGACTCCTAAATTTCTCATTGTACAACACAGATTGCCAATTGGATCTCAGACTTTATCCATTACAAAGTTACCCACTGAATGTCATAGTTTATACACAGTCTATAACAGATGAGGGAATGTTACCTACAGCATTACAACCCTTTCCCACAATGAGTTTGTGTAACTTTCCCACAATGAGTTTTTTATGCTAAATGAATCATTAGGAACAATGTTCCTCTGATGAAGAACTCATTCAACATTGCCAGGCAAAAGGAGAGATTTGTATGTCACCATTGGATGTATTAAGAATGTAAGGGTAGCTTCTGCTTTTCCCTATTAACAATTTGTAGCTAACATATACCTTTATTCATTTTTTCAGAACCCCATCCTACTGCAAACAGTGGGCTGGACAAGTCTTTCAAGAAGAGATCTCGGCATTCTTCATCTGAAAAGAAAAGTAAGACTGTACATATTTTGTATGAGACTAAAACCTGCATGGCCAGTTAAAATGAGAGACAACCATCTTATGGTTGGGGGGATGTCTAACCAGACATAACACTTGTACAGTTGGGGTTAAGTGTCTAAAAAGGTTTTGCTTCAAAAAGTCTCTACCAAAAGAGGGCACAAAATCTAGAAACCATTGTGATCAAGATGGTGTGTTTGTTTATATATGTATGTATGTTGTGTGTATGTTTGTATATGTATCTGTGTGTTTCTGATGCCTTGCTTGTAAACACAATATCTCAAGAATAGAAACTTGGACTGATGTCGTACTTGGCATGTGTCTGTACCACATTGAGTCCTGTTGTGTTTTAGTGGAGGTGAAAGCCTTGTAAATATATAAAAGAATGGGAGCTTGGCTTGATGGCAAACGTGATAGATTTATTTACTGTATTTAGTATAAGAATCCTATTGTTTTTGGTGGGGGGTCATTGGTCCTCTGAGGTCAGCAGAGGACAGAGTGGCAAAACCTTGTGAATGTGATATCTCAAGGAAAGAAGCTTGGACTGATGTCATACTTCATACATGTATGCACGATATTGAGTGCAAGGATCCTTCATTTTTGGTAGAGGTCAAAGGTCACTTGAGGTCAACAGAGGTCAAACACTGTAAATCACCATGTTTCAAGTATGCAAACTTGGACTTGTCTCATGTATGGGCATGTTAATCAACCCCAAAAGGTCTAAGAAGGCTATCTTGTGGGGGTCAAAGGTGATTTGTGATCAGCAGGGGTCAAACTGAACCCCCTGAAAACACTGTGGTATCTCAAGAAGGCAAGCTATTTGGTATGTTTAGTGCCATGTACTATATCTCATAGCCTAATTCCTTTCGCTTATGTGCTAATAACTGAGAGTATCAAGACTTAGTTGCATCATCAAAACCATGCAGTATTCTGGTTCACTTGCTGTTTTCTTGTTGGAAAACAAAAGGATCCAAAGGAAATGGTGTTTTTATTTGTGTCAGTGAGTGTGCATATGTCTGATCGCATGGCATGTTAACATAGTGTAATTCTGAGGTGTACATAGTTCTAACATGGTATGTTGGTAGACTGTATTACGTAGTTCATTCCATTGATTTTCATGGAGATGAGAGTTTTTGTTTGAGGTCAACAAGGTCAAAATATCTTACATGCAGGATATCTTAAGAATAATATCCCTCAATGAATAGGTTATTCTATTTGATTTTCATGACTGCCAAACTTTACTTAAGTCATGGAGAAGGATCTGCCTGGATAAGTTTACCATGGAATGGGTGAGAGCTTCCTTGAGTTATGCTCTCGCTGTATTTGCACACCTTAGTCCATATCACACTTCTAGTCATTGGAATCAGTGGTGCAAATCATTTGAAAATTGCTCTCTTCAAAAGTAACTTCTCATATACCTCACTTCACTGAGTTAATTTCTGGTGTATGCCTAAAATTAAAAAGATTTATTAAAGGCTGTCTTTCCACTGTTAGCATCTCTGTGGATAATTTCCACCTAAGTAGATTTTGTTATGCTGAAGTATTCTATCCCCTTCATAGAAGTTGAAAGTTATTTAGGTAAGAGGTCAGTTGAGTGCAGTAGTTGAAAATTGTCTCTTAAACTCCTAACAGAATTTTCCAATTGTATTTTTACAGGGAAACTTGAAACAGGTGGGAAGGTCTCTGCCAGTGGGATTCAGCGGAAGTCTTTGGGAAGTAAAAAGATTAAAGACAAGTTTTCTGTAAAGAAGAAGATTACGCCGGATGTTTATTGGAAACAGACAGGGCAGGACAGAGTACCCTCTCTGGATGAGCTGGAGAAGATCCCAACGACAGGAGGGAAAGACCTCTCCAAAGTGGGGTTGATGGTAGGGAGATATCCATTCAGTAAGGAAAATACTCTGCCCTCGTTCAAGTCGACCCATTCAGTATCCCCAGGGGCCCGTCCGACAGTCTCGAAAGAAAGGAAGAAGAGACTCAAGAAAAGCAAAAAAGAAAAGCGAGAGAAGAAAAGAGAGAAGAAGAAGAAGGAAAAGAAGAAATCCAAAGACAAATCTCATCGTAAAAAGAACAAACACAAGCAAAACAATTTGGGTAAAATTGTCGTGAAAGCAGTACCTCAGGTTTCTCAGGAGAGCAAAAACATACAAAGTGCAGAGGAGAATTTATCAGTGGATGTTGTCTCCACGGATAAGCCCCCGAGTGAAGATGTCAAGACTGCGCCAAAGTTAGAGCCATCAAAGGTACATCTTTCAAAGGAAGCCAAACATTCAAATGTGTATTTTGTGTCAGAATCCACACGGCCCAAATTTGAAAGCATGTTTGGTGACCGACAAGGATTTGTCTTCGAGAAGAAGAAGAAAGTGTGTGCTGCCAAAGAAAAGGAGAAGGGTAAAACTTTGATAGATTTTGGTGAACACGATCCGTACTCTTTGGAGGCAGAGTTCCCTTCTGTCAAGCGGAAGGAGCCCATCGCCATTGAAGCAGAGAAATTGAAATATAAGATTGAGACATTTGAAGATACCATGAAGCACGGAGGAAAGCTAACAGATAGTATTAAAATAACAAATTCTCCTGACAGTTTGAAAGGCAAGGGAATGAAGCCTGCCACGAACAACAGTACTTCTCCTCTTAGCATGTCACAAATACCCCCGACCTCGGTACCGTCGGTGCTGGATTCCCCAATTTCTCTCTCTTCAACTCAAAGCACATCCAGTACTGGAAACATTCCTGCCACCTCCTCATCATCCCAGCTGTCTCCAGTTCATCAGAGATTGAGCTCCTTGCCTACTCCATCATCTTGTGGGGAGGAGGATGTCCAACAACCTCAGGATACCAACAGCATGAAGGAAGATCAGTCCTTCGATGATGGTGATGTCAATGACCTCATGGACATTATTGAGAATGATTTGGCAACATCTTCATCTGGCAAGATCAGGATCCAGTCTCCTCCATCAGGTATGCCCCTCGACAGAGACCTTTTGAGTAAGACCATTCCTGAGAGAGAACAGTCAGAGAGGGATGCTGATCAAAAGGTGGAGGAGATTTTACGTGCAATTAGAGAGAGTAGTGAACAAAAATGTCAAACAGATGTGAAACCCTTTCCAGTGAGAAAGGATAGCAGTACCAAGGATTTGTCACATTCACCACGTAAAAAACCACGAAGCCGAAGTAAGTCGGTGGACAAGTCTTCTTCAGTTAAGAAAATCTCTAAATCCCGTAAGAGTCACCTTGCTAGCTTGTTGCAGAGGCCAGGACGATTGACTCTGGCTGGTGGGGAGGTGCCATTGTATGTAGATGGTAACTTGCCATCTGGTCATCATGTGGGCAGTACTGGAACACCACAGGGGTTGCCTTGTGGAGGTACTCCCTCACCAGTTGGTCTTCCATCAGACCGTGCGTCTCTAGGTACTGATCCTTCCCAGAAAGGTTCCTTGCTGGTTGAAATGCTCAATTCATTTTCAAGTCAGCAAGAAAACAAGAAGAAGATGGTGGCTGCTGCTACTGCTCCTCCAACCAAACCCCATAAAGTCTCCTCACCATTTGAAGGCACAAATTTAAAGAGGCCGACAAATCTAAGCTTCCCTTCAAGGCAGCTTTCCCCTCCTGCATTTCCAAGCAAAGAAGCCCCAGTGCTGATGGAACTCGTCAGACCATCCATCCCCCAAGCAGTCACTCCAAACCAACAGTCTCCTGTGGTCTCCCCCCAGTACAACTTAAACACAGGTAACTTACCAAACCACATGCCCTTGGATGCGCTACAATATCTCCCTCGACCACAAGCTCCCCAAGTTCCTTCGAACATTCCCACCCAAAGATTATCCCTATGGATGAACCAAGAGCAACTTATCCCAGGGAACCAAGCTGTGCATTCATTGAACCCACCACCTAAAGTTCCTTTTCGATTCCCGGCCAGATTTCAGCCACCAGTGTCTACCCCACAGAGACTGCCACCAATGCAGGCGCTCTTGAGAGGGCTGCAAAACCCGATGCTGCCAAAGAGTCCACCTTCCCCGGCACTGCCCGTCGGTCCCCTCAGTCCCAAGATAACACACTACCAACTCTCTGCAGCTGCAGGTGCATTTGCATTCCAGCAACCTCCGACATCGGACATACCATCCCCCCAGAACAGGCCTGTCACCCCCCAGCTAACTTCTCAGATTAAAGAAGATGCAGTGAATGCTAACCAATGTCAGAAGACCACAAAGACACAGAATCCATGGTACTGGAGTGTCCCAGAAGTTATGCAGTTTCTGTATGATGCAGGAGAAGGCGCCTGTGCTGATACCTTCTACAGACAGGTACGAAAAGCTCAGTGCTGTTTATGAGGTGTGGGAGGGGATGGGGAGAGATGTCTTGTGTGATTGGAGAGTTGTCATATCATTAAATTTGATATTGTTATTATATGATGTTAGCTTTGTGCAAGATTTACCACTTTGACATTCTCTCAGAGACATTGAAATTGCAAATTCAAAATGTAGAAGTTTCTCAGTTAAGGTTTCTTTGATGTTATCAGCATGATTATGATTTATATCCAGTAACTGCATCGCTACATTAGCAAATCTTTTCAATTGTAATTCATTGTGATGTATGACATATATATTGAAATGCATTGTGGTATATGAAATATGTATTGAAATGCATTGTGATATAGTTGGAACTGAGTATGGCACTTTTAATGCACATTTATCTTGAACTTGACTCTTTTATCTGATTGTCATTTGAGCTTCTTTCATGTTCTTGTTTCGGTCAGCAAATCAATGGTCAGAAACTGATGTCCCTAAACAAAGAGCAAATAGCCAAGCTGACAGGTATGAAGGTAGCATCATCGTTAAAGATCTACCAACAGATTTCAAAACTCCAGAGCATGTTCCCTCTTCCACCTCCATCCTCTCCATCTCAAGCCTCTGCCAGAGGTCCATCAGGAGTCAACAACTGAAAGATGTGCTTCTAGAGGTCCATCAGGAATCACCAACAGAGAGATGTGCTTCTAGCCTCTCCCAGAGGTCTGTCAGGAGTCAGCAACTGGAAGATGTCCTTCTGATCTCTTGCAAAGTCTGTTAGAAGTTGGCCAGTGAGAGTTTGTGCGATTGGCATCTCCCAGAGGTCTGTCAGGAGTTGATCGATTGATCAGTGTGCTTTCCGCCATCAGGAATCAGAAACTGAGAAAATTTCTCCCAGCAAGATGTCCTTTTGAAAGTATGATATTGCATTTGAGGATGATTAGAGATAGAGGTCCTCAAGTAAAGATTGCATACATTTAGTAAGATTAATACTGACATGCAGCAGCAGTAAAAGTGAAACAGAGCAGAGTAGACATACCCTGATGGTGAAAATATGCATTAAGCTTAAAACAGTAAGGATGTGTGAGAGTCCTGTGAAAGTGCAAAGATACTGTCTCATTGATTCTCAAAGTCTTTATTGATTCTCAAGTGTCTTGCACCAATCAGTTTTCTGACATGCTTTCAACTTCCACCGTTGTTTGTCCGTGGCACTTCACCAGAAGAAGAGATCAATCACATTAACATTCATAACGTCACAGAAATGAAGTGAATGTAAAAAATGTTGGAATTGACTACGTAATATTGGTCACGCATCAGTTGTCATAGAGGCAGTAGGTAGACCTGTTTGACTCAAGACAATGTGAGTTATAAATGTCTGGAATAAGTCTGATTTTTCTGGAACAGATCAACTTTGCAATGGCGGTGTAGAACTTGTAGCCTTAAACTGCTATTCCTTTTTCTCATCTACAAGTAAAATTGTCAAACTGCAACTTGATTTGTCAGTGGGTTGACATGCTCTCTTTGTCTATGCTTTGGGCATTAACATCAGTTGTATATATCCATAATGTATTACTGTGACCTCACTCATGTATGGCTTGTCTATCAAACATTAAGTAATCTAGAAGACTACAGATGTGCTGCCTTTTCTTCTTTTTTTTTCATTGATTAACATAAGCTGTTTCTCACAGACAAGGTGGTCATGTGACCTTAGATTTGACCTTGTTTGAGATTCTTGTTACTTTAATATGATTGCTGGGATGTGAATTTCTTGCAGTCACCACTCCACACCAACCATAAAAACAGAAAGAAGAGAGCAGCCTTCCAAAGATTTGCAAAATTTCACTGTAATCAAAAGTTCATCATCACCTGTCATAACTGTGATTAAGTTATTGGGCGATTGTGGTAATTGTCTTCATTTGTGCCTCGCTCTGCTAAAAGGGGCAGACTGAGTTGCTTTGTGAAATTCACTAAACTTCCCCAAACCTGTTTGGCTTGAATGCTAATGACATATGGCGAAAACTAAGAGGATCCCAATCATGTCACGTACAGATGGACATCAATGAGTAATTAATGATTCAATTTGGTCTTTGAAAATTCATGACCAGACACTCCTCTTTCACATTAGCACTAATTTGTATGAATGCAGCCAGTACAAGCCAGGGTCAAAATTTTTACTGTTTTCATAACTGCAGGTTGTGAAACTTGACTAGTTGTGCTAATTATTAGCATTGTCATGTGGTTGTAACCATCAAAATCCTCACAAATTTATTGTTGTTTAACTAAATATGTCCATTTAACAGTCAGGTAATCTTTTTTTTTTTTCTCGGGAATGTGTCGCATGTATGGCTCCTATTTGCCCACGCAGGTTGACCTTTGCGTGGGCTAGCTTAATGATTTTTAAGAGCAGAATGTGTTTTGTAATAAGTATTGTGTGGAAGTGGCATCAAAGTCTGTCAGTGTAGGGGATGTCCTGTAATTCTGTACATGAAATAATCTACCTCAAAAATGTGTAAATAAAAATGTGTAATGTTGATGAGATTGGCTGGGAAAGAGAGATTTTAGGAGCAGGGAGAGAGGCAGACAACAGAGAAGGTTGTCATCTCCAGCATTGTAGATATGACTCCAGCAGTTACTATCGGTCAGTATTATCAGTTATTAATTTAAAAACGATCTTTATCGGAAAACTGTGGACAAAAAAAAAGTAATTACATTGTAGACTGCATTTGTTACAGTAAAAAGTTTCAATGACTGGTTTGAGTTTGTTGGGGATTTTAGGAAGCATGGAGGGGAGGAGAATGAGTTACTTTGTCGGAGATTGGACCTCGAAGAGTATCACAATTCCAACTACCTTGTTGTTTTGATTTGTCCAAATACTGAATGGATTTTGTTATTCGTGTTAGAGTTTAAGGTGCAGTTTAACTGGTAACTTGCCACTTTATGTATTGCAGCTGTCAGTCAGAATATCTACATTTAGCTACCATTTATAGTTGGCATCTGGTCATTGCGATGGTGTAATTTCGAGAGTCGTTCAATTTTGAAATGTTTTAAGTTGTGTTGTCGCTTCTGCTTTTTTGTACAACTATTTGTGATTCTTCGAATGTGATGCACGTCTAAAATGCTGCAATTTACTAGTGTTTGTATCAGGTACCCGATGAAAGATGCTAGGCATGGGTTCTGAAATTTTGACCCTACATTTCATTAACATACATCATACACGCGACAGAATTCTGCATGTACGTGACTAAGATCACTTCATCATCATGCCTGTACGTGAAGATAGATCGTAGTTTACTAACATGCAATTCAAAATGTTGCATGATGATATGACAACGAATTCGTAGCCTAATGAAAGTCACTTTTTTGGGTACCCAGGTACCTGACTGACCATGGACGGCGGGTACCCAGGTCCATATTTTGGATCCGGTGTAAACACTACAGTTTACATTCTCAGTAATAGGGTGTAACATCCAAACGAGAAACAGAAGCTGTGAGATGCTGTGTACAAAATGTATTCTCTGTCTTGTTATAACAGGATACTCTCATGTGCCTGTTTCATTCAGCCTTCCGCACTAGCCTCTTTTCTTGTACATGGTTATGAATTCATTGGTCTGCATCAGATGTTTGTAGGGACTTTATGGAATTGCAAAACATCACTTTTGGAGGAGTCTTTGAGTGTCTTTGGAGTCACATTCTCCGTTTTTATCCCAGCAGGTATGGGTTACCAAATTTTTCATGTGGAGGAGAATGTCTTACCTATTGATAGGCAATTGCACATGTCTACTTCCTTTTCGTAGGTTCTTTAAACATCACAGAAGTGGAGGGTGTATTTGTACATGAGGTCATTTTAAATCCCACCTCACATGCTGTGATTGTTTAGTTATGTTATAACATGACATGTTGTCTTTGGAAAGTATGTGCAAGTATGTGCACGTCATTGTATTGTGTAGAAGTCAGTCTCACATGCTACATTATGTGTCCCATACAATGGACCTACTAGTAGTCTTTACAGTAGGACAACATACAACCTTTAGTGGGTCGCCTTTACAAAAGGGCGCATTGAAACTGTACCACAAATGCTTCCACGATGCGATGTGATTGTCTGTGCTATGGTCACAAGTGTTGTGAAAGACTGTGCTACGAGGGGCGTGATTATTGAAAATGACATCGTATCCTGCCGTACAATTACTCACACACCACAATCTCTAAGATATTGTGTCGTAACATATATGATGTTGCAGAAAACTCGCAGCACGTGAGGCGGAATTGAAGCAACTCCTTGTTGGTTACAAATGAATAAACTTTCCTTAATGTGGAGGTATCTCATAGGTGAGTCAACTACAGATTGTGCATCCTCTCCTCAAGAATGGTATCTCTGCTTGAGTGTGGTAAAAAATGAATTCTTCCCAGTTTTGCTGGAAGAAATGGCTAAAAGTTACAAGATCATGGCAAAGGGAGATTGCCTTCTGTCCGTTTTGACATCATCAAAGGTTACAGTTTGTAAAGGGCAGGTTGAATGTCTCTATTCTTTGCTTAGTATTCTTTGTCCCTCTGATAGTTGATATATATCAAGTGAATGCCAGTCGAAATGTTGAAACTCAGGAAACTGATTATGTCTTGTTCAAGGGAGTGATGGGTGGTCAGTATCTTACATTGAGGAAATGCAAACTGATGTTAATTTGTAGTTTTGGCAATAGCAGGGGTGATACTGTTCCTGTAATCAGTGGCAGAGCTGGTGTAATGTTTGAAGAATGTTAGTAATCCCTTGTCTATAAAGAGGCAGGTTAACCAGTGTTTGTGATTCATGAGAATAGTGGTGTGCCTGTCTGCCCCACAAAACATTGGCAATTGTATCTGCCTACAGGTGAAACACTTGAAGAATGGCACTCATTAAAAGAATGAAAAGCACAGCTTGAAATTAGTTTGGGTAACCATTGGTAATTTGTGTTTTTGGCTGTGGCATGTGGTAGGTAGTGTGTGATATTTAAAGTTTTGTACCTCTCAGACTTTATCGACTTACAACCATTTTGAAAGATTACTTTGAAATGTAACCAAAGAACTTGCCGTGTACCAATACCACAAAGTTTGAAAAATAAACAAAAGCAAGAGCCTCAGCACCATGTAATGTAGCTTTAACAACATAGAGAAGCTCAAACAATGTACTGCATAGATTCAATACCATACGCCATATGTCCATTTGCCATGAAGCTTAGTCCCAATAGTCCCATACATCATGCCCATTAATACTGTACAATGATTATTGCTAATTGCTTGTCAATCATTCCATTTGTCAGTGTTATATTTTCATATGTTTAATTCATTTCTAACTTACGAGTGTATGTTTGTGTGTTTGAAATAATCTTTAGAGGCCCGTATCCATGGGGTTCAGGGGGTTCAGACGGACCCCCCCGGCAAGATCTTGAGTTCCACTCAGTCTTTGATAGTAGGCCTACCTTAGCAACATATACAATGAGTTTTAATTTGTTAGTCATAATTGTCGGGTAAAATGTTCCACTTATGGTGAAATCGAACCCACCCACTGAAAAAGCTGCATACGTGCCTGCTTTAGCTCCATTTATTTTTCTTAACTGATGTATTTCTCATTTAAATCCTAGATTGGTTGAAGAGGTTGCAATATTTCACCAAAGTAAAATGCCATCACTGCCAACCATAACTTTTCTAGAAATTTCTAGCAGGTGTGTGAAATGAAAAGCTGAAGTTAGAGTTAGCTTAGTATCACTGATGTGCAGAAAAATGCATTCTTCCATTTAGCCATTTATCTTTAATTCATGCAGACAATTTTGGTCTAAGTTACTATGGTAACTGAGAGTGCCATTCTTACAAGCACCAAGCTACTTGTACTACCTGTATGTGTTTCTCATTGTAGCTTCCACACTATGTAGATTTCATGTACTGGTCATAAATGAATGCAGTATCTTCTAGTGAGGCTCACTACTGGAAACCAGTTTTGCCTGTTTTCCTAGTCTTTTTTTTTGTATTAATGATTTACTGATAGGAATGAGATATTTCTCTTTTTATGTCATTATAGTGTACTGGATGCAGTATCATTTCTTTTTGTAGAATATTTTTTTTTGGTCTGTATTATAGATATTGTACATAGATTTATGAATGCAATCCATTACAGTGAATCATGACATTAAGAAAATCAGGAAAGCAGCAGAGTCTGGGAAGATATTAATGAAAACAAACAAACAAACAAGAAAAAAAACAAAGCCAAAAAAAAAAAATTATAAGGAGTTTACTCGTTTTTGTCATTTTGTAAATTTTTGGTTACATCTGCAGGGTGATTTTCATTATGCAATGCAGATACAAATACATTTTTGGTATTCATAATTTCTCCCATTCTTGTCTTATTTTTCTAGTTGTTTTCTTTACCTTCTTTAAATTCTCATAGTTATCATCATACTTTTGGAGAAGGTCTGCTCAAAATAAAGTATGGAATTCCTCATGAAAATTTGGAAAAATAAAAACAAAATCTGTTTTTTAAAATATAGGAATTTCTGAAGATATTTTCAATTCAATAACATGAAATGTTGCACCAATTTTTGAAAAAAAAAATTATTGAAAGAGAAGGCTTGTGCTAGGAAGACATCAGTTCAGTGTATTTGTTTCACGAGTTTCAAACATTATGGCTGGCTGCAATCACGAAAGTGTATTTAGAGCAAATTTGGACCACATACTTCGATATTTGAACAAACAATCATGGAATAAAAAAATTATGTAACAAACTTTCAATAACTTGTAGACACTTATGTGGCATTTAGGGGAAAAAAGTACTTGGTTTAGGCAATGTTGACTTTGAAAAGCGTAAGTTGGTACTATTGTACAACTACTAGCCTAACATTATATCTGAAATGAGTGCCTCAAAAACTTACCTACAATGAGATTGACTGTCACAATCATATGCAAATTTCATACTTTCCAAATTCTACACTTTGGTGTAACATTTGTGTAGAGAATAACAAAGTAAAAACTTTCAAAACAAATAATGAGATACTGCTATTTTTTTATTAGCTCATACCAGCATGCTGGTGTGAGCTTTTGTTATCACGCAGCGTCCATGTATCTGTCTATCTGTCTGTCTATCTGTCTGTCTATCTGTCTGTCTATCTGTCTGTCTATCTGTCTGTCTAGTCTATCTGTCTGTCTATCTGTCTGTCTATCCATCTACCTGTCCACACTTGTTCAAAATGCTTCTCCTCCCACATGCTTTCATGGATTTGTTTGAAACTTGGACATAATGTTCCCTAGGTGGTGGGCTATTTGGGGTGTTCAGGAAATTTTGGTCCAAGGTCCCATGTGGGCCCTGTGGCCCATTTTATGAAATTCTACAAAATGCTTCTCCTCCTACAGATACTCTTGTACAGTGTTGATGGTTTGTCATAATAATACTCTGTTAGTGGTACCTTCGGGGTGTTCAGGAATTTTTGGTGGAAGGTCACATGTGGGCCCAGTGACCCATTATGTGAAAGTCTGTTTAAAATGTTGCTTCTCACACATGCATCCATGGATTTAAATTTAGCTTGGACACAATAATCCCTGGGTGGTGCTTCATCTGGCGTGTATAAAAAAGTTTCAATCTAAGGTCCCATGTGGACCCTATGGTCCATTTTATGAAATTCTACAAGATGCTTCTTCCCCTACAGATTATATTGTACGATGTTGATGGTTTGTCACAATGATGTTCAGTTACTGGTCCCTTCAGGGTGTTCAGGAATTGGTAGTCCAAGACTCCCATGTGGATCCAATGGCCCATTTTATGGAATTCTGCAAATTACCTCTTTTTCTACTGTTAAAGTGCCCCTTTAAACTGTCATACACATCTCAAATATCCCAATCGTGCATGAATGATAATTGAGTAATTGGACAGTGTCAGTTGCTTTGCTAACTGAAACTCTGTAACTCTGATACATAAATGGTACCTTCAGGATGATGAGGTATGAGCCTCTGCACCAGTTGGTGCTCTAGTCTTAATTATGGAGTCAAGACATCAGGTCCTTTTTTTTTAGGTCCTTTTTTTTTAACATACATACTGGGACCATCCCCCAGTCCCATACTCGGCCCCTTCACTAACCCCCCCCCCCCCGGCCAGTGCGGTCCCTTTTTTCACGTGTGAAATTTTTGTTTTCACGTGTGTAAACAAATTTATGCAGACAGGGGAAAGTACAAACTACTTCACTCTGTGACTAGCTTAGAGTATACACTGTAAAAATTTCTATATAGGCGTACACCATGTCTGTAACATTTTAAACAGTGTCTACCTAGGCCTAAGTTGATATCGCCGTACATCCTTTTCCCCGGACATTATTGTCTATATGCGCATGTGCAATGTAAATAGCGTGCACGAGTAACGCCTATGGGCTCGGGCGGGGCAAACCCAGGGGCCCCCGAACACTGGTGTACATAACTTAGAAGAGGGTCCTTTTTTTTTTTTTTTTTTGATGCGGCATGTTTCCGTTGGAAAAGAAATTATAAACGAGTCAATGGACATATTTTTCTGTGCGTAAATACCGTTCGTCATAAGTCACATGCCCCTGCAACTGCAAATCTTTTCCTCACGATTTACTCAGGCACCTGAGATAAACACTCACCTGGAACTTGATAAGCTACGTTGGTAAATATTATTGCGAAATACCGCCAAAATTTCAGAGAATTCGCTCCATTGAATTAGATCTACTTGATTCGCTCTCGGCAGTGGCGGCGCCAGAATGTCAGACTTTGGGGGGGGGGGGGCAAACTGAGGGCAGAGGAAAATGTTGGGGGGAAAGATTTTCGCGGGCAGCGCGAAACCGAACGCGAAGCGCGAGCCCTTGCGGGTTGGGTCCAGGGGCCGTCCTTAGGGTTCCTGTTGGGGTCCAGGGGCAAGGGGGTGAAGCCCTCGGAAGCCCTGAGGTTTTAGCATATCTCTGGGTGGAAAATTAAGCCCCAAGAGAGGTATATTATTTATTTTTTTGGTTGACCGTACTCCAAGGTTCCCAACTTTTTTCTTTGTGGGTACCATTTCACATTTACGCGGTACCACCGAGTACACACACACAAACATCACGCACACGTAGGCTACATACACTTCCATTCCATTCCTATATTTAGGAAAACAACGATTCGACATTCCTATATTTAGGAAAACAACCACCTACCCTTCCTTCCCTTATGCTGGACGGTAAACATTCCAGAGAAAATTGGTCTGACCAGGCTGGCCTACTGTTGAAGTGGCTACGGGCACGATATGAAAACTGTCAGCCTGTGTAACATAAATTAGGCTTTTATCAATCATGGTTCCCCGGAAGCTGTTCTTATTCAGTCCAATGCCAATACATACTTTTGTGATTAAATTAATTTTGGATGAGTACAAGATCTGATTGGGAAGGGTGAGAGCAACTGGGGGGCGGGCAAGGAAACAATCTGGAGGGGCAAATGCCCCTTCATGCCCCCCCCCCCCAGGCTCAGTAAACTCAAGGTCTAGCCTTTCCGAGGTCTAGGGAAGGTGGATACCATTTGTCCATATGGCACAGGAGTTACACCACGGGTGGAAATATCAGTGCTGGGAATTATACACCCTTATGCTAATTGGACGTTGGTCAATTGTTTCGTCCTTTTAATCTTTCAATGTATTCTAGCTTTGTAACATTTTTTTGTTCCCACTTCTCGTATGACAAACAAGGTGGAACAGAAATGTGTCTATGAACACAGATTGCCCCCAAAATCTCAGCCGATGAAGTCACCACGAAATGTTCCATGCACGGCTTAGATTGCACCACAGAGCTTGCAGAACTCCACCTGGACCCACGCCTTTGGGACTTCGTGTTCCCTCCTCGTGATGTGCGCTTCTCCACAGCAGCCAGGAGCCCCTTCCTTCGCTGGCCCCACCGGCCACCAGACTCATCGTCACGCTACTGCGAGCAGTGTGTCTTTTTACCAATTATGTCAGTGACGAGATTGTTGACCTAGTACGGGAAGCACAAGGTGATCAAAACACTAACCTTAACGCTAGCAGATTTCCACGGACTAAGAAGCCTATAGGGATGGGTTAGTTAGCCTATAAGATCCTACACCATATAAATTTGGATCGACGGAGAAATTTGAGAAAAAAAAGATGAAAAAATAAGGATGATTTGATAAATTCACATATAAGGTATGAGGAAACTCATTTTTGGCAATCTGGAGAGCGTTTTTCGAAAAAAAAATAATAATAATCTTCGTTATGCACTTGGTGGCTCCGTTTAGATACTCCCTTTCTTCAAATGGCCCCCGCCTCCCCCCCCCCCTTAATATTTCTTTAAAAAGGCCCTGCTATCTCGGGTCACCATTGATGTCGAAACGTTTACACTACAATCATTGATCAGATCCTAGTTTCTGCCAGCATCAAAATCATAGGAGGATCTGATACGGATCTGAACTTACACTACAGCTGTGATCTCGACATCAAGATCTGATTCTGACGTTGATATCTGAACCGGATCTAGTGTAAGGTAGCCTCTGTTGCTATCAAAAGTTGAATAAGGCTACCTCAGATTATGACATCCTACCATAGGTGATATATATTTATCTGCAGCTACATTGTCGATAAGCTATTAAGCATCATCATAAGTGAGGACCAGTTCTACAACATGGCAAGCCTCAATCCGCCAATTCAAGTGATGACTTACAAACAAAGGGTTAGTTTCACCACTAGCTAGCATGTTATCCACAATAATTTTTGTCTCAGTCACCGCAGTAAGTACACCCCAAATTTCTTACATTTGGAGGGGGGGGGGGGTGGATGTCTAGCAAAAGAGCACTCTGAAAAAATCATTCAGTACTAGTTTTCAAGACAAAAACTCACCCAGACAGCCTAGTTTCAATTCTCCCAACCACTTAGGCCTACGTCTCAGTGCGATTGTCGCCGCCTGTCTGAAATTCATTCACATGTGTAATCAAGACAATGGATCCCTGTGTATGCTGTGCAATATCAGCTACGCTGCATCTTTCGAATGTGCCGTCAAAGATTAGCCAGTTGAGAATTTTGTTATCCACAAGCCACAAATATCATAGCTTGGTGTGATGAGTTACTGCCTTTAATAGGTCGATCCCAGGCCTAATGTGAAGCACTTTGTCAAAAAGAGCGTGTACCGCATTTACAAAATTTTGTTTTTTTTTGGGGGAGGGGGGAATTTCCCCTCCCTGGCCCCTGCTTCCCGCATTAGAACATGGTGTTGAGTCACAGCTTGGGGGGAAATAATTGCTGTAGGAACTTTCAAGTGGGAGAAAGTGCCAGCCCCGAAACGATGGCAACTGAAACCAGGGCTATGATCTAGTGAGGAATAACCATTTGAAGTTTAGTCAGTGGTTATTTTAACTGCCAGCAACTGGACTGACAGTGTCCCCCAACCAAAAAAATGCTTGTCCCCCCCCAAAAAAAAAGAAGAAGAAAAAATGGGTCTTAAATTGGAAGTTGTGGAGTCGCCTCTATTACCCGGCAAGGAACTTACATGGACAAAAGTATTGTAAACATGACCTTTTTGGTGAGAGATTTTCCATCTTTGCTGCCTACATTTTAAATTCAAGAATCCCTGTTCCCCCTCACCGTGGTTACGTGCCTTCACCCACCCTCTTTCTATGTCTCTGGTAACTTCGTTTACCGTTCTTTAGGTCACAGTTACGTTCAAGTTCGCCAGTGAGTCACTCACAATCAGATTTTTTCATTTGATAGGTGGCGCGAGATTACGTACTTGATAGAGGGAGTTTCCCGTGTCGACTCACCTTGGTACCTGAGAAAACAATTCGAACTTGATTGACTGGATTATCCTGGATTGTAACATTAGGCTTACCTCACAACGCTGTGTACACCCATAGGATAGGCATGACATATGTGTTGTATGTAAATGCCATTACAAATTGTGGCGGTCAATATCGTTATGTAGAAGTTACGCGAATGTTCCGATGGAGATGGCTTTTCGTTGCAACTCATTCGTAAGATCTACAGGCACTAGGTAGTTCGCTCTTCTGTCGATTGTTTTATTTGTAAATCTATGTTTAACAAAGAACAGCTATGAAAGAAAAAAGAGAAGATTTATGGCCCATAGCCATAGTTGAGGATCCTACGTTACAGGTTAACGTTAATCCTAACGTCACAGCACAGTTAGGCCTAGGCTACTAGTTACAACAGTACGTTCCCCATTTCCCCTATGCATCCCCTATTTTCGTGAAATTCGTCGTAAGCTCTTCGTGTGCAACATGTACATAACGGATACCTGTAGAAGACCTTTTAGTACTATACTGACCCACAACTATTTTTCTTCAAAATGACCTAAATTTACTTGGTGAATGGGGGTATGCTTCACTTGAAACCTTGAAATGATACCTTTACTATTACTAATACTGTTAATGTATGAGCGTGTCCCCATAGTTTAGGTATCTCGACAGAATAGGCCTAGCCCACTGAATGAAATCGCTGTATTTTTCTGCGAATGTCCTTCCACCCATAGCCTAATGTGTCTACTACTACTAGTACTATCAGAAAGGTTCAAGCATACTTAGGCCTAGGCCTAATCATTAATGAGCGCAGTTCGTGGGTCAGTTTGTACTTTTTTTAGTTAGAAAGGTTGCACATCATTAAGATGCTTGAAAAAATGGGAACAAACGCACTGTTGACAGGGTGATGAGACACATACCTCTCGTCCCCTCAAATGTTTTAGAATCAACTGAAAGTTTCAACCTTAAGTTAACAAGGTAAGAAAAGCCGTCAAAAAGTGTCAGCGTGCATGTACCTTTCCATTGCATTCTATCTTTAATTAGCGAATTGCTAGTTATTTTCCAACTTTATTGCATGAAAATAGGGGCATTCATGCTACTATACCAACAGTAGCACTGGTAGTGGCACCCTGTTAGTGTTACATAAATTTAATGCAGGCATTGAGAAATAGCTTACAAGCTAAAATTCACTCAGGCTACATATTGCAATGTCACTGTTTTAGCCCCTATGTCAGTATAAGCAAGAGATGATATGCCATTTGCCAGTTATGCGAAATGTCAATGATGAAGGTCAGGTGTGAGTCATCACACAGTAAAGTTGGGAACTTAGGCCTAGTGCCTACCCAGGCTAAACTGAAGTTTTTACTGGAAGGGAAGCCATACTCAACACTATATGTAATACATGTGTTACAAGTGATCTGGGTGGTTGGAGTTATGAATCTCTGGTAACTGATCAACTGATGATTTAAAAACTGTACTGTATGGTCCTGTCTGCAATCCATGCACTATAATGTGAAGATCTTCGACGTGAGTGCCGACTTTTTCCTGGTGTTGCGGCCCGAAATGTTTACCTGGAAGTGCCAGCATGCGTACAAATTGTAAGGCCAAGCCTAATCACTGTACATTTTGTACTGCAAACTATTTCTTAGTCAAAACTGCAGCTACAAAAGTTTCTGCTGTAGTATGTTTCCACCTAGTGATATTTATTCTATCACAAAATACGATTATTTCCTGCCAGATATGAGAGAAGGTGTGTAACTATATGCTTTAAGTTGGAAGCACAATCATGGTACAGCAGGTTATGTTGTTGCATTATGAGGTATAGCGCACCTGTGTTTGTTAGCATGTAACACCTTGACGTATGAACGCCAACGTCGGCATGACATGGAATGCACCCTGGTGTATGTTACTGTATACACGCTACCTGCTACTAAAATTGCCATCCAGATGCAAAGTTTTAACATACAGTACATTTAGGATTACCATATCTCTCAATGCTGAAAGTGGGATATAACTTTCAAGAGGGCGGGAAGGGTCGGTTGCTAAGTCCCTAATTAAAATTGGACGTCTATGGTCCATTGAAGGCCATGTTGCTGAAGGGGAGTGCTCAAGTATGGCAATGGTATTGTTAAAGCAAATGAATTTTTACTGCTTGTGTACTTAAAAAGAAAGAGTTTACCTAGATCTGTATTCATTTTGACTGAGAAAATCAGGACAATTTGTCTGATCGGCTGGCATGCTCACTTTTTCTTTAAAAACGAACAGGACTATCTCGAAAGATCGGGGGAGATGGAAACCTACAAACACTTGTACTTGTGACAAAAAAATAGTTTTGCCACTTTGTCCTCACTGATGCTTTTTTGCTTTTTTTTTTTTTTTTGAACCCAGCCATTGCATCGGCCATTTACAGTAAACAAAATTCAGCATGTACGCTTAAAAACATTTCCTTGTCATTCATATGATATATAGTCTCCATGGTGTTATATTCACATGCAAAGCAAAATGCAGTGTTATGGCTTTACAACAAACTTGAAGCTTAACAGAATTTCTGTTTTTGGATACCTGGGCACCTCACCAACAATGGACTGCCATTTCCCCGGGCTCACATTTGGAACTAAATATATTCACATTATAGACTAGTCTGAGACATCTGTTCTGCTGTATATCATTACAGTACATGCTGTATTAACTGTATTAAGCTCAAGCCTATTTTTGTCAGAAATAGAACGCCATGACCCTCATCATCTACTTATAGGTTTTGAGCAAACTGTCAACATCCAATCAAAGGATTAATTCTCCAGGGCAAGGAAGTCGCTGTCATCATGGAAAGATACATCAAGAAAAAGAAGATTGGTGAAGGTTCCTTTGGGACAGCTCTTCTCGTCCAGTCTAAAGCTGATGGGAAAAATTATGTGATAAAAGAAATTAACATCTCCAAGGTACAGACGATAAAATTTGTGGTACAGACCAATGTATGATACAGCCAAGCTTACTGTTATTGATAAATGTATAATGCCTTATATGCACCAAAGATACCTGTTATTGAGAAAATGTGTGTATGATCTACTATAGTGTGAGTAAGGTGGTTTACTTCATCTTAAAGATACTAAGCTGGTTTGTGTATACCTATAAAGTACACAGATAAATGTTTTGGACTGAAATGGATTGCATGACCAACATCTTTCTCAGTATTTTGTGGGCAATTAAAACACAGTTTTTACGTTAGACTTTTTACATTAGACTGTCATTGAAGGTGAATTTTGTGTAGCTCCCAGTCCCCTCCCACTCTCCCCCATCCTGACATGCTGTTGCAATTTACTGTATACCTCTAGTCAAGCTGAACTTAATTTTGGTCTTGAGGAGGGTTGTTGATTTTGTTTTAAAAAAATCATGACTCAACACAGTTGTTTAAATAAAAAACAGTGATTTAAATCAAACAAATTAATTTAAATCATGATTTTTTTAAATAGAAATCATGATTTTAATCATGATTTTGATCGCCTTGATTTAAATCAACAGCCCTGGTCTTAAGTAAACAGACATCTTCATATCAGCTTTTACGGCTTCATCACTCACTGTTTGCAGTGTATGTTATTGCCCATAGAGCATGTAACAGACCTATAATGTAAAGTGAGATGTACAGTAGACCACAATAAAGGAATGTCCATGAGGCCTGCCCTCATAGCATTCCATGTCCCTTCCATGAGGTACTTTTCTTTCTGTTCCATAGATGAAAAGAAAGGAGAAGGAGGAAGCAAAGAAAGAGGTATTTCATAAATTTCTTTGTTATAATATTGGTCATTCCACTGTATTGATAATCACCTTATATGCTGCAACCAGGATTTGGAAATTTATTCATTTGTTATTTGGTGTTGAATATTGCAATAAAATTCATTGTCTAATGGTGGTGGGCAAGCTTGAGTGATGCAATATATCAGGGTATTATTATTGCGATAACTTTTCACAAGACGATATGATATTAAAATTCGAGGAATAACTGTAATTGTATGTGTGGAAAAATAAGAAGTAAACTATGGAACTTGTTCCCAAGTACTGCTGAAATTCCAAGAAGTTTTCAACATGGTGGAGATCAAACAGCACTATGACAGATGCCAGTGTGCTGCATGTCAAAACAGTTGGGAGTGTCCCCATGACAGCATAAGCACTGACTGAAACCATGAAAGTTCACGCCTGGGCCTACATGAAATTGGTTGGGAATAATTATCGTAATTAGACTGCTATTGAAGTATCATGATAATTTTTGCCTTAGTTATTGTAATGATAAACAGTAAATATCACCCAACACCATTGTCTGAACTAATGAAACTTTCATTGTCAGGACAGTTAGTTTGGAGAATTATGACAGTGGTGAATAGTCTTTTTATTTGATAGCAATAGATTTGTGGGTGTATTTTAATCTGTACATTATAAGCAATAAATAGTAGAATTACCATTCACATATAGACTTATACAGTAGCACTGTTTGACGTTGACTGTGTACCATAGTGCTCAGACTCAAATTTCACCAACTGTTTCAAATCACTGATGAAGAAGTTTTTGTTTTCCTTTTTCTTTCCAGGTTTCTGTTCTAAGGAAAATGAAACATCCCAACATTGTATCCTACACAGAGTCCTTTGAAGGTAGGAATCATGATTAACGAATTTAGTGAAATGTTAAAGGCAGGGCCACATATGCGCGATTCAAAACGTGATTCAACTTTCACCTAAAATCGCACAATTTAAATTGCCGATTACATCACAATGTCAACATGGAAATCCATTCATCTATTCGAGACAACCACGATTGAAAGAAAACATGATCCTGGTCTACTCTGAATAACTTTTACGATCAACGAAAATTGCACTTAGGGTGTTTAAGTTGAAAGGTGAATGGTGTTTTGAATCATGCCAGGGTGACCTGGCCTCATCAGAAGAAAAAAAAAATGGAAACTTACAGTAAAGGGAAAATGCAGTCACTCTAAACTGAATTAGTATACCTCATACACTAATGCATGAATACCTCTTTTTAATCATGTGATATCATTTTTGTTGTTGAATTGCTTTAAGTTTGCAGCATAACACATTGCTTATGTCAGCGTTGATATTCAGCAACATCATGAAAAATACTTATAAGAGAAATGAGAAGAGAATTGCAAATTTTGATGATGTTTTCAAAATAAAGTAAGGATGACTGCTTATCCTCATTTAATAAAATGAACATGTGTGTATGTATGGTGTGTTTGGATGGCTTAGATATCGTTACATTTAGCTGAGCTGTAAGTGGTCAGTTTAGTTATTCTAAATGCAGTCTTTATATCAGACCATCTCATGTTTTTCACTGCCTAGCACAGGTGACACGTCAAAACTATGTATAGCAAGATACTTTTATGCTTTTTCATGTTCTCATTGACCCCATCTCTTACTTCATCTTGTACTGCATCAATTTTCTTCCCAGAACTCGGTAATTTGTACATTGTGATGGATTACTGTGATGGAGGTTAGTCCGCTTTGTAATTATTTTTTGTTTATCTCAGTGTGAATGGTCAACAGCACAGTGAACTTGTTCATATCCCTTGAGTGATATTATTCTATTATCTTTTGTTGTCAAGAAATGAATTTTAAGTGCAAATCTTGCATAGTTCTTGGTCAATGGACAGCAGACTTATCACATTAACTTTATAAAATAGTAACATCACTCTGTCTCGTCATTAGTCCCTTGCTAAGTGACTAATATGTGGAATCTCCCAAAATATTGGCAATATTGAAATCTCAGCATGTGGATGCACTTTACTATAAATATTTTTGGTAATTAGAAGTGGCAAACTTAACCTGAAATTAACTCTTCGGTATGAAACTGTGGCAACTTTGTATTTAGTGTGTATAACTACACTGTATACTGTCACAAGGGGTATCAAGACAAAAGGCCATTTTGAACTTGAAACCTCCAAGTCTGTTTTGATTGTTTATGTTGATGGAAACCTGACTGGAAGTTTGATGATGTAAAACTTCAATAAGAGTTTGGTATTGTAGTTTGCTAATTTCTTTTTCTACACTTTTTACACTTTATAGGAGATTTATATCAACAAATTAATGCCCGACGGGGCATCCTCATCCCAGAGGACCAAATTATGGACTGGTTTGTCCAGATCTGTTTGGCTCTCAAACATGTCCATGATAGAAAGATACTTCACAGAGATATAAAGTCTCAGGTATGTATTTATGTATGTATGTATGTATGTATGGATGGATGGATGGATGGATGGATGGATGGATGGATGGATGGATGGATGGATGGATGGATGGATGGATGTATGTATGTATGTATGTATGTATGTATGTATGTATGTATGTATGTATGTATGTATGTATGTATGTATGTATGTATGTATGTATGTATGTATGTGATATCTGCAAGAAATTTGACTTGTGTTATTTTGAATGGGTTAAAATTCAATTGTTTTATCTTTTCATCTGTGTAAAGACATTTAGAAAACTTAAACTGAAGACTAGTGTGAAGCAGGAACAATCAAAACTGCATAGTGTTTATGCTGGGGCATTGTAAATTCAGTAGTTTCTATGCTACGACTTGCTAGAGGAAAGCCTGGTTAATTAAGGTGTTACTCTTCTGACAGAAAGAATTTCAAGTCAGTTACAATTACTACACACATTATTTTTGTAATTTTACAGAACATTTTCTTAACCAGTAAAGGAATTATTAAAATTGGAGACTTTGGGATTGCCAGAGTTCTCAACAAGTAAGTGTTTACTCTTGTTGGTCCCTCTTCCACCTTTCAGTTCTGAACTTTTATCTCATGTTTATGCTCCAGCTTTTAAATTTTCCTTGAAAAAAATGTACAATTCTTCAAGATTGTTGAATTTTACAAAGTAGTTATGATAAATGTCTTTGTTGCTCCTTGTTTTTTAAATCATATTTATTTGATGTTTTTAATTGCTGTTACAAATACTTTGGTTCATTTAAAGTGGAGCCTTTTCTCTCATTTGCCATATATCTGTTTTCCTTCCTGAAGCACTATGGAACTTGCCAGAACTTGCATTGGAACACCTTACTACCTTTCTCCTGAGATTTGTGAAAACAAACCTTACAACAATAAGAGGTGAGGAGGATGCTCATGATGTTGAAAGACAATGTTTTCTGCAGACACATGTCAAAAACTTTAACATGTGGAGAAAACTGTGAAATAAGATGATAACCATGTTATTTGTAATCCCAAGGATATAAAAAAGAAAATAAAGAAAAAAAAGAAGATCTACTAGTTATTGAGTGACTAGTAATATATTTAGGAAACATTGTTGGACATTCTATGTGCTGTATTATGCTTACACTTTCAAATTAAATTTTTGACAATACACCCTGTCAACATGTTGTATTCTTGGTGATCGGTGGTGTTCATTTTCAAGTGGATGGTCCACCTTGTTAGGTATTAAGTGCCCAGCCTTCACTGGTCTAGTCCATAGGTGGCCTACATGCATCCCATGGGCCAAATGTTGCCTGTAGAGAGACATCAAATGGCCCATAAGTTAACCCCATTTGAAGTATAAGCTTAAAAGAATAAGAAAAGCAAGTGAAAGGGGAACAGTGATAAAGATATTATCCCTGTAAAGTTGTAAAAACTTGTGATAGAACTGACATTTTTCTGTCAAAATCTTACACTCACATATGTTGATATTACCATCTTTAACATTTTTAAGCGTTGGCCTCGCGGCCCTCGCCATGGATATGCGATCCAACAGAATATATCTGACAACCCACATTTGGATCACGACCCATCATTTTAGAACTGCTTCTTTGTGGTTTTCCAGAACCCGTTACTGTACTTGATATTCGATTTTTGCCCTTGATCCTCACTGGAGAGAGAAATCTGATATGTAAACTTTCATTTCAATAATTAACAGCAACTCATCTTGAAATAACATTTCTTAAAAAACTTCTTGTTCCATTTTTTTTTTCAGTGATATATGGGCACTGGGCTGTGTTCTTTACGAAATATGTACACTCAAACATGCAGTAAGTTTAGAAACTTCACATCTTTTGTAGTGCTAGAACCACTATCCATGGGTACATCTTGCATCTGCTATTGCAATCTGATTTGCACAACACCATTTCTTTTACTGGACTAGTCCAAGGGAAACTTGTCTGATAGGGGAATGAAATAGTGACTGTTACATTTAAATTGTATCTAATTTATTTACCACTCTCTGCATTCAGTTTGCTGAATTTAACAGTCGCTAGTTTTAAAATGAAACACGTATTTCCTCATAGAGTGGCAACAGAACCTCAGTGCATTTCAGCTGTTGCAGAAATTTCCTCCTTCCAAGCAACTTGACTTTTTTGGTTCCTTGCTTTAACAAGGGAACCTATTCAGTCAGGTTAGGGTGTATGTGACACTGTTCCTGGGTAAACTATAAATCAGCAAGGGAGAGTTTTACTTAACTTGATCTTGGTATGAAGTCTGCCATAGTGAGAAGGTGCACTCTGTAGTTTTTGGTGGAGGTCAGAGGTCATCAGAGGACAAACACTGAAAAACTTGTGAACCCGATATCTCAAGGCAGAAAGCATAGATAAGTTTTATACTTGGTAGGTATGTGTAGGTAAGAAAATGAGTTGTATCGGTTTTATGTGAAGGTCAAAGGAAGGTCATCTGTAGCTACTGCGGGATAAAAAGGATTGAACACCTTGCTAGTGATATCTCAGGGTAGGAAGATTAGATAGATTTCATACTTTGTATGGGTAAGTGCTGTTGTGAGAAATCAGTCTTATTGATTTTGGGTGAGGTCTAAGGTCATCTGGATTCACCTGGGGTCAAATTCTGAAAATGTATTTTGCATGATATCTCAAAATAGGAATCTTGGATAAATTTTAAACCTGGTATGTGAACTGATGTGGTGAAAAGATGAATTGTATAGTTTTTGGTGAGGGTCAAAGGTTATGTGGAGTCACTGGTGGTCTCTCCGTGAAAACCTTGTAAACATTGTATCTGAAGGTAGGAAGCTTGGATAGAATTTATACTTGCTTCATAGATGCATGATGGTAGGAATATAGATCCTGTAGCTTTTTGAGGACAAAGGTCATCTGGGGTCACTAGAGATCAAAAACGGATAACTTTACAAACACAATATGTATAATATGTCAAGGTAGGAATTATTGGAAAATTGTTGGACGTTGTCAACATTCACTGTCAAAAACTTCAAAGGCCACAATAGCTTCCAGAGGCACAGACAACTTTACATCAGCTAACATTTTGTTTGTATAACTTATGGCCCAGTTTCATTACATTCAGCAAATAATGATGTTGTCCTTTAGACTCTTATTATAGCATGCGATGGTAGAAGGCTTCTATTTCAGGAGGAAATTCCTTTTATTTTATCCCGCCAGTTTGAAGCTGGAAACATGAAGAATCTCGTACTTAAAATTATCCGGGGCTCGTATCCCCCTGTTTCACCGAGGTACTCGTACGATCTCAGGAACCTCATTAACCAACTCTTCAAGAGGAATCCAAGGTGAGGGATGAAAGCACAAGATAGGTTCAAAGAAGACCTTGACCTAGCAAAGATAAGAAAGAAAATCAATGTACATGATAAAATTGGAGGATTTTAAAAAAAATCTTCTTAAAGCAAGATTTTAATTTTCATAATTTAATGTCCTAATCTGTTGTGGGTTATAATTGCTGACTTTAAACCTATGTTGGTTCCAGATACAAATCATCCCTGTCACTGCTGTGTTTGCTGCAGTTAAAAATCACATTAAAAGATCTTCTTAAAATCCTTTTTTGCAAGCTGTGAATTCATTTAAAAGCTGACTAAGTTCTCAAGTGGTTCAAGACAATTTTAGCAGTTTCATAATTCTGTGGTTGCATGCTCAGTGCAATATTTGATTCTGTATGCATACCAGCTTTTATTCTTTTAAAAATGATAGCAAAATTCCATAGTTAAACAGCAATAGATGGCCACCAAATTTGTGTTCTCATTTTGCAGTTTGTTGTAAAAAGTATGGTAGATATAAGAAGTGTATTCATATAAGTTTTCATTTCGTAGTTGTTTGTAAGCAGTTAAAATAGGTGATTGGGGTCATTAATTTGTAATTTGTAAGGTGTCTTTCATCAGACACATTGCTAGACTGTAAAAGATTTAACTTACTTTTGTCTGATTGTTGAAAAATAATCCAGTTTTCTTGCTTCATGTACAAACATGGGTTTTTTAGCTGATTATTAACAACAAAGCTGTTTGTATTTGTTGTTTGTTGTCACATAATGCTTGTTTGCCTTAAAGAGGAGCATACCCAAAGGAGTGTAGTAGCCTGTTCACTGAAGAAAGAAGCTTGATCTTAAAAATGTAGTTAGCGAAATGAGGAATAATGAAGGAAATGTATCATGTTTTTTGAGAGAGATGGGATTAATTGAAACAGCTGATGTTATTCTTGGGGTTGGTAAACCAGTTCAGCTCATAATTTAAACCTGGTGGTAAGTTTTTTGTGAAAAAGAAACATAAAGTATGACTAACATCAATCCCTCCTCATTGATAAATTCAGCATGTTTTTGTAGAAGTTGTCTTTACAGGTAGATTTGTTGTTATTGTCATCGTGAAAGGTGCATTCTGCTGTCATTTCGAGGATTGTTTTATTACCCTTTCAGAGATCGACCTTCTGTGAATACGATACTCAAGAAAAATTTCATCATGAAACGGATACGAAAGTACTTAACAGACGCCGTGAGTTCAAATGCTTTGTATTGCACTGTGTCACATTATTAGGGTATATGTCATCACAAACAAAATTTAATCTATTGCAATCCCTTCTCTAAGTTGCTGTTTCAAGCAACCAGTTTTCAATGTTACTTTCTGTTGAAATTGTTCCTAGTTTTACTGTGGTGCATCAACTGCATAAATACAGTGCACAATATATCTACTGTACATTGGTAGCAGTAAATAGAGTGTGCCATATCTACTGTATGGGAGGTAGCAGTCACTGTGGCATATTTACCATGTCCGTGGTAGCAGTAAATACTGTGTAATACATGAACTAGATCTGTGATAGCAGTAAATTTACTGTTTTATATGCACTATATGTGTGTTTGCAGTATGTACTCTTTGGTGCATTTATTGCATGTGTGATAGTTAGTGACTTCACTGTTGTGTGTATTCTCTTTGTAGCAGTAATTATACTGTGGCATATCTACTGCATGTATGGTATGGGAAAATACACTGTGGCATATTTACTTAAATACACTTAAACCCACTGAGTGGGTGATAGCAGTAAATTTACTTAGACATATCGACTGTAGGTATGGTTGCAGTAAATGCTCCTTGGTGCATCTGCTTCAAGTTTGGTAACAGTAAATATGTCGCTGTGTATCCACTCTCTGCATAGCAGTAAATACATTGTGATGTATCTACTACATGAGTGGTAGCAGTAAATACACAGTGGCATAATTCTGTGACACGTATCAGTAATTACACTCATATCTACTGAATATGTGATAGCAGTGAGTTTACTGTGATATATCTACTGTATGTGTGATTGCAGTAGATACACTTTGGTGCATCTACTGTATGTATGGTGGCAGTGACTATGCTATAATATATCTACCATATGTGTGTTAACAGTGAATTCATAAGCTGGTATATTTACATATTGTATCAGTACTTATTACTTTTTAAAGGTCACTGAGTTATTACAGCTTGTTTAAAGATACCCAATAGAGCTTTTTCCCTTTGCTTCATAAACTTTCACTCACATCATTCTCTGCTACATCTTTTGTTTCCCTATACTTATTTTTATTCAAATTGATTCTCCCCCATAGCAAATGGAAGATGAATTTAGCCATACAGTACTACACAAAGGGATGCCTGCTCCCAAACCAGCAGGTATGTATACCTCTAGTTGTAACTTGCTGTGTTGGTGTTTTAAGGAATCTGTTGGATTGAAAATGTCATTGAAGAACAGTGTAGCAGGCAGTGTTGTAGTTGAGTCCGGGCAGTCTGAGGCCGGCCTTGGACAGAGACGTGCAACCCTATATGTATGCAGGCCTCGAGGCCAGAGAAGTCCAGGGCAAGGCCGGACTCGACCGCAACCCTGGCAAGAGGAAATGTCTGCGTTTGGAAGTCCGAGAAGGAGTGTCATATGCTTTCAATAATAAAGTCAAAGTGTCCTTAAAGAAATATCAACTAATATTTCATAGTTGCAGAAAAGACTAATTTATGAAAATATTTACCCCAAATTGCCATCACAGCACAGTTGTTTGGGGGAGACCACTTAAAAACATTCTGTGAAAGAAATTGCGTCTTGCATGTGAAGACTGAAATGTATGAAGGGAAGGAAAAGTGGTATTTTGTCACACTGGCCCAGATGCCCGTATTTCTTTGTCTTTGCAGTGAAGCGTCCTGCAGACAAAGTCAGCGAAGGTGTGAGGATAAGTGCTCCTGCTGCAAAGTACGGTGCCCCGATGATGAAACGGAAGCCACCTGTGGTCAGGTAACTCTCTCCAAACAAACACACATGAAATAGTGTGCCAGTTCAAATTTGAGGAGAGGTGCCCTTTGGAGCATTGCCCTTTAAAACTCATTTGCATGTTCTCAAAGTAAGCAAGTAGCTAAGTTCCGTCTTAACTTGCACTTTTAATTGTAACTTCCTTTTTCTCTTCAGAAAATCATCAGCAGAAAGAGAACGCCGCTCAGTTCAGGTATGATGTTTCCAAACATTATTAAGAATAAGGTATAAAGGAACTCTGGAGAAGGGCCACGGAATCCTGTGAGATAATTACTGATAATACATCAACCTTTAGCCCACTAAAGTTGGTGAAACATGTAATGACTCTGTTTCGTGTTCTCCTTGTGATATCTGTTTTATATAGCATTTCAAATTATATTTATCTCTCCTTGGAAGATACATCAGTTTTTTCATGATTTGATGATAACTATGAAATATACACAACTATTACTCATTAACATATTCTTTAGCCCATTTGAAAACTTGCAGAGAGAGGCAGTCTATCTGATACTGTTATTATTTCTGCCCTGGTTATAACAATTATTTGCCCTTTAGACCTGCAAGGTTTTGCTACTGCAGATATTGTCTCATTGGTATGCACAGTCAACACCTTCTTTGGCACCAACATACTTTATCCATCAGCTAACTGTTGATTTGCAATTTTT
This sequence comes from Stichopus chloronotus, assembly GCA_021234535.1. Taxonomy (NCBI): domain Eukaryota; kingdom Metazoa; phylum Echinodermata; class Holothuroidea; order Aspidochirotida; family Stichopodidae; genus Stichopus; species Stichopus chloronotus. The sequence continues at coordinate 14,590,305 of CM037834.1, forward strand.
TTCAAGGAAATCACATAGTGTGTAAAGCTTGTTTTTCTTCATCAAAATGTTTCCAGTGTTGAATATGTGTCTACTGAAAGTTCTGCTTGATAAAATGTTGGCCTAGTTTAAAACTTCACCTTTGAACTTCATCATCCTCCTAACAGAACAAAATGAACATCATGAAATGATACTAAATGAAATATCTGTAAAGCATCTCAAAATGTTGAATGTATTTTTACTAAAACATGAGCTCCAAAAATTGTTGGCCTTACTTTATTTCTTTCAAAATAAGTAGACATGATGGAGTGATATTGAATAAAATGTAACATTCAAATAAAATCAAGAGAAAACATCAAGCTCAGTAAACATACTTTTTTTTCTTTACTTGCAGTCTGATTTAGAACAAAAGAAGAGAGATCTAGTAGCCAAGGAAAAAGAACGACGTCAAAAGGTAGGCAAAAAATCTGCTTTGTCGTTACTTTTCAGTGCTCTGAATTTTTGTTATTACGTATTTCATTTGTTATGCAAATAAGATAATGTAGGAGTAATATGCATTAAAACTTTGGATTAAATAGCCAAGGGCTCTTATTCTTTTTGATATATATGTCATTAGCTTTATAGATGCGCTAACATTTGAATTCATGCAAAAGTTAGGAGCTATGTAGGTATCTTTGGACTGACAGTCACTTCAAAATTTATTTTGCTCTCTCGGCTTTTGTGGAGTGTTGTCAAAGTTTATCAAAAGTGCCATACAAATGATGCAGACAATTTTAAATTTTCTTCTCCTCCCTCCTGTTTAACAGTGAGATATTTTATTATGTGGCAAAGAAATTAAGTGAAAATAAAATTTGAGGTCTGATTCTTATCTGAGTTATTGTAATTTTGAATGGGTGCTTCCTGCTAGCACTTACTGAACTTAAGGAAAAATCTTAGGAATATGGAGAAATCTAGTTTTCTTCCTTGAGAATTGATTGCCCCAACAACAGCTTTGTCAATTTTGCTAGTGTATAAATACATGATTGCAATGATATTGGAAGTCTGTGAAAAGTCTGATTAGTCATTGGGGATCTTTTAGAGATATCGATTTTCGATGACATGACTTTGTTCCTTAATTTGAAAGTTGTATCTGGTATAACTTGGGTCCTATGGCATTTTCGTTTGCATGCAGTGATGTCCATGCCAGCATTCAACAAACAGTCAACATTCAATGCAATAGTCTTAATTTAATTTTCACAGAATATTTGGGTACCTGCAGTTTATCATGAGGTATCTGTCTAGTTTTCATCTATGACCTTTTCGCCAAACAGCTAAATGTAAAAATTGTGCATCCTTCTGTTGGTTCATGTTGCTTGCATGGTGATGGTGCTTTTGGGGAAACCTTTTCCTAAATCATTTCTAAATTTAAAAATGCTTCTCTTTTGTTACAAGCTGCAAGCCATAGTTATTTGTGCTTTGTTGCAGATGTGTGGGTTTGTATATTGAATTTCAGCAACTTCACTAACATAGGTTTGCTTATCACGTACATGACTGTAATAAAGTTCATGTAAGTCAAAAGAAATCAACAAGCAGAAAATGAGGCCCTAAAAGCTTGTAACGCAACCATATTCTGTCTGTAGTGTATTCAATCATTTTCTGACGATGTTGTTACAACTTTGAGAAGATAAGATGCTGAACTTGCTCATACCTGTACCATTTCTCTGTAGTAGATCTATGCAACTTGTGTACACTGATTTCGTGATTTTCATTCTAGTATCAAGACTGGAGTAATAGTGTTGTAAATGTATCATTATTAAAGAAGCTACCATTGAATGTCAGTACTAGACCTGATATTGGGAAGAATCTATAAGATAACTCCGAAATTGTGTTTGAGTGAAACATTGTAGTTTAATACGGCATGCAATATAAAGCTGTATACCATACCACACCCTACCATACCAACTCATATCGTGTGACACATGTAATAGGTCATAGTCATACATCATATCATACCATACCCTAAGCATACAAGAGTAAATCATACTCAAGCCCAAGTACAGTTGTAAATGAATTGATCAGTGGTTATCTTATAAGTGTTATATGGTATCACATGCTACAGTCATTATAAACTGATACCAAGTATGCTAGGAAAAAGCCAAACTGGTCATCACCTTTTTGTGTTTCTATTTGAAAATACTCCTATAAGTTGACTGCATAGTAGTCAAGTACTTTCTGAGGGTTTTCGTAGTGCAAAGGCATTCCTTGAACTTTTCAACTATATACTGAACTTGCTACTTGAAGGTAAACTTCAATCATATTGCTTAATTTGGGGTCAGTATGGTTTACTTTTATAGAGATGTATATTTTTTCAATAGGCCTGTCTGTGCTTTTGTCCTTTTGCTTGTGTCTTTATGTTGTAGTAGTCTTCTCATTGATTGATTCATTATGTACCCTCATGCTGAAGTTGAATGTCGTAATGCAGTTTACTGTATGTAATTGTTCAGAATTGAATATGATTAAGTTATATGATTAAGTTTTTGAACCAAACATTGAGCAATTGTAATATCCACAGCTACTTGAGCAGCATGTAGCTCATAGATGCCGTTTTAGATATCTCGAAAAGAGATGACTACTTTGTAATGTACTGCACAGATTGCTATATCGAAGCAGTTTAGTACGTGTGTGTGCATGTGTCCTTACTTTAATGATACAAAAAAAAAGCAATGAAACTGTGGTCAAGATGATCACACAGCATTCTCTTGGAAAAATTTGATCTTATGCCCTCAAAAAATAAACCTGGCAAATAGATGCGATATTGTGATAAAAAAGATGTACCTTAAATAAACTGCATTATGATCAATTCATAATATCATAGCTTTTAAAGTTTGTGTGACATGACATTTTGGAAAGTTAGCTTTGTATAAATCATTAAAGATAGTGAAAAAAACCACAAATTTCATTAAAATCCATCAAATGGTGATATTTTACAGGCCAGTTGCTGTCTTAATCATGCATCATGAATAAACATTGACATGAATAAACATATGCTGTCAAAAGAGGGACTTGCTTGATATGACTTGTTTTATCCATTGTTTACTTAACTTTTATTTTTATGCAATTGAGAATTTACATGCCACAAGTGTTTTCTTAAGCATTTTTTTTTCTTCTTATCAAATATAGATATCTCTTACCGATGTGAAACCCAGTAATCAAGTAATTAAGAGATAATACATATAGGCCTAACAAAGATACTCCGACACAGTGCGACACTCTATGTCATCATATTTGCATTTTTATCAAACTTTGAAAGGCCATATCTCAGAAACAGTAATAGATCTAGGAACAATTGCAGTGGATTTTCATTCAGGGTTTCCCTCTGCAAGTTTTGATTGAAACCAGCTCTCTCTAGATCTGTCACATGACCTTTAAAAATTCTCAGAAATAGTGAGTACAAATGGATCTGTTATGAATGTCATCGCAGCTCGGCACTTGACCGGCATCATTGCTCCTGTTGCACCTTATGAAGCTCATTGTACCCTTCTGTCAGTTAGTGAAAAAAAAACACATTAGCAGTACACTGACAGAATATTATGAGACTGCCCACCATAGTCATATTGCTAGGCAATGTGAGGTGATCTGCTGTACATAGTCAAAGACTTCAAGTTTTTCAAGGAAAGTCAAGGGAACAGAAATAAAAGCATTGTATTGAGTTCTGTCTCTGCTGATGAGGAAATTCTCTCTTGATTTTGATGCAGGTACTGCATTCTGATCTTTATTTGTATTATTCTGCAAATCTTACTGTAGTTCATGTAAACCTCCTACCTTCCCACCCTCCCACCCCTCTCCCACCCCCACCCCCTCAAATAAAAGGAAAGGTTGAAGCTAATTGCTCTCCTTTTGGCAATTAACTTTGGACTCAAATATTTTGCATTGTACATGCACATCTATATATAATATCACTCTTGCATCTATTACTGTATTAACTCAAGTAGATACTGTTTTTGTGTGTGTGTGTGTTTCCTTGTTCAAAATGGTCCAATGAATGTTTAACGACCCATTTGAAGGGGATCTAGCCATCAGTAAATGGCTGGCCATTCAATAATGAGTTTCCCTTTGATGAAGATAAACAAATTAGTACTTGTTAGTTGTATTTCAGATGTTTAATGTTGCTTGTATTGCTCATATTGACATATGCATGAGTCATTTCTGTCATACATTTAAAAAAAAATGAAAAGAAAGAAACTATATCCACACCAAATATCTGAATATTGTGCAGATAGTATTTCTATATTATTTTCCAAACTAGGATAAATTATAGCCCTTGAACAACATCTCATGAATGCAAGCTTGGGCTGATCTCATATTTACTATTGGTGTCAATCATGTTGAGTGCAAGATCACTATTGTTTGGTGGAGGTCAAAGGTCAATTGAGGTCAGAACAGGTCAAACTGAAAACCTTGAGTACACAATACCCCAAGCTTTGAGTGGTCTGATGCATTGTATGTTTATGCACCACAATGAGGCCAAGAATCCCTGAGTTTTATGGAGGTCAAAGATCCTTTGAGGTCAACAGAGGTCAAACTCTGAAAACCTTGAACACACAATCTCAGAATGATAAGCCACAAAGAGTACTCTCTGAGCTAAGCTAATGCTCTTCATTGACATTGAGCATGTAGGGTTAGACAGAAATGAAGGGATGCTAGTTGCAGTTATTGGTCTTCCAACCAGCACCCTTCCTCCCCCCACCCAAATATTGTACAGATCAAAGTTGAACCTCAGTACGATGCAACATCAAATGATTCGGAAGGGGCAGTGTGGGGAGATGTTGGCAGAAAACAGATAAAATTCACTCTTTTCATTCCGCTTAAAGCACATATAAAATGTGAATTGGCTTTTATGGCAAATTGCTGCACCAAGTTTATGTATGAAGCTGACAGGAAAAGTTATAAGAGCACAGAACTTGTTGTCCAATGTTTTGTAGTCATATTAGTGAAATGGTATGTCAGACAATGGTTCATTGTTTACAGTAATTGTGTGTCAAAACGACGACAGTGACTGCATATGAATCACTCATATTTTGATTTTCAACAAACAGGAAATGAATTTCAAAGCACAGAAACAGAAGTTGGTCGACCGACAAAAGGTATCATACATTCTATCATTTCAACAAGTTTTCCTTTTCTGATCCTGCTTGACATACCAAGTGGAACATAACCATGTTAATCTCTTTTATTTCAAACGTCAAGAAATTGACCATACATGAAGATTGCACGGATTGTCTGATGTGAAATTCCAATATTCCACATTAATTCTAGTAATGAATCATCATTAATATGGACACAGCAAGTGGAAAATGTTGGCTATCATCCTTAAATGTTTGAAATTTAGATGCCATAAAATGATTAGTTTCTGGGGAGAATGTCCAATGTATGTATGACATTTCTAAGGTGAGAAGTGTCATCTGTTGCATGTCAGTACTTACAGCACAGTACTAAATCATGGGGGGAAAGTACATTAGTGTTGTTGCAATATGAAATTTTTGAAAATGACATCACAAGCACTTTTATTGAAATTGCCGCCAAACGATGTCGTGGCATCTTGTTCATTGGTGTAGGTAATATGCTACTATGGAAGTACTGTGTGTCTGTTGTCATGGGTATTTGATGATGTTCATCCGTTGTGGAACAGTTCAATTTAGTAATCTTCATTTCTACTATACTAAATATGCACTCACATTAAATCATCATCAACAGCAGCTTTATGATCTTCATACTTACTCCCCTCCCCTCCCTCCACCATAATCTCCTTGCCTGCATGTAGAACCGCATATTAAAATCATAACTCTTAAACTCCTTGGTTCTATGGATGACATCTTTTGTTTACTTTTCTCAGATGTTGCAGATTCAGAGGGCCAGGGAGGCTGGTTGGAAGAGCACATTAAGCAGTAGCAGCAGTAATGGCAGTACCAGTAGCTCCGTTGGGGGTGCTGGAGGGGGGTATCAACAGGTATGGCCTCATGAACCACCACCTAACAAATAAAATCATACAAATGGGTAACCATGAAAAATACCCTATCATAAACAGATTTATTTAAGCATAGACATTCAATGATGTGTTTTGTTTGGACAGCTTTATCACTTTTTGTAAATGCAAATCTTGCTTAATTTGTCAAACAATTCTTTCCTGTAATAAAGTGATAAAGATAACGTAAAACATATTGCTCATGTTGGACTTTCTTGGTTGGTAGTAAAGGATTTATTTTCAGACAAATTTTCTTTTTTGGGTTTGTTTGTAAACTTTGTCAGTGACTGTACATGATCCTGGTCATCTCTTTACAGCCTCCTGCAAGGCCCCTCCCACAACCTAATTTGCAGGTGAGTTTATGGTCTTAATCAGAGCATTTTGTACTGTGTTTGTAGGTATCAAACTTTAATTGTAGACTGTGTAGAAAGTGACTGTATGTAGATGCTGCTCTGTTGCTACACAATAAGTCCCATACTGAGAGGATACCTTTCTTAACTACCCAAATGACAACAATTGAAGTACTGGAGCTTGACTTAATGTAAAATGGCAATGTAGAAGGAAAAACAATGGGTTGTTGTTAAAGTACCTCTGAGAAGTTTGTGTGGCCTTATGTTGTATCGGTACTAACTGTATAAACTTGATAATAAAAGGGCTTATCACTTTGACAGATGAAGACTCAGTCATATCAAAGATTACTTCCGTCCTTTTTTTTCCTTCCACAGCCTTTTCCTCGTGCTGGAAACGAGGTCAACTATGACCATTATCACCAATATCTGGATAACCTGCAAGCCAGACAAAAGGCAGATGGTGGTGTGGGTAATGTCGCCCTGTTTCGACAGGACCAGGATGTGGTTAAGAGACAGATTCAAGAGAGACCCGCTTCTGCTAGTGCTGCAGAGGCAGCCAGGAGAGCAGAGATGGACAGGTGAAAATTTGCAGCCAGATATTTTAATCCATCTTTCAATTAGTTATTCCATCAATCAACCAGTCCATCGATCAATCAGTCCACCAATCAATCAATCAACAAATGCCCATGAAACATTGCTAGTGCTGCAACAGATTTTAGATAAATGATGATAAGATGAATTTTAGATACAATCTGTCAATCAACCAATTTATCAATCAATTAGTCAGCTCATAAAACGATGCTAAAGACTTTTACAATTTGCGAGCTATTCAATTATAATCTGTTTTGTAAGTACATTGCAGTCTGAGGTGCTTTTTACATTTTAGGATATCTGTTGAGATACCATGGATTGCAGCTACAGCCCAGAAAATTTGCAATACAATGTTTGTTTATTCCATAACTGCTGAAGTAATATTTTGCGAGCCCTTGCAATTCTTTCAACACTCCTTATTACCACAGGTGGTATGATATAATTCAAGATTGTTTAATGTCACTTCTTCACTCACTTTATAGAAACATAGCAGCTAATGCCGCCGACAGGGCAGCTATCGTATCAGAATTCCTGGCCAGAAAGAGGCAGGCTGAGGCTAATAAAATCCGAGCAGGTATCCAGATGGGCTGGCATCCTGTGAGTAACCTCATCAAGCTTCAATTAACTCTAATTTAACCAAACAGGAATTTGATATTCTAGAAAATCTTCACTGTGCCTTGCAGAAAGTTTAATGTCTTGCAGTCTCCATAAAATGATTTATCCATTTATTTTATGTTTGTCATTTCAGTGGTGAAGTGACTTTGTTCAGGATGACATTTTTTAACCTTTCCCCTAATGTTATTACTTGAAAGGTTGAAATTTGTCATTTAAGATTTAGTAATCAGACTTGATAAGTCCTTCCTCCCCTCAATGCCTGTCTTCAAATGTACCTTCCCCCCCCACCAGCCTCATTACTTGTCTCTCAACATACTTACCACTTTCACTCACAGGATGTACCTCCAGATAGGCCCCGGCCTCAGTACCCCGATTTGAAGCAATCTGGAGGAGATCAAGATTACCTTGAAAAACTCAAAGCAATCAGGATGCAAAACTTTAAGGAGAGGCAACAATTACAGCAGAAATATGATGGTGGCAAATCTGTTAAGGTATTAGTAATGATAGATCTCTCATAATCATGGGAGTTAGGGAGGTACCATGGGTAGATCTTTTATATAATAAGACAAGTGTACGGTGCTGCTCCAATAGAAGTATCACCTGTAGTGCTCTGTGTCGCAAATTATTGTCATTGGTATGCAGATTGTCTTTTCAACCTAATTGTGGTGTTTTTTTAATGTCTTAGTGCAAACAAAGCTTCACAGTATTCAAACAAAGGACAAGGAATGTAATTGAATGCCTAATAATCATACCTTGATTGCAATCAGTTTTTCCCCACACACTTAACATTCGTGAAAGGTTGACATAGGCCCTACATTTGTATGCATGGGAAGCCTAAGGGCACTATGTAAGTCTTATTCTAACCACACAAAGTTTAGTTCTCTTTGATTTCAACTGATATTTACACAAATTTTTCATTGCATTTTTCAATATTTCACGATCATTGTCAATATTTCACGATTATCTCTGACTTAAACAATATAATACCCAATTTTTTCGATATTCCAGTTTTTCTTCAGTACAATAATTAATCTGAATTGAAATTGGTTATTACCGGTTTCAGTTATATTATAATCGATTACAGAGAAAGCTTATCACACGAAAGTATTCATAACATGAAGACATTTGAGAATCATGTACTCTGGGCATTTTGTTTGTTTCCTTTCATTTAAGTGGAAAATGCTGACAAAACAACAGCACTGTTTGATGCTATCTTTGGCAAGTCATTTCAGTCCAGAAAATTCTTTGTGTAAAGGTTAATAACATTAATGCAGTTGGATTTACACATGTTGCTGTCTATTTTAGTAGATTTTAGCAAAATTAACTTCACTGTGTGTGAATGCAGTTTCATCATTCTATGCTTTCTGGTTATATTTTGGTGATGCTACATTTCAACAGCATTCCTTTGAACAACGTGTAGATGCAGAGGCACGAAGGAAGAAAATAGAAGCTTTGAAGGTAAAAAACAAAATTGTTGGTGTTCCAGAATTAGTTGTAACCATTATAACTTGTGTATGATGGTATGTTATTTTAAAAATGTTTAATTCATAAACTCTGAAGAGTTTAGTAGGAGAGCATCTGAACTAATGTTTTGTTGGTCATGTCAGGTTTCTGTGTATATTTGTATTTTGTAATGTACAATGCTGAATTTTTCTTGGCTTATCTCAAACTCTCCTCAGGAATATATGGTAATTTATCACAATGCCCCCTCCACCTGCCCTCTCCCCTCCCCCCCAAAAAAGAGAAAAAGCTAACTTTGTTAAGAAGCTTTCCTCCTGGGATTAATGTGATACATAAGTGTGATATTACAAATTTTACCTCTTTTTATTTTTATGTGTTTGCATGTTTTTTATCTGTCAGGCTCAAGCAGATGAACGAGCAGCGAAGCTGAAGGAGCAGCTCGAGAAACAGAGAAGAGAAATGTTTGAACGAGAACAGAAGCAGTGGCAGGATCACGTGAGTAACGTGCCCCACTCTCACCTGTAAAAGTGTACCCAGGACAGATCGTGAGATAGGTGGGAGGGGGCAGGGGATTCAAATAGGTAAATGATTCATGTGGTGAGTAACCCCCATCATGGGCATCGACCCCGTAGCAGGCACATCATGAAACAATATCACTTATTACCATAGCAAGTTAACTGCAACAGAATTTACCTGTCTTTAAGATAACAAGAGTTCCCTATTTCATAAAAGTGAATCTGCTCAGGTATGTACCAGTTTCAAATGTTGTTACTGTTTTTATGGTTTTCAAACCTCACCTGTCGCTTCAAGTAATGTGCTGTCAATACTGTTGAGTCAGCTATGAAGTGACCTGATGTAGGTTTCTTCTAGTTTAAGTTGTGCATGAACAGAGGAACAACTCTGTTGTTATTTCTGCATTACATTTTGTAGGTAGTACACATGTCGAAAACATTTTACAAGTGGTTTCTTGGAATGCTTCAGAACTTAGATAATGTTGATCACGTTCATATGAACATCAATTTTGAACCTGTCACGCCATCGGAAGTCGTTGTGGCTCGTATTTGGGGTTTTCATTATTTAAACAGTCATGTCTGATTTATACCAAATGGCAGGATTCTTTTGTTCGATATCCCCATTTTTCCCTTTCATCAGCCTATCTTCTGCCTGGTTGATCACACTCCATTAGCATTCTTTCATTTGTCACTATCTTGACTTTGTTCAATGCACCAATAAGGCATGTATAAAACTCCCCAGCACACTCTAGGCTACACAGCTCAGTAAATACTTCCAGTGCTCACAGTTTTGTTTGATAGATCAGAAATATGCTTGATGTTGTTTGAAATTTTTGTGCTTTGCTTTGCATTTCTTCCCCTTAAGCTTGCAAGGAAGAAACATCAAGAGAAACTTGGAAAGCAGAAAAAGTGAGTCAAAAACTTCTGAAAGATTGAATCTAAGCTGTGAACATTGTCACTCTCTGGAATCCTGTAAATAGAAGTTTCTTTGTTTCCGTTTGAAGTATGTCCTAAATTGCTCTCCCTCCTGCTCAGGAGTAACGGTATTCACATCCACCTTTGCCTCTTTTAGCTGTTCTTCCCCTTTTTGCTGTTCTACAGTAGCTCCCATTGCTCTTCCACAAGACTTTATATTTTTAAATGATATAAACAAGAAAATTGAAAGTAATATATAGACATTTTTTCCATTCCATCAAGCTTTGTTTGTTAAATACTGCTTTCAAAGTTGGGGCTCGGTACTAGCTTGAAAATTTTTTAACTCTGACAGGTGGCTCTGCATGATGCAGGACTGGCAAGTGCTGTTTTCCCTTTTTGCACTTTTCCAGGAAGTGGCTTGAAGGCACAAAACCTCATCTTTTCAACATTTGTGAAAACCTCATGAATGTCTTCATTTAGTAAAATGTTTTTTCATTTGTGGAACTTAACGCGTCATCCCCAAATACTAGATTAGAACCATGCTGTAACCCTACCAGACTGTGAACAATATAAATAGCAATAAACAAACTGGATTTATTGGTACTACATCACACCTGTTTGTCATGAATGTTTAATAAAAAAAAAATATTTTCCAAATTTTGTGACATATCTTGTGAAAGTAAGAACTGCATATTGTATAAAACGTGTATATTTTGAGAAGACCTGAGAAGTGCCATTGGAGAATTCCTTTAAACTAAACAGTCTTTTGTGATTCCTCTTTAGCAGCGATTAGTGTGGTTACCTCTGATAAACTCAGATGATGCCAATGTGTATCAAGACACTTCACGAGGGTTTCGCACAATTTAAATTTTCTAAACATATTACAGAAAGTTTAATAGTTGAAATGGTGAGCTGTTAAGAAAAAAGTAGCAAATGTAGTGGACATGTCAAACTCTCCAGCACAGCCTAGTTTCAATTCACCCATGGTTAATTGTTGTGAAAATGACTTGTAAACATCTGCCAAACAGTTTGTGGTAGTCATTTATTAGAGAATATTATTAAATAACTTGGGATTGGAAGAGGGGCTTCAGTTTTTCCCTCGTCTTTAAATAATTGTCTTTTTGCTATTGTGTTTGTTTCACTCTGCAGTCTTGTCGAGAAAGTGCCACCAGTTGAGGGTTCTACACCTGGTAAGTGCTTAGTCTTACACCATGGCTCCACATACTCAAGGTTCTATACATGGTAAGGCCTTAGTTTTATCCCATGACTACACCTCTTCAGGGTTCTATATCTGGTAAGCCGTAGTCTTATTACAGTTACTCCACATGTTTATGTCTCTACACCTGGTATTAGTCCTTAGGTTTATTCCATGGCTCCACTAACTGAGTGCTCCACACCTGGTCAGACCCTCAGTCTAATCCCATAACCCCACCTGGTGAGGGTCCAGTTCCTGGTAAGTCCTCAATCTTATCCCCTAGCTCTGTCTGTCGAGACTGCCGGGAGGCCATCTGAAAAGGTATCCTAAATGTGGTTACAATACAAGACTTCTTCCTTAACATATTATTTTGTGAATGCTGTTTCATGAAAGGATGGCTGGTGAAGTTTCCAATCTTTCTTGTTATCTTTGTTTGCACAGCAACATATTACCAGTGACATTCAGTCTCACTTCGTTGACAGATCCAGATAGACTCTGTTCAATAGTTCTTTTTGTTATTACTTTTATGATATTAGTTAATTTCTTCCTCACAGGTGTGTCCATGACTGGTGTGCTCCATGATGTTGGAGTTGACATTAAGGTAGGGACCTTTGGAAATTATGTGGTGATAGTAGTAGTGGTTGTAAGGTATTAAAGTAATGATAGTCAATTGTTGTAAATGTGCTGTTATCAGTTAGGTTTGATTTTCAGTGATGGTGGAAGATGTGTTATCATTATTTTGTGAAAAAATGGTGAAATTATGGATCATGATGAAATGGTATAATTTAAGATGTGTAAATGGTGGTGAAACGGGTAAGTAGTTTGTGGTGTAATGAAAGCTGCATTTAATTTGTGATATAATGGTTCAAACTGTTGGACTGTCCTCACATCACTACATGTGACATGAAGTTTTACTGATAGATGTTGTTTTAATAGCAAGGTTTAGTCTTAATGTGAAGGAATGATCTCAAAGTGTATTTGTGCTACCGAACAAACTGAAAGTTTGGTTTGGTGAGCCTTAAGGTGTGTCAGGGATTTTATTTTTTCCTTTTTTTCCTTCTTCTTTTTAAGTCTCACGAATTTCATTGCAATTTTCGGATAAGCCTTCCAGTAATCAAGTAAAAGGGAACCTATCATAACAGTCTTATTACCCGTTTCTAACTTGACAAATTAGTGTTTGCATGGGGTAAGCAACTGTCGATGTCAACCACTGGTTCAAATATTGCTACCCAGTTCAAAAGTTTCAATAACGTATGTGGTACATGTGGTTAAAGGTTTTTCTCGCAGGTTTGTTTTTCAAACCCAGTCATTGCATCGGTAATTGAACCAATTCAACATGTGTGCCTATAGACTACAGAACACTTCATTGTCTTGGCCTTATAGTACATTGAAACACTCATGTCGTTTGCCATGTAAATGCAGTTTGCAATACAATGCTGGCATGAATCATCAAATAGAGACAGTCACATACTTTTTTTACACTAATGAGTGTTGATTACTGAGTGTTAACGAAGGTACATATTTGATTCTCAAGCAAGTGCTCCCCCAAATAATTTAAATCTTTGATGTTAATTACATGAAACCAATGATTTGATTTCAACCAATTACTGATGTGATGTTTATTTATGAGCAACAGTAAAATAGTCGTTCACAGATAATCCTCCCAAGTGTCTTGTTGGAATTACATACATGTACGCAGTACACTAATATATAAACAACTGCAATAGGCAGACAACCAGTGCTAGGTTAGAACCTATTGATTCTTCTATTCAACAACCTGACTTTTTTTTTAATATTCAAACTATGGGCAGAGTCTATCATGACTTTGTAATAGAAGTAGCTTCCAAGAATGTAAAGCAGAAAGCTGTTGTTTCTCAATTTTTAGTACACTGTTCCAAACAGGAATTGGCTATACAGGCTTAAAATGTTTACAGAAATGATATTGTTCTGTCATTATCGTGTATAAACTAGCAGTGATATATGCATTGCAAATACTGCTTTAATGTGTGAAGCCAAATGCGGTATTATGACCTTACAACAAACTTGTTGCCTAGTTATATTTCATGTTGGTTGGTTAAATTAAAACATAGGAAGAAAGTCACTATTGGTGTAAAATTTACTATGATAGGGGTAATATTCATCAAATACTTAGTGCAGCCATCTTGAGTAGTTGAAGTTTCCACTGCAGAAATATGAAGTGAGAATTTACACTATCAAAGTGATAATTTTTAAAGTATTTTACACTTCACGAACAGTTTAGAAACACTTTATAATCTCATCTTCAAATAAGCTGAATATCTTGTTTAATCTTTCTTTTCTTATGTGAAGGCTTCAGAACCTCAAAAACCTGAGCCAGCTCTACATTCTGGTTCATCCAATGAAAAGGTAAATGATTGTGGAATACTATGACACTCTTTAAAGTCAAGAATATATAGCTGTTTTCCTTTGTGTAGAAAATGTGTAAGTAGTGCACAGCATTGACTGTTGCAATTTCATCATGTTCCATCATTTTTATCTGATTTTCAGCCAGGTAACATTCATACATTATTATTCATACATTATTATAAATTTCCTGAGTTAATAACTGCATCACCCTTTTTGTGCTGGTGTGTTTGTTTGGGGTCTTTAATTTTGTTTACAGAAGTTATGGTCACTTGTACACTAATTGTTTGGGTACTGTCTTTTTGTTTTTATACTTTTCACAAAAAAAAATATGTTATCAAGGAATGCATTTTTGAACAGCATTTATCACAGCTTAATTCCCTAGATTTTAATGATGTCTTCAGATGATGAGGGTGTAGTCTGGGTGCATTGCTTGCATTATGCTTGCATGAAGTTATAATGGTTCATTAGTCCTGTGATGGATGTACAGAAGATTATTGGCTAACCACAAGTAATGAGCATTGATTGGCTGAAATAACAATAATATGGTCTTGAAATATCAACATACTTAGATCCCTTTTACCTTTTTCCAACTGATGTATATAAAACAGTGTTTTCGTCAATTGTATGCCATGCATGAACATTTAACAAATGTTTATCGCTAATTACCCTCACCTTTTGTTGGATCAACTTTGGTTTGGATTACCTCCTCGTAATATTCAACAGCCATAAATTATGCTCACAGTGAGATAATGATAGTATTCAATCAGTGTTTGGATGGACTTTTATTTCACTAATGAATATTCAATGGCTGAAAATCATCTACCAATATCATTTAGTTGTAGTGAGTCAACTGCAATTTTTGTGATTTAATTAATATTGCTGGACCAAAGTGCTGTATAGGATCACAAGCAGTGGAAATGCTAACAGTACTTGGTATGTGTGATGAAATTGTGTTGTAAAAAGTAAGGATAAACTTTGTGTTGTTACTTTTAAAACTGCTCACTGTGTTATTAACAGAAATCAGTCACCCAGATAAGACCAGTGCTATGATATGCTATATATGCCACAGTTGATCACATATTCATCATTTAAGTGTTTCCACTGTGTGGCAACTGGGAGGTCTATTAAAGGAGACTGTTAATATCATAGATTTAAGAAAACTGCTTGCCTTTTTTAAGCAATCAAATGAGTCGGATGTTACAATTTGCGTCCTATAATTTGATTGTATATCAAAGGTAAGCACTTGTGGGTGGGGCTGATAACAAATAACAAACAGATGCTCATAATGGGTCACTAAGATGTTTGGTTTCATTCTCTCCAGTCACCGAGTTCACAAGCAGCAGAGAGGAAGAAATGGGGAGGTGCAGGAGGAGACGGCAAGAATCTGAATCTTGCTGATCTACCATTACAGGAGACTGCATCTAAGATGGAAGGTACGTTAAGTCTATGTCACTGTCACATTTGTACCAGCTGTTGAATTTTGTTAACAGTATGACCTCACATGTCATGGCATTAAGAGTATTCACAGTCACTGAAAGACTTCATGTCATAGCATCAAGACTTTACAGCCATGGCAAGACCTCACATACCATAGCATCAAGACCATCAGTTTGCCTGCAAGACATAATGTGTCATAGCTTGAAAGTACTCACAGCCGTTGTAGGACGTCACAAATTATAGCATTAAGAGTACACACAACCACTGTGAGACCTCACATGTTGTAGCATCAAGAATATTTACAGTTGTTGTAAGACCTAATGTTGTAGCTTCATGACTCATGACTACTCTCAGTCACTATGAGATCCCAATTGTGCACAACCACTGTATACCTTTATATATCACATCACCGTATGTATGTGCTGTAACCGTTATTCATTGGATTATTGAGGTCTTGTATTAGGTCAACTATTTTCAAATAATACTTATAAGAGTGACTGACGTCAACAGATGTTACATGTGTAGATAGATATTTGCATTTATCAGTTGTGGGGAAATATTTCAATACTGCTAACCAACACCAACAGCGAATGAAAAGTCTGTAATCTGAATTTGAAGAATTTTCTGATTTGATGAATATTACATCATGAGGGGAACTTGTAAGTCATTGTTCCTTGGGAGCAGTCTTGAATTCCCACTGAAGGAATTAGTTTGTATCTTTAGTGACTGAAATGTGCAATTGGTGTCAGTGTGTAACTTGCGGTAACTCTTGTGTTGTAATGTCAATGTGTTACCAGTACACAAAGTTCACACGTTTACATTATTTCTGTTGTTTTGAAAGTAAATGTTGTAATCATTAATTGTTGTGTTCTCTTCAGAAACGAGTGCAGCAGATGTTGTAACCAAGTACGATAATCAACCAAGAAAGGTTGAGGCTCAACCATCACCTCAATCAATTGCCAAAGAAAAGAGGGAACAGCCAAACCAAGCACTAAGAAAGAAGTGGGGAGCACCTGCCCAACCCATGGAAGGACCACCTGAGGGAGAGTCTGTGGAAGATCATGGAATCAGAAAGAAGTGGGCCACTCCAGGGAGCACGGTGTTGGGACTCCTCCAAAATGCTGAGATTGAACCGATGACGATGACTATAAGAAAAGGAGAAGGAGGTGAGCATAGGCAGTAGAGCTGCTGCAAGGGGACTGCTGAGTCACTATGGTAACAACTCACAAAATTGGAAAGAGGTTTGGGGTTGCACAATAGACAGAAGGGTAGAGGTTTTCTTTCTACATAGAATCAAAAGTAAAAGAGATTTATGCTGGATGTTAGAAATGGTACAACAGCTAATGGAGATAATTAAATTATGTCAGTATGTTAGGGTGAGGTGTAGGATGTGTGGAATGGATGGTGCATCTAATGAGATCTAATTATAGCTTGGTGGCAGATCACTGAGGTAGTAGTGATGGATCATGAGATTTGGAGATCTGGATGAGGCTAGATTAGGCACTATACCTTATTGCAGAAGAAAATGCTGGAGACATTTTGGTCACATATGAATATTTTTCACAGAAGTGGGCAATGTTATTACCTGCATGGTCAAGTTAAGTAAATAGTTTTAATTATAATAATTTGGTAGAAGATTTGAAAAGGGAAATAGCATGTTGTTGAGGTTTTGGTTTTGATGGTAATAGTAACCTTCATAATCATGCATACATGTGCATGTGTGTGTGTGTATGTATGTCCATGACCCCCTACCTTGTAAACAGAATATCTCAAAAATCAAAGCATTGTCAAATCTCATATTTGGTATATAGGTGACCACATTGAATAGAAGAACCCTATTGTCTTTTGGTGGAGGTCAAAGGTTGTTTTGGGTCAAATTGTGAAAACCTTGTGAACATGATATCTCAAGAATTGAAGCTTGGACAGGTCTAATATTTGATACGAATGTGTACCACATCAAGTAGAAAGATCCTGTTAATGTTGGTGGAGATCAAAGGTCATTTGTGGTTAACAGGGGTCAAATTGTAAAAACCTTGTAAACATGGTATCTCAGGAAGGTAAACTTGGATGGATCTCTTATTTGGAAGGTTTGCTACATTGATTAGAAGAAACCAATCTTTCTGTGGAGTTCAAAGGTGTGGAATCCTTGTGAACATGATATCTTAAGAAGGGAAACTTGGATGGATCTCATATTTCGTACGTAGGTGTATCATATTGAGTACAAAAAGGCTAATGTTTTTGGTGGAGGTCAAACGTCATTTGAGGTCAGCAGGAGTCATATTGTGAAAACCTTGTAAACATGATATCTCAAGGAGGGAAGCTTTGGCAGATCCCATAAGTAATGTGTATGTGTTGCATCACTGTATGTGCTTGTTGAGACATGATACATATCAGTCATCATATATCAAATTCACAGAAATCCTGATAACAAAGTCATCAAAACCACAATACATTTGTGCATTCTGGTTAAATAAATCGTGGAGATTTGAAGCATTTATTTGTCCATCATTATGCAGTAAGATTCTACTGAAAATTGTAGCATCGAAGGACCATGAATTTAGGCCTCCAATAGTATAAAATACTCTGTTTTCAGCTTGATGCAAATGAAGGAACCATAATTGCTTCCTTGTGAAAATTCCTGGTGTTTTGGTTTTATTGGTCCTTTTTTTTATGTGGTATTGCAGCCAGTAAAACATAATTTTTGTGTTGGAGTCTAGTTCTGGTTCAATGAGAGGTTATCATTGTTATCCTTCTCAAATGTTTTCTCTTTTTCAGATCATGCTTTCTCACAGGGTAGTCCCCTCGGGGTAACTGTGGTTAAGAAGAAAGGTACGACATCACCCTCTGCAGCTTCCAAAACTATTGTAATCAAAGAAAAAGAAGTGAACCAAGGTATGTCAATGCAATCTCTTCTTGTTATCTATCTGGAATACCTGATTTCCAGCACCTCCCCCTACCTATGTGTTTTTATCCTTTAAACCATTATTCTTTTGTAACAGTGAAGATGTCACTGTGGACGAGAGGGAATAGGATTCCAGGAGATCTTCAAGTATTTTGTTTGGTATTCATTTCGTATTTTATGAATTTGCATGCAGGATGTTTGTTTATGTGTTTGTGTTGATTTAAATGTGCAATGAGGTGGTTTCTTGTCTTGAAAGAAAGTGTCCAATTTATTGTTGCTTACGGAGCACCACAGTCGTAACAATGACAGAAAAGCCCCGATAACCTGCTCTGTTCTTGCAACACATCTGGGGTTTCTCTCTTCTATCTTGATGCCCAGACATTTGAAAGGTACTTGTTGAGCATCAGTCTGAGCCATCTAAATTGGCCTCCAAGAAATCTGGTGTGTAATACTCAAGATGAATGGCGGTCCAACCGGCCACTTAAACACAAAGGAGGTCAAACTGTCATGGGATCTTTCACTTTAGCAATAGGGCAGTTTGATTCTTGCTTGTTTGTTTTTTGTCTCGTCTTGAGTCTCTTGGCAATTTTGATGTGATTGTTCCTTTTTGTGGTGGTGGATGTTTTTCTCTCTGATTTCTGCTAATCCAGATGTTGCTCTTTGCATGGTTTATTGTGCATGTCTTGTGCTTTGTGTGTTTGTAGATGATGTGGAGGAGGTAGTAGGACGTAACAGAAGAGACACAGCAAAAACTCAACCAAATACGGCTGATCCTAAGACGGCCTGGAGTGACGAGGTGACCTCTGACCTCTCAAAGGAGGCAGAAGGTCAGTTCTCTTCCTTTTTAGCATTTTATGTGATCCTTGTTTGAATGCATTGCAATTGTATTTCTGCCGTCACATATGCTGAATGGTTTTATATTTGATAAACCTGCTATGTCTATAACTGAAAGTTAAACTTTTGTGAATATCTGTTATGGCTTCATCTTTGCAGCTCTTTTAAAGAAATGGAATCCTTTTATTCGCTGTAGACACTGTGTTCTTCAGTGATATTTTGTCCACTCTTCTGAATCACTGCATGATCGAAGTCTTGTATCTTGGTCATCATCATGCACAGCGGTGTCTCTGTTCTTGAGCCAGGGTGTCGTATGTTAATCTTCTGGTGCTGTCATGCATGCTGCGCTAAGCCGCCGGTCTAGTCGACTCCAAGAACGGACAAGTGTTTTGAGGTGGCTCTGGGGTGTCAAGCCATGTTTATAGGCTGAAGATAATAGGATGGGACTATTTTTTTTTCTCCAGGTACTAGTAGCAAAGAGGAGAATTCAGATGAAGTGAGTGACAATAATACACCGGACAATGGAGTGGACAGCAAAGATGGAGGGTCCAGAGGGTGAATCTGGAGTTGACAACAAAGATGACAGTGCAGAGGCCAATTCCAAAGTTGCAGGTAGTGATGGAAGGTCAGAGGTCGATTCTGAGGTCGAGAACAGAAATCAGCCATCAGAGGTCGATGCCGCGGCCCCCTCACTGTCTTCGCAACAAGGTGTGGTATTTAAAAATGATGTTCAATTACGTTTTGTGTCTGCTCATGTTTGTATGAAAAAAATTTAAGGTTGAATGTTCTTCTTCGAGGACCAGTTGTATTATCTATGTAACTGTGGACTGACTTGTAATCATTGCAACAGTGTGCAGAGCGTGTTACATCATATATCAAATAGTGTGAACAAATTAATAGTCTTTACACTAGTCAGTATTTGAATTGGGTAGCGGTCATTCCATGTTGATTATTATATGTCAAACAAAGCAGTGGTGTGTGAATCGTTAACCTCTATGTATTTTACTAATAACCCAGAGCTAATTAGTTGAAGTATAAAATGATGCTACCCAGATTTGTATGCTCTTGTATGTTGCTATAGTTGTGTACAGTTATTAAGGAGTGACATTTGTAATGTGTCAATGTCATCTTGATATTTCGTGTTTCAAGGAGGTAGTGTGTACATACGTGACATTAATAGAGAATCCCCCTGACAGAATTTTCAGACATGTATGTGATGTTTATTTCCCTAGACCAGTTGTTCTCATTTTCCACCAGCAATTAAAAAAATCTGATCAAAAGTCCATAAATGAGGTGCTTAGTAAAAGCGTATTTCTGTAAGGGGACATTTCATGTCATCTCAGTGATACAGCTTACAATAAAGTTGAACTTTTTCAACTCTTTTGTGGAAAATTATTTCCCTCCATTGCAAACCTCTGATTTGCATGAATTTATCCAAATTTAGATATCTGAGACAGAAGCAAATGTTTTTTCTTCTTCTTTTTCTTTTTGTTTTGATATCACAAAGATTTTCTTATCTGATTTTCAGAAGATGTAGGAGACAGTGTGAAACCATCTGTGCCTGTTGTAAGACCACTGAGTGCCCCTTCATCAAGAAATAGTAACCAACTGTGTAAGTTAATCTCTTAGGGCTCGTAAATATGAGGTCTGGTCTTCATAAGCACCTGTAGTATGTTATCAGTGGTTGGCATTGTCGGACAGCATCGTGCATGTGATCACAATTACGGCTTATTGTGCTTGTGAGGTCTTGAGCGAGGCAGTTACAGCGTATTATGAGTGCATGTGAACCCCTGTGCTATGTAATTAGTAAACCTGATATCTTTTGTTACAGTGCTTTCTGTGTGCGACCACTTGTGCAATGTAGTTACACTTCATGGACCTTTGTGCTATATTGTTGCACTTAATGTCTTTTTGTGAACTACATAAAGTATATTATATTTAGGTCACATGCTACACAGATAAAGTGTATTATAAATTTAAGGCTGCCTGTCATACAGTTGCAGGATGTTAGGTGTGTGGGTCCCTGTGCTATGTAGATGCAGTGGATCGTTTTTGTCACATAAGGTCTTGTACATGCTATGCATTAGCAGGGCATTATTACCAGCATAAGCGCTGCGATATATTGTATTTGCATGAGGTCTTGTGTTGCATTGTGTGTGTGAGAACATTCAGTTCAAAATAAATTATTCGACAATGAGAGTCATCATATCAATTACATTAGGCTGCTTATTATTTTTTCTTTTGACTCGTGCTATGTAGTTACGTTATGTCTGCATCAGATCTTAATTGACATCATCTACATTGCATACAAAAGGTTGGTGTATGTGCTTGTTGTGTCAAGGCAAGTAGATTTTGTAGTGTGGCTTGCTTGTGCATGATTTGAACCAGAAACTTGATTGACCAACTAAAGGTAATGTCCACAACAGAGATTGATGTATTCAACACTGTCTATTGAAATCCATTAATTAATTACCCTGTGTCTTGCTGTAGATGGGATTTGTTTTTTACTTTATTAAAGACCTGTAATATTTTTGTCAGCAGAATCATTGACAAATATATGAAAATTGACAACAGTTGTTGATGTGTATTGTTGACATGTCAGATGTTATTCAGAATCTTTGTTGGCTCTGCATTTAACTGCAAATTATGAATGCTGGCTTAACTCTTTACAAATTTAATACTTGATTGCATAATACTTTTGCAGGAATGTCATATTCTATTGTTGATAGATGCTTTGTACACTTAGGAAGGATATGCAAAGACTTTTCAAAACTAGCAAAGATTCAGCGATCACTCTTGTTGTGCTAGCTGCTTTCATTATGTTCCTCATATTGTACAAAAAGCCCATGACCCCAACTGAAATTTGTGTTGCAGTCTCTTTCCTCCCCCCCCCCCACCCCTTGGTGATGCCAAAATTTGAGCATGGATCATTTATACAGTCATCCAATATGTGACTGCAATATCCTTGTTATTGATGTTTGACAAGTCCTCTCAACAACAACCTTAAGTCATATTATTAACATTAAACCCTCTCACTTTGGGTTCTTCTGAAGTAGAACCCGAACACACAGTGTCATTGCTAAACTCCTTCTTTTCAGTATAGTATAGTTATCTATCTTATCTTGTGGTAACCATTGTCATTTTTCCTTTTTACTTGAAATCTGTAAATAATATAATTATATAATCTGTAAATATTCCCTGTAGAATTTTTTTGTTGCATTTTTAAATGTCTTGCATTAAATCAGAAGGGGTTTGTGCGAATTTTACCATCTCCTTATCCCGTCAGACGAAGAGACGGATATTGACGCCGTCGATGATAAACAGGAGACGGAATTGGTGTTAGAACAGGAAACACCAAAAGGGAAGGACGTGAACAGTCCAGACCCCAAATTAGATGCCTCAGAGATAAAAAGTAGTGTAAAAGAGAATAGCAAGGGTTCTGCAAATAAAAATGATTTCGAACCTATTGACTCACCCGAAAGAGAAGCTGAGATGATAAGTATAGATGGAGGCATTTCTGAAAACGGTGCCATTTTGCCTGAGAAGTCATGTGAGAGTCTTTTGACTGTAGAAGGAAGCGGTGAGGATGAGAACATCGGAGAGGATGATAAAGGTATCCGAAAGTTTGCCAAAAAGCAATCAGTTACTAACACTACACAACACAAAAACTAATAGCTGTTTAAAGCAAGCTTTGGCGTTGCGGTGAATGTATCTGCAATGAATGCAGGTGTTTTCAAATCCTTAGTTAAGTTCATCAGTCTATGGGGTTGTTATTGAAGGCTTCTCTCACTGAATCCTCGACCCAGCTGATTCGTACAGTTAATTTGAAAAGATGTAGTGAGACGTCAAGATGATTCACTTCCTCTCGCGGTAGGTGGAGATCATTTGGATAAACCAGGGTCCTGTCACAGATTTGGTGCAAGCAGGACTATCTAAGCAAACCACTGTCATCACCTGACATGGAGCATACAAGAAAATCTGTGGTGTACTACCCCCCCCCCCCCCGGCACCTCCCAGATTGCAGGAAATGGTACTTCCTATGGTTATGAGAGATCCATCCAAATTTTGAGGAATTTTGCATGAAACTTGAATACTAGAAAAAAGCTCTTGGGTTGGGACATTGTTTGATAGAAATGCTGCTGGTCAGAAATGTGGGTCCCTTATGTGGGGATGGTGGGAAATTTTTCATCCTGGTCAGTCCCCAACCAGTTCTAAGAACTGATAACCTCTTGGTCTTCTGGTTAGATTAAATATGGAAAATTGTTATTGTTTCCCATGGAAACACTAAAATATAAGACAGGTAGCCAACTTCTTTGCTAGCATGTGAATGAAAATCACTTTTTCCAAATGCCAGACTGATCTAACTTTGTGTCACCCAGTTTTCATTACCAATACTGGACATACTGCTAATAACAATGACTGTTGTAACATTTGCAAGTTTGCTTGCTGTGTCTTGCTTTCATGTGTTTCTGTTTTAGCTTGATCAGTGGTTATTGCTATTAATGTTTCAATGTTTGTTGTGTCGTTTTGCTATTTGTCATTGCCACAGACTGCATTTGAAGGATAATTTGTTGACGGCAAAAACTAACACCTCCCTCACCCCATCTCCCACTTCAACACTCTTCCCAGCATCACACCATCCTTTGCACACACCTGTTACCCCTGCAATAATATTTTGCATCTGTTCTTTTTTACCGTTCTTTTTTACTGTTTGCTTTAAAAGTATTGTATTACAGTATATTACAGTTGTGTATGTACTCTTCAAGATGCTAGCAATGGTCACAACTTCCATTTTTCACCTTGAACAGTATTTGATTGTTGTGACAGTTGTTTTCAAAATTCCAATTTTTTCAGTTTTGCAGCATGTTTTAAACAATTTTCTGACACAAAAGTATCAATTTTTACCAGTGAGATATTGAGAAGGTGGTCAAGCTTTGGCACAGGTATCATCAGCTGGACTTGATGATATTAAGTACGTCGCATTAGTCAAAGGCTTATTGGAAGACCTTTGATAAGATTGTGATAATTGGTCATCATTTCCTGGATGCTAATCACTGTCCATCATTGACCTTAAAGCAGGTTTTTGTGTTTCAACCTGACTTTTCAAGCATTCAACCAACCTAAACAATATATTCTCCTTATATAACAATCCAGTAATGGCTTCAAATGATTCAACAAGAGAAATCCACAATGTGTATCTGCAGTTTTGCAGAGGATTCGTGCAGTGTGTATATTATTCATACAAAGTTCAACGTGGTGGTTGGACAACAAAAATCTTGAATTGCTGGAGGAGGTTTACCTGTCTTGTGACGTTTGAATTTGGTAGAAGTACGAGTATCACTAGTTTTATGTTATCATAGGTCAAACAACACTGTGCAGATTGGGTGGGAAGTTTGCAAATTTTTACAACTGAACTGAAAATCTCATTATTAACCTGCATTATTGGATTGACAGTGCTTAGCAATATTAAACTCTGTTGATCAAATAATACAGGTTTATATCATGCTTTGCTCACTGCTCTGTCTTACAGATCATACATATCTACCTTACTGGAAGCAAAGAAAATCTTCTGATATTCATGGAGGCCTTCCTCTCATTTTAATCTCCTCACCTTACCAGATATTCACACTCGAGTGATCTTTTCACAAACTGGCCTATCAGAAGCTTTCATTTCTCTTGCATATTTACGTTTTCTTCTTTTTTTATTGTCTCATTTGTGTAGCTTTAATGAGGAAAGTGGATCTGGAAGATGAAGATGCCACTCAAGCCAGAAATTTTCCTGACTCCAAGTAAGCTCAGCTCATATTGAATGTCATCTTCCCTGGAACCATCACCCCCCTTCTAGTCCACACCCTTATATTTGCGCCAGTTGTTTAGTGTTGGTATTGTGAAACAACTATAAGTAGTTTCCAATTTTGCAAATGGAATTATTTCTACAACATCAGCTTTGAAAGAACAATGAATCACCTATTTTTTATTTGTATTGCTAAATTTTTCAATTCTTAAGTTATTTAAGTCTTTTCTTTTTTAACCTTTTCCAGGAATTTACCAGAAAATGAAGCAGTGGTCTCTGGCCTTACTGTGGGTTCCTTTGATGCAGATTCAAGAGTAAGTTTCATTTTTGTGAATATGAAGATTCAGTGCTAAACATAGTAGCAATTGTCTTAAAAATGCTTTCATAGTTTGTATTCAGCTTTTATGTCATTTTCATTTACTTAGTTTTGTGATCGTGGTAGCAGTTCCTTTTATGCCATGTAAAGGAAATTCTTTGCTGGTTTCTTTGCCATTCATGTGATCAGGTGACTGATGATCCTGGCAAATATTTTGAAAAATGACAAATGAATGAATTTCAGATGGACACATAGTTTACATGTGGTTTGATACGGTTTTAATACATTCCTGTAACCAAGTCTTCTTAGTAAAAAGATACATTTAATTTGTATCATGTAGTGTCTATTACATAGTTTTCATGTATTCCATGAGCAAAGTAGGCAAAATGTCACCAAATTTTGATCTACACTTGATTTTGGAATGGTAGGAGTCATGGATGGTAACAGGGGCGAACCTATGTTTTGTGTTTTATATTCTGGATGACTACATACAGTAGCTGGCAATTCTGGCATATTCTGTGGTCCTGATCCTCAGCAATATGTCAGTACTAACCTGTATCCATGTGTACTGGGGATATATGAAAATGTACAGTGTGAGTGGAGAGAAATATCTCTTGCTTGACAAAAGAAGTACGAGGCAAAGCCGAACGTGGAAATTACCAGTTCCAACCTGGAACCCTAATCAGGGTGAAAGCATTCACCAAATTGGATATACCTTGTACAGTTCATTAAACCTTGCCAAGGAAAAAAGTACCCGAAGAAAAACCATGTTATAGATCCAATAAATGGTCAAGCTGTAAAGTGTTCTGAATTATTGTTTGGACTCTGAAAATGATCTAGTCAGGAAGTCAAGTAAACAAGTGTAAAGGAACACTGGTAACCAAGTAAGTATTTTATCTGTGTATAGTGCGCAAATAATGCACTTGTGTCCCCCTGCTAACAGTAATTGTATGACAATTATTCATTTGCAGTCTGGTTTGACATTAAACTATATTGTTCTAAATATTGACCTAAGATGCTATGTAATCTGAAGAGATCATTATCGAGAACAATTTAAGAATTAAATTTAAGAATTTAAAAATTGAACAAAATTGTCAAGAAACAGATTTTAATTGATCTTTCTGTCCCTCTGATACTGAGTCAGTTATTCCTTGTTGTTCACTTTTTCATGAAGTTATTATATTGCATACTACGTATAAGTATATCCTAAGGAACTCTTCTGCACTGATTTTGAATTTGTGTAAAAGTGAATTGGCCAATTGAAGAACTTAGTACAAACTATAAAGTGGAGAAGGGAGAGACAGGTATAGGAGCAACCACTGATGTAATTATTAATTAGTGCCAATTAGTAAATAGTGCACATTCATTTTTATTTATGCCAGTGGGTTACTGGGTATTAAATGTGACTTCCAGTATAAATATTGTATATTTTCTTAACTGCTTTAATTTCTGGCAAATGTTTTAATTCTGAAATATGCATATGGTTCAAGAAACTTTAAGGTGGAAAATAATAGAAATGTATCAGTGAATATAAAATATTCATAACTTCCAATTAATTGTTTCTTTTCCAATATGTCAGTCTCATCATCAAATTTTATTGGTACCTTTTCAGCTTTACAACTTATGCATATGCTGTGTGATTTGTGCTTTGACCAACATTTTTCAATATCCATGACTTTGACAAAGTGTCAAATGACATCATAAATACACTAGCAATGATGACCTTACACTGAAGATGATGATGTAATATTCTGTAGAAATTACCTGCTGTCATATTTACAGGTACACTCTTTTTTTAAGGAGATGATAGTATGATTTGATCGCAAAACATCCTCATCTCTTAATTTTGACCGTTATTCTTGACAGCTTCTACGGACGTGTTCGTTACCAGATTTAAGCAAACTCTTTCGAACTACTTTGGCTTTCAATCCATTCTTTGAGGTAGAGCAGCAGGTACTTGCCGCAGCCGCTCAGACTCTGAGCATCGTCAGCCCTCAGGATGAGGATGATCAGACTCTGAGTCCTGTCAGCCCTCAAGATGAAGATGAAGAGACTCTCTCAGATGAGGGAGAAGATGCAGACAGTGGGTGCGTCATGGATAAGTTTACGCTGATAATTCTGTCAGTTAAAAATGTGAACACTGTGGAAGAAAAAACAAATGAAATGGCAAGCAAACTTGTTATCTGTGGAAAGGTGTTGTCATGGTAACATACAGTATCACAGTATGGTTGACTGTTCTAATTGTATTATTGCAAGTTACAACATTGCACACATAAATGAACATACATGAAAGAACATACAAAAATGCACATATATCAATGAACATACATCAGCAACATTTTGTACATGATTTAGTTGATTGATGTCTATGAATGATTTTATTCCTTATATCATGTTTGTCATATAGCCACATTACTCTTGATGGGCTTAATGTCTCTTTCACTCAACACTTTTTTGCTCTGGTTGGTTTGCAAAGAGTCAGCCAATTGCTAATACAAAAGTCCAAAAGACAGAAATGTGTCACAAGTATTTGTCAATTGAGTAGTGTTCCATTTCTCTCATCCTTCACCAGTGTACATCCATTAACCAGCGTATTAATTTAAGGAATTTCGATGGTTGTCCATGGGACAACCAATTTCCCAAGATTAAGTTGTCTTGTTGACTTTTGGTCATCCCTGTAGGCAAAGACTACAATCAGAAGAAGACTGCAATCAAAGGTTCTCTTGCTATGTCAGATTTATTTAATGTTGTAATGAACATTCAACCCATGTCACATTCATGGGACTCATCAAACTTCTGAGTGTTACTGCAGATTCTAGTTGTCCAACAGGCTACAGGGTGTGCATGGTCTGACAGTTTTTTTTTCGCCCGATGGATATTCTGCTCGTCTCACATGACGGGACAACTGCTAAATGTATACACCGCTAAATGACCTATTTACAGTTTTTCTGATGCCTTTGTATAGTGGTCGGTTGAGACTGATCATAAAGTATTTTCTGCTTCAGTCTTGTAATTTTCTTTGTAAGTTCATCCACTATTCCCCCTCTGGTTGACATTTTGTTCAGTTCTTTTTGTTGATATTTTTAGCACCAACTAAATATCTGCTCATTGTATCCTTTTGCTTTAATGTCTGTCTTTTGAAATTGTGATTGTCGTAATTGTGCAGGGAGATGGAACAACAAGAAGAGGATGATGATGAAGAAGCAGCTTATCAGAGTATGGTGGAGTCAATGAAACATCTCTTGGAGGCTGTTGGTGAGAAATAGAGAATAGATCATTCGCTTTGAGCAAGGAAAAGTAAAAGCAATAAATATTGATAATGCAGAGTAACTGTAGATGTACTGGTCATTTGCACAAATTACATAAGGTAAAATAAGCATACATGAAAAATCTTACATGTTGCTAAGGTACCTGGTGTGCAAAACATCAGAATTAATATTCTTTGTTTTTTAACAGATGCAGATGGTTGTGAAGATGAAGGTCAGGACAGTCCTGATGAGCCCACTCCAAGATCCCCAACCTCTCACATCGATGATCAAACTCAGGCAGGAGATGACGATGATAGGCTGGATGAGGCAGCTGGAGAGAGTAAACCGATCAATGAGGACTGGGATTCTGGTGAGTCTAATGTGTACGTTAGAGTAACAGTGTACGGAGCGCCATGTGTTTCAGAGTGCTGGAAAAAAATCAATATGCCAGAATAAATATCAACAGGTTGCAGTCTAACTTCAATATGCCAGTGGAAAAATCACTTTGTTAGAAACATACATGAATATGTCAGAGGAGAATATGAATATAGAAAGAGCAAATGAGTAAAGTATCATAAATCTCCAATATAAATTAAACAGCTCTTTGCTTAGCATTTGCTGAGTAGTGACTCTCTTCAAAAATGTACTCCAATTGATCCAAATATAAAGAGCAAATGAGTTTAGTATCATAAATCTCCATCACATAAACAAATTAAACAGCTCTTTGCTGAGCATTCGCTGAGTAAGATTTTCAAATTTTAACATACATCAATATTTAAGTAGTATGATAAACCAACGTGTTAAAGCTGCAAGACTTTCTATAATTTAACGTTATGTTTTGAGCCACAACTTACTTAAAATCCTTGATCCCCATTTCTTTCTTTTCAGGAGAGGGCAGTTATGATGATGATGGAGAAGTGGATGACTTTGACCAGAGGAGGCATTCAGAGGCAGAGGAGGATTCCGAGAGCGTCTTCTTTAGACTTGAAGAGTCCAGGATGGAGCTGGAGCATGAACTAGGCTGTGATAACTTTTTGAAAGCTTACAAAGCTGTCCAGGTAATATTTTATGTATGTTAGGAAAGGTTTGGTTCATGACAAATTTTATGCCATCATCCACAAAGCATAAATCAATAAACATCTTCTGTTGACATTTAAATTCTCAGACCTCTGGATATTCCAGAGTTTTATTGCATTTATGTGTCTTCTAGTATCTGAACTTAAGAGGTGATGTGATTGTGTAATAGTTATCCTTAAAGCATACCAGCTTGCATCTCAGATTCCTGTCAGAGGTGGAGGAACAATGGAAGACCAAGGTTCCTGGTCTGTCATGATTACATTACCATTTTCTCACTGCTAGCAATATGACAAATACCATCTTGTCTGTTTATCTTGGTTGTCATGGTGATTTTGTGATACTCTGAAACTTTGATTGCAAATGGTACTCCTGAAAATATTTGTGAAGTTATCCTTGAATCTCCTGCTTATGTCATACTGGTGTAAGACTATGTTTCAGCTGGGAAAGTGAATTACAATCTACTTTCCAAGTGTAGCTGGACTGACCTGGTGATATTATGGTGGTTTGTAGCTATGTTCTAAATTTGTAACCATGACAGTAGGGTACAAAGTCAATGTGGACTTTCTCGGAACGATGTATATCTCATGTGTTCCATACTGCTGGCACATCGTGTCTGCTGCATTTTGTGATGCAAGTACAGAGCACTAAACCTCAAAAGTCTGAAACTGTCTCTGGCTTCGCAAGTAGAGTTTGGGACCAAATACCACTCACATCCAGCAGCAGATATCCTAGTTAATTGCTCTCTTGAGAATTCCCTAGAGAACTGTGGAGAAGTAAGTCGCTGGTGAGTCAGCATAGCGATACACCATATGTCAGATCACTTAGAGGAACTCACTTGAGGATGTACTCCTTTCATCGTCATCTCTCTTCGTCTCAGGCAATCCATGAAGATGAAGACGAGAATATCGAGGAGGGTACGGTCATTGTTCGAGATATTCTCGGCAGAAACAAGCAACACCTTTATACCAAGATTTTACAACTAGTGATGGCTGATGGTGCCTACACTGAAGGTGAGATTTTTGCTGTTGACCAGCAACCCCTCCCTCACCCCCTTTTCACTCACTTCACCCATCATTTAACAATAAAGATGCGTAGGGTAATTGTATAGGATTTACTGCATTTCGTTGTGGATTTTTTTTTCAGAAAATTCTTAAAGGGGAATTCCAGGCAAGGAATGTGTCTTCTGAGATATTTAAGCAGTTTCAAACCATTTTCACAAGATTTTACTTTACAGTAGACTTTGATGGTGTGCACAATAGCTCGAAGATAATTGAAAACGAAAACAATAATTGAAAATTAAAGTATGAACATATTGTTTTTCCCCTTGGGAAGTTAATTTCAAAACGTGAAGAATATAAATGAAAATGGCTTGAAACAGCTTAAATAAGTCAGAAGAAATGTTGCTTGGCTGGAATTCCCCTTTCAGTGTACCTTTTAGTAATGAGTCAACAAAGCAATTTATGCTATCTTTGATTGTTTTTGTTTAGAAATCTGATAATTTTGCATGCTATAACTCGTTCATGCAGGGAACAATGAAGCTGCCTCAGTTTGATCAGCAGGTTTTGAGGTTTTTTTAGTTTTCTGTAGTAAACCCTTTGAACATTTTACAACAAAAGAACATCGGCTACACATATCTGCAGAGCAGTTTTGTTCTGTTTTTGTGTAGCAAAGTGCAATGGGATACCAGATAAGTAATTCCATGCATTGTGATGAGCTATAAAAGTTGTTTCCAAAATCAACCGTGATGTGTACTTTTGATAAACTAGCGATTCATATTTCTGTTCTACTGTAACTTTGGATCTATGAATAATACCATCCAGCATGTGATGACTTCAGGAGGTATGTATTCCTTCACCTCACTTCCTTTGGATGTTCTCTTACATTCCAGATAATGAATAGAAGAAAGGTGGACTCCAGTGACAAGAAGAGACACTTAAGAGATATAAATAATTCTGTTTAGAATACCTGCAATAAATTTGAAGAACTTTTCTGTATTATATTCACTACATGTTTTTCTGGACGTGTAATTTACATATATCTGTGTTCAACTATCCGTCCTTCACAAGTGAATTGTAGACTGAAACTCACAGGCTTGGTATTTGAAACTTGGTTTAAAGATGTTGAGAAGTGTATGCAGTATGTTTGGAAATTCCACGACTGGTTGTGTCTCGCTCTTGAGCCTTCATGGGAACATAATGTTCATAGACCTTAAGTAGGGATTGCAGCAACTGGTTGTGCGAAATTTGTGAGCCTCTATTTAAACATTTAAGTTCATATACTGTAGATAGAAATTACATCAATCGGTCATATAGGACTTGTAATCTCTTGCATGCTAAAATAAATGTAGATATGATAATGGCTTGTGTAAAGTTCTTGAGTTCCTGAGCTCAGTGCAACTGTGTTCTCATGTTGTTGTTCTCATGTTGGGACATTCGCTCTGATTTAACTTAGTATGTATTCTACATCTTGTATTTTCTAATGAGTGTGGTGATCGATACACTGTGCAATCTTCTTCCAAATCATCTGAATTGCTTCATTCTGATATATCCAGTGTTACTTCCTGTTTATAACTTCTTAGTGAAGACCGAAGTGAGATAGCCTTCAGCGATGTAGTTCAGCGACAACTTGGTCAATCGTAAGCTGACATAGCAGCTTTTTCTAGAATTTGTTCCTCCAAAACTCCATTGTGGCAAAGCAGGCATTGGTTGGTAGTGTTTTAAGGATTGCAAATTACTGAAATCAGGATAGTGAATTTAAATGAAGTAGGGATCCAGGCTGAAGTGGGATATATGCCATGGATGATGTTTTTAATTCGGGTTTGATACCTTACGGAGGCTAAGGACGAGGGTGACGCCATCCAATTAGGTAGAGAAAATACCTACAAACTGTATGTAAATGAGAAAGGTTTTGAATGGATTTACACTTTTTCTGAGATTGAATTGATTTTAGTGATGAGACCAAGAACACTGAGCAGATAAACCAATATTGGCCGTCATTGCAGCTTATTCTAGAAGCTGTCTGAGCTCCTCCCTCCCTTCCTCCCTCCCTCCCTCCCTCCCTCCCTCCCTCTTTATCAAAACCAAAGAAAAGTACAAGTGTTCATGTATGTTTGATTTGGTACCAACCAGCTTGATAGCTACATTTTAATAGTTCTGTTAGCATCTTCCAGAAATAATGGCAGGAGACAGAAGAAGCAAGCTGATACTTAAATGTGGATTAACACAATGGACTGCAATAGGAGAAAGTGATGGGAAAAGTGGGCTCAGTTTGATTGCAATGGGAGAGCCAATTTAAGGCCCTGCAAGTTACCACTATTGAGTATAAAAATAATTGACAGATTAACTTTGGTTCAAGTCATAAAACTTTTTTTTTTTGTTCTCAGATTTTTCCCAGACTGATGAATAAAATCCATATTTGAATATTCATAACAGGGATGAATATTCCCACATTACCGATGCTGTTGGCAATGCTCCGTTCTAAATTTGACACCAGAATGTCATCTTCATTCTATGTCACTGCCTTTCACATGAAAATTTCTTTATTACAACACCTTGAAGATATTTAGCGATTTATTTAAAATAGTCCTTATTTATTTGTTCAATAGCAATCATCTCACAGCATAGCATCACCTCAAGTATTCTTATCTGAATCGCATACCTTGTAAACACTAGTGATGGAATTATGGTGGTGTTCATTAGACTGCCTTGCTTTAACCAGTTAACTGCTTGAGACGAATACATCCATCCTGTGCTAACTGAACGCCACTGGATAAGACGGATATATTTCTCTTGCAATACATGCACAGAATTTGATGTCAAGTAATGCCTAGCCAATTCACAACTACTCCTTGAATGACCATTCACTGTGCACAGTAAACATTCTGGCCCTATTCCCTGCTCGCTACAGCCACAGGATGGATATATTTGTACTTTATCAAGCATAACCTGGAAGTGTTCTTGAAGTTGTGGCAGTGTTTACAATCTATCTTTGCGGGGACTACTGGGGTGTATTTTCTTTCGTTGCATCTTTCAATGGCACCTTCTGTTTTACAAAAGCAGGATTCTTAACCTATGAAGTTTTGAAGTGCTTAGCTGATTAGAATCTTAATTAGGATAGCAACTCAGAAAATGAAGAAGAGGAAGGGATTTTGAGTGGGACCTGTGATTTAGAGAGAAACCCTACAAATAACATGAATACACTTTCTTTGGTATATAGTTGCTTCCAAAAGGAAAAGGGGTTGATGACAATTTTTGTGTTAAATATTTACAGTGTGTTATCAAGGTGAAATTTGCAAAAACACATTTTTACAGAAATTTGTTCCACGGTGGGATTAAAACTACCTTATTTCAATTCTTCAGGTAACTGGTTAATTCTTTTTTGCTTTTGAGGTATGCATGCAAATTGTCCATGTTGTAGTGATGCTGTAAGCCAAATGAGTTGAGCCCTGAGCCAACTCAATCCCTCAAGTAGGGTAATATGTACTTGACATATTTCAATATTCTCAGTGAATGGCATCTTTTCCTCTTTCAAAATTGTAACATTTCAATGGTTTTTATTTTTATTTTGTTGTACAAAAAACGTCAGTATTTGGTTACCAAATTCTTTTCATTTATAAATATACTGCTTAATTATCATCTCTGACTTGAAAATGTAGAATAACCAAATTTTGTGCTGTAGTGGTTCTTGTTTCAGTGGGTAGTTGCAGCTATTATACAGAATACATAACACCTTGAAAAGAATTTAGCCTTTAATTGGATGGAACAGGCTGAGAGAAACTTGTGCCTGTGAAAGTGTGTAAGGTGAAAGAGTTGCAACCTTAAGAACGAGATTAGGATACAACCTTCAACTCAAAGCGAAGGTGGGGGAATGGAGGGAGGGGGTAGGTTTGGTGATGATGAAGGTTAGACTACCACTGAATTGTGCACTTTCGCTTGACAATTTTCTGGCCAGCTGAAGCAAACCAAAAGAGTCATCAGACTGTTTGCAACTGCTCTGCCTCTGAAATTGTCTTTACTATAAGATCCATGGCCATAAGAGAGAAAAAAAGAAGAAAATAATGCAGAATATACCCCATATAGAATGTTGGTGTTGATTCAAATGGTTTTTTTTTTCATACAACTGTAAGTAGTTTTATTAGTTGTCCATTTGAAGTTCCGGTCAAAACGAATTGAAAAACGAACTTTATGTTAGCATTTTCTGTGATCTTGCAAAATCAAAGGTGATGAACCAAGAATGATGGGTGAATATTTATTCCAAAGATGTCGTTAATGTTAAATATCAATTGTTATTTCAATACCTGAGATTATTTTTCTTCCTTAATGTTGATGTGCATCTTTTTTTCTTTTTTTTTTAAGTTGCCTGATTTAGTCCTCCTTGTTTTTGCCTGACATTGCTGATCATAAAATTATTAAATGTAATATCAAACAAATATGTCATTCTTCATTGTACTTTTTTTCTGTATGAGGGAGAGAGAGAATTTGTCTGGTTTACTGCTCATATTTCTTTGTTCCATGATCACTTTAATTTCTTACGTAAACTTGTCCAGTTCAGTGTAGTTGTATATTAGGTTACTGTAGAACTGATTTGGTTAGTTACATCAACGTTAGCCATGTTCACGTTTTGCTAAATTCTGCCAGATGTGTTGTGTACATTACTTTGCAACTGCCAAATAGTTAAGTTGACCTATATTTTACTTTAATTTAGTCTAGTTAATTGTGGCGTGTCTTTAATACTGTTTGGTGTGACCTGTAGTTAAGGTTTAGTTTCACTTCTGTTCTTTAGTTTTCAGTTTATTTTAACCTAGTTGGTTTTGCATTCAGCCACCGTAAATCGTTACCCCCAAGCAATTTTCAATTGGATAAGAGGTTGCTGTCATTGGATACCTGCTGACTCCAAATGACCTTTGACCTTCTCAAACTGATCGTCTACTTTGTATAAAATGGGATTCCCGACATGCTGATGATATTTATGTGTGTGTTTAGAAGCAGGTCACATAATCGTAGCTCATCAACACATACACCGAAGTAGTCAATGCAGAGAACTTACATATCAAGGACGACATATCCACTGATCTAAACCAAAGTAATGGATTTCTAGCAATTAATGCATCAATTTAATGGTCACATCACTCCAAGATGACCCTCCTGAGATATCCATGATGATAATTAAGGAGGAAAAAGAGTAAAATTTTCTGATCAAAGCGCTTAACCCTCAGCCCCTCCTTATATTGCACTGGCGTTTGCATATCAATGTCAATCAATTTACTGCAATTATTCGGTATTGGGTATGATACAACGGTACTGCATGCCAAGATCATACACTAAACGTTATTCAGACCTGTCAACTCTCCCGGTTTTACCGGCAGTCTTCTGGTTTTTATCCACACCTCGCTTCCTCCTGGTTTCATATTCTAATCTCCCGGTTTCGACATTTCTGAAAATAGCCAAAGCAGTCAGCACAAGGCTTATTGGAGTAATTGGCCATACCAACGTATAGTGCGTTGAAAATCAGTTGTGGTTTGTAAGTTAGTCGTTAGTTTAAGGGGCAGTGCATACAGAGACCCATATGTGTAGCTGCAATTTACGTGGAAATAGGCCTACAAGGGCATCTTGCACTTCGGATGTGGCTGATGATTCCCTCACTGTTCCCTTACTGTTTCCTGTCGATCACCAATCTCCCTATTTTTTTGGTGAGACAGGTGGGCAGATATGGTTGTTTCCAACTTATCCCACTCATGAGATCTACAGAGAGCTTTAATCCATCTAGAAAATAACTGAAAAGCTTGCTACCAACTCTATAATAATATGATTCTAAAACTGGCATTTATTGAACCTAGCCATAGGTCTACAGGGACCGGATTGTATCGGCACTATGAAATCATTTGATGAAATTAGTGTGTTCAGAGAAGTCTTATTGCATGCATGAAGTCGAGTTAACTCACAACGCAGCAAATAAATAGTGATTACAAGTCAAAGCATATTAAGTAATCGAGAAAAAGCAAAAGCTAGTGGAGAAGCAGTCTATCTTTGAAAGTTCAGAGCATAAGAAAAGCAGACAAACCACAAAAATTACCAATAAAAGAGATATTGGTTAAAGTTTAAATCATCGCAAAGTTAGTATAACAGGCCATATTGTTTTCCCCAAAATTTTAGATATCCTCAATGATTTAAAAATGTCTGTTAGAACTTGAAAATGTCTTTACTTAAATTAATCTGCAGTCTCCATTTGTTTAGAGAGATCTTGAATTAATTCTAGATATTTTAGAATTGTTAAAGATATTGAAAAAAAAAACATTGAAATATTTAATTTGATTTAATTTAAAATTCGAATTGAATATTAAAGTTGAATAGAATTAAATATATCTGAAATTTGAATTCAAGATAGCAGGGCGAAGTCTGTTGACAGACTATCTAAGCATAGTGCCGCTGTACATCTTGAAGCGTACAAGAAAATTTTGGCCGGAAATGCCTCCCAGGGTGCCGGAAATAGCACTTCCCAGGCCTCCTAATTTGGATCTGAACATAAATATACCAGAAATACCAGCGATGTGATTAAAAAGAACTTCGAAAAATAAATGCAAAAAACTTCTTGAGAGGTGGAAGATTCTCCCTACTCCCTTGGTTACAATTAGAGAGGAGATTGTCTGTTCTACCAACTTACAGATGTCTCTTATTATGCAGACTCTATTTGATTGTAACTCTATTTGAAAGCATTTATGTTGATAATTTATCTGGTCAATTTACATCATGTGAGTTCCAATCTTTCATACAAAGTTGGTGTCGTCTGGTACCTAGAAAATGTTTGAGCTGGACCATAGTTCTTCGGCCCCACATCTGTTTCTGGCAGTGATGCCCCCACTAGGAGGGGTCAGAGTTGTAACGAGTCAACTTGAGCTAGAGTCACGAGTCGAGTCGTCCTCATTACAGATCGAGTCAAGTCGAGTCAGTGCTTCATCCGAGTCGAGTCAAGTCAAACATAATTGGACAAGTCATTTCGAGTCAGCAGTTACCATTGAACAAGTCACTTTCAATTCAAAAAACGAAGTTATAGTGACCCATTGTTCCAAAATGTTAAGTTTAGGGTATTAAGCAGCGACATTTCAAATTTATGTGAACTTAGCTGGTCCAGAAAACATAAAAACTGTATTAGTCTAATACAAACATGCATGAAAATCTTAATGGCAATATCTGTAGTCAAGTTGAAACCTTCTTTGGACAGTAACGACCCAACTGGTTCTGAGATGGGTTAAGTAAGTAGTTGCTAAGAGTGATTTGTTTAAAACAGATTGCGGTTATTCAAGAATTGGCGGTACATTCATTTTGAACTTACACCCATTTAACACCCCCCCCCCCCCCCCTCTCCGCGTCAAGTCAATCCGTTGGCTGACTGGAGTCCAAGTCGAGTCGCTGATGTTTGACTCGAGTCCAAGTCGAGTCCTTTATGCTAGTGACTCGAGTCCACGTCGAGTTATGAAAAAAAAAATAAAGGCGACTCGAGTCGACGCGAGTCCGAGTCACTGATTACGACGTTGGGAGAGGGTCATTTGGCATGCCATAGCCTATTTCGACAAGGAAATACTTCAGAACTCATTTAAGCTGAGGGGGATGGGGTGAGATGTAAAATAAAAAAGGACTCGGACGGTCATTTTCAGTGATCTGGGAAGCGCTTTCGGCCAAAAGTGTCCCAGTGCAACCGATAGTGCTGGCGATCCGCTAAGACAGTGTATGCAGGCTTACCTACTTCAGCCTGAATATATTGGTTGACGTGAGGGGTTGTAGGCCTAAAGCCAAAAATATGCAAGTACGTTCTATGCCAGCCGATGGAACAAAAGCCCATACCATGTAAGTACATTTTTTTTTGTCGTTCTTAAGACTTATTATGCCGTTCCTTTGAGTTATTATGTGTGGTTGTTACGACTTATTACGTCGTTCCTACGAGTGATTATGTCCTTCCTGCGAGTTATTATATCGTGATGTATTTATAAGTTTTATCTTACCTTTAAAAGTTATTAATAAGTTGTAGCAACCACGTAATAACTTTTTAAGTTTAATAGAGTTAAATTAAAAAGTTTAAACTTTTTCAAGTTTAATTGAGTCTCAGTTACAGACGCAACACATGATGAAGTGAAGGGGCTAAAAATCCTCTTTTTCCTCGCTACAGTAATAAAAAAGTCTTCCCTATTAAAATAAAATAATTTTGCCTATGGGCATGACAATTAAGTTCCCCTGCAATTTTACGAAAAAGAGCTTAAGAGAACCTAGAAATTTGATGTCTACTTGACCGTGTTATTTTCTGCTATCTGAGGAGGATAGAAGAGAAAGCTGTAATGTGCTATGTAACAGCTCCTAGGATAGAATCACAGTGAGGTGGTAAATATGATCTTACGTTAGTAAAGAAATAATATCACACTTATCTTTTGTCTTAATGTGGCACACAAAACAGGATTCTCATTGTCCTCAATTCAGCATGACTATGAAGGACATGAGTTGAGGGTGGGGTGGGACAAAGTGATTAGAGTTACCCTGAACACAAAGTGTATTTTTTGTATGGCGAGAAATTACGATACGTCATGATGAGAGCCCCCCCCCCCCCCAGCACCAGGTAAAGTTTGACACCAACAGAGAAATGACGAAAATATAAATTGATAGGATATTAGATTATTTATTTCATGATAGCAGACTGAGACAAAAAAATTTAAGATGAATTTTGATGAATTGATTTTGGACATTTTCAAGTGGGGGAAAAAGATTTTCAATCACTCTCAATTGGCAAGACGATGTCGGATGAATGCCATTGAGAGGAAAATGAATGCTTCTTCGAGATTCGGGTAGAGTAGACCGTTTGGCAGATATCCGGTACCGGTTATTTGATCCGTAATCTCAGTGAAGAGGTCGTCGTCACTGAAGAGAGGCAGGTCGATTCTGATTGAATTGGCGACACCAACAGCTACGGCAGAGGCGATACATCGAAGGCTCTGGACAGAACCGATGGATGGCTGATCGTCAATTACGACGTTTGGAGCGTCGCCGGTAGCTACACGTGCTTCGATGATGTCGGAGGTCACAATGATGTCAGAAGAGTCGCGGTCTCCAACCATGATTGGAGAGTCGTGGTTAGATGGAGAACTGACAGGAGATGAAGACGTTTCTCTGTGGCTGTTGGTAGGATGATTCTCCACTGACATGACGTCATTAACTGCGTCATGGAGGTCGTCATCGTGAGATCTTATCGATGGCTGAGTGGGCCTGGTGACGTCAGAAGAGGAGGCGGATGATGATGATGTCAAAGAAGTCAGACTGATGGAGCTGGAGGCAGAGGACGGTGAGAGCATGTTGAACGAGAAGATGGTGGATGTCAGAGACTCCTCGTAACTGTCTGATTGGTAGGTCGAGGAAGTGGAGGTGCTACTCCCGTCTGATCCAGTGATAGCGGTACTACTGACGTCATGATCACGCAACAATGATGTTATGTTGCTCAAGGTTATGATGGATCTGTAAGTAATAAAAAAACATGTTTAGTAGTTACCGACTTCTCCAAAACATTCAGTTATCATCATACAGGCATACCATTATATCACGATGCTACCACCATCAATACTATGACAATATAAACGGTCCTCTCTCATGGTAGCATACGGCAATACTTGACTCTTACTTTTGATGTTAATCATATCGGGTGATAAGCAAATGAAAGCTT
Organism: Stichopus chloronotus; assembly: GCA_021234535.1. Classification (NCBI taxonomy): domain Eukaryota; kingdom Metazoa; phylum Echinodermata; class Holothuroidea; order Aspidochirotida; family Stichopodidae; genus Stichopus; species Stichopus chloronotus. The sequence continues at coordinate 14,630,612 of CM037834.1, forward strand.
AACATGGAAGACTAGAGTGGATTGTTTTTTTTTTTATCTCTTGTAAATAAACACAAACCTCATCACTGCAAAATTTAACTTGTTAAAAGTCGGTGTTGAGAAGGGATGCTGGTAGTCTATAGTAATGTCGTGTTGGTAGTTTTGTGTTATGTTACTAGATAAAAGTCGGCCGGAAATGTATTTGACGTTTACTACTGGTATATGTGATGGTTACTCAGCTGTATGTATCAATTACCTCTGCGTCTTCTTGAGATATTTGATGGTGGTGACGTCACGCGCTGAGAGGCATCGATCCAGCCTGTAATCACTGTCGTAAGAGGTTTGGTCATTTACCTGTCGTCGAGAGAAAGAGCTCCAAGAAGCAGATTCTTTCAAAAATACATTCAGTCTACTTCTAAGGTCGACACCGAACATCGAAGAGGAATGATCTCGAGGCGTCAATGGTGGAGAGTGGAAACTTTCGGTTACCGCGATGTCGGTACTGCTGGTAGAGACGGTATCTGAAATGCAAGAAAAACATGTCCAGAGCATAATACAGATACTTCATAAAATAATGCAGATATTTTGTAAAGAAAAAAGATCAGTAAGTAAAAGTTGAATATTTTTAGATAAACCTGATGTAAGGTCACGAATACAGTTTATAAAGTTGTAGAAATGGTAAGATCAGTCTGTCCAGTAAGTTTCAAAAGATGGGGTTGGTTAAAGTGAAATTTGCTTTTTATGCAGATTTGCCTGTACCGTCTTTTTTTTTCTTTTTTTACTCCTTTTACAGATATGTCGGTGATGGTTTCAAGTGAGGTTAAACCTGTATTACTTTCATGTTACTAGAGCTGTATCTGAAGTAATGGGCCTGGCTGCAGGATAAGAGGTTGGTTGACCCCTTACCCCTACTTATTAAAGAGCGATCTGAATATAACCCTACCATAGTTTTCGTCCACAGAGGAAAGACTGTCAACATCACCTTTGTCAGCTACCCGACCAGATGGATGAGGAGAGGTCTTGCTGGTTCGTGGTCTGAGACAGATCTTCAGGCTCAGGATAACTATGGCGCCTATAAAAGGAAGAAAATTATTCAAAACGAATCATTACAATGCTTATCAAAATACCTATGACAGATAGTGGAGAAATGGAGAAATACATACAAAAAGGTAGTTTTTGAAAGTGAAAATGAAAAAAAAAGGTGAAATATGATGGTAAAAAGATAAGCATAATAAATTAATTTACCGATGGTTGTGTCAACGATGGCTGATAGCAAGAGTATGGTGATCTCAATGTGATAGAGGTCGCCATTCAGTATATCATTCTCGACAGCTTCAGTACTTGTAGATGACCAAATCATATTCCATCGATGATTCACCGACCTCTCGTATGGAATCCGATCGAAAGAACCAAAACGGCGAAACACAACCGATAATTCGTAGACAGCATATTCAATGTCGGCAACTAGGGGTAACCACAGGTCCTCCAATGACGTCACCGTGTACCTTATGTACTCCACCCCAGCCATCCAGAGGTCAAGTGCACGAGTGACCTAATAGAGGTGACCTTTCACTGAGTAATACCAATCGACGACAGAGGACCACTTAGATCTGAATGGTTCGAGGAAACCCTGGAATCTTAGTTCAGCTATTTGTCGAGTGATGGTATCGATGTAGTCCCTTATGTTGTACCACATGGTTGCTAAGATGTAGTTAGTAGCGGCTGCATGGCTAAGGTAAATAGCCCTGCCAGTAGCAGTACCAACGGAGCCACATGTACCTCTGAGCTTCATCGTCGCATCCATCATCGCCGGCATCACATTTCCATTGTTGCTCACCGTTACAGTGAGAAAAATGGAATGGATGAAAGAAAAGGTAACAGTTTTCCGGTCACGTGATATTGCCTGGGGGTCATTCAGTGTTCCATATGAGTTCAAAGAGCAGGTCCTCGATTGCTTCTGCGCGCGTCTGGACTGTGGAAGACAATAAAGAAAATACAATGGATTAAATTTAAAAAAAAAAAAGCTTAAGCGTTGAAATAATGGAAAGGCCGAGAAGATATTGACATCAATATTAGTTAAATGTGGTGAAGCGGTCTCCAAGACAATCATGACGTCATACCTGGTTTTCATTGAACACTTCACCAGGTAGAAAACATCGGTATAAACGTGTTACATTCACGGATAGTTGTTGTGCGCAAAGGTCAGTGACACCGAGAGAACAGGCGATCATCTCATCAAAGTTATCCATATTGTCATTGAAACCTCTCACCAGTGTTTGTCGGTCGAATACAAGGTACTGGTGATGGTCACCGTCCTATATGGAAATGGATTTATAATTAAATTTATATTAATACAAAGGAGAACACAAGAGCAGCAACGTTTTTACTTTTTGGTTTCTTGATATGATTGTTTCTTAGTTTTTTTTTTTTTTCATATTTAAACTACCCTGATGTTAATTTCATTTACGTGTTAATATTAGATTGAAGTTGGTAGAAACTATTGTATTAGCAAACATTGTGCATTTATATTAAGGTGCACACTCTGCAAATATAAAAATGAAATAATAAAAAATAACAGAGACATTGCTGTCATTTCCGGAATCATACTTTTACAGTATTACGTTTGGTAAACAGCTCTCAGACTCCCTTACATTTGTTTGTGAGATCTCGTTGCTACCATTAGCCACCTCTGGGATGAGAAGAAACTTCTTGGTCTTGAAAAAGTCTTCTGTAATTCCCTCAAATAGAGAGTGTGGTTGCAAACGTAACCCGATGACAGTCTGGGGTTTGACAAAACAAGACATCTTGACGTAAAAAGGGCACATCTTTACAACATTGTCACATTCTTTACTTGCTCATGTTCGCAATTTTCACACTCTTTTAAAGCTATTTTCTTGACTAAATCATTGTCCACAAATCTTTGAGACTTCTGTTTGTAAGTAATATTCAAGGTCAGTTGGACATTGACAAATCCGTTGTAAGTCATTTAAATGCTAAACGTACGTTAGAATTATCATTAAGACAAATAACAATGTGATTTTGAAGAGAATGATTCACAAAAGTGTTGAAATTGCTTACTTCAGCGCTTTCTATCGACTTGAATCTATTTTTCAAATTCAGTCGAGTGACCACGCTCTCCGTCATGTCGTCGGGTTGGTCAAAGGTCAAATGGACATCAAGAGATTGGTTCAAAGATGGTTCTTGAAACTCATAAAGAGAATACCTGTCATTCGAGTAATTAAAATCAAATCAGAAATGTAGTCTGTATGTCTCACATAGAGTTATGTAGTGTGATCCTCTCGATATACATGTAGTAGCTATGTCAGTCACTGCGGATAACTTAAGTTTATAAAAAACTTTATCCAGAAGAAGGCACATCCACTACCCCGTAAGTCCCCCCCCCCCTCCAACCCGTCCCGACACCTTTCACAAACAAAAGCTCAATTTCAGAGAATAATAGTAATTATAACAATAATTCTACTGGTGGCCTAGAAAGGTTAACTAAGGAAATGTATTTTAAGCTTCATACTTACCAGACTTCATCTAGAAAATCAAAATCCCACATTCTCTTGTTCTTAACCGCCATCTGTGAAGCAAAACAAACTTTTTTAACCATTTCTCAGCGTGTTTAAATTAAAGGCCGTATGGTAAAATATATGTTGGGATACTGGAGGTATTAATCATTGAAATGTTGAAAATAGTCACAAATGCAATAAAAATCCACTTAACATTGAAAATTTTACAGGCAAATTTCCGTCTCTTATTTGCATTATGAATTAACATTGGCTAAGTAAGCATATTTGCTACTGGCAGATATACTGAAGTTATGTGTCTTATGTTGTCTTTTGCTTACTTTATTTAAAGCACAATTGAGAATGTTACAAGACCTGAATGTTCTATTCTGGAAGCACAAATTTTCGCCTAAAAGTATTGATATCACTTACCAACGTGAAACCTAGTAAGTTAACTGTCAGTAATTAACAGACAATTTAGGTCTGACAAAAATAATATTAACACTACAACAGTTCACGTCGTCAAATTTGCATTTTCGTCAAACTTTGAAAGTCACATCTCAAAAAACGGTAATAGAAGCACAATTGCAACAGATTTTCATTCAGGGTTTCACTCTGCAACTTCTGAATGAAGAAGGTCCTCGCTATATATACAGCTATGGTGTTAATGAGACAAAAAATGAAGAGGCATACCCTAAAAGGATGAAAAGAGAAAATGAAATATGATATGCTTCATGCTATATTGCATAACAGTGTGTGATAATAACGAAGAATTCGTTTTTCATTATGTTGGAGGAATCACAGATAGAGGTCAACCACTTCATTCCTATACATACCGATGTTGGTCTGATGGGGTAGTCAAGCAGAGAAACAACATTATCCAAGGAAAGAGCCAGGGGTCGGGGAAGGGTGCATCTCCGTCCAGGATGTAAGCAGCAACTCACATTCGTGAGATTCACAGTCTGGTGGAAACAACGTAAATTCAGATTTTTAATTTAGATTTTAAGTATAAACAAAACTTAGGAGCCAATTTTTTCATTTTGTTGATTTTTGCAGCATCGGAACTCTGACGTTCATTTATTGTTTTCCTCTATTTCGTTATTTTTACCACGATGGGAATTATTCAATCAGGCACAGACATAGATTATGGGTGCACCATATTATTAACTATTGTTAATTTGGGACAATGACACAACCTATGACGTTACTATCTTTTTCAACAAGGTATAAGGGGCACTGCCGCATGTATTGCACAATCTGTGGGCACTATTTTGTGTATTATATAGTATTGTTGATCGTCCTGTAATAAAGACTGCCCAGTACACAATATATTACGTACTGTGGTGGCCACTTTCACGCGTGAAGAAAATTCTAATAGCGAGGCCCATATATGTTTTGGAAGGACCCAACAGTGCTGGATTCAGGTCTCTCCATTAGCTAATAAAGTTTTAGAAGAAAGTATATTTGTTTTCTAAAAAGTAGTTTATTCTGTTCATTATACTATGAAAAACCACAGGATAAGCCTACAGATAGATCCTTTTAGTTGTATCGTTGTCATAATTATCATACATTCATATCGATCCTTCTTTTAAGGGAATTTGGCGAGGCAGGTAGCTGGAAGTATGTGAACAAATGGAGACTTTCAAATACATGGCAAATTTCGAATTACTGTAAGTCCTTTCATGGAAAAGGCGTAATTCTGTAAGACTGTCTTACCTTGTGGAAGTTACTGGTCGAGTTCAAAGATGGCTTCAACTCAACACGGATCCTAAAGCCATTCGGAGTATGGTATGCACATAAGTCAGGGTCAGTTGTGGCAGCAGAACCTCGCGGTCCCACCGACAATAACAGCAGGAGGATCGCTCCAAACAGAAAGAAGCGAATCATGAAGTAACGTTATTCAATAGAAAAGTATAAGCAATGCTCTAGATTGAAAGCGTAACGGTGATAAGCAAGTCCGTTAATGATACATTGTATTAATGTGTCACTGTAGATGTGTAAACATTCCCCAATGAGACTGTGTATGTCGTCACAGCAATTTCAACCAATCAGAATGTTCTATTCATGCACGCATACAGTGAGTTGCTAAGGTATCGACTGCTGAAATAAAGCAAACGCGTGTACGATGCGTGTGACGCTATGTCAACTGTGCACATTACCGATGTTTGCAAAACATTGATTTCCATGGAATGTCATATAGCCTAACAACAAGCAAGGGCTCCTGCATGCTTGAGGCAAAAAAAAAATGAACAGCGTGTGAACAATGAAGTTGTGTACGCGAAGTTCTGTGTTTCGGTTAATGCGCCGGTACGGCAGCTGCATATAACGTTGCAACTTACACGCATAGTCTGTTGCTACAGGCTCAACGTGTGTGCGCAAGGTTTAGCCGGGGATTTTTCTCATGACCGGGATTCCGGGAACTAAAATGCTTTTTCCTCTATTAGTTACGTTATTGCTAATGTAAATCCTAACGTTTAAGCGGAACTGGCACGTCAATGGGAAAAAGGGCGTCAAAGTGTCTGCTGCTTGGATGGTCAATATGCAGTAGTTCGATCAAACAACGCGCACATCGCGCTAGGTGCACTGTACGCACTGTGCTGCTGACAGCGTAACTGTAATAGTAATATGGTAGGCTTACATTTCAACTGGATGATATTTTTAAGCAGTAAAATATAGTGTGAGTTTCAATGTCGGATGGAAATATTTTGATCATATTTGACGAAAACTTGACACTTTGTGATAATGTGTGGTAGTTAGGTACGGAGCATTGTGCCGTGATTTAAGTGAATACATAACCCATGTGAGAGGTATTATCTCAATCCTATACGTAATACACAGAGAGGAGGTACTGCAATATAGAACAGCATGTCAATGGCACCCCCATATCACCACGTGTTGTGTTCAACCGAAACTATGTGGGTTAGTATATTTACAAGCTTGATATCTCAAGGGGAGAAGCTTAAAGTGTTATATATGCTACATTGATAAACCATGCAAGTTGATTACATTACATTTTATTTTGTTTGATGAAGGTGAAAGGTCATTTGAGGTCAGTATAAGTCAAAGTGTATTGTCTTTGTAAAACACAATATCACAAGAATTGAAGGTTTGATGGATGACACATTTTGTATGTATATAAACCCCTATTGGGTAGAAGAACCCCGTTGCTGGTGGTGGTCAGCCGAGGTCAAAATTTTAATAGGTTCGCGACAATATATATTTAAAGTTTGGAAGCTTAAAGTGATCTCTTACAATGTATGTCGATGAACCACATTGAGTTCAAGAATCCTAAACATCGGAGTAGATAGGGGAGAGCATAAGAGGGCTATGGCTCCTTTGTTTATCAAGAAAATAGCAAATGAAGGAAAACATAAAATAAAAATGGAATGAAGAGTGAAAAAAAGATAAAAGAATACCTAGTGCAAACCTAGTGCTCTTGATTGCTGAAAGCATTGTACCGTATACCAGGCATGGAAGCCCGACAAACCCGGCATGTGAGTTCGTCCCTGTATGATGGCATGTAAAATAGTCTTGACTGGTCCTGTTACGCACAGTGCTATCTCAATGCCCTGCCAGATTGAGCTGCGAGATGCGAAGATACAACATATGGGCCTACTGTCCATTTATGAACAGAACAAAAATTGGGGTAAGGTTATTGTGTAATATCTAATGCAACGTAGCCACGCAGAGCCCAGATTTTTAAATTTATGTTTCCGTTCCCCACAATATTTACCACGTGTTCCATGAACCGGGGACAACTGGAAGAATTTGGGGCTGGAAGGAGGGGGTTGAACATATTGTTGATTGGTCCAATGCCCAACATACTAGCAAGTGTAGAGGTGAAAGGGCACCCCATTATTAAATACAGGGGTGGTCAAATCCCTAATCGTACCACCATCCCCAACCTCTGTCTCCGCTATTCCTGAATAAAAGTGGAAGCTTTGATTAAAGCAGTTCTGTCTGGGTTGCCAGTCTGGTATTTTATCGGGCAGTAGTGGCCATTTTGACGTATTATTGAGAGGTTTGGCCGGTCAAACTTGAGTTTACTTTTATCGAGAATGTGTATTTGGCGTTTTTCGACTTTTCCATTATGAAATGGTGTAAAATGAAAAAAAAAAAAAGATATAGAAGGGGACAACGGGGACATTGCAGGTTGAATACATAAAAGAGGATACATACGTAATTAATGGCTCTGAAATCTCAACAGCAGCAGTGAATCTAAGGGGAGGAAGATTTCCCGACTTCACCCCCCCCCCCCCCACCCTTTCTCGTTTTGCCACCTCAATAAAAATAAATTGTGGAGAATTAGCATAAGCCTAATGTTAGTCTAGGAAAATATTCCAGCGTAGTTCTTTAAATTTATCCCTTCTTCACAACAATGCCCGAGCCTAGTATGATATTCGGTTCCGCCGGGTAAATATTTCCCGGGTTTTACCGGCTGCCCCTTGCCTTCGTAACAACAGTTTTGATAATAAGCCAGATGTCAAAGGTGAGAGTGGTAGAACATAAATGCGCACCGTAGTAACAGTTCACAAGTAACAGTGCACAAGTTGCACGAGCCTACTCCTAGAATCATTTCGAATAGCTCACTTGTTGAGCTTGGCATTCCGGGATTTGGGGAGAAATATTTTCTAGCACACTCTGGATCAGGGTCAACAGACGGTGGCGCTTCTTTTAGATGGTCTTTCTACGATTCCCAGCCAATCTAAATGGGGTCCCCAACGGTACTGGGCACACTGCATTTCCTTGCCACGCTATAACTTTGTTTTAAAGCATCTGCCCGGGCATCCTCATACATATCCGAGGCAAATCTGGAAGACCAAATTCTGTCAATGCCCAAGCATCTATTGTCTTCACCCCATACAGACAACCCTTATGACGTCACTGATTCTGAAGATTGGGCAGAAACTACAAATAAAATCCAATAACATTAAGGACAGAAGTCTTCTATCCAACAAAATACTGACTGCACCATTTTCAGAAGCTTACTTGCTAAACAAGGGAAGGGGAATGTTTTTGTAGTCTCCAAGACAACTGTTGGTGGCGCTCTGCTTAGATATATGTCACAATTTCCAGCATACACCGGTTTCTCTAATTTCAGTCATTTCCCTCTTTTTGAATTGCTTTGTGGATGTTCCACACCTGTCAGTCCATCTGATATGTATTACCATCATAGATTGATTTATTAATTTTTGAAGATGCTGACTGAGATGGTTATTTCAAGTTTGGGTATACGAAACACCCTGTCGATAGGTGGTATCTTAATAACCATGTATTTTGATCCCCACAAAATCATCTTGAATAAAAATTGATTATGCTGAAAACCTACGTAGTAAAAGTTCCTGCAAAGCTGATAGGCCTAGATTCTTTTGCCAAAAATTCTTCTGCGCTCTACAAAATCCTGTTGGATGAAATGTAACATCACTAAGTCGAACATTCACGTTGAATAATCCTATAGTTTCTTTTAAAGTGAAAGGTTGTTTGAGGTCAAGAGTGGTCAAATTGTTAAAACCTTGAAAACACAAGATCGAAGGAACTGAAACTTTTAACGGATAGCATATGTGTGATTTGTTAATGGAAATCATTTGGAAGAAAAGAAAATACCACGTTGCTTTTTGTTGGGTTTAAGACCATTTGCTGTCAACAAAGGGCAGGTCGCTTTACTTTATCTTAACTTGAAAATGAAAGTTTTGGCATCGTGTCTCCTGAGCGTGTTGATGGATCACACTATAATAAAAGAACTCTTTTTAACATGGTCAGACATCAAATCTCTCTGTCTTATGTTGTGCACTGTTCCTTTTACCTATGCATTAACTAATGCGGACAGCTAAACTGGGTTGCATCTTAGAATCCACAAGGTATTCTTAAAATCTGGTTCGTATTTCCTTCTTCGGACATTTTTCTTTCTCCTGCTTCTGGTTGATTTCACGGTAAACCAGGTTTGATTTGGACAAAAATTTGGGGAACACCTTAAATGACATAGTTTTGAGGAGTAAATCTGTAATCTTTTGGGATGATACTGTACGATAATGTGTAGTAGATTAACAATAATCCCGATTAATAGATGGCGGTAAGGATAAGAACAATCTGGAGAACGTTCTGCAAGGTTTGTTTTCGCACGTGTCGAGAATCCCGGCTGAGACGAACCAGCGAATGACATTATCAAAGATTTTTCGAAAAAACGACGAAGTGAGGTAGCTAACATATTGTCAAGTGTAACAAAACAAAGTGAGTCATTGTTAAAATTGATAATTCAACACATGTTATAGCTATATGGCAAAATGGTTCAATATATACTTTAAAATTTGAAATCTTTGGTACGTATATATGTACTTGTATATCACATCAGCTTATGTATATATATATATATATATATATCACATTAGTTTATATAGGAAGTACATTTCACAGCACTTTTATCACTAAAATGAAATGGTCAAGCACATAAGTTCGTGATCATCTATCAAGATAACATGCACGGTTGACATACAGAGTTAGTTCGTTAATATAAAGCTCATGGAATAAATACAGAAGAAAATATTAGCCTCTGTGACCTCATAAATATAATCGTAACCATTTTTTTTTTATCAAACACATAGGCACTTCAGCATATAAGCAGGCCATTTGTGTGTTTTCATTCGCTGTTAGCTCCCCCCCCCCCCCGCTTTTTCCCCTTCTTCAAGAAACCATTTTGGATATATTCAAAGTAAAAATATTTTACATATGAAGCAAACGCCATCATGCATCATGTCGTACGGCACATGTTATAATTAATTACATCTGCAGTTAATGCAAAGAGAAGTCCGTTTTATTATTTTGTACTTACCTTCTCAATGTTTTTTACCTATACCAAACGGAACATTCTCTCTTGTATACTTAATCGAGTTAATCTTGATGATGGGAAGTTTTTCCAACTAAAGTTTATCGATACTTTTTTTTGTTTTCCAAATGTATCAATCACCCATAAGAGCTACGTCGTCCCACTTGCATACATGCTCTAAATTGCACACCCTCCTTTTACATCTGTACACACACGAACACACACGCATACTTGTAAGCGTACGCAGGCGTACGTACACAGGCAGGATTGTGGCGACAACATCTGTATGTAAATCTTATTACTATTACAATAACATCTGATTTGAAGTTTATGATTACGATAACATCTAAAGATAAATTAATCGATTACGATTACAATTACATTGCAATGTAATCATCTCTGCGATCGTGATTACATTTTTTCCTATCTTCTTTCTTTTGCATATCTGTAAGTATATACATTTCTACACGATGATAAAATGATACAAAGAGGAGAAGACGCATATACAATACAGAGTTTAATTGACACCTCTGGAGGTTATTCGTTGCTCTGATTTGTATAGGACACTTCTACAACTTAGCTCACGTATTTTAAAGCAGTTTTTTAGGGGTTGGGGTGGCTATTGGTGGGGAACTTTCAACCCAGTGAAATTCACTGCTCTCATGAAAATAGGGAATACCTCCTAATAATAGTACTGTCTGCCTACAAAAGCTTGGCTAGACTGAAAAGAATGTTGACAAAAGGCTGCTGCGATTTTTAAAAGAGCAAATGATCAAAAATGGTCAAAGCTTTTTGGCGGTGAGGTTGAACCACTCTCTGGCAAATTGCTTAGCAACCACCTTTGTGCTGCTTGTGTGCCCTTTTCCCGCTCCTTAAAACTCTGTGGAGAACACTGTAGAGATGTGTAATATAACAAACAACGTACTGATAACACACATACACAGTATATACAAATACCAACAAGGCACCAATTGTACAGGTAACTGCTACTAGGATACTTATCTCTGGGCTCATGCTCTTGCAAGTTTCTTATCACTGAAGCTATTGATTAAGTTTATTTCAATTTAGATGCTGCATTTGATCAGGTTGCTGTTGTTTTATTAGGTGTGTCTAATATTTGTCAAGTCAACCAGTAGTGTAACAAGAGAGCGTTCAGGTTGAGTGTGGCTGAGTGAACGTAATGCGCAAGTAATAAAAACAAAATCCTAATTGCCAGTATCAACAAGATAATTAAGTGTACAAAAGTGGATATCATTGAATTCCATGCACTTCTCAGTCAAGCTACCCTGATGGAGCAACTTAACTACCGTACAGTCACTCCAGAACAAGTAATTAGAACAAAAAAAAATGTTTAATAACTGTTGGTTCTTTTGTTTTTCTTTTAATTCCATGTAATCATAATTAAACCATGATTACGATTACTTTACCAATGTAATCGATTACGATTACAATTACTTTCAATTTTCACAAAGTAATCGATTACTTTAAAACAAATTAATCGATTGTAATTGATTAAGATTACTGATTACGATTACCCCAAGCCTGAACACAAGTCAAAGAAATTTTATTCAATTATGATCTGTCATTAACTAAACTAGAGATACACTCAATGGACTCACCCCTGGCCTCACATAGCCAGAGTGCCTTTGGTGGATAAATGAGAGTAAAACATTTCACCTTTTCTAAAACATCGAGCACCTTACCAATGAGATTGGATTTTGTTTTACAGTTAAGCAGCCAATCTGACTCCATCTGCCACTTTTATCGGTTTCAACCAATTTGTGAAAAATTTATTCAACTGATACATGTTTTGGTATCTGTTTTCAGATGTTCACCCTGTCAGGTGGAGAGAGGTACAGTGAGGTATTTTAGTCACATACGGCATGTATTATGTATACTCCACCTCCTTTGATAATTTGTGTGGTATACGCCTATGAACTTTACTGACTCGTTACTGTCAGGCATCTTTCAACTCAACGTCACTCTCGCAATATGGAGACACTGTTCTAATCTCGCGACTTCCCTTTTTTCTGGTAAAGATCAAACAAACCAAAAAGAACAATGCAATTAAAACTACACAAACAACTATCGCACTCAGTGCTATCTTCAATAAACCGTTCATCGCTTTATCATTTTCTGTCTTGTTATTAATTTCAATTGTTGGCCTCTTCGTCGACGTGAGGTGAGGAGTGGAGCGAGGTCCCGTTTCTTTGGTGGCGCTCTCAGTTTTTGCTGTGATTTTAACCGGAGGCTCTGCAGTTGGAATTGTCTGTCGAAATGTCACTTTGGCAATGTTCGACATCTCTGCCTCATTGCCGGCTTCATCGACGGCGTATATTCCTATTGACACAGAATATGTTTCCAGGTGATTAGGTGGGTTCAAACGAACTATAAACGTCTCTTTTTCCCCAAACATTCCTGGAAATGAAAGATTCCCATGCAAAACGTCCGGTTGGTTTATGCGGCTATTACTCAGTAATTTCTCCCTTAGATCCTTAGAGGAGTTTGACCACAATAAGTTATAAAATTCAGCTGAAATGAAAATATTGAGAAGAAATTAAGATTCTAAAAACAAAATATATCTGATACGATCCTACAAGTGGTTATCAGGATCTCTTCACTATTTTAGTTCGAATTTAGGAGTATCAAATCTTGGTGAGTATTTAAATTAAGTCACAATATGGCTACAGTATACAACTATATTTTGACTCATTCGAGGCCCAAGAGGAGATTTCAGTCTTACACTCTAGCTGCACACAGAGAACGAAATTGAATGAAAGGTAAATCAATGAAGGACCGTGAAATAATCATGGGATAATGCACGATCGGAGAAAACGCCCTCGACGGGCGAGGGGCCAGCTTCTCCAGCGATAACATTAACCCCTGAGAGTGGGCCTACATTAACCTTCAGTTAATGCACAGGTACAAAGTTGATTAACCTTCTTCATACATACAAAACGAGATTCGTAAGAAAGACGAAAACGAATAAAAATTCGGATTGGAAAAACCGCAATTTCCTTGGAAACAAACGCAGAGAAAAGGAAACGAAGATTCACAACATGTCAACGATGTTTTTGAGCAATAGACAAAGTACCACTATTGTTGCTTTGAGTAAGAAAGCCGACGACATAAGACTGTCAATTTACGTTTTTATTGTATTGATAAGCAGGTGATTTCACTCTAAGATTGGTTTGTTTCATACCAAGGATAATGCACTGTCACCTGATTGAAATGGGCCAATAGAAGATGGGGATTCTCCCCCAAGTATGTAAAACTATCAGATACAAACAGCAGTGTTCCAGTCAGAGACATAGACAGTCTCCCCCATCTCCATAAATTGTTTTACAGAGACACATGCGAGGGTCTTTACATTCAAAAAGACATAGTAATTAATCTGTATCGAGTGGAAATGGTGTTTTTAACACCCCGTTATCCACACCCTCTTACTGATATAGGTACAGAACTTTTTTCTTTGTATTTTTGCAAAGATATCTCGTCATCATATATTGGTGGATGTTTTAGTAAAATTTACGTCACTGTAAATATTTTCGCTTCATCTTAAAATTCATTCCACAGGTCAGATTCACAGAAATGGGGGACGGTACAGTTCCACTGGCACATGTAACACATTTGGATTTTTTGGGGGGGAATTTCCTCTTGTCCCCTCCTCCACCCTTGATCCACCCACCCTTGAAGTGTATTTGCCTTATATTCAATTCAACGATGACTCGATCGTCACCGATAAAGTCTTATTCTCACCATTCCCAAAATCATAGTCGTCACCGGGAGCTGTAAAAGTAATGGTAACGGTCCCCAAACTGAAGGAAGTGTTGACCACCTCCAGATCGGTTATTTTGTTCGGTTGCAGTAGGTCGACAGTGGCGTTCCATCCTTGGGGAGTTTCGGAGACCCTACTGGCACCACCTGACACCCCTCGAGTAAAATTTGGCGCTGGAACTCCTTTGATCTCTGGAACTGGGGCTCCGGGTAGTGCTACTGACAGATTAGTCCCAACTTAAGAAAGAAGAAAACAAGCCAAATGGTGACATTTTTATCCATTATTCTATCGTAGTGTAATAACCCGTCAGGAAGATGGGAAGAGGAAAAAAAAAGTGGCGGGGGGGGGGGGACGATGATAGAAAAGCATGATGGAAATAATCAGCGCGATGTTCTCAATGACATATCGCACTTATACCGAAGTTTACATTAAGCTTTTATCATAAGCATGCTAAACTATCGAAACTGGCTTCAATTCGATTGATTATTGTGTTGAAGAATCATCATAGAAAAATTCGATAATATCCAAAACTCGACGATAATCGTGAAACATGAAAATAATTCAATCCAATAATACCATCGGGAAATATTAAAAGTAATCGTGAAGTAATAGTAGAAATACTTGTTGAAATCGAGGACAAACAATGAAAACCCTGCAACTGCTATACGGCTGAATTTTTTACGAGCGCCCTTGAGTCTCCCATAACATGCATGAAACTATATGTCAAATTGTATGTACGTACAGTCATATGAGTAGAAAGGAAAAACGGATATGATTATTGGGCGTTCGATTATACGGGTTCCTTTTTTAAATTTTTAAAAAATACCCCGAAAGCTTAGCACAAAGACATGGATTTCAATGAGAGTTGACATACCAGAAGTTGTTACATTTCCGGCTAACAGTAAGTCGGGGTTGAAGTATATTCCAATACCCGAGTAGGGCGTTGACACCTCTGGTCTTAGTACTGTTGCTTGTCCATTGTTCTCCACATGTATCTTAAAACCATAAAAGCCAACGCCGGTTATCTGTGTGAAATATCGAGAGTAAATTCCATCATTTTTAGTCACATCCGCTCCTGTGAAGGGCAAACAGAAAGACAGATTTAAAGAAAAAATGTTATGTGTGTGGATAAACTACCATGTGGATGTAAGTCAGAATTAAAAACAAAGTTACCCATCAATTATAGTTACCCATCAAGTAGTTGCCCATCAACTAACTGAAACTACATTACAACTGTGTCATTGCCACGTCTCCGGAGGACATGTTCATTCGGGAAATTGACCATATAGAAATCTTTTAAAATGCCTGAATACTCTGTGATACTTTGGATTGAAATTGATTCGTAGTTCTGTACTTAGTGTTTGAAGTGTTTGTTATCTTGGATAGTGACCACAGCGATGGCACATGAACATGTACGTCTTAAAGGGGAAATCAGGGTTTATTTTAACAATTTGTTTCACTACAATTCCCCACCGGTATCGTGCAATGAGTTATAACTAACAAATATGCTCAAGATTATCTCAAAACATGTGGACAATTTCGAGAAACGAGTCAAATTCAGTATAATCGTATACAGGAGGCTGTCTTGTCTCGTGCATGAACGTTTATTTTTTGTACCCGACAAATATTACGAGTTCTCATTCAACAGTAATTAACGCAATAATTACCGTTTCTTCTACCTTCAAACACCTCCCCAACGTCTCTACATTTCGGTGAACAATCAGTTTAGAAAGAAAAATCAACTAAACGTGAATTTTCTCAGTCAAACCCTGATTTCCCCCTTTAAGCGCGTTTGCCCAGCATTTTAAGCAAGTTAAATGGGTCCAAATTTATCGGTAACAGCAAACTATGCTTCGGTTGTTGCAACTTGAAATCTGCGAGTGTTTGACTATGGTTTTAAAACATATTGTGAAAAAGTTTGGATGAAAATACCCTTTAGATCGCCGAAAATCTCCTTCCCTTGCTCCTCATGCGGGCGTTCTCTCTCTCATGCGGTGCGCCCCTTCCTCCCTTCCTTGAAACTTTTGAACGTTTCAATTTAACGTCGTCTTTCAACTCATACATTTTTTTTTCATACTGTTGCACTCATAAATATTCATTATTTGTATAATATTTGTTGGAAATGTAAAACAAGAGAAGAAAATGAGGTGTTATCTCCTTTAAGGTAGAGGGCAACTGTCACGTTATTATTTGTTTTTCGCTATTAATTACTGTAATGACGAATACCATGGCAACGATGTTAAATTTCTTACCACATGACGGTTGTATTCCTGCAACCACTTACTTACAATATTGAGATAATTAGAGACCTTTCATTACTCCAAACGCGTCAAATTACGATGACTACCTTAAATTTATAATGCGCGTTGCTTTATAAGCCCTGTGGGGTATCGTATTTGTATATGTCATGACTTTTGCATGGTATTCATGTAATATCGAATTCTCTTCTGCTCATACCAATAGCTCCATGCTCACATGCACGCTAATCGATACTGAGCTTAGCCTATAGCTGAAAATGTTCGCCAAAGTTGGAAATTTAACAGACTCACATGAAGCAATATATATATGAAAAGCGTCGACTTTGTGACGAAGACTTAACAGTTGTTTGGCCATGCTGAGCTTGCTAAACGACGTATGTTGTTCCTCGCATAGATCAGAATAGACCCGCCACCCACTATCCAACAGGACTGTCTAAGGTACACGAAAAAAAGATCTCTTTTATGGTTTACATACCTGCACCGTTGTCATAAAGCGGCAGTTCAACCGATGTTCCTGATGGTGTTTCAATGGAGGCGGTAACCGTAGCCCCTATTACCGGATAAAACTTCTGTCGCACTTCAGCATACGCGACCAACGGTTTGTTGTTGGCGATATCGTCTGGTGATCCACTTAAAAAGGATGACACCAAAATAGGATCTTCTCCTTCTTGGGACGGAAGGGAAGAAATTGAAACGATGACGGCATTGGCCAGATCGGTGTTTTGGTTCTGTATATGATATTGCCAGGATCCCGACTACGGAGGAAGAAAAAAAAACAGAATATAGGATAATTCTTCCTATGAAACACTACAACACATATCCAATGAACACAATACTCCGTAATGTAAACCAGAAAGCCAAAGGGCTTTAATTGTGATTCCTTGCTACATAGTTATATTACAACAAACATGAATTATTCACATGACAAGTATAAGATCAACTGCAGTTATTTTTCTTGATACACCACAAGCCTTTAACCCAAAATGACCTTTATTTTGGTGACCCAAAATGACCGCGACATTTGACGTCCACCAAAAGCAATAGGGATCACCTACCCTGGCCATACAACCCACACATCAAGTACAGTATGAGTATGACATCAGTCAACATTATCCCTGAGCTCCAAGTAACACACGGTAATCAATGCTGCTTCTAGTCTTGCCTGTTGTTAGTTGAATCAAATAACTCAACCTTACCTCATCTGAACTCAGCTTGTCTGCCATATTTACCTCAAAATTCTTCATAAACGACCAGAATGTTCTTGGGTCTCCATCGTATGGTGGAATTTCTGCCTTAGGTAATTCCAACGCTAATTTGAAACTCAATTTTCCTCCTTTAACTTTTTCAATGCTTCCTCCCTCTCCTCAGTATAATGCTTTTGGCATTCCAACATCCAGCTTTCTGCTTGCGCAAATGCTTCATCAGACAACAGCACAGCCAGATCAGCATGAACCTCTTCCATTGCCTCAAATTGGCGCTCTGCCTTTTGCAAATTTTCCTTTATCGACTCTGCGATAATTTCTTCCTTATTCAAGTAGCTTTTAACACACTCAAAGTCCTCGTAAGTTGACCCTAAGTTATGATTCCTCCTCAATATTTTTGCTTCCCCCATCCTCTCCGACATTGTGAAATATGATTGAAAGCACTCCAGTTTGATTGTTAAGAAACCTTGTTCTGCTACCAGCTGTTCCTCTGGATATTGATATTATCCATATAAATGACAGAAGGGATGGTTTTTTTTATTTTCTTCATTTTTTTTTATATACCCATTAACATTCCAATGCATGAATTAATGCAACCTTGTCTATCTGACCCCATGACCCCCATACCAAGACTATCTCTCTGGACAACTTATCGGAGGCCCTTCACACTAGAAGTTACTCACTAAGTTACAAATGCAGTACTGTAGCCTTAAATCTGGAGCAAAAAGTTTGCAATGACAAAAATCCCATTGAGTTAACTGTGTCCGACGGAATAAAAAACTGCCAATAGTAATTTTGCACAATGTAGCCCATATGCTTTTCAACTAATTTGTACGGTAGTTTATAACCAGAAAGCCAAAAGGCTTTGTGATTCCTTGCTACATGGTTATATTATAACAAACATGAATTATCCACATGACAAGTATAAGATCAACTGCAGTTATTTTTCTTGATACACCACAAGCCTTTAACCCAAAATGACCTTTATTTTGGTGACCCAAAATGACCGCGACATTTGACGTCCACCAAAACTTAGCAATAGGGATCACCTACCCAGGCCATACAACCCACACATCAAGTACAGTATGAGTATGACATCAGTCAACATTATCCCTGAGCTCCAAGTAACACACAGTAATCAATGCTGCTTCTAGCCTTGCCTGTTGTTAAGTGAATCAAATAACTCAACCTTACCTCATCTGACCTCAGCTTGTCTGCCATATTTACCTCAAAATTCTTCATAAACGACCAGAATGTTCTTGGGTCTCCATCGTATGGTGGAATTTCTGCCTTAGGTAATTCCAACGTTAATTTGAAACTCATTTTTCCTCCTTTAACTTTTTCAATGCTTCCTCCCTCTCCTCAGTATAACGCTTTTGGCATTCCAACATCCAGCTTTCTGCTTGCTCAAATGCTCCATCATACAACAGCACAGCCAGATCAGCATGAACCTCTTCCATTGCCTCAAATTGGCGCTCTGCCTTTTGCAAATTTTCCTTTATCGACTCTGCGATAATTTCTTCCTTATTCAAGTAGCTTTTAACACACTCAAAGTCCTCGTAAGTTGACCCTAAGTTATGATTCCTCCTCAATATTTTTGCTTCCCCCATCCTCTCCGACATTGTGAAATATGATTGAAAGCACTCCAGTTTGATTGTTAAGAAACCTTGTTCTGCTACCAGCTGTTCCTCTGGATATTGATATTATCCATATAAATGACAGAAGGGATGGTTTTTTTTATTTTCTTCATTTTTTTTTATATACCCATTAACATTCCAATGCATGAATTAATGCAACCTTGTCTATCTGACCCCATGACCCCCATACCAAGACTATCTCTCTGGACAACTTATCGGAGGCCCTTCACACTAGAAGTTACTCACTAAGTTACAAATGCAGTACTGTAGCCTTAAATCTGGAGCAAAAAGTTTGCAATGACAAAAATCCCATTGAGTTAACTGTGTCCGACGGAATAAAAAACTGCCAATAGTAATTTTGCACAATGTAGCCCATATGCTTTTCAACTAATTTGTACGGTAGTTTATAACCAGAAAGCCAAAAGGCTTTGTGATTCCTTGCTACATGGTTATATTATAACAAACATGAATTATCCACATGACAAGTATAAGATCAACTGCAGTTATTTTTCTTGATACACCACAAGCCTTTAACCCAAATGACCTTTATTTTGGTGACCCAAAATGACCGCGACATTTGACGTCCACCAAAACTTAGCAATAGGGATCACCTACCCAGGCCATACAACCCACACATCAAGTACAGTATGAGTATGACATCAGTCAACATTATCCCTGAGCTCCAAGTAACACACAGTAATCAATGCTGCTTCTAGCCTTGCCTGTTGTTAAGTGAATCAAATAACTCAACCTTACCTCATCTGACCTCAGCTTGTCTGCCATATTTACCTCAAAATTCTTCATAAACGACCAGAATGTTCTTGGGTCTCCATCGTATGGTGGAATTTCTGCCTTAGGTAATTCCAACGTTAATTTGAAACTCATTTTTCCTCCTTTAACTTTTTCAATGCTTCCTCCCTCTCCTCAGTATAACGCTTTTGGCATTCCAACATCCAGCTTTCTGCTTGCTCAAATGCTCCATCATACAACAGCACAGCCAGATCAGCATGAACCTCTTCCATTGCCTCAAATTGGCGCTCTGCCTTTTGCAAATTTTCCTTTATCGACTCTGCGATAATTTCTTCCTTGTTACAAGTAGCTTTTAACACACTCAAAGTCCTCGTAAGTTGACCCTAAGTTATGATTCCTCCTCAATATTTTTGCTTCCTCCATCCTTTCCGACATTGTGAAATATGATTGAAATCACTCCAATCTGATTGTTAAGAAACCTCGTTCTGCTACCAGCTGTTCCTCTGGATATTGATATTAACCAAGTAAATGACAGAACAGATGGTTTTTTTATTCCCTTCATTTTTTTATAAACCCATTAACATTCCAATGCATGAAGAAATGCCACCTTGTCTATCTGACCCCATGACCCCCCATACCGAGACTATCTCTCTGGACAACCTATGGAGGCCCCTCACACTAGAAATTACTCACTAAGTTACAAATGCAGTACTGTAGCCTTGAATCGGAGCAAAAATGTTATGTTTCACCCCATAACCTCATTAATATGCAAGATTTGGACACCAAAAGTAATCATAGGGATCATCTACTCAATATGGGCAACCTACATGCCAAAAGTGAAATTACTCAGAGTTACCCTTCTTGAGATAGAGTGTTTACGAGCAACCGTCACACACACACACGCACACACCCATACACACACCCTCACATACACACACCCATACATACACACATACATACCCACACACGACATCAGGACTGCATAGATTCCCCTGCCTACGGCAAGGAATCAATAACCACTATAATGGTATTTAGGCTATTATTATTGTTTTATAGTGAAAAATTATCCCTTCCTCTCTATTGATAAGCATTAAATTTCACAGGGTCGTGAACCTGTTAATAACAGACAACCTTATCAAGTTTAAAACAAATCTGACCCACGGATAAGGAACTATGTCAGTTTTAACATTTTTTATGTTTTACCCCATAACCTCATTAATATGCAAGATTTGGACACCAAAAACAATAGGGATCATCTACTCAATTTGGGCAACCTACATGCCAAAAATGAAATTACTCAAGAGTTACCCTTCTTGACACATACACATACACACACATACACACACACGACATCAGGACTGCATAGATTCCCCTGCCTACGGCAAGGAATAAAAAACGACAACTCTGTTAACGAAAAAACAAAATATGGTACGGTCAAATTCCACAGAGACACAATTCAATTAAATAAAGACTAAGGCATTGACCAAGACGATATAGTTGACGTAATAACAACAAAGTGTCAGTACAAGTATCGAAGAAGATACCTGAGGTGAATGGTGACACGTTATTGAGTAAGCCAACACAAATTCTGTGACAAAATAAAAACGTATAGTATAAACAACGAAAACCCTTCCACCCCCCCCCCCACCCCATTACAGATCGGTGTTATCACCCGGTATACATTGACAACACTTATATGATGGAACATACTATTGTCACAGATTTAATCACTGCTGTTGCTATGCAATTGTGTATTGCCATTGTGTGATACTCTTAAACACATCATACAGTGCATACCTACACCAGCTGAAGAAAAGTTGTCAAAATACATACTCGACCATTAGATGAATGTTACATTTGTTATGTGACAGACATTTACTTACTTAATTACCTTAATCTGTAGCAGCCATACATATGTGTAACCGTATTTGATCAAAGGAAAATTTCGTATTACCATATATCATTACCTCTGCGATGTCGGGTATTTTAATTAAGACCTTTTTGAATATAAGATCCTCTTCATAGGATGGAGACGATCTGTCGAATATATCCCCAGATGGTGACGTAATCGTTACCTCGATTGCAGCTGGAACAGAGGAGAGCATTTCAAACAGGACATTATTCAGGTCACAATACTAGTTTACAAACTTCGGTTTCGTGTCAATATTCATTCATGATCGTCATTAAAAATATCGATGCCCACCGCTAACTCACAATCATCTTTGCCGATGCACTATGATGTTGCTTTATTGCAATTACAGCACGACCTTCGACAGAGCATGACGCTGAACTGGAACAAAATACTATGTACTTGTGACGACTTAACTTCAACTCACCTCCACTTTGTGGATTTTCTGCAAAGTAAGTAAAGTCAAACGTTGTTAACCTTCCTGTGGTAGAATCGATGTAAACGGATCCGTGAAATTCCTCATCACCAACTATAAAGTTTACCACCATGGCTTGAAGCTTTAAGTGAATACAGAAAAAACAGGCGGGCTTAGAATCGCTCACATTCATACAATCGATGCAATAGTATTGTGGTTTGTATGCGCCCCACATTTTCTGATTTGAGGGCATTTGGTGTTTTATGCTTTTCAGTGATTCGAAGATGCATCAAAATTTCCTTACATTTCATCTTAGATAGAGGCAGCATATAAAGACCTCAGTCCCCTCCCAGTATTCACAAGTCACGTGCTACATCGCATGCAGTCCGATTACGAGTTGTCAGCAGTTATGACAAAAATGAAGAAAATGAGATTTATTTTGTCAGTTTATGAACAACAAATAGAGACCGTAACTTAATATTCGACTTTTGTGACTAAACAAATACTAGCTATAATTAAATGATTAATTATGGTGTCCATAATCTCTCTATATCTTGACCTTGGCCGTGCGAATTTGAGGTGAGTGCTAACACTATATTAGTGGCACTAGCTCCTTTCATCATTACACACATTTAAAAATCCACATGTTACATTCACGTGCGCACGACACACACACACGCGCGCACACACAAGTGTACTTTGCTTTACATCAAAGTGAGAAATGTCCACGACAAATCTACCCCTTCCCCCTTGATTCCGTATAGACCCTGTTTAAGTGGGGCATGATCTCTTTTCGAGGGCTCCCTTAAAAACTGACCGCAAACGACATGAGGTCCTCGTTCGAATTTGAATCATCAAGTTCAACCACCTGATTCAGATCAGAACATCAGATGCACCCATACATACCTCAATTCGTGATTCAAGGTCACTCGCACCTCCTGCGTTTGCACTCAGGGCGTCCCGTATACCAGTGGAGTTATTGCTGTCCGTTTGCAGATAAAATCTCCCACCTGTAAGGATCAAAGACAAGGGTAAATTAATAATGGCGTTTTCACGAATTTGGAGAACACATCGGTTATTTAACGTCCAAAACACATTCCAAAATTCCAAATTTTAATTGGTCACAAGAGATTTGTTGAAAAGCAAAACGTTTGAGGTAAACATTTGTTTACCCTGCTGATTAGTTACACTGACCAAATTCTATATCATTATGGAACGCCAGACGAACCTTGATTCGACTAAAACTAGTGTGGCAAGAATTCATTGTCGGTGTGGCAGAAAAAGTATTGCCGCATAATGACATAATTCGATATGAGACCTTATTTGACAACTTCGTCAGTGCCATATGTCTTCATGCATTAAATCTGAATCAAGACTGAATGTGACATCACTTCTTTGACCACCCCAATCCGAACCCCGCACCCAAGTTCCCCACCCCCACCCACCGTCCCTATGGATATTCAAAACTTGCTTACCTGTGTTTTCAGCTAGATCTATCAAGTTAGGATCTGCTTCTTCGCTGAATGCTATTGAGTCTATAATGACTTTGCTGTCTATATAGCGTTTCTTCATGGCAGCAGTAATAATTGGTTCAGTATCTTCACCATCAGTGATGAGTAATATTTTACCGCCTCCTACTTCTCCGTGGTCCGATAGTATCTAAAGTGAGGGCGGACATCAATCAGAAGTAACTGAACGCAAGGGACAAACTACTAGTGGACTAGTATTTCACACATGAACTAGATAACAATCATCACAAAAATTAGACAATCAATACTGCCAAACAGAACGTTTAAATTTTTGGCTGATTACCTACCAGATTCCTTTTCAAACAAGTAAAGGGGGGGGGGCAGGTATTGGAGGACATGAAGACGTTAACCGTCTCCTTTACAGAAACCCAAAAGGAAAAAAAAAGACCGAAAACAAACATCTGCAAGACATATCATAGTGTAGTGTATTCCTTCAGTAACACACGTAGGATCATGAATATACTTCAGTGGCTTTGTACTTGATTTTAATTTTCAATGTAATAGAATGTGGTTGCACTCCAGCGGAATTTATAGGGAAGTACATGACTTCCTTTCAGGAAAAAAGCTAATACATGTATTATATACTCTTCAATGACCCGCTTACAAAGTTATGCAGGAACACACAGTATAAGTAGTGTGTGAAAAGTCTGAACAAACAAGTATAGACCATGAGTGCAGAAGGTTTGGTTAGCTGGAAAGATAACCAATTTGAAGGGAATTACGTGAGGGGGAGGGGGTGACAAACCAGTTGTGGTGGGTGTGGCCAGGGGGAAGCTTACAAAATGTCACATCAACTGTTAATGGTAACCAACTGGAACCAAATGGAAAGTGATAGATAGGCTCCAAAAGTAAGGAACGGCCATTGCTTGTTTTTTTTTGTTGGTAGCCCCCCCCCCCCCCACTTCCCTCACTGACGGAGGGTATATTATGGGGTAACCGAGAAACCCATTGGAAATGATAATTAAGACTTAAAAAGGGGAAGGATAGCCCTGCCAGTCACCAATATGACCCCACCCTCACGACTGGATGAGCTGATCTAGGTCAGCCTTGGGGTTTGGGGGCACCATTATGGGTGACTGGCAGATGTTTTACCAACCAAAACTACTGGCATTGGCTATTTGTTGTTCTAGTGGCCATACCTGAAATATTGCAATTAATTTGATTTGGTTACAAAATAAGCTGTTCTGGTCAGAGAGTATTATGAGTTGATTTTTGATACATGGGGAACTAACTTGGTATGATACCTAAGGTGGCCAGGAACACTCTCTAACGGGAAAGGGCCAAAAACGTGTGTGACGATGTGTGTGTGTGCGTGTATGTGTGCGAAGGAAACACCGCAAGACCGCAAGACCGCAAAGCCAATGAAGGTCAAATTTGGTAGGTATGTGACCCAAGGTCTGTAGTTGTGTCTCCCGTCAAAATTTAAGGTCAGAGGTCAATAGCCAAATTAGTACAAATCTTGTGCTTGCTGTATTTCTTAAATTGAAATGACTTTCTGTCATGACATCAAATATCACTGGTATACACGTCTTTACCTAGAATCCATGTTTATATGCATTTTTAGGTCAAAGGTCAAGGTCAGAGGTAAAAATTGACCATGACAAGTTTGCTTCTGCAACTCCTCCTAGATCACAGCGCCTATGAAGGTTAAAGTTTGTAGATTGGTGACCTGTGGTCTGAAGATGTGTCTCTCATCGAAACTTAAGGTCAACGGTCAAAGGTCAAATTGGTGAAATCTTAATTTTGCTGTATTTCTTAATGCAAA
The DNA here is from genome assembly GCA_021234535.1 of Stichopus chloronotus. Lineage (NCBI taxonomy): Eukaryota > Metazoa > Echinodermata > Holothuroidea > Aspidochirotida > Stichopodidae > Stichopus > Stichopus chloronotus. Next base: position 14,656,166 of record CM037834.1, read on the forward strand.
ATGGCTATTATCATGAAAACTTTCAAATATATGACAGGAGTACGTGATTGTGTCTATAAGTCATGTTTATACGTGTTTCGATGTCAAAAGTCAAGGTTAGATGTCAAATTTGACCCTGACCCCCGCTGTGTCAATGAAGGTCAAAGTTGATAGATATGTGACTCACGGTCCGAAGAAGTGTTTCCCGTTACAATTCAGGTCAGAGGTCAAAGGTCAGAGGTTAAATCTCAAATCGGCAAAATGTTTTGAAAATCGTTCATCGCGATTTTCTTCTAGTCAGTAATAATAATAAACCTCAAACTTGATCTGTATGTGCTTTAGTATGAGATGTGGTGCCCGCGCAATCGATGACGTCATAGATCAAAGTTATAACAGCCCGTAATACAGTACGGTAGGTTCTGGTAGCACAACGTGTCCACATATGCTCCTTTTGCATTCAATGTGACTTTGCATTTCAACCTACGCAGCCATGTTTGGGGCTAAGAGTGTATGATTGATAATGTACGGTATTAACCATGCTTTGGTGGTATCTTCATTCAGTGTGCTTTATCAATCGCAGACCCATAGGTACTAGACAAGGGGGTGAGATGTTAACAGTACGTTTAGGCAGAACAAATAGAATCACGCATATGATCATGAAACACTAATCTTAGAATTGTTACAAAACACCCAGAGCAGTTGAGATATAAATTACTAAAGATCTTTGACGCACATGGGATTTCTGCTGGAAATGCTTTGACTTCTACACATGTATAAGAAGTAGACACGTCACGTTCGCGTCTTTTGCAGTAGTGCCACCAGTGTGTCACGTCCATCAGCAAGATTACCCGGAAAACGATAGGAATGACATACGCAGCTCAGAGGATTGCCCTCTTGTTTATCATTAAGTGGCCATTACGCGTCCATAAATCCTCGACGAAAGATATGCAACATAGGGTTTGGTTAATATAGTTGAGAGTGACCATTGAAGTTTGGCTAATTCCCCATCAACAACTTCATCGAATTGAAGAAACTGCGCATATTCTACAAACAGTGACGGGTTATAATGGTGAAAATCACAACACGGAATTGTAATAGCTTACGTTTAATGCAAGGTTCATGCCGCAACCAATGCAGGTGTCTCCACCGGCATCCTCGGGTACAAGTTGGGCGAGGGATCTCCGCGTATCATCTGAAGTCATCTCCACCAAGTTACTCAACACTCTTGCAGAAGTATCAAAGTCTACGATGCCAATGAACGTACCCGGGGCTGCGACAGTCATGATGTAGGTCCTGGCTGCGTCAGCGAGTTTCAAGTAGCGTTCCTTTTTCTACAGTCACGTATAGAAACAAAAAGTGAATAGGCTTCATTTGTTAATTACAATGAAGGTGGACAGCAACTTAAAGACAATGTGGCTCTGTATTCGACATCAACACTACAATAAGAGTCAGTGCATGACATGGCCAGGTTAACATCAGTAGCAAAAGTAGCATACTAAGGGTCCTCGCTAAAGCCTTCAGTTTCCTCTTTTGAAAACATTCTTCATTATATCCTCTTACTAATCGGCAAAGGATGAAGTGACTTCTACATTGCAATGATTGCATGCCTTGTTTAACCCTTTCAATAGTATATTGCTTCATTTATATCACTACCTGGTCAATAGCGCATATGAAGGTAGACACCTAACGCACGCACAAAATCCTCAATGTGACAGTGTCTTTCATGCATCCCTATTACTTGTCATTATTTTGGTTGTTTGTTATTGAACTATCATTTACAGTTAATACTTTCTAGATAACTTTATCAGAGTTATAGTATTTAGGCCTATCTTGTATTTGCTATGACACCAGAGCTGAGAATTTTCGAAAGGGGGGGGGGGGGGGGCTTAAGAGTGACAGGGCTCCCATGCCCGGATATGAGATTTTCCTTGATTAAACAAATGATGCGCACGCGTCACCACTGGGTGCTACATTTTATACGTTTAATATGTAAAGGAACTTTACACCATATACCTCAAATTCAGAGAGGAGAGAGTTCCCGTGCACTACTTCTAAAGCTAGTACATGTATCAACAATTACGAGGATTACAAATTGCCGATACCACTGTTTGGACTGTACATGTAAACAGTGGTTGCAGTTTAATCAATAATTTATTTTATGAAGCAACAAAGTACATGTAGAATGGCTGGAAAGAATTTCGATTCTTCCAGCTTTGAAGGGGCAAGTTTATTGCTTACACTCATGCTTCCTGAGGTGTCCAGGACCAACACAACTCGCATAATTCTGGCTCTAGCTACGGTGAAAGTCGGTGTGACGTCATCTACGTCTCTCGGAGGATTATTCGTCGTACCTACGAAAGAAAAATACCTCGTACCGACTTACGAAGTTGACGTGTCTCCTACAATCATTAACCACGTGAGGTTAAAAAAGCAAGACAGTTTGATTGAAGATTGACGGAAAAGGCGCCCTCTACATCCCAATGTTTCACGCCGTGAAATATATTATCGAATATAATTTGCATGCTCATAATTTGCTTGCAAATCTAAGAGATTATTGATCTGTTCGAATAGGTGATTGAAATTCATCCACATGCACACTGCTGTTCTTAATCTCAACAAACTATTAGTTTACATTTTGAAATTTTTGGGTCTGTCGTTCGTACAAAATTGGTAACCCTTGAACTTTATAAAACATCATAGGAGAAATCTTTCTAAACATGAGATCAAATAAAAATAAATATTGAAATACCATGGACGTATCAAGTTCATACCGACAACACTGAGTAATGTCATTAATCTATAAACATTGTATCGTAGGGAGAGGAAGCTGTTATCAGAAGGAGATACAACGCTTTGAAATCAAGGTTTGTACAGTCAAGGTCACACAGTAACCTGTCTTTAGTATCGTTTCTACGAAGTTTAGCATACGGTAGCACAGAGTGTTAGGACCAATCAATGTGTCGTTTTCAAAAGTTAAGGATTAGGCCAAACACGACGATGCGTCAATAAAGGGCATCTTTGTGTTGACCTGACAGCACAAGTATCCTATTGAATATACTGTATAAATAGCCTATATACTAACATTATGTGCTATCGCCACACTCTTAGTATGTACAGGATTAGTCAGTCAATGGTATGTATAATTTGTCGTCTGCTACAGTTACATTTAGACTAGGTGATTTGCTCTACTGTCATAGTATTGCCAGGTCTCATTAAATAATTATTGGGTGTGTCGGCGCTTTTCACCCCGTGTGACAATACAGTATCACACTAAGGTTGTATGTCAAAATATTAAAACAAAAACAACCGACATATGGCTTCTTTCAGGAAATTTTGAAAACTACTCATAGAGTTGTCAAAAATTAAACTCTTAACCCTTCAACTCATTTGCATTGTTCAGGAAGAGGTCATGTGTAATAATTTATTTGGTTAAAAAGTCGTTTCGAGTTTTAGTCCACCTGCTTTTAAGCTGTTGGCCGTGAAAACCTTAATTTCGAAGCACTCTTTGAGGTAAATGACACTGAATGCAGGAAAGGAATACCTTTGAGCAAAGTAAACAGTTTGTCTTCACTCGATTTGTGGGTCTTTCATTTATTAAGTTTCCGTTGTACCTCATTCTAATAACAGCCTTCTGGTAGAGACATGTGTCTGTTTTTACTGGCTTAGGGAAAACGACTGCGCACACGTCCACCCTTTGACATCCCCCCCCCTTCCCACCCACCCACACACATACACACACACACACACGACCTCAAGATCTGGGTAAAAGATGTTCTTTCCCATTACAAACTGTGGTTAAGAGTGTTGGGGAAAATATGTGAAACCCTGGGGACAACCTCAAACTTCTCCAGACACTTCAAGAAAGTAAAGACCATGTAATAATCCCATGTAAAGACTCACCATTAAAGTCCGGATGTTCACGCATAACCTCCCAAGAACTCCTACCATCACAACGTTGATTTTGTTTGGTTGGTGCTTCACTGTTATGTAGGTAACTCGGGTCATCGGGGTCACTATCGCAAAAGTTTAAAACCTAAATATGTACAACAACAAAACCATATATATCTAACTTTGATCAAGACTAAGTTACTCAGTGAATAGCTGGCACACATGCTCGCCTGTTGCTCTCAAAAGTTGACCATTAGGTACCATGGATAAAGTTCAACATACCTCTCCAGAGCCAGACCATCCCTGCCCCTCCCCGTTCACTCACCTGCAACACCCAATTCAAGACCTGAATGATTGAGTCACTGCTGGGTGGCGTATCCTGATACCTTGAATCGTCAACCTACAATCTTGTAAAACAGAGCATACTAACCGGAAACGATGGGAAGTCAAGTGTACATATTGTATTGACCTTCACTGACCTTGATAAGTGTCTGGATACTGACATGAGTGTGATCAAAACAAACAATTCATTGCTGGGGATTTCCATTGAATCACTTTCATAAGCTGTCGATACAATGGAGACATTGATGATTGTTCCCACTTCAATCATATATCTCTTCAAGGGGTCAATCTGACCGTACAGTGATATCCGGCATATCCGGGAGGGGTCTAAGGGGGGATGTCACCCACAACTTTGCAAATTTCTCCCTGTAACTGAAAACCCTTAGACGCGATGTGGTGCAACAAAAGTGCACAATTGTGAACTTGATTTATCTTGATCCTCTTAAACTTCAATTTCCTAGTTTTAATCTACAAAAAAAAAAATAGCCGACCTTTCGGTGGAACTATGAAACCGTTGCCCCCGTCCCTCCTGGGATACGCCTGTGATTGTTCCCATTTACATGTGTAGTCAATTATGCAATGACCCTACCTGGTCAAAAGCTAAATAAGAATGCATAATGGAGCCGGTGACGTGCGGTGGTTGCTCCACCTCTGGCATTGAGATGCATCCACGTTCGTATCCTGTGAGTTGATCACCAAGACAGAGTCTATATAACGGCGCACTGCCCGTATACTTCAGGGGAATGAGACGCCATCCATGCGAACACCTGCGATGAAACGTACGTCATCAAAGATACGCCAAATACTGATGCCTGGGAGTCTGCTATTACTTCTCAGAGCAGGGAGTTCTTATAAAACCTTCCCTGATCGGAGAATATTGACATTGAAATAATGGACTTGCTAAACGCTCATTCTGTTTGACCAACGGTTCTTTGTAGTAAAGTGAAATATGACCTCTACGTTTAAGTCACTCTTGGAAACGTCTGTTAGGCTCGATCATCAGTCAAAGAATACATAAACAAACAAAAAGTAATCACAGGTCGCCAAAGCGTACTTATACACATTGAAAATAAAATCGGTGACTTGCAGACAAAATGGTACATAATTAAAATGCGAGGGTGGAGAATTCCTTTAACATAGCTTATATGTAAATATAATAGACAAGGTAGAACAGATAGCTAACCACCATAGAAAGTTTCGTTCAAATTACTCATGATTTCTTGCCTTACTCTTAAGATTACCTCACCATAAAAAACGCTATAATTAACTGCCCTGGTCGCTTAAATTGCATATAGCTCGTTTGAATGACAAACATTCTTCAAAAGGAATTTCAATTCTATAAGGCTTACACCAAAGTAAATACAATCTGGTATTTATCGTCTGCTACAGGTTGCAGAAAACAATTGGCGGTTTCCTAACTGACAAGGCATTGCCAGTCGTAGGGGAAATAAATAACCTTTACTCTCTTCTGTCGGTCGGGGTCACGTATGACATTATAACATTTAAATTGTATGTTGAAATATGGAGAGAATTTACTATTTCAGGACATTTCCAGAAACCCGTCTTTCTTAGTTATCAAAACATTATACATCTAAGGCTTCGGTTTCGTTCATATCACCATCCAATAACAGCCCTCTTTTCTGATACACTAATCTATCTTGATTTCGAAGAGATAACCAGTCGTTTTGATTTATAAGCCATTGTTTCTGACTTGAACATCGGCAACGTCCTCGCCATCAAACAGGCATTGTTTTACGTAATCCTTTTAGTCCACTGTCATTGTCTCTTTAACAAGGGGTCACGTGCAAATGAGACGAGGTGGCAGAAGTCTTACATTTTGACAACTAGACGAGAAGTTCCAGAATGATTCCTGAAATAACAGATATAGATTTTTTTTCATAATTTGACATAAAACATTCATGTTCTATTGGCATACATGTCGCTGAGCATTTAAATTAGTTATTTCCCTGAGGCTGGTAATGCGGTGGAAGTAAGTATACAGAAAACCCTTCAGTCCTCCAACAGACGACATATATCATATTGTGTTTACTACATAACTCTGTATAAGCCTCGTAGAAATTTCAAGAACGATGCAAAAGACAGATCGAGATGCGTCAACTTGGCAAACCTTCCTTCAAAGCATTGTATCTCCTCCTAAAGAACAACTTCCTGGCTTCAGTACACGAACTACATGACACCTGTTACAACCGAAAATGTGAAAATTAACCGATAATGTTAAAAAAAATACCGATAATGTAAAAAACTCTTTGAACCGATAATGTAAAAAAAATTACCGATAATGCAAAAACAAAAATACCGTTAATGCAAAAACTGTTCTAAAGACGATTTCATATGGCCACCCGTAAATGTGTGTAAGTAGGTGGGTAGAGATGTATGTATGTACAGGTAACACACTTTTGACCGATAATGTAAAACCTGTTCTAACGACAATTGGCGGTTCTACGTACATGTGTGCATGTAAGTGCATATGTACGTAGGCATGTAGGTAAATAGACGGGCAGTGCGAGAGCGTACAGGCGGGGAAGTAGGTAGGTTTGTGCGTGCATGAGTATGTGCGTATGCAGCCTATGTGAGTTCATGAGTGTAGGCCTATATAAATGGGGTTCCAAACTAACAGTACATTTGTCAATGTTAAACAAAAATAAAGACATGGGGGACCGTAACTCACTAAACACCACATAAATAGCTAAAATGTTGTGTCTGAGTGTAGCTAAAGTGGTCTATGACTAGTGTTGTATAGAGATGGTCATTCTACCCCACCGTACGCAAAAGGTCGTACAAAGTTCAGTCGTTCGGTGTTTACCCATATTTATTTAACCTTTCCTTTTCTTTATTTTCCCAGATTAGACAATAGAACACATTAAAAATAGTAAACTTAGACCCTGTTCTCAGAAAGGTTGCGCAACAATTTCCTGATTGGTAGATCACAAATGGCAACCGCCTCACTCCATTACGTAGGTCAACCATTTGACCTGTGATTGGCCAGTGTCAGCATCTATCCCGTCACGCCGCTGACACTGGCTCTCTGGACTTCAAACCATAAACGTCGTTTTCTCTGTTCGTGTACTATGTAGGCCTCGGTCAAAGTCTCCGTCGGTTTCTCTCTCTCTTTCATCATCCTCATCTTGATTTTTGCTTAATTTACCTACCTGCCAGTCGAATCAACAATAAATGGAACTTTCATCGCTAAAAATCTTTCTTGGTTCTGACGTCTCTCTCGTTACATCTCATCCGTCGCTGGGGCAGTCATATCCACGACTGTGAACCCCCCAAAACCCCTATATTTTACACTAGGTTAGTAATTCTTCCTTGTAGCTCCAGAAAGGGGCATGGAAGAAACACCGGAAAGCATTGTCTGATCGGAAAGGTTACTCGTGATATTAGTGGCCTACGCTATTGGATATGTATACTCACTGGTCTGTCGTTTTCAAACCAAAAGGTCACCGAGGTCACCAATGGCAGAGAGAGTTACCCATCGCACCCCTCGTTTTGTCCCAATAGTTATTTGCATAATATCGATTATGAAAATAATATCACGATTCAAACATCCGGGTAGAGAAAGTCATTCTTAGGGGTAGGGGTGAGGATGATAAATCAAGCAGGATAGCTATATAGTATACATAGATACATATTAGTATGTATATTTAGTACGTATGTATTAATTTAAATGTATTCATTATGTATTTTCACGAAGGAGCGGGATTTGACATATGAAAGTGGTAGGGTGGGGGGTGCAAACCCTGATGGAATACCAAACGGCGCCGAAGGCGCCGTGGGAGCGCGATACGCTCCCCTTAACGGTTTGGGGTAGGGCCTGCCTGAGGACACCTGGTGGGGTCCAGGGGAAGAGCTGGGGGGTCTAGGGGAAGAATCCCCTGGAAGTTCTGAGGTATTTAAGACATTGAAGGCATTAATATGACTCATTTTTCAAATGATGTTAAGTCGGCACTTAACTGACACCTAACAGACCTAAAGTATCACAATTTGACTATTTTCAATTATATTTGTCAGATTATTTATTTTCTTGAGGAAATCCTACTTCCCCCAGGTGTACTTTTGGTACGCACATCAGTACATCACTATAAATGAGGCATTAATTTATAGTAGGCTTATGAGAAGCACGTGGAAAAAATATTGAGAATTGAGATTCCCAATACATGGGTACGATTTTGGATTTGGTTTGCAAGGACCATGGTGCGTGTAATGACCTACACTAGTACTTTCAGTGACCCTTACTTCAGATCTTCAAGTAACAATAGTGTGGTACGTAACAGACGCCCGTGATTTGCATGAAATTGTATGGTGCTACACAAAATTTTGATTGTATCGGTCACATCCCTTTCAGGTACGCCCGAAGAGAAAAACCTTCCTAGCATTACGATATTATTTGCTATCAATGTTTTCCGTCATTTAACATTGCAAAATAAATCATTGTAGACTATTGGAAATTCTCTTATAGTTTCTCTGGTCTCTTTTCCTTTGCTCATTTTCCTAATTATTTCTATAACTTTTTTAGACCCTTGATTAAAGGGGAGGGGCAATTGCCCGTATGAAATCTCCTTTAGAACAGTTTTTACATTATCGGTAATTTTTTTTACATTATCGGTAAACGAGCGTTTTTACATTATCGGTAATTTTTTTTACATTATCGGTAAACGAGCGTTTTTACATTATCGGTAATTTTTTTTACATTATCGGTTCAAAGAAATTTTTACATTATCGCTAATTTTTTTACGTTATCGGTTGTTTTTACATTATCGGTTAATTTTTACATCATCAGTTGTAACAACACCGCTTGATATTGGCTCACCAACTGTGAGGCCTGTTCAATATTGTTGGCAGTGTTATCTACAGTATACGAGTTATCCTGTTTGACTATTGCATGCATAAATAAAATTTTAAAGGCCCACAAAATGATATTCCCATAGTTATGAGTGTAGTAAAAACAATCAAACTAACTAATCAAAATAATCAGTTCTACTTACGAGACTGGTTCCCATATTCGATTTGCGTCGGAAAAGTAAAAATACTTCGCCTGCGATTCGTCAGTTCGGGTGTCCGGGTATTCGTTAAAAAGGCCCCATCGATAATGACCCCACTCGTGTACTAAGACTCTTCCTGTAAAATGAAGTAATTTTGTTTTTAATTTTCGAATCGTCTTTCTGTAGCTAATAAATTTGTCAAGGATAACCTGTTTCCTTCAAGGAGCAATGATTTGATTATTTTACTTATGAACACATGAAGATCACTGTTCACGATGGTATGAAACAAAACAAATATTAAAATTAGTAGTATTAGTAGTAAGTAAAATTAGTAATTAAACTTAGCCTTTAGTACAAGTTTTAACCACTGACCGTAATCACCCACAAGATGCCGCAAATGTTCGGCGTTTGATAAGAATGATGACGTCATGTGAATGTACAGCGATTGTTGACCGCAACCTGCAAACTGCTTCGTATATGGGAGGGCGCTGTTTGCACCATTAGGCGCGAATCGAGGATTGAACGGCGCAACAATGACATCGGCCCCATTAAAAGTTGCATTCCCTGGTGACGTGTACGATGCGTTGTCCGACCACGTCTGAGGGATCAGTATCATAACTTCCTTGAAGTACGCCCTCTGTTTGGTTGCATTGTAAAGATACTCCGATCCGTTCGTAAACATTTCCTGTGAACAGATGGTGATGAAATTTTAAGTCCCACTTCCTTCCTACTGTTCCAAATTTGTGACAATGGTTTAAAAATGTTAAATAGATAAAAAAGATAAAAGACAACTCAATCGAACAACCATGTCTCCCCAAAATGTGCTAAAGGATAAGGGATACAAAATTTACAGTTGTAATATTCATATCTTGTTCGAACTTGTTCGATCTTGTCGTGTTCGAACATGACCCCGGCATATTTTTTAGAGTATTCAACACTCTGATACGTACCTTTCATTGACCTTTCAAGTGTCAGTTTAATGCGACCACGGACCTGGAGTTGGGGTGGGTGTCAAAATGCATGCAACGATTCTAGATGTGCACAGAATGTATAGATGTACAAGAATATGCAGGTAACACATACCTCGAAGGGAAATAACGCGTTTTGTTTTGCAGGGTAAAAATTCATACTTTCAAAACTACCATTCATCGACAGAGAATGCTAGATTAGTCAAAAAGAAGGAAGTATAGTCACTGTTTTTTCCCCTTTAACCCATCAGATGCCTAATGCTTTGAGGAGTTGAAGCTTTTGCAGATGTTTATTGCATGGTGAGACTGAATGGGTTTTACAATGACTACAGCTATTTTGTTTGTATGTCATGTTAATGCATTTGAAACGCCTTATTAGTGGTATGTAGGGGTAAGGAACGGCACTGATGGGGTACTAATGCCGGGCACTTGCTTGGAACTTATTGGGCCTACAACAGTGCTGGGAGGTGCGTTTTGAGACTGCATAGGCTTTTAGTTGCTGATTGTTTGCTGTTTCGTGCCAATTTATTTAATTTTCCTACCCATTTTCGTCTTAATTGCACTCTTTTCTTACTTCACTATCACCTTATTCCCATTTTACTTCATTTCCTCTCGATCATTTGCTACCAGTTTATTCTCATTTTTGTTATATTCCGATCTCATTCGCCATCATATTTGCTTTCAGTTTTGTCATATTCCCCTCTCATTTGCTATCATTTTGTTCTTATCTTGCGGTTTCTTTTTCTTTCTCATTTGCTTGGTTGCTACATATTTCTGCGATTTTTATTTTAACTTTGAAAATTACACACACAAACTCTGATTACAAAAGCTTGCAATCATTTTATTCTCATGTTGCCCATTTTTCTCGTTTGCTTTCAGTTAAATTGGTCTCATTTTCGAGAATTTCCTCAAATTTATTACATTGCAATCATTGTGTGCTCATCTTCCCTCTCACCATCCTCTACACATGTCCTCCTCTCAGCCTCCGTGCAGGCTCATACAGGCCCAAAACGTAACACCGACATGGGTTTCGTCCCATTTCGTCCCAAAACAAGTCCTGGGGCCCAAAAAGTTCCAAGCAAGTGCCCAGCGTTAGTGCCCAATCAGTGCATGTCCTTACACCCTACATACTACTCTTATTTGCATGTAATGATGAGGTCCAATTTATGAAGGTGAAATGAAATGTGTAACCTGAAACCTAGTGCGTGGTAGTTTTGCGTTTAAGTTTGGTTATACCAGGACCTTCCATCCCCATTGGTATACACAACCCTATAGGCTGCAGAGGGCTATACTTGATGCAAAACATGAATATGACATTCACAGGTATAGAGGCATCACATGCAGTTTGTATACTGCATGTATATAACCTCGCATGTTGTAATCAATAACGTATGGTGTTTCATTCACGACAGGGTCTTCGCGACCGGGAAAAAAAAATAAAAATTCAAAGAGACGAAAGTCAATTTGAAATACATTTCTCATATCTCAGTCTAGCTTGTGACATCAAAAGGCACCAAAAATTGCACCAACTTGCGTCTACGATTACCTGGTAATTGAAAAATTCCAAACTTTGCAAGAACTAGCTCTACTTTGTTATGCAATCATGGGCCGTGTAGCAAGTAGGTATGCAACCGAAATCGTAAGATAATAAGACTTGTTGGAGTAATTTTCTGGAAATTAGAATTTCTAATGTGACTTGCAATAGATGCAAAATATTGAACCATTTTGTCTGAGGTTATCTGGTAGTTAAAAAAATTCTGATTGCAAGGAAAACTATTAAATTAACTTGAAATTATTATTATTATTATTTTTTTGCGAAAAATATGACTTACAAAATATTGCACTAGATTTCGTTCAAGGTTACCTGGTAATTTAAAATTTCTCAAAAGGGGAGGGGACACTCTTGCAGATCAGCCATTACTCATCTCATCCACCAATAAAACAATACATTGTATTCATTTTTCACGAAGGTGGTTATCATTTAGAAAAGTTATTTGTACAACGACTAGCTCGACTTTATTATCCATTTATCAACAGAAACAAACTGTAATTGCCAGAAAGTAAAAATGGTGGGAGAAACTTTTCTGGAAACATTTCACAGTAAAACGAACATGTCTTCGAAAGATGCAAATAGTGCAACCACATTTTGTCTAAAGATGCCTGTTGAAATTTTTTTCAAGAGTGGAGGGGTACCCTCTCCAATTAGACCCCTCCTTAGGCCGTCGATCACGCATGTCATGATTCCCCCCACATGATCCCCCACATGGTGATTCCTAAACCAAACTACCGCAGTGACCATGACACCATTTATTTCTTGTATTTACTATCTTTCGTATTTCAGACGTTTTAAAAAATATCTATATTCATTAGTCACATCACATCTGCGGATCCATTGGAGAGGTGCAGGGGATGCTCCATCAGCCTCTCAGTGTCAAAAGCGGGGGGACTAAAGATATATTCATCCCCCGAATATTTGCCAAATTATCCACGGAAAAATGATAACCAAATTCATATATTATTGCGATTATTATGATTCTATCATCTCAACCCATGTGACATGTAGTACCATGTTTCAAGGTTGATTTTCTTTTTCACATGAATTGAGGAATTGCCCACACGAGGTCTCTATTTCAAGGCTGGGTATATGCAGCAAAGGTACACCAGGAAGTACGTTTCCGGACTGGATGATCTGGTGGGTTTGGAAAGCCAAAAATTTTCTTGCAGGCTTCACACCAACAGATGGTGGCGCTCCGCTTAGAGTCCTTCCGTCACTCACCCCCGCCCCACCTGATACGGTCGTTTTCGTCAAGACGGCACCGGGGCCTCCTGTATAAAATTCTGAATCCGCCCTTGTGAAGGTATTCGTCGCCACTGAGTTGGGGAAAAACATCCGGCAAGAATGAAATTTGTAACTTCAGACCCCCCAGAGATGACCCAAGCTACAGCCATGCCTCGACCTCTCGCAGTTGCTCACAAAGGATAAACAATTCTCCCAAACCTTTGACCAAAGTCTTAAATTCGAGATTTAGAGCGAAAAAGGTATTCAAAGGAAAAATGGGAATTTGATGAAAATTAGTAAATCAGTTAGTTGGTATGTTTGACATAAGAGTAGACATTGAGCCCAATTCCTTAATTTTATTCTTGTAAAACGGATTCCTTATTGCCACGTACACCGTAACGTCTTCTGTGTATTTCTATTGAACTCACAGGGACAGACCTTAGCGGGATACACTGAACCCTAGTTTTATGAATCCCCATGGTTACCAAACGCACTGTACAGGTAGAACTGCCATGGGCCATATAAAACTGAAATAGACCATGAAAAGCAATGCAGTAATGGCGGCGGTTCAACCAGGACTTACCTTGATTACGTTGATTAATTGTGTATTTTCTGGTTCATCTGGGTGTATGGCAACCACTATTCCTTCGTAACCGTTGTTTTTCAGATTAACGCCGGAAGGCTTTGTCAGACCTGTCGCAGAGGGTGTATAGACGAAAACGCAAACACTGAAGAAGGTCAGTGAAAAATATGAAACCACCATTTTGTTTGAATCACTGTTGTATATCACGTAACTTGACAAATTGAAGGATGCATGGAATCCATAGGCTGGATATACGAGGTGTGACTACCTGCAAGAAGTAGCTCTATACTGATCGGTGTACTACGTTCGTGCCAGCGACAGACTGCAGTTATTTTCGATGTGAATCCGCTGGTTCAATGGTATACATGTCAGTTATTAATCATTTCAAATGGGAGCAGCCATGTTGGAAGACTCACACTGCTATTGGCTGGTGCAATTGAGAGAGGTCAGGACTAAAAAGGCGGTGTGACTGAAAAGTCATAGATTCACTGTAACCAAACGTTTGAGAGGTGTGTAGAATTGACCGAACGATAACCCGAAGGAGGCGCCTTTGTCAATTGCGGCTGAAATATATACATCCAAGGAAGTATATTGCTCAAAGAAAGCCCACCAAAAAATTCCAGAATAGAAACAAACACGCTGAGATCAAGGATCATTGCATCTGCCGTACCGGGAGAAGTTTAGGGAATGCCCCTAGATTTCCCACGAACGTTTCCTGAATCGCGGCCCAGTGGCGGCAGTGACTACTGACACACAACCAACCATGTCTCACACTGGGACACGTCACACATCTATTACTGCATGCGTTGGCGATAAAATGCTCAGATCATTTCATTTAAGCTGGTATTACCAGACGGTTTCCTTTTAAAATAGCACTCTTTATATGTGAGTGACACTACTATACATATTTTTCAGTCGTACGGTTGTATCAAGGTTTTTCCTGCACGGAAACAGCGGAACCCATTGGTTACACGGAAAACTCTTATGACAATTAAATGCCTACAGCTGGTCAATCTAATATGTCCATCAACACATTATCCAAAGGTTTTATCATTTATAGACTTAATTCTCAGCAAAGAAAAGAAGAAAATCTATACATCTTCGTCCATTCACATTTGGGGGGGGGGGGTCAGCATAGTACCTCAGTCGATGGTGTGAGCACGCTCAGAGGATGTCTTTTCATAAATCCAAACGCCCATCGAATGTTTGATATAATTTGTCTAGTGCAAATGTACTTAAAAGACATGATTTTCAACTGGAGGTTTTAAGTAGTGCATTCGCTTTACTTTATTAGTCCTCCCCCTTTCCTAAAATTTTTTTTTTACTGCAATGTAAAAAGTCTAACTTCACCTCTTTTTTTTTCACATGCCCCTACCAAATTAAGAACCCTTAGGTTTTTTTGGGGGGGTCTGCAAACTTGACAAATACCTGTCTCTATTGGTATCCAAGTGAACCGAAACCAAAGGGATGTGCATGGCTGAAAATAAATTGTACGACTGATGGTTAAAGACTACGAAAGTCCAATCATTCGTGATTAAGAATTAGTAATTAGCAATTACAAATTAGTCTAGAGGGCAATATACAAGAAAATGGAATTTTGGAAAATGGGGAATTAAAGTATTCAGTAAAACGCACTGTGGGCCTATTTACAAATAACCTATACAAATTGACCTGACCACCTCATTACGGTGACAGTAATTACCTGTTTCCACCAACTGAATGTTCAGTATACTTCTTACATTGACTTGTTCAAAAAAGTGTTCCGTTAAAGGCTGTATTGCATCACGCTAAGCTATATTTTTACCTCCCGGAAAGCAAAATTCTCAACTGGTTCCAAGTTACAGTACTCTATGATTGACAGCAAATTCGAAAGATGCAGAGCAGCTCGTATTACACAGCGTACACAGGGATCCATTGTTTTGGTTACACATGTGGAGAAATTTAAGACAAGCTGAGGGAGGGACTAGAGGCAGGTGGTTGGGAGAATTGAAACTGTCTGGGGTGATGAGTTCTTGTCTTTAAGTTGAATGAAAAGTCTCCACCGCACATCATCGTATTTTTATACTTTTTGTCCTTTATTATATTAGAAGAACATGAAATCATATGGTAACATGTATCACATGAAACCAATTAATATTCCCCTTGAAACTGCATGAATGGTGCAATTACTGTACTAGGCTAAAAGAGATACGTCTGGGCAGGAACTCTTAATGTTTTTACTTTTTGCCTATATATACGCTTGCAATCCCTTTTAAGTTTAAAGGAAGCCTGTGACTTATGTTTATATTTCAACTTGACGTCGGGGGAATACCAACGTCACTATTTTGGATCAAATTTGGTGTCTTTTCTTTTTGCAAGTTCAGTTCCGATGGGAAAACTGTATAATAGATTCTTCTTGTGGAAAAAAGTTACTGTTTGACCCTCCAGGTTTCTACCCCAAAAGGCCGCGGTCGCGAAGCGTCAGTGCTCCCAATGTTATCTCCTTTATTATATCCACAGGCCTGCCGATATGACTCCTTATCATGAATCACATCAGGCGCGTAACCAAGGGGGTGTTCATGGGGTTAATTACTTGTTAACCAATTAGCTAAGAACTTTTAAACATGTTGGCGTTGCTGAATATTCACCAAAATGTCCCAGTTTACGTAGACGAGGCTGAGAAGCCAAGAAGGCTGAACTTTCGTCTATGACAATTTCTTCACCCTTTTTGCGTCTTGGAAAACAGAAGTTCTATATTACTTAAGCTTCATTCTTCTACTGACATTCATTCTACTTACAGCACTGTACTCCAATTTTTCGAATCTTTTTGCATTTTTCTTGAATAAATTATGTAAAATTTGACAAAATAATTACGACATTGTTGTTCCCATGTCACTGTCCGGTAGAACAGCCCCATGGCAAAATCCTGGCTACGTACCTGAATCACTTGGAGTAGGTCTACATGAATGAACGTGAATCAATCCGATATCCATTCACTGAATTAACTTAAGTGGGAGGTGTTAATTCTTCTTTTTGATCCCAATCTGAATTGTTCAGTCTTGTAAATATGATTTGTTTTTTGCTCTTTTAATATCCGGGTTATCATCTTCTTTTTCTCGTAAGGGTGTGAGGGGGGGGGGGAGGTTCCCATACATGCAAGATCCATGCTCGAGAAAAGCCTAGAAACGAGCATTAAGGTAAGAGTGCATATAGGCTACTGATCGTCCAGATCCGTGGGAATGCTCACAAACTGACCGTCAATATCGTCCTCATCAAATTTCTAGACTGCTCTCTACATCTCTGCCACGGTTCTCGGATTGTCATTTTGCATCTGCACTTTACGCTGATTAAATATTCCAGGGAGCAATTTAAATTGCAGCTATACCTGTACAGTAGCAATGACCCATGAAAATATGACAAATACACCAACTAATGAAAATTCTTTTTTTTTTTTTTTGAAGGTGCACATTTTCAGTTGACTGTAGGCGACTCTTGCCTGTTTGCACTCTTATGCAGTCTGTATTCCGCGGTCTTATTTTCCGGTCTTACCTAATTGTTTCTTTGTATGCTTTGACAGCTCAGGACCCTCCCCGATTCGTTCAACAGACACAGGGACTTAGATTTTTAATGACCTTCTGAACTGTGGGATGAAGTGGGACCTGTTTGAAGGCAGCAGCCACTAACAGCAGCCCATAGAAATAGATCTATTTCTCTGCAGCAGCCATGAAAAGCAACCAATGGTACTGTACATTTGCACACTATGGCGTATACTCTTGACGCTGTGGCAGCAGCCATTAGAATGGACAAGAAGGAGAGAACATGTTTTAAAGTTCTAACTTCTACGATTTTTAACGTGATGTATAGTGCCTGAACCAATATTCATTGATAAAATAATCATGTTAACAAAAGAAAAAATCATATGAGAGAGAAGCTCATGCTCTTTCGTCTGATTAATAATATTTATAGGTCAATGACAACGACTTCAAATATGCAAACCACATCAAACGTGAGACTGTATCATAACTTGGTTTTGTGAAAACCGCAATTTCGAAGCCCCGGGCTGGATATTCATTTCGAGCTTGTTTACCGACTTGAAGGCTTAGAAATTATTTGGTAGTTAGTACAGTTGTGGTAAAACAGATAAAGTATAGTTGTGATAATGCAGATGATTTTCTCAGTCTCCACTTAGTACTGATAGGAAAAAGTAACTTACTAAACCACAAATTCAACAACATATTGATCCAAAAGGAAAACGGGAAGTAAGGGAAAGGTGTATTCGAAAAATCACCACACAAAACAATAGACTGTTAAGTAAATATATCCAATTTGACTTTTTCTTTTGAAAATAATTAATACAAGCTGTGGAGTTAGCTGTGACTGCACGTAATGCCACCGATAAGGAGAAAGGTTATTGTCGTATGCACCTCCAGTGGTGTAGCTAGACGTTATCCAGGGGGGGGGGGGGGAGGCACAGATCTCCTAAATTTTCCTATTTTCTTTCTTTTTTTTGTTTTTGTTTGAGCATTACTGCATTAGAGAACCTTCAATGTCCTGCAAGGTAAGTTACAAACATACGGCTTATATACGTAGCCAGGCGTAGGTAGGCTATTTTCCAGGGGGTCAGCTGGACAAACGTCCAAACTCCTCGAGGTCACATGAGTGTCACTTTGAATTTGAAAGTGGGATGACATCAGTGGAGGGGGAAAGGGGAGGGACGTTAATTGACGTGTAGATGGATAAATGGAATTGATAACCGATCACCGTCCTGGGGGATTCCCCTAACCTTTAGGAAATGATTGCATATATAAGGTGGATTAGATGCAAAATGGTGCTAAATTTGTGAACTAAAATCTTCAGGAATTCCTATTTCTTATGTAATGATTTTTTCTTTTTTTATCTTGCGTGATGAAATGTAGTAGCCCTTATCTCGGGGTGATCTTAAAGTCCGTCTGTCTATGATGGGGGTTGACCCGAGAGTCAAGGTCAAGCGGCATTATCTACGCGGAGCTCCACCATCGAATGACTAAGATCACAAAAGAAAACTTTTGGTTTTACAAACCCCCAAGATGGCCGGGAAACAGGAAATTTTAGGTGTTCTGAGCTGTGTGTGTGTGGGGGGGGGGGGGGGGGGGCGGTAAGAGGCGAAAAAGTGACTCGGAGGGGCTCAGCCCATATCTGCCAAGTGCTCCAAGAATACACGAAAGAGAAGTCATAATTCCTGATGATTGATCATCCCAAGCTTTCTGTAGATTGATTATTTTCTCATTAATTAGGAATTGCAGACATGATATTCAGACTGCCTTTTAAATATTATTTATTATTTCACCATGGAAATGCCGTTTCCTGCGATTTGGGGATGGGATAGCCCTACTTATAACTTCAAAAATGTTCTTGCGAGCTCATCACCAACTGATGGTGGCGCTCCGCTAACTTAGTTATGCGAGCACTCAGCACCGCCCCCCCCCCCCCACACACACACAATATCTGAGTTCTTTTATCCGCGCCTAGTATGACTCAAACTTATTTTGAAAAACCTCAGAACTTGACTTTATTGACACCTGCACCCATAAAACTAAACTAAAGGTTGAAATGTATTGGAGGCTGCTGAGTGGGTGCCGGCAGGACTATATAAGCGAAGCGCCATCATTATTTCTCGGGGAGCGTACAAGAAAATTTCAAACCTTGGAATGGCTTGAAACCTGCACTTCCCCAGTGTTACAATCTGCATGCACCATCCTTGAAATATGGATCAAATGCCTGCAATTTCTCAACTAACGAGATAAAAATCAATGTATGAAAAAAGGAATACATATCGAATGGGGTGAGAGGATTCAAGAATCATAACGAATTATGCGTCCTGTCTCATTTTTCTTGGAACAGTTGGCAAATAGTAGATGAAGCCGGTGCTGAACTTACCTTTAGATCCCACTTTTTTATTGGTTGCAAGTGACCCATTTTAACTAGAAAATAAAAGTGGAAATTGGTGTAGGCTGTTGAACATTATCTAACGCAACCAAGCGACACAGAAACCGATTGGAACTTTCGGGGGAAACGCCCTGGTAGGACAGCATGCTGCATGGTGGTTTCGTCATAGTGCCATAAAAGACCACATTTGTGTAGCCCCGCAGTTTCTCAGTTGCACCAGTTTTCCAGCCCCCGCACTTACATATCATCCCTTCCCCCTCTCTTCATTTCTTTTAGTTTCCTTTACTTTTCACCATCATCCATCGCGTCCCCAAAGTTTCTGTAAGGGGGGGGGGGGGTGACACTCTGAGCCTCTTTATCCCCCTCCGGCTGGCTACACTGTTTTCCGATTTGGCAATAAGACGGTGATTGGGAAATCTTTACAAGATTTAGTATTAAGGTAGCATACCTCTAGAATTGCTATATTGACTCACTAAACCACAATTGCAAAATGGTCTCTACAAGGCCTTGTATAAGTTTTCAACAGGTATTAGCTACCTCTCTTTGTAAAGCTTATACACTGATTCCCAAAAGAGTTATCCTAAAGTCTGCAGGAAACCCCTCAGATAATCTTTACTGTCATTCTTCCCTAAGCACTCTGCACTATCAATCCTACCCGGTAGTTAGAAACTGTGGCGACACCAGGATTTTAGATGGAGGTGGAGGGCAAAAAGAAACGGGGGGGGGGGGGGATTCCTCAAGAAATCGAACAAAAGGACGAGTTTAGTGAGGTCCAATGGTCTGTTTTAGGGCCCCTGGTGGGGTCCACTGCAAAACCCCGGTGGAGGTCTAGGGAGCGAAACCCCTGGAAGCTCTGAGATTTAAGGGTATCTCAGGGTGGAAATTTAAGTCTCAGGATAGGTATATCTTAAATAAAACAACTTACAACCTGGTGGCGTCCAAAGTCAATCAAAAAGTGTTGCGGATCCAGGGGGCGAAAACCTCAGGAAGCACTGCGGTTAAAGCATAGACCTATCTCTAGGTGAAAAATTAAGTCTCATGGACTTTCTAAAACAGAAAGGTCACAATTATGAATCAACTGGGAACGATAGACGTATGCATGTATTTGTCAAGTCACCCCAGCGGGCCCAGCAGAAAATTCCAAACAGGTTTTTAACATTTACCTGTTAAACAGGTATTTGGAACAGATGTTAACAGATTTTCAACAGTGATCAACATGTATTAACAGGTATCACCAGGTATGCTAGCACTTTTGAACAGGAAGGTAACAGTCTCAACAGATATTAACAGGTAACAAGAAGATTTCGTTTTTTAACTTGTTTAAACAACTTGAAGTTTTTGGGAGTCCTCCAAAGGTCCAGAAGGGAACAATGTTTTTTAATAGACTTCAAGGTATGTACAATTTAAATTTTCAAATAGGTTTTTTTTTTCACGAGCTATAACGTTTTGGTTAAGTCAGGGAGCAGCTAGGATGTATGAGTGACTAAGAAATTTCCCCCCTACGAACGAGCTTGCCATGCATTTGACGGACCCGAGAGAGATCACTCTGATTGGTCCATATTTTTAGGGCTATATCAACGGCTAAAGTATGCTAGCTAGTGTCTTTATCTCATGGCTTTAAATTGAAGGTGTTAGCATTCTCCCATATGCTGAGGTAAGGATTAAATGTTGTCTCCACACTAGGAAAACTTAAAACTCAAATTAAAAGAAAAAATCGATTTGGATTTTAATGCCACTGTTTTGGTAAAAAATAATGTGCATTTTGTCTGCCTTAATACCTACTAGATATGCATAATCAGTGTATGGCTAATATGTACTAGTTCATAAAACTATTTTTTAGTTTTAGTGGTGATTAAGTTCCACCATACTGCTGAGAATGGATTAATAATATTAAATGTTGCCACTTAATGGATGAAAAAGATATAAATTTAAAAACTGTGTCACTTGCATCTTTGTCATGCCTCTCTTTTGATAAAATGGGGTACATTCTTACAAGTACATGTTGTAACAGGTTATTTACTTTTCGTAACTTACAGGTTGGCTAATTTGCCTGTTGTAACAGGCCGCTAACAGGTATCGACTGACGGTTGGAATGAGTCATACCTGTTAAAACCAATTAAAAGATCACAGGTATCAAGTGGGATTTTTCGCGGAAATGGGGGGACAGCTGTGGGCAAAGGTCCTGACTGGGATAAACACACCTACATCATGCTTCCCCCCCCCCCCCCCTTGATGCCGCTACAGGTTAGTGATGCAAAGCAATAATGTAACTGAACAAAAACAAACTGTGATTTTGGTCTGTCAAAGTGCCACCTACTCTATGAAACTAAAATGCATTTCAGTGCCTACCGCTTAGTAATTCCTCAGTTTCAGGGACTTCGAGCCTCCCCAGGGCCCTCCCTCCCTGTATCCCACCCTGTTCTAGGAAGCGCTATGCCCTTCCGTTGTGGCCCCTTAGTCCCGTTTAGCAGTTGATCCGTCCTAGTTCCCCCTCCCCCTCCTTTACCTG
Organism: Stichopus chloronotus; assembly: GCA_021234535.1. Taxonomy (NCBI): domain Eukaryota; kingdom Metazoa; phylum Echinodermata; class Holothuroidea; order Aspidochirotida; family Stichopodidae; genus Stichopus; species Stichopus chloronotus. The sequence continues at coordinate 14,678,121 of CM037834.1, forward strand.
ACCACTTTCAAATATTGTCAGTCGCGACCCTAGCTGCCTCAATTCTCCTGTTAACAGTAAGATTCGAAACTGCCCAAAGCATAGGATAACATACCGAAAAGTTGCCGAAACTGAATGTCCAAAACATTGAATTTCCAAAACATTGAATTTCCAAAACATTGAATTTCCACGATGGTAAACCAATCAAAACTTTTGTGTAAAGGTATACCCTTCCGCAAACTGCACAGCAGTTGGCAACTCTTACAAGTGCCACACAAGACCACACTGTTGTCAGCAAAACAGTGTATAGCTAGCGTCAAATGTAGGCTATATCGTTAGTATCATACTGCATGTCTTAGTGGCCAGGCCATGGGTTCGTACTGTTATATTGTGACTGCTAGCTTCAGTGAGGTCAAAACGGATAACAGACGGTTTCGGCAGTCCTCCCGTTGAGCATATGCGATTTCGAGCTTAGGCCAATTGTCAAAAAAAAGAAAAATCTTACCAAGATGCTGGGGATCGTAAATAGAGCATTTCTAAGCCGTGGTGGTAAATTTTGTTAATGTGAAGTTTGTTTCTTTTACTGGTCAAATGAGAGTTAGCTTAGGTCCTGGGATTAGGCCTACTGTAGGCCTACAGCCTGTATGCTATTGCTAACTGTTAGTGATGTTAGGCCCAACCCAGAAATGAGGTGAAAATATAGCCTAGGTAGCTTATGTTGTAAGGCTAGGCCCTAGGCAGTTTGGTCTAGGCATGTTTACCGTACGAAGCCTAAATTACTAAGGCTGGGACTGACGCAAGTCTTACTCTTGAAATGACAGGCTAAAGTTATATCGGCACGAATTAGAATCTGTGACCACATGCACACAGGTCAAACACATACAGTATATAAAGGGGTGACTGTCGAACATGCTATTAAGGAAATTTATCATTCCAAGTTTGTGACAGTTCCACCTACAAAAGTTGGAACGTTTTCTTATGGATCAGTATTGTCTCAAATGAATATGTATTCCTTGCAACAAAAAAATGTGTCACCGAAGGTGAAATTATCCCACCTTCTTTACGACAATCCAAACAAAATTAACTTTCTCTAAGGAGCCCGTCGAGCGCGCCTGCCATTGACTTAGTGTATAAATGACAAAAATGGTGGCGTACTTCAGTATTTCGATCTGCCGAACCTAAGCTTGTAAAAGTTGTGATTTGTAAGTGATAGGCTAGAGGCGCGTTCGACGGGCCCGCGCGATAGTTGGCTGCCTTATAATATACCGCGATATACTTGAATCGGCACGGGTCACGATATGCTTGAATCAGTACTGCCAGCAATAGCGTATATACATACATACAGTACATACCGTAGGGTTAGGGTGTATGTATATATTACAGGGCTGGGGGATTGGGTATGTATTGCATATATCTTGGAACACCCATCTGCCGAATTTCCTCTCATAGTGTAGTAGGTTAGGGATAGGACTGTCATGCTACTGTTACTCTACCTGCGTTGGTTTGGTTCCTCTCCTAACCTCTTGCTTGTCGCGGGTTCAACTTCTGTCATATCACTACACAGGTTTTCACAAGATGTATACAATTTTGTGAGATGAGAAGGAAAAAAAAAGGGATCTCTGAAAAAGTAAAAAACCACTTAAAAAGTAGACACAGACCCTATTAGTTACTATTTTAGTTGTCTGATACCCTTGTTGATGTCACACATGGTCATGGATTCTAAATTGGTACCTTTTCTTACATCAACATTCTGAGGCCAATCAATATTTCAGATTTGGCTGGGATAAACTATTGTATATTGTAAAACCTTTGTATTATTACTGTAGTCCAGGCTAGATGTGGAAAACACTCATTTGTTCATGAATCTGATTGAGTGGTTAGGCCTACCCAAATCTACCAGGCTATTGAAATTTACTTAGGCCTTGGCCCCATTCATAATCGTAAACATTTCACTCAAAATGTCATGTTTTGAACTTGTTAATTGTGATGTTTTCATGTTGGCTAAAAGAAATAGTGAAGTGAAACAAAAACTTTGAATAAACAAAATTGACCAAGTGATTTGGAAGTCCGAGCGGCTATAAAAAATGTTTATAATGGACCAATTTTCAGATAGAGCCCCCCAAAAAGTGACAAGAAGGATGAAATGGAGTAACTGCAGAATGTCCCACTTAAACTCACCCTTAAAAGGCCTCAGACTGAGTCGCAGTGGCTGTCCATGGATTTGACTTTGAGAACGACTGAGCATGCTTCCTGTGTATATTTTTACTGAAAAATTTCTAAGCCCACTCAGCCTCCAATCTGCAGTGGAGTACATCACAGTGGCAGTGGCTGTCCATGGAGGTGCAGTCATTTTGAGATTGACTTAGCAAGTGTATATTTGTGTGGAGCCAAAATCCTCAAAAGTCCACCGAGCCTCCAACCTGGAGTGGAGGCACAGTGGCAGTGGCAACTCTAGTTGCAGGCCTGGCAGCACTTAACTGCGACTGGGCCTTCAGATTCTCAGTGGTATGTTTAAGAGAGACATTGTATTGTGCAGTTGAACTGATGAAATGGACTGCTTGTTCCATTATTTCTGCCTACAGTATCAGTGACATGGAAAGTAGGCCTACCTTAAAGTACATGTGTAAGTTAGAGTGGAGTTAGTTTACAGCATAACAAGCTCAAAACTAATTTTGCATTCATATTTCAGATACTATAGGAGGGTTATTATTACACTATTTTTGTAAAATTGACTGTGTTTCCTGATTGGTGCATGGGAAATTAAATTTGGTTGACACAACTGTTTATGTTAGGCACATGTGTTGTGCAGACTTTGTGTATTGTTTATGTTACGTCGCCGACATTGCTGGTGGTTGGAAGAACTGAAAAATCAGACTTTTAGCATAGGCATCAAAAAAGATGCGCTCTATACAATGCTCTGGTGTGGGGATTGTTTTGAAGCTATTCCATCAGATTTCATTAGACTATAGTCATTCTTCCAAAAATTCAGGGAAAAATGGAAAATTTACTCAAGTGAAACTTTAGCTGCTGATTTGATTGACTACTAATGATAGCTCCCATGAAATGACAGCAGAATCATCAAACACACAGAGAGCTTTCCAATGATACAAAGATCATTATTGTGGTAGGCTACCTTCTCTTCTGGTAGCAGTTTATTTTCTACAGTCGCAATTTGAAACCAGATTTTGTTTAGCAACGGTCTGGATGCCCTTAAGAAGGATTTCCAATGTTTCACCACATTGTTGATGATGAAATCAAAATGTTTACAAATTGGTCAAACTCCCTCTAGCGTTCCACGCCAAACTTAATTTTATGAACATTTTCTCAATGAAAATTGTATACAAGGAAAATTGCCACACAACTTTTTTCACCTCAGTGCCATGTTTCTGCAGTCGGCAATGTAAACATGGAAGTGATGACATGCCAAACTGATTCACAGACTACAGTTTAGTAGCAGGAACCATTATACTGTAGGCCTACTTTGGGAAAGTTATTGTTCTAAGATGTTTGTGCAACACAAAGCAGTGACTAGAGTAGAGCTTAGCTGTCAAGTTCAACACATAACAGTATCAATGATCTACCAAATTGTTTGTCCTCAAATGAAGTCCTTCCGTAGGGCCTACAGTACATCTTTTTGTGAACAATAAGATACTTTATGGTCAAATTGATTCTTTCAATGACTGCATTAGTGTGCCAAAATGATATTACTCCTTTCTTTGGTTTGAGGTCAATAGGTCACATGAAATTCTTGTAAACAACATTATGTCAAGAAAAAACTTTAACAGATGTCATAGTGTGTATGTACATATTTCTCATTGAGTACAAGGACACTTTTAGTTTTTAATGGAGGTCAGTGGTCATTTGAGGTTGACAGGGATTAAATTGTAGAAACCTTGTAGACATGATCTCAAGGAAGGAAGCTTGTACAGTCTCATCTTACCTAATGCTACACTGACAGATTCAGAAAAAATGCTCATAATCAGATCATCAAAACCACAATGCATTTGTCCATTCTGCTTGTATTTGGGCGTCACTCTGTGAGATGAAATTTAGTACTGAAAAGTGTTTCACTGAATGGGGTTTTACCTACCAATTTGCCTACTTTAGTTTATGGGTAATTCTTCACTACAGAAAGTTAAAAACCAACTCTATTTTGGTGTTGAACTAGCTTTCTAAAAATATATCTCAAACTGTAAAACATGCCAAGAAGTTCTGGGTTTGCTGAAAAGGTAGTGGTGGAATTGGTCTCCTTCCATCAAGGAAGTAGATTTCAAATCTCTTGTATACCTTTAAGCTAGAATACACTGTACCGGCTCCATTTGGGATCCCCATGGCATGAATTACCCACATCAAAAAAGCAATGTTGTGTGCACAATTTGTGTCAAATTTATTACTGCTGTTGTACTTAAAGCGTTGAAAGACCATGTGAAGGGCCTGGATTTGGATAAGCTCTTCAAAGAAATTCATGGTTTCACACCAAGCAATGTTTCTCACCTGCTTTTTAAAAGTAAGACCTTACATACCAGATCCACCCTTTCTCTTAACTACAACTACATTATCCTCTCATCGAACTAGGATTGTTACGCAGTAGGCACTTGCTCTATCCAAGCACCATCCCTTTGTGGAATCATCTTCCACTTGAACTAAAATCTTTCCCTCGCATGCTCTCCTTAAAAGGGCACGTAGTTAAAGGCTGTAAAGTTCTCTGTGTGAACTCACTGTACAGTAGATACTGTCCCTAAGTTTCTCACCACAGAGCAGAGCAAAAGATAAAAGAGTTTACCATTTTTCAGGAGACACAAAAAGTCCTGGAAAGCTGGAAGCTGAAACGACAAAACACAAAAAATTGTGTGGAACAAGAGCCCAAAGGCCCTTTGGATCCTTGCTTGCTTGCTGATACTATTGGTTTCTTTTTTTTTTTTTGGGGGGGGAATGATCAGCCTAAATCAACCAGTCCCTGATGATGTGGATGGAAATTATGATTTACTAGAAGTAAAGTACAGTAGTTTTGTATGTGTACCTTGTATGCAGAAGCAATGACACAACAACTTGCCTCCCTTTGGATGTGTAAACTGAGTCTGTATTCAGCACAACCTGTGCTGCTGCACTTTCATGTGTTTTCACTAAAATGTCAATAACTTGACTTAGGAGCATCATGGGAGGGTGGTGTAATTGGATTTTTGGTATGTCTTATGAGACCTATCAACGCATCACAGAAAGGTAACAAAAGTCAAATAAGATCAAGTGGGGTCAAATGAAATCATATGCACATCAAATGGACTTACAACATTTTCCATTACTTCATCCCCTTGAAATGTTTTGTTGTAGAGATATCAATAAAACATCACTTTCTGACCTTTGACCCTGTCATGTTAATGAGATTAATACTTCTGTATTTTTGCCACCTACCAATCTCACTTATCCTGAAACTATGTCACTGTTTGAACAATTGACACCAAGTTACAACCCCTCAAAGAAATTCACTTTTTTGCCTTTGATGATCCCAAATGACATTTGACCTCCACCAAAAACAATAAGCAATAACAAACATCTACAAAATATCATACATGTACACACCAGCTTTGAAATACATTCACCACTGGGATTTTCTGTTATCGTGTAACGTACCTTGCATCTCATCCTTCGCATACACACAAACGCATACACACATATGCTACAGTGACTGCATAGGTTTCTTTGCTACTGCAAGGAACCAGAAATTCAAAAAAACATCCAGATTTATGGGAATTACAGGAGTTTGCATAATTTTTGAATGAATATTATACATCGTTAAAGTGTGATCCAAACCTCTGTTACCCCGCCAAAACTGTATATAGTTGGTGCGATCTTTGTGTGCTATCACATTATAGCTTTGCAACATGAGCACTTCTTTTGGAAACAAAATGGAAAATCAGTTCAAATTTAGAAAGCAAAAGAGAAAACAGATGTTGGCATGTACAAAACTGTAAATTCTTGTCCATGTACAGCCAATCAACTGTGCACTGTATGCAGTACATGGTACATTTTCAAACTAAACCCATTATGTCAATACCATCAACATTAAACTGCAGAGTTTGCATCATTAATGTTGTTGTCTCACACTGTTCTGACGGCAGCCTAATTTCTTCAATATGGCCAATGTCGCAAATCAAAACTTGTTCTGCCTGTACAGCAAATGGTATTGACAAATTCATATTATGCAACTTTACCCGGCTTTACTTGGACAATGGACCAAGGATATCAGGACCTGGATCTGAAAACTTTTTAGATCCAAGGTTTGAATAGCTTGTATTCCGTGACAAAATTCATCATGTATGCAATGTATGCAAATAACAACACTTGTTTTTCATGTCCAGACATAGAGAAACATGGTTAGGTAAGAACCACGCCAACAAAATGTTGGATTATAACTTTTCAGTGCACATGTAGTCTTATAGGAGTTTTATTTTCAGGTACTGTACCCAGGTGCCTGACTGACTAGGGAAAGGAGATAACTGGGTCCAAAGTCGTGACCTGGTGCAAATACAAGCCTAGATATGCACATCTAGAAACCCAATAATTTTTTTTTTTCATTTCTGGGAGCTCTTTTTTTTTACATGTCCTTAACAGGCAACTACTGTAGCAGGCAGGTCCGCAGGGCAAACAATGTCCAGGATCCAGAGGGTTCAGGGACCCCCCAGCTAAATGTGTGAGAATAAATGCTCAAAAGAGGGTGGTTTGTGATATCTTTGATTTGGGAACCCCATGCTTTTTTTTCCATGGTCTTCCAGGGACCGTGCTACTCTTGTAAGTAATGTTTCTCGCAAGTTACTCAGTAAATGCTCATGAGTAGTGTGATGTGCTTTTGGAGTTTTGGTATGTGTTGTATATCATTGTTATCTTGAATACAATTTAATGGGGCATCATTGATCACTGATTATTACAAGACCATTTCAGAAATTAAAATTCAAGTAGAAAATAGTGTCTTGCCTACATTCTACTTGTAAGGCTAGTTGTAATCCCTTTATACCCTCTGTGTGGAAAGATACAGTATTGAAATGTGGACTCAAACTATTGTGTCACTTTTTTAAAGTGACCTGGCATCTTTACAGTATGTTCAAAATCCTCTGTACATTTGCTGGATTTCTTGGATCTGATTTCTATCTGTGAAACCTATTTTTTATGTGGACTTCAATTAAACATTAATGCATAGATAGAAAGACAAAGTTAACTGAGTGATATGTTTACCTATAGCTGCATTCTGTGGTTAGACAAATGGTTTTCTTATCTGTTGAGAATGATTTTATGTGACCGAAGAGGGCACAGTCCTCTTATATTTCATACCACTTAGCCCACCTTGGAGTGTACACTGCAAAGTTTGATATTCACTTAGAGCGCAAAGACTCATACGTGGCATACAGAACCATCAGTTAAAATTTTGAAACAATCCATCAACAGAAAGGCTCTCTAGCAAACAGAACTTAAACATTCTGAAATGTATGCAGAATGAAACATGTGAACTGCCTGTGAAAGGACTGCATTGTTTATTATTGGGTAACCAACTTTGGCTCCTTCAAGAAATTGTTATGAGATGTTGAGATGAGAGGGTTGCTAGATATTCTACAACTTCATCTTCCTCAATAGAAATAAAAGAAGAAAATACAAGGTCACTTGATATATATACAAACTATATCTATGTAACTCTGTAGCTGTATCAAACATTTTCTCTTTTCAGCTTCACTGTTACGTCCAGCATTTGTTAGACGTATGGGTGTAGAAGCCAACGAAAACCCCTCTGTTAATGGTAACGTGGTCCTGTTGGCTGGTGTAGCTTTGGCTGTTAGTTGCGGTGCTTATGTAAGTATCCTGCAGTAGTGACTGAGACAGTCAGGATAATGCTGAATGGATTGGTAGAAAATTCAAAATTGGCAACCTTGTTTGTCATAAAATTGTTTCCTTTTGAAATTTCAATGACTTTGACTCAGAGTGCTGTGACCTTAAAGCCAACCAAACATAATTTTCATTGACAGACTCCTTGCTACCCTACTGAACACAGAAGTAGCCATTACTACAGTATCTGAAACACTGCTGATAAAAATTGAAAGTTATGAACATGAAAGGCATATATCCTGTATAAGATTTACAATGCCAAAGCTCCAGCAGCTCATAAGATGGATTTATCCAGCATGGAGTATTTCTCATTCAGGCAAATTAGGAGGGGGGGGGGGGGGATTCTCTAACACCCTCTAACAAACCCCACTACCTCTCAGATCCCCTTGAAAATGATGTGCCTATCTCCCTGTCCTTAAAAGAAATACTCTTAAGTTTTGTATTTTTTTTTTTCAAAATTGAAATAAAACATACCGTCACTTGCATAACTCTACTTTTGCATATCTTTGCAGCATAATCTATGTTTATGGAAACATAGAAGACACAAAACTTTCTCCGCATAAAGGCATCTTCTGATTCATGGTTTACTGTACCATAATATTTTCAGTATTGCTCTTGCATTTACCCATCCATGCTCTTCATTGATATTTTTGGATGGCCCACTGCAGAATGCTACATTCTTTCTTGATCAAATTTGTTCACAGGTTGAAGAGCAAATTACTTCCATCGTAATATTGGCTAAATGCAATTGCTCCATGGAGGAATGTGCACTCCTCTCTAAAATAAAAAAGAAGTCAAGGTTTAAGTTTATGAAGAGAGCTCAAACACAATAAGAAGCATCAATCAGTCATGCATAACTTGTCACTGTGCAATGAAAGTTGTGCTGTTGGATATGATTGCAGTTTTCTCCACAGATTTTCAAGAAGATGGGGGGGGGGGGGGACAGCCATGCGCAAAGTTTTTAGACAAAGCGATTGTCATGGAGGAGTTACAAAGAGAGTCAGTTATCCTCATCTTCAGAGATTTTTCATGATTGAGACGCTAAATGATGCAAAGTGGTGCCACGTAGAGATGATTTCTTGGTCTATTTAAAATGGCAGTATCGTATTTTTAACTGTTTTTGGCCGAGCAGGATATTTTGTTGGGGGGTGGTCACTCTTTCAGGGAGAAGCAATTTTCATTGAAGGTTGACTGCCCCCACCTACACCCCTCTTGAAAAACACTTGATAGGCCTGCCAGAAACAATTATTTCATGCTTTTGATATTGTATTTAAGGTTAACTGATTTGGCTTTTGCGCCATGTTGCACACTGCACATGTCACAAGTTTAAAGATATAGCACACACAATGAAAGAATACTCAGTGTTTGTCTGAGGATGTCAGTAATGTTCCCAAAATCCTGATTTCTACAGTAGCTTATGTGAAGGTGTTATTTTCATTTTCTTGATGCAAAGTTGTTTGAATAATTTATCAACAAGTAGAATCAACATGTGAACAAATTTTGACCGATAATGAAGGCACTTATTTTTTGGAGTGCAGAAAAGATCGGATTCTATTACAAGTGCACCTTGGCAGATTACACGATGCTGTACAAGAATGATTCGTAGTGTGTAGAGGCTTTTGATTGACATACGTTAGTCTCCTTCAGTGCTCCTCCTAAAGTATCATATCAAGTTCACTTCAGTTAGACTTTTCTCCGTCTGACGAGCTCTTGTAGAAATTCAAAATGTTCTTTTTCACTGGTAGAGTTATTCTGCAGATTATCCCCCTATATTTTAGCTTTGAATCATTTTATGAGTTAGTGTATCTGCCCAAAAACCTTTTTTGAGAGAAGTAAAGTGTGAGCTCTTCTTGTGATTTCTCACAACTTTTATAATGCAAGGTAATGACACACTCCCCCCCCCCCCCCCAACAGTACAGTACTTTAAAATGAGGTTGTGCGCGATTGAACTGCTTTGAACCGACAAACATTGAATGCTGCTAAGTTCTAAACTCAATGATTTCATACACTCTAAATGTACTTCTTTCAGTCTCTAACAATGCACAGCTTTTTGGTAATGAGTGAAGTTCCATTTGCATTTTACTGCATTTCATATGTAAGCAATAGCATCACTATAAAATCTTTAACAAACATAAAAAAAAAAAAAATGTGAAGAATTGCTCATTACCACAGTCTCATTACATTCTTCCATGTAAGAATCATTTTGTGTAAATTAATTTGGCAAAACAGGAGAACCTGTACTCTCTGTATCAAGGTAAGTTCCAAGATTTTTAATTTCTTTTTATTTGATTCAGACAAGTCTGTGGATGCTAAAGTTATACTCTGATCATTTCTGTTTGTCTTGTTTACCAGCCTCTTTACTCATCCTACAGAGATGTTAGCACCACCTTTTGGTGATTATCTTATTTTGTAATGACATTCTGAGATGGCGACTTGATCCAAATATAGAATGTAAGGTTGATTAAAATTTTAACTTTATGTGAAAACGTCAGTGTCGGCATTATCCAATGTTTGCTGAGTGTATTAATTCTAGGCCCGCTGTAGATCAGATGTCTGGCGACTGAGTGGCTGCCTTCAGCCTGGAGTTGTGAGTCACAGACTGTAGGGAACAGTTTAACAGTAACAGTGTAGTCATGTGACTCAGAAAATGTAGATGGAACATTAAAGCTGGAAATAATTAAATGAATGTTGGAAATGTCAAACTAATGAGTCAAGAGTGATTGTAGAAATTTTCAACTGCAGCTATTAGGATTAGTATTTTCACAGGTAACCGGGGTACCAGAATGGCATTTTACCACCTGGATCCAAAATTGCTACCCCATTCCTTCATAAAGTGAAAACCAGCACAACCTCTGTGTGAACACACTGTGTTAGAGTGCCAAATTTTACCTACTGTACCGTTCAGAGCAAAAAGCCCAAAATTGAATTTTCTTCTTTTCTCAAGGAATATTGGTGGTCCTATTCATGAGAAGGTACAGGCAAGTGTGCAATATGTAGTGTACTAGGAATCCCTCCTCACAAATGTGATGTACTGTACCGTGGAAATACCAAAGTTTAGGTCACCATTTTGGTAGAGTACCCGGGTACTCGACAGATTTGAGAGAAAAGGTACCTGATTGGGAATTTTAGGAATCCATGAAAACACTAAAAAACACTAATTGTGATGTACGTGTACCCGAAGCCACATGCAACAAACTAGGAATGTAAAGTGTATCTTGAAAGGTGTTAGCTATCTACTGTACATGCAGACCACCACAATGAGTGAACGTGGCAACGTCAGTCTCATATCTCAGGAAGGCTAGATTTTAAAGATGCTGATGAGCATCAAGTCAATGGTTGGTACCACAGCACTGGTTTCTGTGAGATGAAGCGTTCTTTGGTTGTAGTTGCATTTATAACACATGTTCAGAATATTCCTGTTGATGGTTCAAGATGGGTTTCAGTCTGTATGCAGCGGCTCCCCAAAAATGCGATAAACAGGTCAAAACAGCATAAACTGAAAACCTTTATGGAGGTCGTCAGAAGGGGCAGGCAGCAAGGGGGGCTAGGTCCCCCTGCATTAGGGTTGACTGTGATCTTTGATGGCAGAAGTCTGAAGAACAAGACTTTTCATCCATTTGTGACTGTTGCCCTCTGCTATTTCTTTAATGCCTGTCCTATCTTTACGATGGACACATGGTACTATATGCATTGTTGTTTTGTTCATGTTATTCAGCGTTAGTCTGGATTCTTTGGCAGGTTCATTTTAGAGGATTAGTTATATGGGGTCGCCAACCTGACAAATATCAAGCTATGAAGACAGAGTAGAAATTCCATCCAGAAAACAGCGATTCCCACTACAATTCAAAGGTTTGAAATTTGATGTTTCTTTTATTTCATATTATCAAAATGTACCACTTTATCATGTTAACCCATGTACTACTTAAACATTTTAACCCATGAAGTCACTGTACTGTAGATTTCTCATCACTACCACACACAGAAAGCTTATCTGGAATGTTGACAAGAAAGTTGACAGTTTTGGAAATCATCTAGAATAGGAATATATGTCATTAACAAATGAATGTCAGCTCTAGGATAAGTCAGCACTGAACAGTCTTCATCCTATTTTAATACAGTGTTTTTTAAGCCAGGTTGACATTTAAGGGCACAATGTAATAAATTAGCAAACATATTTTATGTCTTGTATTATGTTCTCTTTTATGCTTACAGCCATCTTCTTAAACCTCCTTATGTCGTAATTTTTATAACGCTGTCTAGCAAAAGAAAAGTGGATGTTTATTAGCATTGCTAACAATAAAAAAAAGGAATGTGCCAACTAGTAAAAGACATAAGATACTGTAGAAATAAACTCAGCTGAAAGACAGGCACAGAACTTTGTATTTAAAGGAAATTGCCTTCTAATAAATGTGTGCTATACAGGACATTAAGTCAAATACGAAGGAATAAACCACTTCCAGATGTTGTTCTACAATATGGACTTCTCTATGCCCCTTTCAAAGATATGGACACTGTGGATTCAATGTAAAGTTCAAATGTAAAAGGTCTTCATTTGTGTAGTGTGGGCAGAGCAGATACATTTTTTTAATTGTTGACTCACTAACCCCTTAAGTTTTTCCTGCTTTTCCTGGCTTGCAATTCGAGAAGTAGAGCACAGTGGTGTATGGTAACATGTTGTGTCTTCTGACTGCTAACTTCAATGTTGGTTTTTGAGTTCTTCATGTAGATAGCATCTGTAGTTTGCTTATAAAAGGCAAAAGAAGAATTTCTTAGATTCCTTAATCTGAAAAGACAGGAGGTGAGTTGCACTGCAGTGTAATATTGGAGATCATCTAGTTGACTGAAATGTCATTGCTTTCATGCAAAGTTTGCTTTGTCATCACTTTAGATTTGACTCCATGACCAAAAATTTCATCTGAATTGCTTTTTCCTCGCGAATAATGTGGAAGGATTTTCATAATGAAAATGACTTGCCGTGCCTTCGTGAGTTCAGACTGCATTTGCACATTCATCATTCAAAGTATTCTCACTTGATGAACCCTTGCAACATTGTTTTGGAGAATGCCAATTAATAAGTGTATCATCTTCATCCAAAACAAACAAACTTACACAAATTAAACAAACCCATCAGTCTTTTCTGCAATAGACTTTGCATATTGACTATAACTGCTTTTGTCAAAGTGTCCATTGTAGATATCTTCTAGAACCTTACCACTTCAAGTTGATTCATGTACAGTCTAAATATTTCTATAACCGTTTTTACATGTCTTTGCTAATAGGAGGATACACAATTTGCAGTTTGCACTCTGTACCCCAACCACCACCTCTTCCCTCAACCCCCACCCCCCCAAAAAAAAAAAAGAAGTTCTGTGAGACTCATTGGCATTGAATTGAATTTCCCATTGTGTGTACAATATTCTCTTTTGTGGTCATCTTTAAATTCTTGCTTCACATGTTGATGTCATATCATCTTTAAATCATGCTTTGTTTTTTGCATGTTCTTACTGTTCTGAGTGCTTTGTCATGAACATGAAATTGATGTCTTTTACACAGGGTCTTTTGACACTGCCAAGTAATAAACAAAATGAATGCACCGGGAAATACCAACAAAAAGTAAACTCTGTCATTGCAACTTAAATTGAAAGTCACATTCTCTGATTTTTTTTTTTGGCCAAACTTGTCTCTATCATCCAGCCATCTTCATAAAGTCCTTTAGCTGGAGGAGACGCTATATATCTCTCATTGTTGCAATTATTGATCCATAGTTCTATCGCTCTTTGATTAGTTTGTAGATATGGTAAGATAAATTAATATCTGCATCTACAGATTTGGTGATTCCTTGCCAGCAATACAGATCTGCCAATTTTTGAGCCTACCTGATCTTAATGATTCGTGTTTACACTTTATATATGGTATAAACTGCCAATATCTCAGAAAGAGCTGATGCATAATATTTCAGACATTGGTGCATTGGATGGTGTCCCAGATATTGGCACATTTGGAATCAATTTTAAGTTTTTCCAGTTTGTACCAGAATTGGGGTCTTTTTCAATACATTAGCAATACATTCGGTCAGGATCAACAAATCGTTTCGGTGTGTGCCTCTACACAAGCAAATAAGAAAGTATGGATATCATATGAAAAAAATTTTCTCAAAAAAACCCCCAGAAAATCTCGAAGAATATGTTTAGAAATGTTGAGAAAAACAAACAAAATGTCATAAATTGTGATGAAGTGTTCACTCCCTGGTGCTGTGATGTCTTAGTGAAAAGGAAGGAGACAATGTGCAGAATGGATTCTCATTCATATATTTTGGAAGTAACCAACAGTCCATACTGAATGTGTTGTGTCCATGTATTGTCATACTATGGTCATTGTTCTTACACTTGTGCCAAACTGTACCAGCTATACTGAACTGAAGTTTCAGATGCACTCAAGTTATTTAATATATGTGGAGGTCTTTTTTCCAAAGCATTTTATATTCTGCGCAGCATCAAAGGTGATCTCTCCTTGCTGCAGTGTCAGTTGTCGTATGTGCTGCACCACTTGTCTGTCCGTCTGTTTCAGGATTTTCCCAAACGTTTATCAAGCTTGGGAATGTTGCAGCTGGTAATAAGTTCACTAGACATTACATGTCACTTGTATATTTCTGTCAATCCGTAAATCTTTCCACTGGATAATGTTACGTGTACTTTGTGAAGTCAGTTTTCATGTTCTAGTCTTCAGAATAAACCATAGGTAAGTCCACTGTAAAAAGCTAGATTGCAAAAGTGTTTAAGTTATTGTGAGATCTGTTGAGACTGTGAAAATTAATGTGAAAATGCATTCATATAAATGCTGCATTTTTTATTATTATTCTGTGCAAATACCATTGACCTCATGTAGTGACATTCAGAATTTAAACCACATAAATGTAGTTAAAAATATATCGCCTTATGCACCATTCCTTATGATAACTTAAGCTAATGGTACAGATGTTTCAGGTACCAGAGACTGCCTGTAACTGTTATATCCCAGGTCTAATTATACATTGATGATTTTAAAGATGCTAACTCCCTTTAAAATATGTGTCAGAAGATATGTGCAAACAATTTTTTTCTTACACTATGATCGCACATGCTTCTTTGATCACAGGGTTGGAACGCGGGTTACGAACCCCTGGTCTACTACAAGAAGCCCAAGAATTCGTCTTTTAGAGGTCTGTAAGCAGCAACCAGCGGGATTGGACAGTCTGTGGTTAAAAAATTTGTTGTGTTTATTCTTCTTTATTAATGTGTTGGATGCCGCTGTTCACATCATGTCTCCTACCAAGTAACTCTTTTACCAAACTGGCAAGTGTGTCACCAACCATGTGATTCATGATGATTTGAAGGGTTTGACTTCACTTTTCATGCTATGGATAAGATGAAATATCTTTAATCATATTTAAGAAGCAATTGACAAAAAAAAGAGGTGGTTTCTTTTGACCTTCTGGCACAGAAACCTTGAAATACAATTTTTTTTATGAGACATAGGTTGCAGAAGAAACAGATTATATCAGTAATTTTGGGCAAGTCAGTGGATCATGGTTTTGTAAATGTCATCAAATTTAGAGACCTCCAGTCTAATTTCTTGATTTACATATTCCCAAAGCATTTTTTTTTATCCAGTAATTGGTGAAAAAATATTGACTGTGTGTAATTCGTTCCACTAAGATCTATCATTCTGAATTTGAATCAATCAGGGTCGTAAAATAAGCACAAAATCAAATATGTTTGGTTTAATTATATTGTAATGACAATTCAAAGGTAACTTCAAATAAGTAAATAAAATAATATTTAAATGAATTCTTTCAATTGTCAGTATTCCTAAAATGTTGTTTTTGCAACATTGTTTTCTTGTTTCCTCTATTGTTTCCACTGTTTCATTAAGGTAAGAAGAGTTCCAAGGTGAAGTTCATCACTGCGGTGTTTCCTTTGCTTGTCTGATTTAGTTGGACTCTGAACAGAACACTGCCATTTATTGCTTCAACCTTAATCTTGCAGTTTAAACCACCCTTTGGGAAGCACACAGGATTTTGCCAAAGAATTGGACTACTAGTTAAAACCTGTTTAATTCTCCATCAAATTGCCATACGTATAGTCCATCTCTGTTTTGATCCTCTGCGATGTGTGCTAAAGCTCATAAATATTAAATCATCTTTGCACCTTTAACATTTTCCAAACTTCCACCTACATGCATCAATTTTGAATTAATGGGGGAAACGCTAAACCTCTGGTGGTCATGCCTCATCAATTCTAAGTGACCAACAATTGACCTGAGTTTTATTTGGTTATATCATTCTGATTTTGCATTTAATTTCTTTTGATACTCCCACATTTATATGATTTACATTTAGATTAAGTTTTTGTTGAGACTTCTGTAGGAAATGGTCTCACTCACAGTTGCTTTCTATTCAGGTCGGCTCTGTCACCAGTCACTCGTTAATAAGTTGAGAGTTTGCATTGTTTAAGGGAATCATGTGTTCAGTGCTATATATATCAATCATGTAATGAATGTCATATGTTGAAGTCAATAAAGGATTCTTGGTAGAGAGAGCACATCTTGCAAAAGAAAAAAAAAACAATAGATTTGTGTCTTATCTCTTTGTACAACTAAATATATTTTTAGTCCTGGTATGGGAAGATAAAAATTGGACTAATTTTTGTTGACGAGACCTTGGGACTTGATGTGTGGTCTGGACAACGCCACAAAATATGAAAAACTCGTGACACCACTGGTAATCGTCATACAGTACTGCTTACGATCTGAGATATGCTGGTAACATGTGCTTCTGCAATCCACTTTGAAACATATGTTAACAAATTCTAAGGGCTTTTTCAAGGATCCTTTAAAACAAAATATGAGAAATGGGATATTTAGTATGCTGTAACTCTGTTCCAAGTTCACAGATTTCATTGAGAAAGTAACAATGTTATAATATATATCCAAAATTATTGTGTGTTGCCAGAATGTTAACTCGAAAATCTTGCCTCTGTTGTTATTGCCCTCCACTCCAAAAGGTGTGGTGTCATCAGCAGTACTTGTTCTCATCCACTCACGATCATTTCCACCTGTAAAGAAACAAACTCATCTGTGTATGCATGCCAGCCTTTGGTCTTTTAATTGCGCTAAAATTCCCAGTAAGGCCCTTGTGGCACGACTGAGAAGTCCCCTATGATGGTTATTGTTTGATTGGATACATGATTTGACAATCCAAGTGGTGATGCTCACTTCAGTAACTTGTCCTCAATATACAGTAGGTATGATAAATAAAACTTCACATGTATCCCTCGACTTCCCATTCTTTGTTCCCAAGTATTAGTCTGTCAAAGTGACTGGTAGAAATAAGATCAACATTAAGGGTGTGCCAAATTTGGAATTCTAAAATCCAGCTGGAACCAGATTTACGGGATGCACACACGTAAATTCCTAATCAAAAGAACCAGATTGGTTGGGTTATATGGCTATTCCAATTTTATGTCATCAGAATTTGGCATTTTTATTGGTAATACAACCAGAAAGCCTGCTGTATGAAATTTATAATCTTTTCAAGTCAACTTTGGGGCTTTTTTTTATATGATATTGAGAAACTTGTACAATTCCTACCGGGGTGTTCAGTTAAGGGGGGGGGGATGTATTCCTGAGGCCAAAGCTTGCAAAGTCCGACATACGGGGCAAAACATGCGATTGAATGTTTGATTTGTGGGTCTGTGCAAATCATGGGACAAAAAGGTAGTACTAAGTTCACAAGAAAACATGCTTGTTCTTTCATAACATTGGCAGTCAATGTGTACCGTGCATCACTTTGAAAAAGAATAATCACATACCTTTTACAAATTCACATTTATATTCTAGTGACTAATCTTAGACATATTTTAGGCATACCTTATGCCTTGAAGCGTGTCAAAAGTGTTATTAGCTACACTCCGTTTGGTACTACTTTCCTGGACTTTTAGAAACTGTATGACATGCAGTATTCACAACTAATCAAGACCTGTGTGACCATGTGGTATATCTGGAGACATAGGATTTTCTGTTTAATAAACATTTTGATTTGATTAGCTTTGGGTTGATTCATTGGTCAACAAATTCAACTGTTTAACAAAGTAAATCTTTTCTACTTGTCGATAATTTCATATCTATGAATATCTCTCTTTACTGAATGGGGTGGGTTGGAGGTGTGACATATTACATAGGCCTAGCAGTTCAGCATATTGAAACTTTGTCACTAGGCAAAAAAAAACCCTATCATTAAATGTCAATAGCAAACTGCAATCCTTGTCCATGTAGCCTACGTAATTAAGACTTGCACTAAAGT
Organism: Stichopus chloronotus; assembly: GCA_021234535.1. Taxonomy (NCBI): domain Eukaryota; kingdom Metazoa; phylum Echinodermata; class Holothuroidea; order Aspidochirotida; family Stichopodidae; genus Stichopus; species Stichopus chloronotus. The sequence goes on from CM037834.1 coordinate 14,696,308, forward strand.
TGTGTTGTATCGTCTACATATAAATCCTGCAAATCCGGTCGGATGCTGGATTTGGAAGATTCCTCAAACCAGATTGACATTCCGGTGGATTTGAAATCCGGTGCACCCCTAATCGACACCATGGTTTACGTATTCAAAATCAGATGAAAAAAAAAAAAAAAAAACTTGACTGGTAGGACGTTTCACTAATTGGTTCATCTCATCTGATGGTTTTATGCAAATCACAAAATAAATGATTGAGTCCACCATTGGCGGGCGGTAAAAAAATCGAAATGTGTATACGTGCCCCCTTTGAAACCATCCAGTGCTCCCCCTCTGTTTATGTTATAAGAATTAGTATCGTAAAAACTCAACTATTTGAGGATACACAGTATCCTGTTACTGATGATGTACGAGCATCTGCGTTGTACCCAACGTTTTCGGCTCGCTAAATTTGTGAGAATTTTTCCACAAACTAATTGAATTTTGCGGTCTCGAAATTGTTCTCAGCATTTCGGCATATCCAGTGACTAAAATTCGTTATCATCCATCATCGGTGGTGAGCCATATGCTTTTTGGAAAGATTAATGAGCTAATTGTAGATACATATTTAAATGCTGCAAAAACAAAAAAAAATCTGTAATAAATACCGGTATGTGAGAAGTACGCTGGATGGCTTTTTAAATTGGATGAAGTATGTTTTCAGAATAGTTATTTAGATGAACGGTGATGAATTATCATTATAAACATCCTTCAAAAACAAACGAAAAAAAACCATAAACTTTTCGGTACATTTTGTTTACGTAAATTTGACTGACTGTCGTGGAAAATGTTTCTATTGACAACGTACCCGGCCGGAGATCGTAAAACAGTGGATTATCCCACCCCTGAACAAGCTGTGACAGAAGGCACGGCCATGAATTCATTATTACAACCCGACACCCAAATAAGCTAGGTATGCTAGAAAATCGAATGTGGTCAGTCGTTTGCTCCTTTAGTAGCGTAATCCCATTTTTGTCACCAGACAAAACATACATGCATAGATTCGAGGAAGGAAATCTTTGCAAATAAACTATAACTAAACTAAAAAAAATAGCACAATTCTCTTGGCTAAAGTATAAATGGTCTTGAACTCATTGCTTTGTTTCTTCTGCTTTGTGAACGTACTCCCAAATAACTGGGTGTAAAAAGAAATCAGAAAAACTATATGTAGGCCTAAAAGGGAAAACGAGGCAGATGAAGCTATTTCTCATTTAGTGGCATTTAACATTTTTTAGCATTTTTTAACTTAGTCCTTATTTGTGACCAACACAGCTAAGGTAAAATGGAGTTAATTGATGTTCCTCTCTGACTGACCTTTGTGTATAGGTACATTGCAAATACACGCTTTTGTGCAAACTTGAAAGTTTCCCCTGTCAATTCTCTAGTCTAAGACAGCTGTTGGTATCGTATTTACCGCAAATTTGTTAAATTAGATTTGGAGAAAGAATTAGCAAAAGTTATGTAAAATATATATTACAACTACCTATCTTCCTTTCATGGATTTATTTCTTTTGCTTGGTATAATATTTTTCTCACCTTACTACGTCCTCTTTCCTCTGCTGATTGGTTTGAATGTTACAGGCCTCATCTACAGCCGACCCAGATATCTATTAAGTTGTTCATCAACTTTTTACAAGCCTTCTTAATGTCAAACCGTACTATGCAGCCATTGGTCAGGCAATATGGTTATGACGTTCAGTGAAAGGACGAAATAATTTTGGCACCATGTTCACACGGAAAGCACAATTGTAAGAATTGTAATTGTAAGAATTTCTTGCTACACTAAGAAACCGTAAAGCCAAAAGGCTTAGTTAGTCCTTGCCATTTACCTATAAGTGCATAGTTATCACAAACTTGAATCATACACATGACAAGCATAGAATCCCTCAGAGCTGTTACCCTGGAGATAATGTGTTCATAATCACAATAAGATTTTAAACATTCACGTCTTAAAACAGCTGGTATCACCTACATCCTGTATGGTCATGTATTTGATAAATTTGAACGAGGTATGAATTATTTATGCACCAAAATGAGAGTGGTCATCCTTCTTTAAATATTATGTTTATAATTGTTGTAAGTTTAAAGTTTCATATGACTTTTCAAAAATGATAAGGATCAATTACCCAATATTAGTAATCCAATGAGTTGCTAAGTATGAGATTCCCAGTCCTTTTTTTTTTTTTTTTTTTTTGAGATACTTAGCAACATTTTGACTATTTATGAAGGCACTTCATGACCTTTGACCACCACAACCAATAACCCATAATTTGAATAATCATGGTATCACGAATACAAAATTTTGACGTTATGACCCCAAATGACCTTTGACATCCAACCAGGACAATAGGGATAATGTAGTCAATATGAACAATCCACAAGCTAAGTATAATGGTATGAGAGGCACCTTTTACCTCTTAAGACTCCAACTGACCTTTGACCTCTACCAAAAACAATATGGTTATTGTCTCACCATAATCTATATGAATTCTATATCATGTAAGCAATGTCTTTTTTTTACCAACAACGATATCTAAGCTTCCTATCATGAGATAGCCTGTTGAGTAAACAAGACTTTCAGACTGACTCGAGTGACCCAAAAAGACCTTTGACCTCCATAAAAAAATAGTAGGGGTCTTCTTATATACAGCACATCTACATACCAACTATGAAATTAATCCAAGCTTTCTACCTCGAGAAATGGTTTTCAGACTTTGAATTGGTGATCCCAGATAACATTTGGCCTCCACCCACAATTATAACAGCACATATATATATATCCTACCAAATATGAAATGTATCCAAGCTGCATATCTTGAGATGATGTAAGCAAGATTTTCAGACTTTGATTCCCGGTAACCTCAGATAACCTTAAAGGGAAATAGGGCGTTTGTTTTGCAGGAAACATCCATACTTTTAAAACCAATGTTTGTGGATGCAGAATGATAGATTATTCCAAATAAGGAAGGACAATGGCCTTCTTTTAAAAGAAAGAAGTTTGTCACCGATAGACACTCAGTTGTTTGTTGCTCAACACTAATTTGTTCACCCAAACTTTTCAAAATTCAAATGATGCATCTTCCGTTACTCATCACATGCATAATGTTTTGAGGAGATGAAGCTTTGGCAGATGTTTGTTGATGAGGCTGAATGGTTTAAAAATGACTAATGCTATTTCTTTTATATGTCATGTTGGTGTATTCTAAATGCCTTATTTCCCTTTAATCTCTATCAAAGAGAAGAAGGATCATCCATTCAGTACTGGCAATCTATTTGCCAAGCATGACGTATGACGTCATTTTGTTCACCTGTGTCGGTGGAAGTCCCTATCAGGGACATTTGGGCAACTTTTTTGGTATGTCATCCTTTGTGATAGGTTCTTTTGTGGATTGAATATTGAAGTAGACGAGTTGAGGTATACAAGGTGCGAAAATGGTGCCAATTTAAGCAATTCTGGAAAAGTTAAGGACTTTTAGATGGCGGAGCAGTATCATTCGAGGAGATGTGTGATTTGCCTCAGTGACAAGGTGTGGTAACTTTGGACGGCCTCTATCAGAAAATCTAACCATCTAAGGTACGGAAAATTGAAAAAGCCATGAATGGTCAATGTGTCAGCTTTCTAAAGAGTGGTAGCTTCTATCCGCTGAAAACTTCTACAAGGTTATAGAGACCACATTTGCACACTTTTGCGATTTAGTGTGTAAATCAATGGGGCAAGTAATAAGGGTATGCTACCTTAACTTGTCAACCATATTAAAACTACATGAGCGTATACAGGAGACGTATTGCTTGTCTCAAACTTGATCCTTATACTGCCCAGGTGTATTTGTCCACACACTGCTGCACAACAGTTTGTGACCACTCTTACAATAACATAAGCATGAACTGGTCGTCATATCAACGCAGCTAATTATCGTTAGAAATTGATCACAAATGCACTTAATTTGTGATATTATTCACATCGTAACGACACCAGCTGGTTTTTTAATGAACAGCTGAGTCAAGCGTTAGGAAGAAAGTGAAGGAAAATTGAGACGTTATAGAGAATCACTGAAAACATGGCAAGATTGTCCCGCCTGCATAAAAGAGATCGATTACCGTCGTCGGGGTGACTCTCTTCGTGCAAAGTGTCTTAATTAGCCGAGAAACACGAATATGTAAATGCGATTAAGGCTCTGTGGTCAACGGGACTGCGCGATTCCTCTTTCTTCCTAGACTTGTGGTTGGTGGGGGAGGGGGGGGGGAAGGGGAGGAAAACACACATGAAGTAAGCGTGAATATGAAACAGACCCATAGCGTGCACTGTGAGCACATGGGGGGGGGGGGAGGCGCTTTAACTCCATATACAACAGAAATTTCCAAGTGTAATGCTACTGGGTTTTAATAATTTACATTTGTGAAAATGGTTTGTTTGAGCAATTAACACTGCTGATGTACTTTACTTGATTAAAGTTTCGATAAAACTGTGACTCTTTTAGATGTCCTAAAACAGGCACAACGTTTCAAACTTAATAGAGAAGATCACAGATATTAACTTAATTGAGTATTCTTGTCCCCTTTCCGGGGGGGGTTGTGGAAAATAACGGTTTGGACCCGAACTTTTTCACTTGGAACCACCATAGATTTGCGTCTCTGTCACTCCTTTCTTCAGTATTTCGGTTGAACTGATTAATTAAAATTCACATAGGCTAAGGAATCACTTTCGAATTTTGCTTCGTATATGTGTAAATTTTTTCGGATTTCGATAAAAAAATCTGCTGTATCCAAATAATTTTCCTATTTTTTTTTTTTAACTTATTCACATTTGAAGAGCCCTCGTTTTGTCAAGCGTGAATGTAGCAGACTACAGCGTCTGTAAAAAGAAACCGTTAGAAAATTCTTCAAACTTCGAGAAAATGAAAAGGTAGCTTTGATAAGTTATTTCACAGAATGTAAGACTATTAGCCTCTATACTATGAGGTCACTGTAAAACCCCAGGGTTTGGGCAGTGCCTTGGGCAAGGAAGAGGGGGGTCCTTGGCCTGAGCGGGTGGTCGAGAGCAACTGGCCAGTCCGAGGAAATCGTGCAATCGGGGGTCAATTATCCAGTCAGGGATTTTAATCCAGAAATTTAAAGGGCTTGGTGATTCCTTGCCAATATTTATGATGAAGAAATGATAACTGATAACCAACATATCAATTCTGAAGTTCACTCACCTAACCCTTGAGATACCAGGTCTGCAAGGTTTTCAAAGTATGATTTTTGCTGAAATCATGTGACCTTAGACCATCATAAACCAAAAAGTCAAAGGACTTTGTGATTCCTTGTAATATTTTCCTTTTTTCAAACGCACACAATCACTTTAAACAAAAGCGACTACAGGAGAAATAAAGAGACCATATCAAAACGAAAAACATAGCACAAGAATGTGAACTTCATATGAAAATTGTGGCAACAACCTTTATAGGATGAGGTATACATCATAAGTGGATAGAAAGTTCCTGACACCAAAGTGTGGTTGAACTTCTGCAAAGGCAACCTGAAAAATATTTCCATGCCTATGGGTAGTCCATTTGGGAAAATGTGACTAAAACAAAGTTCTTCGTTAATCTTGACAGCTGCTGGCAAAGAAGTTGATGACAAATCTGGAAAGCTAGGTTAAAAAATGTTAAATCCTTGTTTGGAGAGGGTTACAAAACCAGGAAATCAAAGGACTTTGTGATTCCTTGGCCAATATCTCATTTTCTCTCATATCCACACGATCACTTACGAACAAAAGCATTAAGCGGAGAATCAGAGGAGAAGGGAAGGCACCATATCAAAATAAAAATTAAAAAAATGTAAGAATGATAATCACATTCTACATCAATGGCTTTGATGTTACCAAGTGCTGATATGAATGAGTGATGTCAATCATTCAGCGTTAATTGATGACAATCGTGGTAAAAAAGGATGGCATATTTCTTTATCGGTTTTTCACAGGTTGATAGAAGGTTCGTGACACCAAATTGTGGTTATGATTGTAGAATCATCAAAGGCAACCTGGAATACGTCTGTGACTAAAACAACCAAGTACTTTGTAACTCTTGACAGGGAGTTGCTGTCAACTGGGAAAATATCTGAAGACATAGAAAAGGTGATAAGAGCTGTGTTAAGTAGTTGTTTGAAAGGGGGCCTAGAAAATGGACTTTAAATGTTCCACAAACTGAAAGAAAATGAGACCAAAGACTATCTAGCAACAATCTATGCTATTACACATAGATCTACATTTTGGCAAGTTTTCCATAGGAAGGAAATATGTATCATTTTCTTAATATGAGTGATATTTACCTCTTCATATGTTCACATTTAGGACATGTAAAACTCTACATAAGTATCACATGTTAGGCTTTTGAACCCAGGACAGATCTTGGAATGATGAAACATATTATATTAATTTCATGTCACATTACAGTAATGACAAGTCTCCTGTGGGGCAATTCAAATGACAGACATCATCTGCTCAGTCAAGTTTTAACAATGTTGACACTTTGAAGTTCCAGATGAACACAGTAGACGAGATATCCTCCTCAATAGCTTTTCATACTTTGAGCTCTGGAGAGCTCAAATGAACTTTGACCTCCATGAAAAACAATAGGAATCATGTACTTACCCTACCAACACACTAACTTTGAAGAGGTTCGAGCTCCTTTCCCTTCTTCACATACCGTGTTTACAAGGTTTTCAAACAACGTCCTCTATTGACCTTACATGACCTTTAACCTTCATAAAGAAATGGCAGATGGTAGATGATTATCTCAGTACGAGTTACACCTTTGTCAGTTTGTTTACCCCTGAAGGTCAGTATGCATCACGTGACAACATAATAATCTTAATTATATTAATTTTAGAACTTAAAACTTGTGAAAATTGAATATATCCTGTAATTATGTCATTATTTAATTTTAAAAGTGCTCCAAGGGGAAACCCTTCCCATTAGACCCTCTGCACGATATCAGTGATTGAAATTAATACCCAAATCTGCCCCCCCCCCCAACAAATGCTTAAACGACGGAGAAATATCATGTACATGTACCCTGGTACATTGACTGATCTAAATATAGCATGGCATTTTCTCTTCTGTTGGTAAACAGCGGGCGGTGTTGAGAGGTTTTTCACCTTTTTATAATCATCGATTTAATCAACCAAGCTCTGTGTGTAATAAAATTTATTTGAATTGATTCAAATCTTAAATATAAAATACACAGAACCATGGAAATATGATGTGCTAGGTCCTTAAAGTATTTTGTAATTAAAACGGTGAACTCGAGTGACTGTACTCCAGGGCCTCCGTAGCCCATCACCTCTTCATCTTTTTGCAGATGTAATATTCTCATGAGAGATGCATGTATTAGCAATAAACGGAACGATAATTTTTTCAAGTGAATTATGCATGTTTAGTCTGTGCATATCTGCCCATCACTGAAGCGTAATTTAAATGGTATGAAAAACTTTGATGGTCGACTTTGGATACCAAATGTCTCCAAAATCAGATGCTTATAGATATTTCGTATATTTATTCTTAGGATAAGACGAATATAAAATCAATAATTAAATAACGCTGACCTCAAAACCCAATTTTGATGATATATATATATATATAATTTAAAGGCATAAACTATATAACAACAGTGCTACGTAAATGGATGGCAGGATGTCGGGTGTAGAACGATATACAAAGAGAAGTAAACAGTGAAGACGTGAATATAGAGAATATTAAGCAGTCAAAATGTTTTTTCTGCCACTCACAATCATTATATCTTTTGTTTTCAATTTAGCTTACCTGTGTATTTAGTATTCACGTACAGAAAAATACACTTACGAGTCTGAATGATGATTTAGGCCTATCAAATTTTGTATTATATACGTTGCTCATGGCACGTAACAATTTCTGTTGGAAAGAGGCCTACTTTTCTTTTCTGTTCCATCTTTTTTAGTTGTGTGTGTGTTTTTTTTTTTTTTGGGGGGGGGGGGGAGGGGGTTGTAGCTGCAATTGCAGGCTGGTCACAGTTTTGTATCTTGCGTCTCCAGTACATCAGCTGAACTCTTAGTATTATCATTCCAGTCGTTTGTACCTCCGGAGTTGTTAGCGATTGGGGTAGAAGAGACGGGACGTCCTCTCCCTCCCAGGCTGAGTTCACTGTGATGACATGGAATAAGGCACCGGTAGATATCTCTCATAGTATCATTAAAGGCCTGTCTGTACCTGCTGCTAAATGATACATAAATGATTGGATTAATCAAAGCGTTGATGTATGAGAGGGTTCGAACTACCCATACTACCGCTGTGTAAGTGAACGAGTTCGTCGATATGAGAGTATTTCCAGCGAGTCCGTTGAATATGATAGCCACAGAGAGGATTTCGAATGGAGCGAGTAACGCAAAGAAAGACAATCCGTTGATGACCAGCATCCTGATTGTCTGGTTCAACGTGCGACTTTCTTCTCTCTTCTTTGCAGTGGCCTTAGCCAATGAATCGAACGATTGAACTCGATCCGACGATTCCTTCAGACCTCGAAGAATGTCAAAGTAAAAATACAGGTTCAAAACCATCGCTAAAAAGAACGGGACAGTTTGCATGATGTGCGCGTAATTCTCGTAGCGCTTGCTGATCGAACTGCAAATGTACACATTTCGAGGATACTCGTCGAAAGTCTCTCCTTCCGGCCAGCTGATGCAGATCATTTTGAATACCACGAAGCTCGGTATCAGTGACACAGCCATGACAAGTGATATCAACCAAGAAAACGTTATCATTCTGAGCGCTTTCGTCTTAGTGTGGAATCTATTTTTACCGACGAGATGCGGGTAACGCACAGCTTGTCTCCTCTCCCAAGCGACCAGGGTAATGAAACACAGAGAGGCGAAGAAGGTCGCCGAACTTCCGACGAATAAAACGACACAACCCACAGGTCCCAAACAAGAATCGTCGATTCGAACCTCCGGCGAGCCAATGATCTTCCAGAGCTTGTGTCCGATTACAAAGAAGAGGTAAAGAATATCGGCTATCGCTAAACTGGATAAGTAGGCGTTGGTGACGTTTTTCATGGAGCTGATTTTTCTGACGACCATAAGAAATAGGGCGTTGTCTATAACACCAATGAAGAGAATGATAGGTAACACTATAGCTATATATGCTGTAAAGATATCATTGTACAACAGAGACTCTTGAACGCTTCTATCTACTGAAGCGTTTATCGAATTACTGACACTGCAACTTATTTCATCTTCAGAAGTGTATGGCACTCGGTCCGTGGTTAGATCAGTCATTTTGCTCTGGGTCTACTGCAAAAGGGCTCACTTTTTTTCTATCACGATCTCGACAGAGAAAAAGTTCATCAGAATAACGTTACAGATCGGTTGACAAATTTCAGTGTTTGCTAAGTCCCTTATTCACGTGTTATTCACGGTAATTTTTCAATCGCAAAGAGTTTGGGTGATCAACAACTGAATAACAAGAAGAGTAAATAAACAAAATCATTGCAGATGATGATACAACATCGTTTACCTTCATTAATTCTGATACCAACTACCATGAAATCAGTGTTTCAATTGGCAATGTACAAAGATACAGAATCATCGTATTGATCTTACATTTCATCAGAAACTCGCTTTACGAAGGGTTTTTATTCTACCTTCCAGTGATCGCTATCTCCAAGTTGTCCAAGCAAGACGATAATTTAGTTTCTCACAGTGATTTCAAAGCCACTCTTTGTTTACGGTATCTTCGTCTTTTCGATTGAAATCCTTTAAACTGAGAGAGATTTTGCAGCTAATGAACGAACTTTGAAATCTCGACTAATTAGCAGGCTTGTCATGCAGTTGCTTTTTTCTTAATCAAATTAGAGGCTGAGTGCCTGGTAAATCTCTTTCAAGTGTTTTATTTGGCAGGCTCGCAAAGTCGCACACTTCTCTGACTACTCAATTTAGAACCGAGAGCTCTGGTAACGTTAATTGTTCTCGTTTCCCTTCTGCAAACTTGCCACGATTAACAGACTTGTTGTGACGAAAGTAGGGATGACAGAAGAGACAGTTTCCGCCCAAGCTGACGTTCCGAAGAGGAGTGGACGGAAAGAAGTCACTGCAGGTATAAATTAAAATAAGATAGTTCATTAAGACGAAAAACAAAAGGAGCACAGTTAAATGTCTCACTGTCATATATCCTATTTAAAGGGTTTGTCACAAAGGAAAGTTTATCACTCGCTCCTCTCTTCTTTGCATGTGTTGACTTTCTCATCTGTGCATGTAGCCTGTTTCCCATTTAGTAAGGCAAGGAAGGGTTAACTGCATAACTAACCCATACACGGAAGATATATCCTTCCAATAAACCCTAAGGTTATAAATCTTTGATGGAGCATGCTATGTACTGTCTGCCAGGGTTTTCCCCACCCCACCCCACCCCCCCCCCCAAAAAAAACTTTTTTCTGTTCTTTTTCTTTCTTGGTTTAAATCAGATTCGTTTTAGTCGATACTTTAAATTCATTTTGAGTAATTCAGATGTCCTTGCAGTTCTATCTGATAATCCACGGCTTTCTTTCCTCATCAAGTGATCAGTCCTACTCACTATCAATGACATTGTAAGATTACAAGAAGGCGTATCATTACATAAAAATGATTCACTTCTTAAATCTTGTACATTTGAAACAAAAAAACATTGATAAGCCGTGTAACGCACAGTCAATTATATGAACAATGCAAAAAGTACTTTGTGTGGAAGAGGATTGAAAAATGAAGAGCAATTATGAGCTGAGGCTTGTGAAACCCACACTGCAAGTAACAGATGTGCAAACTATTCCTCTGTTACTTGCAGTGGAAGTGGAAGGTGCGTGAAAACTGTATAATATATCAAAGTACACCACTGAACTCGATGAATCTGACTGGGGGAATAACATACTTGCAGTAGGCCTATACATGGACTTGCTGCTGCCATGGTAGCCAAAAGACACGAGCCCACCATTAGGTTGAAATACGTAAAACGAACCATCCAGAAATTGCACTTGTTTACGTAGTGTTATATCGGGATTAGGGAGCTCAACCACCTCTCTCTAATAGTCCACCAGCTAGCTGTAGTGAATTAGTTGTTATTCAATTGATATTTAAAATGAATAAATGAAATTCATTCTTCCAGTGATGTGAGATCATGTAAAGTATCACAGATCGAGGGGATACAACATACTGTAAACATACTGTAATAATTGTATTCAGATCAGGCTGAGTACCGTACAGTCTTGGAACACATTTCTAACTATACCAAACAGAAACATTCATTCCACGTGATACAACTGTCGGGGGAAATTACATAAAAAAGATCAACACTAATTTGTCCTGACAAATGTAAAACCTGTTTTAGCTTTTTAGGTGCGGGTGGGCGGGAGGGGGGGAGGGGGTGATGAAACGGATGAAATAAATGCATGCAACATTGGTGTCATTGTTTATGAGAGGCCTTCAACTTGAGAGATAATAGGGGTATGGCTATACCTATTGACCCTTCAGAAATAAGAATCTGTAAGCCTTGGAACTGCAAAACAATTATAAGTCATGTGACGCACAGTAAATTATGAACAATGCAAAAAGTACTTTATACGGAAGAGCATTGAAAAATGAAGAGCAGTTATGAGCTGAGGCTTGTGAAACCTAGACTTTGGTAACAGATGTAGATGATGGATATATGGAAATCCGCAATTGGTGACGTCAATAGAGAATTATTAAGAAGAGAATGACGTCACATGGGAATAGTAATGAGACTAAGACAACCGATTACCTTTAAGAGAGTCACAACTGTTTTGCATCTCCATCGTTTGGAGCGATTCCCCTGCATACTCATACTCGATATTTGTGACTGCCACACTGCTAACAAAATACGTTCCGAAAACTGAGGAATGCCAAACTATGAGATTCTGTCCAAAGGGCTCGAGAGTTCACACTATACTTAATTGCTCCCGGTCTTGAGTTAGTCGTATTGAGACATATATCCTCTTGTACATACTCATTGTGGGTCGCACAAGAAAATCGTTTAGCTGATCCAGTTAAAACCAAGCCAGCTCATCGGTTCTTTAACAAGCTGACCACCCTGAGCCTTAGCGCAGAGAGCTGTATATGGTAAGTGGCTCAGAAAGAAAAACGAAAAAGAACATCACACAGGCTCAATGGCACAATGCTGTCCTTCTGAATCTGAGGAGATTACACGTCAATTAACCGTCAACATGTAATTAAAATAGACCCCCCCAAAAAAATATATATATATACAATCATTGCAAGGACTTGGTACTTTGTAGCATTGCAAAATGTGAAACGACTAAAAAAGAACCATAATTCGTAATTAAAGAAACTTATCAATGATCACTTGATTAGTCACTTATGTCATTCATCGGACGTCTAAGTTGGGAAATCTATGTTTAAACCATTCACGTGACCTTGCTTAGAACATACGATTGTTGACTTATTTAAAAGTTTTCTTATGTTATTTGACAGGAACATACTCCCGGTGAGTTCTTCAGCTGAAGCACAAAACATGCAATTAGGGGTTTGACTGGAAATTCGATAGATTTGATGAATATGATAAATGGACTCATACTGCAGCTTTAATTTTGGCAACGAGTTGCAAAATTGAAGCAATCACTATTAAATGTTTAAGTCACTTCCATAACAGCTTACTGACTGGGAGACAAGCAATCTCAACTTTGGGATAAGAGAAGCTAGAAGAAAATTCCACTTACGAAGATATCCCATACAATTGGATAAATTCTGAGTTCTTTCGGGGGGGGGGGGGGCATTTTGCAGGACAATGACCTAAACAAGGTTACGCAAATCATTTACATAGGCTAAGGATTTTTAAGCAGCGCATTTAAGGAGCGTCACAACGCACAGAACTTACTCATAATGCACCAGATCGCGTGTGCGTCAAAGAAATCTTTTCATTTCCTTTTTTTCTCGAAAATCAGTGCGCCGACAATCTGGGCGTTTTGCATAGTTCTTAGAAACACGTCACAATCATTTGAATAACTCTATTTCTTTACGCCAAAACGTACTCTAAATCACTCAATTCCTTGGCTAGTGTATACAGGACATGTAACAGTATATATAAAGACATACTGAGTAGGGGTATTAACAAAATCATGGAAAATGACATTGTTATTAGATACAGTCGCTCAGTACAAACATGGTTGATTAGGTTGAAATATTAGTTCACATTGTATGGAAAGCAAAGATCTAATAAGTTATATTGCACCATGTACTAACAGAACAAACTATACTGTATTATGTGCCCTATCGGCCTGTGACGTCACCGATCGGGTGAACACTACGTATCCTAATCAGGTAGCTAACGACCAAGTTAGAAGTTCACTAGACTTACTGTCCAGAAGAAATTCGCGACACACCTTTTAAAAGCATTTTGCCGATTAGAGATTTGACCTGTGACTTCTGACCTTAAATTTTGATGAGAGACACAACTTCAGACCATGGGTCACCTATCTACCAACTTTAACCCTCATCGGCTTGGCGGTCAAGGAGGTGGTTGCGGACGCAAACTTTTGGTGTAAAATTTGACCTTTGAAAAATATCTGAAAGAAAAATCAAACGTGTAGCGCGAGCTTTATCGAGTGTGGTCCAGGGTTCCGTCTTAAGCGCCTGGTGGATTCAAAGGGCAAAGATTATACCTCTGGTTAAAAAAAAAATAAATCTCAGGAATGGTTAAAACAGAAAGGTGAATGTAATATGTATATAAAGAAGGAATAGATAATTTCAAGCAAATTCTGAGCAAAGCCGATCGCTGCATGTGTACGGAGGTGGTTTAAAAATGTTATTCATAGGCTAAAAATGCATCGCAAGTGAGAGAGATAGACGAAACCCTGTCGGCAATCAAAAGTGGATTAGAGGAAAGGTTGGGGGGTGGCAGATTAAAATTAATTCTCTGTACAGTACGATTCTTGCCTAAAGGGATGATATGTGTCTGTTCAAACGTTACAGAGTCATACAGTTCATAATAATTGAGCATGGATTAACCAAGGAGGATTGATACTCCTGATTCCACTTTTACTCATTAACTTACCCAACTGAATTGAAAACCCCTGAAGACATCTCCCCTCACATCAGCCTCCTTAACCAGGAGTTGAATGAAGAGACAGTAAACAATTAATTATCCTTTTTTTCCTGCCAGTTATTTTTGCTGCTGACATTTTTTCTTCTCTTTTTTTTTTTTGGTTGTCGTCAGACATGAGCCACATTGATTACAATTATTCTGTTGTTGTTTGTTGTTTCTTTTTTTTTTACTACACAACGGCTGGTTTAGATGCCAAAAAAAAAAAACATGTCTTTTTACAAACTTTTCCGTGCTTTGTCAGCCAAATTAGATTCCTAGGGTACTTCCGCGCTCGGTGTTTGTTAATACTTTTTCAGTTATTGAAATTGCAAAATAAGCTCCTCACCTACATCGATGATAACGTTTTTCTTGATTGAATTCGTCAATTAACTCTTTATCTTTGTGCCAGCCATTCATGAAACTGTAACAGGCTTGCGAGGCACACATGACGTCTTCCTGGTATGCATGACTTTCTGTCTGACTCTCTGCCAGGCATGCGTGACTCTCTGCCAGGAATGTATGATGCCCTGCTGGCCATTCAGGACTCTATGAGAGGGATACCTGATAGGCCAGCTCTGTAGGCCAGGCATTCATGAATCTGACAGACAGTTGGGATGGGGGGGGGGGGGGGAAGGTGTGCTTGCAATAGGAAGACTATCAATTGATTCTTACTTCTGAAGCTACACCAGTCCTGCACTACTACAGTTTATGTGAAAATGAAAGTGGTGGTAAGATTGATACATGTTCTTTAATTGTTATCCAAACCATTTGCTCCTTTTAACGTGATGCTCATATTTTTTTTCACTGTTTCTAAAAGAACGCGAGAGAAGTGTCATTTCCTTCCCTTCAATTCGATGTCACTAACATTGGGAGACAAGTGACTGACGTAAATCTCATGCCAAAATCTTTATGTCAAAGAGTCTTTATATATCCGGGAATGTGTAGCGACATTTGGGACATAATAACTCGCCAAATAAAAATCGGTTATTTGTATTTTTCATACTTGCTTATATATCAAGCAACTTCTGCGTCCTGTTTAGAGGTACGACGGCATGGTAATAACCAGAAAGCCAAAAGGCTTTGTGATTCCTTGCTACATGGTTATATTACAACAAACATGAATTATTCACATGACAAGTATAAGATCAACTGCAGTTATTTTTCTTGATACACCACAAGCCTTTAACCCAAAATGACCTTTATTTTGGTGACCTAAAATTACCGCGACATTTGAAGTCCACCAAAAGCAATAGGGATCATCTACCCAGGCCATACAACCCACACATCAAGTACAGTATGAGTATGACATCAGTCAACATTATCTCTGAGCTCCAAGAAACACACAGTAATCAATGCTGCTTCTAGTCTTGCCTGTTGTTAGTTGAATCAAATAACTCAACCTTACTTCATCTGAACTCAGCTTGTCTGCCATATTTACCTCAAAATTCTTCATAAACGACCAGAATGTTCTTGGGTCTCCATCGTATGGTGGAATTTCTGCCTTAGGTAATTCCAACGCTAATTTGAAACTCAATTTCCTCCTTCAACTTTTTCAATGCTTCCTCCCCCTCCTCAGTATACTGCTTTTGGCATTCCAACATCCAGCTTTCTGCTTGCTCAAATGCTTCATCAGACAACAACCTAGCCAGATCAGCATGAACCTCTTCCATTGCCTCAAATTGGCGCTCTGCCTTTTGCAAATTTTCCTTTATCGACTCTGCGATAATTTCTTCCTTGTTACAAGTAGCTTTTAACACACTCAAAGTCCTCGTAAGTTGACCCTAAGTTATGATTCCTCCTCAATATTTTTGCTTCCTCCATCCTTTCCGACATTGTGAAATATGATTGAAAGCACTCCAATTTGATTGTTAAGAAACCTTGTTCTGCTACCAACTGTTCCTCTGGATATTGATATTATCCAAATAAATGACAGAACAGATGTTTTTTTTATTTTCTTCATTTTTTTTATAAACCCATCAACATTCCAATGCATGAATTAATGCCACCTTGTCTATCTGACCCCATGACCCCCTATACCAAGACTATCTCTCTGGACAACTTATGGGAGGCCCCTCACACTAGAAGTTACTCACTAAGTTACAAATGCAGTACTGTAGGGAGCAACCCCATTGAGTTAACTGTGTGCGACAGAATCAAAAACTGAAATTGCACAATGTAGCCCCATATGCATTTGTACGGTAGTTTATAATAACCACAATAATGGTGTTTAGGCTATTATTATTGTTTTATAGTGAAAAATTATCCCTTCCTCTCTATTGATAAGCATTAAATTTCACAGGGTCGTGAACCTGTTAATAACAGACAACCTTATCAAGTTTAAAACAAATCTGACCCACGGATAAGGAACTATGGCAGTTTTAACATTTTTTATGTTTTACCCCATAACCTCATTAATATGCAAGATTTGGACACCAAAAACAATAGGGATCATCTACTCAATATGGGTAACCTACATGCCAAAAATGATATTACTCAGAGTTACCCTTCTTGAGATAGAGTGTTTACGAGCAACCGTCACACACACACATACACACATACATACACACACACGACATCAGGACTGCATAGATTCCCCTGCCTACGGCAAGGAATAAAAAACGAGCAGCTGTTTTCCGACTTTTATTTAAAGAAAAAGTCAGAGAAACAAACAGCAATTGTAAAACAAAACCAGAATGCAAAAACGCGTCGTGATTTCAGTGGTGAAACGTAGCCTAGCTGCTCACAGTGATTTACAGGCAATTGGGCTACGATAAACAGCACACTGTTGACACATTATTCCAATATGAAGGTTGTTGTTTGGTCCTTACCTAAAGTATTGTTTCAATACAAAAACCAGAATGCAGAAATGCATTGTGGTTTCGATGATCTATTTAAGAGAAATATTTTCTGAATCTGATATAATAGCATTAGTATGTGTCATATTTGTCACATTTTCACAATCTGACCCCTGTTGACCCCAAATGACCTTTGACCTTCACAAAAAACGATAGGGTTCCTCTACTCAACATGGTACAACTACATACAAAACATGAGATCTCTACAAGCCATCACCATCGCATAGATTTCTTGCCTGGCAATGATTAAAAAAATATCGAAAAATGTTTCGAAAAACGAAATATAATAAACGGACCCTCCCCTTTACAAAAAAGGAAAATACCAGAAATTAGAAACGGAGATTTGCCTTTTATTATTATGGTCCTATCAAGCTGCCGTAGCTACTTCACTTGAAAAATCGATTCTGACCTCTAAGTGTGTGTAACTAGGTTATCTCTGTTACTACTGACAGTGCATCTTCTAACATCTTCAGTCAAATATTCTGGATGAATCCGATGCCATCAATAACCAACACGACCGTAAGTAATCCCACTTGAAACAAAACAACATACGTGATTAATCAGCGAATAGGCTGTGGGGGATTAGCTAATACTGCATGACATTCGTAACTTCAATCTGGTGGAAGGCATTAGGCACAAGCTGCATAACAATATGCAGTAGGTAAAAACATTTAACCAAGACTTGATGAGGTAGTGGGAGCTACACAGGTTAATTTCTCAAAACAAAAAATGAAAAATGAGACTTGAAACTTCTCTTAGCTTATGATAAGTACAAGCGCCAATATATGTTGTATTATCACAAGAAAATGTGCAGGCCTGCCTTATCATACGCAAAGTTGTACTTACACACCTGGGTCGGTATATGGTGTACATAAATCATGGTTCAAGACACGGTTTAAGTATACAAGATGAGATCATATAGGATATATAGAAATCCATGTAACTACGTAGACGTTGCGAGACTTCCACATCTCAATTTTAGCGGGTAACGGATGCGAGAGTACCATGGTCACACTCTGTCTGGGCCTGAAACCAACTCTCCCTCGCTCACAAAGAAGTCCCTTACTCCTCAAGTCTAGAAGGTTGCGACATGCGATACAGTTCCCCTAAAACCCCTTTCCCCAACATCCCTAAATACTCTGTACGAAATAAAATAAAAAAAAAAAACCCTGCTTAAGGGTGCGGGTCAGCCTTGTGACTTTTTCTTACAAATTCAAGGACATGATTGAGATCCCCCCACCAAACACATCAAAACACAAACCTCACCTTTGGTTTCAAGGTCACTTTCAAGTTCGAACCATGGCCCTCTCCTCGTTTTGCAGGGAGTAGCTCCCTGTTTTCTTTATCTGTCATGCCAGCTCGGATAGCGCCTCTGTAGCGTGTATGCAAACAAAGCGGTCTCTCGTTCTTTTTTGAAAGCAATTTTCGCTTTGTAACGTGAAAGACGTTTGAGTGTTTTTGACCATTTGTCCTAATTATTTTTTTTTCATCAAGTAATAATTACTCTTGAAATTCCTAACGACAGTTTCGTTACAGAGTACTGACATGTAAACACTTCCTAAATGATGTCGTTTTGAGTCTCACAACCTCAAAGCCCGTATGTGAAACAAGACAGAAATATAAGCAGATCAGATACCTGTGGTGAGCAGCATGCTCAAACAGATACAAGATGTACAAGATTACCGTATCTATCAGGAATCCAATAATGATGTTTTAAAAGCCACGTCAAGCAGAATGAAACAGCACATGTATGACACGTTAATGATGTATCAGTGGAAACTTCAGAATGATATTAAGCCTCGTTAAAAGAATTGTCGCTGTTTGAGTACAAAGTGTGGAACAGAACGTTTTTCAACAGCATTTAGTCAGATGACGTTACCATGTTACCTCCGGGGCAAGTAAACATTCCAAACCTTGGCTAGTCGGGAGTGTACAACATTCACTCATATTTATCCTTGTCCATCATTACTATGACAATCTATCCATCTGTTCGAAGTGAATGTATGTACCGTGAATGATGATGTGTGAAGGTAACGTTTTACACTGAACGTGAACACTGAGGGTGAAAATGCAAATTTAAATTAAGATGTGATGTCTGTCAACTGAGTGAATTGCTTGTCAAACTTTCTGACGATTTTTAAATATCGTTTCCGTCAAGTACTGTTGTATTGTAATGTACTGGTATATATCTGAATATGGCTCATTTCTGAGAGGACCACTAGAATTAACAAGAACATGAAGTGGGTCACCCAACTACCTCCCCTCCTCGAGGTACCTTGCCCTGTTTGCTGATGAAATTTCGGAAGGCGAGATTATAAAACCGAAGACAAATGTATTATTCCAATGTTGTCTTTACAGTGGAAACTAATGAAGGAGCCAGGATGACACAACTGAGAAAAGTAGTTTTATTACAGGCTCCGTACATGGCACAAATGTTACATTGCAGGATCCATGCAACTGCCCATATTAGCATATTGCAATTCATTAATCTGATCGTCTGATGACGGAATGTGCTGGTTAGCCTACATGCTTTCACAGTTCCCGTTGATGGAATACCGTAGATTTGATTAGCCCATATTCAGTTGGGATTGTCTTATAACTTGAGAATTTTTCAAGAAATTTAAAGGAACTATGGAGTTGTTAAAAATTTCTAAAGAATTCAATTAAGAAAAGAGCGTTCAAAAACATAAATTTCCTTGTAAAGTCTAAAATGAAGTTACGTTATAGAGTTTTGTGAAGATTTGGTCAACTGTGCTGCAAACAGGCACAGTGTTGAGAATTGAAGGCAAGGCGAGTATAGAAGTAGTATCAGCGACTTAGGAGTCGTGATGACAAACTAAATAAGAACATAAATATGGATTGCAACCTGCCCATATCTGTGTAAGTATCGTATTTAATAATATCATACTACTACCCCTTACTCATTAACCACCGCATATACTCTATTCTGTGTATGTTTTAAGGAACATATCGGTACACACTACCACACACGCACATAAAAAACACGCACACACTTTCACACACACATATACATAATTAAAAAAAGGTTTTCAAAAGCAGTCTTCTTTACACTCCTCACTGAAAAAGGTTGCTCTCATCATGCAGAAACCGTATCAATCTTTTTTCAAGGGGCCATTCTCAAGTAGGTGTGTATTGCAACTTTAACGCGATTGTGTTTAATCTTTAGCCTAACACATATCTCTCTTCTCACCTCGCTTGACATTTGCGTTAAATAACATATATTTGTATATATAATATATTTGCAACCTTGAATTTCATTAATTTTTAAGGGCGACGTCACCATCGATTTGTCCCTTAAGTTTCTTTCTTGTAAGATATTAACAAATTTTCTATTAATGAATGTCTTGAATACATGGTGTAAGGCATCATCACACTGACACAAAAACTGGAATACCATGTTCTTTCGAAAATGTTGGAAAAATATCACCGTATAAATACTAACATACATTGATATAGTCTTGTAGCATAATATTTACGACTATATCTTGATGTTTAACTGCAACGTGTTGATATATATCCTAAGCATATTGATATTTGTTTCAAAAGTTTGAAACACATGGCGTTCCATAATGATGGCTCTCTACGGAATTCAAATTAATAAGTCACGTGATCAGTGACGTCCGTCTTAACGATTGAACTTAACCGTCGTATTTAGAGTGCAAACACAGCACGGTTATTGTCTTCACTAAGTCATCGTTGAATTAGTTACTCTTTAAATGTTAAAGTCAGGGTAACTGCAATTTTAATTACACTGAATCACGCTTCATTCGTTACATATGAAGAACACGTTACAAAATGATTAAACATTTAATGCATAATGATAAAATATAGTATAATGGACTTTAATTACAATAAAATACCCTGGATACTCATTTTGTAACATGTTAGGTGGATAGATTCGTGATTCAATCAATGTAGAAAATATAAATGAGGAATTTCCTTATGTGATATAATTAAATTCCTGTAACTTCCTGTAACGTCAAACAGTATTAGGTAATGTCCATTTGCCTGTTTTTTATACTTTTTTCAGTTGTCGTGCCATATCTACTAACTTTTCTGTTTTAGTTCATTTTGAAAGAAATTAACAGGTTTAATCTACAAGTGCGGACCACTTACGGTGGTCAATAATTTTAAATGATCGTTTCTCAAAATTAATTGAAAACTGCCACAAATATTCAACTTGACGATATTTGTACTCAGTTTTCACAAAAGGTCAAAAGCTTGGATACGTTACTTAAAACTGGAATATGGGTTGAAAACTTGTCAGTGAAAGAAATTCTGCAGAAGATGTCGTAGTTTCTACAAAATGACATTGTTTAAGCGCTATTTTTGAATATAGATGAATATTCATATCCATTCCCAATTGGTCTGTTTAATTTCAAGGAATGGTGCAATGCTGTCTGAAGAATGTGAATATTGTAGGGCCAACAAATATGTCGAGGCAGTGCTCTTCCGAGTTTTGTGACATGCGATCTTTTCCTCTACTCTCTCTCTCCTGAAACACTAACACGAAGAAAACAAAGGTAGATCACCAGTAGATTACCAGTGCATCTCATATTCCAGCTTCAGGTGCTGTAGCGACTGTTTTGATTACATGTGGTATCAAAAATGTTGCGCATGCTGAAGCCGTTGGTTGAAAACGGATGAGACGCATACCTTTAAAACATTATCATCGAAGTTAAAACAATGCCAATCTCCCGAGAGGATGAGACTATACCAGGGAAAGATGTAAGTAGATACAATGTACATGGTTTGAATGGGAGCTATCTCTGACTAACGTAACTCGAAAGTAGCAATTGTTTGTTTTGCTCTGCCTGCGGAGCCGAACTTTCAGTGAACTCAAACAGTCAACCAGGAATATGTAAGGGAGATCTTGTCCTGTACACGACGTCAGTCAGACAGACAGACAGACAGACAGACAGACAGAGGGATGTATCAGTAAAACTGTCTATTTTCCCCGTGTAGTTTATTTGCAACCTTTCACCCAATCACGATTTATCAGTATTAACAACCATATCCCTATAGCTGACATGCATAGTGTACGATGTGTAATGCTTGGATTCACTGATGTCATAGTCCAGATGGTGAGCTCAAACTTCATTTTTAACCGACATTCCTTATCATCCTATTTTTTTGCTCATGATAAGCCAGAGCTTGACAGTTCACTGATGTTCGTTCAACCACCATCGAAGCACTTTGATACATTCATACATCAAAAATTAAAGAACTGCCAAACTTTCCAGGTGTCGTACCTTATAATCTCTTCAAGCAATCATGATGAACAAGCCTTCGAAATGTGTTTCTTGTGTTTCTTGTGTTTCTTTTTATTTTTTTACCTTCTTTTGAGAAGAATATATGACTACAAAATACAAGACTTGTTGTTACTGCTCATCTTTATCCAATGTGTCCCGTGGTTGTTTTTTTTTTTTACATTCAAGATGCTCAAACAAAGAGAAAGTAAAACATTCTCCATTCAAAGAACAATACAAGACAATAACGTAGAGAAGCGAAGACTCGCCCAAAGTTTCATTAATCGGTCTTTACTATTACTGTCTCTACAATTCATTTCAATGATACTTTGTCTTTGTTATAGTCTTCCCCTCTTGTCTTGCAATCTATTGTCTGTGTGATGTAATTATCATCAATCCTATGCAACAAAGAAAGATGTCCAAAGTTTTTTGGTTGAAATTACAACAACGTATTTTTTTTTTTTTTTTTGTGAGTCACCACTCACCAATTTGTATACGGCACCAACTGACCAGGAAACGTTAATGGGATGTTTTAATTAGCTACGAATACACCAAGACGACAAGTTAAACGGTATGACAAGTTATTGTGGTAAAAGTGGTGATGAGAAATGAGAAAAACTTTGTACATTTCTAACAGTCCTTCGTAAGAATGCACTGCAACCACGAATTCAACCTTTATGAGTACAACATCAACTTGCAAGACGACAAACAGGTGGTCTATCAGTGTTACTCGAGAAAATGTAAAGTTGACGCCTTTTAGAGAGAGGGCAGAATATGTGATACTCCAGTTTTTAAGTCGAGTTTATTCTAGCCTTTGCTAAGGGCTACTCTGCCATTTAAGCCCATTAGAGCCAGTTACCCCTTTTATTTCACCAGTTCCTCTGTCCTTCATAATTTCTATAATCCTCTACTGAACCGACATACAGCTCCCCGTAGACAACAATGAAATGTTCCAAGGGTCCTCAAAATATACCTTCTTGGGGCAAGCTATGAACTTACATATTTTTTTCCCTAAGTAGCTTAGCCATGATAACCGTTTATCAGGCATATGAGAGTAGGCTACTCGAAATCGTTCCTTGAATTCTTACTGGCAGTGGAAAAATCAGTGACTCTTTCCAGTTAGTCATATAACGCCCCACTGCACGCCAAACCTCTGCTGCAGAGCTTTATACCTAATACTCATTTTTTTATGTTTCATCTTGCAGATTTTTTTTTTTGCCGCATTGCACGTTCGAAAAGGAATGCATGCACTAGTACCAGCATGTTTACAAATTCACTTCAAGCAAACCCTTCAAACTGGTTTACTTTATTTGCATGGTTACCAAGAATAATTCAAGTTTTCAACGTTTTCTTACATATATAACGCATTGAGAGTATACGGCTTTCTAATTGTCTCATGCTGCTTTTAAATATCCCCAAATAACACGGATCAAAATCAACATGGAAGTTCAAATGTTCGCTCACTTCCAACTCCGCGATCAATATCAATCACGAAAAACTGTTCAATAATAAGCGGCCAATGTACAACAGTCGCCAAAGAAAAAATCTCCACAAAACACCGACTGCAGCAGATATAAATCTATCCTATTTCGTCATCTGTTTTAAATCGGCATTTTCCTTTAAGTTCAAAATTTAGTCATGTTTCTGTGCAAAACACTGCAAATAATGTTTATCTGTTTTACTTTTTGGTATCGGTGTAGTTCAAGTTAAAAATTTCCTATCGTCTTTTTTGGCTGATAGGTTAAAGCTATATGAATAACATTTCTCTCTTTTACTAAACTAAAGAACGCAAAGGTCGAGGACGATATTCCACCTATAGCTTTTACACGTAATGTTGCATAAGGATGATGACAACGTAAGATTTATCAGCGTTACAAACATGACTATTCAAAATTTATAACGTATATATTCTGTCACGTTCTTGCTACGGTGTCCGCACTTCTTTGTTGTAAGGATCAGCTTTGGTACGTGTGCCAAATGAGGTAAATTTAGCAAATTTAATGGCTCTGTGTATAGGGATAAAACTGACCGAAATTTTATGGTGAGAAAAAAAATAACCAAAAAGGAAAAACTGCTTATTCATATGTCCTTTTCTATATAACTTTTACATACAGGCAATGAGACTAGGTTGGCTTTAGTTGCTGTTTGCCAAGCGTTAGACTAGGATGGATGGAGGAAAGGTTAACAACAAATTAAGCGAACGATTTCTGCTGGGACTTGCGCAATCATAGCCAGTCAGTCTGCATCGTGTGATCTTTCAAGTGACATAACGCCGTGTAAGACTCAAAACAGGGAACCGGAACTTCTTAGCATCATACGTAGAACCTGGCTATATGTGTGATTTCCAAGAATATATTAACATCATGATTGATGTATCTAATATGGCGACATAGTCACCCCGCCACCACCGGAACCATTACATGACGCATTGGAGCACTAGTCATGATTCAACGAATGTAAATATGAATCACCTTGCATGGAGGAGGACCAAGGTATTGTACAGGAGGCAGGCGGTTGTTATACCAGGGAGCTGTTACTGAGGAGAAATTATTGCGCTTTGAACAGAGCCATATGGCTCTGGCTTTGAACTAAGGATTATGCCCCCAAGGTCGCACAATGAACTGTTATGGATGTGTATGTGTGTGTTTGTATGCGTATGTATGTGTGTGTGTCGTTTTTGACATTTCTGTGGGACTTATACGGGATTAGAAGGTAACTGCAGGATCAAAAAGTCGAATTGTAGATGTAAATGTAGCTGCATTCAGTTACTTCAGTTAAACAGTCTTTCCAGTGTTATGCCAGGCCGTATCTTTGGTCTGGCATAACAATTTCGCAATATATTAAATCAAAGATTGAAACAATCGACCTCCCATTTACTTAAAGAGTAGAACAACTGTATTGAGAGCGTAACACATTATCTCTGTTACGAGTGAGGACAGTCACCCCTAAAAGTGAACAACAGAAGCATTCGGTAACAGATTAAACTCATCCCAGGCTTTGATCTAGCTGTTTTTTTAAATGGGGGCTCAATACAACAAGTCACATCAAGTACTATCTAAGCGGAGCGTCACACTAGTTGGCGCGTAGTGCACAAGACAAAATTTCCTGTAACAAGCCCGCCAGATGACCAGAAACGGCACTCTTCGAACGTTTTAAGTTGAATGTAACCAGCCTTAAAAAAGAGATCACATGTCTGCAATTTCACAATTAATGATAAAATCAATCTATGACAGATGGTAATATATAACAGATAGATTAAGATGATATTATAATCCTACGGAATTATGCATCCTCTTTCATTTAGCCTCCAATCTTTCAATGGGTCTTAGCCCCAAGCCCACGCCCAGTCCCCCCCCCCCCCACAACTGGTTTTAGGAGAGAAGCTTTCGTGGGAAGAGGAAGTTCAAGGCTCATCGCTTACAACTTTTACCTAGAACTGTCGGAAGACTAAGCGGAGCGCCACCATCGGTTAGCATGAAGTAAAACAGCAAGTTTTTAAATGAAAATATACCCTGGATCGCAGGAAATCGTCTTCCCAGGCTCCACAGTCCCTTTTTGCACTCTTGCAACACCCTTGCACTCAGAAACCCGTTGCTTAAAGTCATTGCTCCATTTCTCTCCGGCCACCCATTTCGGTAAGATTTGATGCAACCATTCATAGAGTACAATTGCATCATTTTCTTAGTACAAAATACCGTTTATTCCTTTTTTATTCAGCGAAACAATATTTTTGGTCCACCTTAGGGGATGGTCAGGTTGTTTCCCCCCCCCCCCCTCACACTTTCAAGCCACCAACTTGTGCTTCTTAGACTTAGACCGTGGCCCCAATTAAACGTGAAACCGCCATTTTTAAGTTTTGCAATATTACTGGAAGAGCATTGGATCTCCTGAGCTCGTCACTGAACATTTCGACTGGACGAATAATTGCGGTGCGACTTTCAAAAATCAATGTTCGAAAGAGTGCAGTCTCACTCTCTGACATTATAAGAGAATAGAGAGTATATAATTGTTGCAAAATCCAACTTAGTTTGCGGCCCTGCAAAACACCACAACACCGTACTACACTCTTGTGTAATACATCTAGCAAAACCAAGTATTATTTCTTCTCTTTTCGTGCCATTTTCGTGAAAATTGTTAAATATTTACCTTTGCATAAGTCACCTTCGTTTGCAATATGGAATGGTGTAGAATGATTATACGAAACAACTTCGTACAATGGTAACTTTCATGAATATATCACTCAATTCATATCGAAATAGGTTAGGCTAAGATAAAAACACTGATATCTTGGGGTGTCAATTTATGGGGTATGGCAGAGCCGTCGATACCCGACCCAGCCCTAGGACGACCACGCCGGGCCCATCACACTCAAGTCATAGGTTCACACACATGTTCGGCCACAGTGGAACGATTGCTAGCTGACAGGCCGAATGCCACCAGGAATATCTAAGCTGTCAGTATTTACAAGTACCACTGGTACCATCCATCCGACTTTCTCCCACCGCATGTTGTCCTTCGTAAAGATTTCGTGAAGTTAATGACTGTGCACCAATATTGGCACTTGAATTTGCCTGGGCCTCAATGACTATCGGCTAAATAAAAAAGTATGTAATCATCTTCCGCATTTTCTTGTGTGTTATTTCACACCCTTATTTTGCGGGCCCTCCCTAAGTTGTCCCGGGCCCCGGAAATTTATACCCACAGTCTTCCCCTCTCGCAAGACCTTGGGCATGTCGATCCGCAAGCTGTCGTCATATATGGTAGATATATGGAAGCATTTGCAGCTTTTTCTTTGATATTTGGTTGTTTATGTCACTGCGGCTAAAATATATGACACATGATGTTAAAACACTCACGAAAGGTTGCAGAAATAAGGACCAGAAAGTTATAAGGACCAGAAAGTTAGACAGGGTATATATAAAGACTGTGTACTGTAAAATATAGCTCGGAGGTTTTCAGGCAAAATTTTGTAGTCCGATTATGTATTGGCTGTCACCGTGACTGAACTTACTTTATGGTGTGGGTGCCAAACACCAAGGAATTATGCTGGTATATACAATAGCCTAGTCCACTACAATATATATAATTGCACAACTCAACAATATCAGAAATAAACTACTGTAAAACTAAACATCAAAGCAATGAAAAGCAGTGCAAACTATATTGCTGTTTACATATCATGACAGTTAATGATTATTAAGTTTGATGTAAATAGTAAGTGTACCCCCACCACTTGACTTCAAAAATTGAACATATTTCTATTTGAGACCTTTGATATTCAAACAGGGCCGGGTTAGGATCATATCCTTATATGATTAATATAAGCTGGATTAATAAGCGGAGAACCACCATGAGTTGTGCGTAGTGTACAAGAGTGATCTAGGCTGCATGCATGTACCCAGCTTTAAAATATGGATATCCCAGTCTCAAAATATGGACATCATGTCTGAAATTTGAAAAACAACATAAAGATCAGCAATTTCTTAATAAAGGAGAAAAACATTATTCTTTGGAAAAATGGTAATAATTTGGATTGCTCTGATCTATATTTATGTTATCGTAATCTCCAGAGAAGATAATCAATAGTTTTGACTTTCAAACGGTAGCATTTTCTTTTTAACTTTCCATCTACCAGGTAACCTCAGACAAAATGTGGTGTAATATTTTGTGCCTATTGCAGTCAACTTTATTTTTCTTCCAGAAACGTTATTCCAACAATTTTTACTCTCGACGTCATTACAGTTCTTTGTTATCAGTTAGCTACAGCCTTTGATGGTCACACAACAAAGTAGTGCTAGTTCTTGTACCAATAACAGTTGTAAATGACAGATGAGGATCGGTCTGGGAGAGAATAGTGAGGGAGGTGTCCTCACCTCCTTTTTGAATTTTTTTTTTTTCAGTTTCTACGTGACCTCAGATGAATTTTGGTGCAATATTTGTCATCTTTTTAGGTTTTAAAATGTGCTATACTGGGATACGAAAGTTTCCAACTGGTATTCAGATTTTCCGACTTTTGTCGCTTCTAGACTGAAATATGAGAAATTACAAGAAAGTAAGAGGACTTTGTGATTCCTTGCAAAAATTCATGAAGAACACAGGACAACATGTACATACCAATTTTGAAATCCAAACACCTCATTTTTCTAGATAGAGCATGCCTACATTAAGCTCTTTTGACCACTGTGTGTCCTGATCAGTTTTATATGTTTTCACAATTTGACCTCTGGTGACCAGAAATGAAATTTGACCTCCACCAAAATCAATGGGAATAATCTACTCACTATGACCAACCCACACAGTAAGCATGGCATTGGTCAAAATTACGCTTCTTGAGAAGGTTTTCACATTTTGACCTCTGGTGACCTCAAATGACATTTGACCTCTACCAAAAAGGATAGGAATCATCTACTTAATATGACCAACCCACACACCAAGTACACCAAGTAAGTGATTAGTCAAGATTTCCCTTTGGACCGGAGTTATTAAGCATTTGTAACTAGTGAGTAACTTTAAGTTTCAAGTCAAACACCCCCTCAGAGGGCCACCGATAGTTTGTCAAGATAGTCTTGGTAAGGGGGGTGATGGGGTCAGATAGACAAGGGGTGTTGCTAGGCGTAGTTCATGTGTTGGAATTTTAATTGGTTTCAGTTAGGAGTGAGAGAATGTTCTAGATAGGATTTTGTACAGTAATGGGGCTTTTTTGGGAGGAATGTAGAGAGTTCAGTTTTAGTTTGTACGATGAACTGGGAGAGTGCAATTTTATTAGAAAACGAGGAAGAGTGAATAATCGAAGTCTGAGAATAACGGGATAAAAATAAAATTACAAAGAAAATAAGTACCGTCCTTTCTGTCACTTGTTGGGATAATATCAATGTCCAGAGGAACAGCTATCCTTGAGATATCGTGTTTCAAAGGTTTTCACAGTTTGACCTCTCTTGACTTCAAATGACCTTTGACCTTCACGAAAAACAATGGGGATCATCTACCTACTATGACCAACCCACACACTAAGTATGACGTTAGTCAGGATTACCCTCCTTGAGATATCGTGCTTAAAAGGTTTTCACAGTTTGACCTCTGGTGACCTCATATGACCTTTTACCCCCACCAAAATCAATAGACATTATCTATTTCATATGACCAACCTCACACACTAAGTATGAGATTAGTCAAAGTTACGCTTCTTGAGCTATCGTGTTTACAAGCAAGGCGTCATATACACACATGCACACACACACACGACATTACCATCGCATAGGTTTCTTTGGCTTTCGGCAAGGAATCAAAGATGGCATTTCATATCTATTGAGAAATTTGTCAGTTGCCGTTCGACGTTAAACACAATCTGGTGACATCTGGTATATTGGTATATGTTAATGTCATAAAATGTGCTAGACTGAGATATGAAAAGTTCGAATTGGAATTTCCGATTTTCAGACTTTTGTCGCGCTTCTGGACTGAAATATGAGAAATTCAAATGACATTTCAGATCTACCGAAAAACTTTTGAACATACCATTTAACCTAAGACACAATCTCTTGCAATATTTGGCATCATTCTAGGTCATAAAATGCAGTGCTACCATGAAATACGGAAATTCCGATTGTATTTTAGATTCTCCGACCATAGCCAGCCTTTGTCATCAGTGAGGTGGGGGTTGGGGGCTGAAGGAAAAAGGATACAGTTAAGGGGGAAAGTAGTGATGACACTTTCTACCGGGAGAGCCAACATCAGTGTAAAAAGAAAATCTTTGGATAAAAATGTCTCTCAGACTAAAGGAAATGGCACTTTCTAATCTTCCTGCCATGTGAATATCATCTGAGTAGTCTTACTGTTTAGACCACAGGTTTGGGAGCTGACACTTCCAATACAAAAATATGATATTATTTTCTTCAACATATTTTAAGTTTCTGATTTTCCTGGGGTGGCATGTTTCCCCTCCCCCTTCTGATTATGCCCATATACCGGGATTGATCGAGTAAATACTTTCAGCGGCGTTAGGAATGACTACTGTCACCTCTTTAAGTGATTTGCAAGAAATTTTAAATCCTTGTTGCACTTAAAGGATTACTCTTGTGACAATTTAAGGGATTCATAAACGAAAAAAAAAAGAGTTACCACCTGCAGGCACTAAGAGCCCCATGTATATTTATCTCGTTCATACATCAAGTTATTGCTATTTATTCAGGTAAAAAAAATCCAGTTGCGTCAAGGGTAGAGAACTTTATTAGGTAAAAGTGACAAATTACTGACATAAGTCTGTGTTGGTCGGTGAGATTAAAATGCGTGAATAACTTTGACATTTGACATCAGTAGAAACTATATTTCTCGTACATTGGGCTTAAAATGTTGTGAAATGTAAGATTCCAATAATGTAAGGTATTGTCATATTTTTTAAGCAGCTGAGAACTTGCGATTGCATAAAAATAAAAAAGAGTCGATTAGTTGGAACGTTATGACGTCACAGATTTTAACTGAATTCACTGCTGCAGTTCACATGAAGTAGAAATTTGTTTATATTCGTAACTTGAAAACAGGACATGCTATTAAAATAAAGATTTTTACAAAGAAAAGTAGAGAAGATTTCCCTAGTTTTTAAGAAATATTCAATCTTTTTCAAAGGTTCATTTTTCTGTAAGATTTCCTTCAGTCAGTAAATCATCTCGGACTCTGTGATATAGCTCTGCTACTGTCTGAAGGAGCGACGAGGATATGGAATGTTATTAATTGTAAGTACATCTCGATTTGGTTTGACTATTTTTTTCACTGAATGCTGCTTCTCTGCTGTACAGTCACTTACTTGCAATACCAGTCCACAGTGAATTTCTTCTCAGCCCATAGGTCTAACAAGTGATTGGCTATAGTTTACCATATTCAATAATGCTAATGTAAATCGACCTTTTGGATGATCCATACTATGCCCATGACGTCAGCACAAATGGGCCCAGGTTAATACATACATAGCTCCACGAGGGCTGTTCGTATCATGCCATTATGTTGTTAGTACATATTGTCTCACGGTGAATCTCACCTTTAAAGAGAGACTTGGCTTATATTTTACCCATTTGAAGAATTCCATATTATTTAAATTAAGTCCTATATGTAAGGAATGGACCATGTTCTACCCTGGTAGCATTCCCATATGGGGCCCATGTGGGATTTACCTGGGCCATCTGGGAATACCCATATACCCATATGGGACCCTTATGGGCTGAATATGGGAAACCCTACAAGAATAATTACATGGGCTGACCCATATAGATCCCACATGGGCACCATCTGGGCCAGTGTATATGGGCACAATATGGGCTGACCCATGTGGGTGTCACGTGGGATTGCACTGGGCTGTCCCATATGGGGAGTATATGGGCTCACCCATGTGGGTTTTATATGGGGTAAACATGGGGTACCCTCATGTGGGTACAATATGGGTTAACCCATATGTGTATCATATTAGAATAACCTGGGCATACCCATATGGGTATTATGTGGCGAAGCCCATATGGGCTTTATATGGGGTAAACATTGGTTGCCCCATGTGGGTGCAATATGGGTTAACCCATATGGGTATCATATTAGAATAACATGGGCATACCCATATGGGCATTATGTGGTCCAGCCCATATGGGCTTTATATGGGGTAAACATGGGATACCACATGTGGGTGTAATATGGGTTAACCCATATGTGTATCATAATAGAATAACCTGGGCAAACCCACATAGGCATTATGTAGTCCCGCCCATATGGGCTTTGTATGGGGTAAACATGGGGTACCTATGTGGGTACAATATGGGTTAACCAATGTGGGTATCATATCAGACTAACCTGGGCGAACCCATATAGGTTTTCTGTGGACTGTCTCAACAATATGGGGAAAACATCAGGTATGGGTTCAACGTGGCTTAATTCCAACATGGGTATCGTATTAAAATAACCTGGGCACACCCATATAAGTATTGTGTGGCCCAGCTCATATATTTCAAAAATAGTTCAATCAGTTTCAAAAATGAAAATCACTAGGCAATTAAAGCCAGGCCCAGATGTTGTTATTATATTCCTTTAGCCCTGCATTCACAGGCCTACAACTCCTTATCAAATTGATCATATCGATCACCTTCAATTCTTACATCTCCTGTACACCTGATCCCCTAAATCCCCTAAACGGGCCCTCATCCTATATTAATTCCAACAGTCACCCCCTCCCTTTGATCTCTACCCTACCTCTCCGTACCGCTGTAGCCAACCTCCCTCTTTCCCGCCACCCACCCATTTATGCCCCGACCCTGCCTCCACCAATTTCAAACTCTACACAATAATGTCTGTGTACTTCAGGAGTGTACTACCCTACATGAGGCTCCATGCCCGTACTACGTATGTGTTTAAATGGATCCAACTTTGCCTTTTGCAAGAACGTAACAGCAAGAGCTTGCCATGGCAACATAACTGAACAAATGTATCCCTTATCTGAAGAACAAAGAAATCAGTCGATGATAGTATGCAAATTCTAACAGCCCGCCAATTTCAAAGAAATCGTGACTCATAAATGCGGTTAGCAGTTACTCAGTGTATGCAGTACGTACAGTGCTAGTGTTAGCATCTGTACTTGTATGTACCATTGTGCATACACTTGCTCACACAGTATATAACGTATTATTCGATGCATGGTTTGCCGTTACATCTCACCGTGAGGCAACTTTACCAACTTCATTGTTATCATCGTGTCAATTTTGAATGAGAAGAATCATCCACGAATTATAGCTAAGTCCGCCTCTCGTACAGATGTGGACTGGAGTAAATACTGCAAGTTGAACTACTACAATTTCAGCAAGAAAAGCAAGAAATCACTTACAAGTCTGAACCAAGTGGAGCCCGAGGTAAGCTCTGAAATTCTTCTTTAAAATCTAACGATGTTAGTTATTAATTTATTGCGCACACTGCACGTACGTCTCAGCCTGCGATTATTAGGAATTGTGTAATTGATAAAAATCACCCAATGCAATTACGGTAGACAAGGTCGCAATGGCGACTACAAAATGCCCGGGACTACAAACATCTTCAACAAAACTACTGCATGTTACCGCCAACCTATCTGTGATAGACAAAGATATAGACGACTAGATTTTCTGTAAATAGGGAAACTGAATATGACCTAGTCTCAGCTTACCAGTATACCTCAAACTGGACCCACCAATTTAAAATCGTAAAAAAAGTATAAATGTTATAAAAAAATATATAAAAAACGATGGACTTTCTAAAAAGAGGGGATGCGGGGTGTTTTTATTTTTCGTTCAAAATGGCCGTCTGTTTCTGTTTCCGTCACTATTGTAGCCCCATATTTTATTGAAACAACTATATTGGAATAAAAAATCTGAAAGTTTTGAAACGATCGTGACGATCAAGGTTGATTTCGTTTGCTCAAGAAATTTGCAGGACCTGATATGTTTGGTACGTTGACTTATTATTTTCAAATATCCCTTAAAAATATGAAACCACAGGATGCAATTTTCAAAAATAAAAACGAAACAGATGCGTCGGCAAATAAAGAATGCGGGCGTGGATGATCAGCTCTCTCCTACCTTTTTAGACGGGCCTAACGAAACGCTTGAGAAAACTGGCGCATGGAAGTTGTCTGTGAAGGTATCAACACAAAACCAATGTGGAAGTTCCATTGACTTCAGTACAGGCGATAGCGTTTGTTCTTTTTTACACACAAAATGTGTATTGACCGTATCGCGGGTTGGGATTGGTTGGAAAACATGGAACCAATCACGATGGTTGTTATATACATGAAGACTTTCCGTCGTATGTTCAGTTCAACGGGCTTTCATTTCAATCTCTTGAAAATCTCCCTAGTTATAAAACACTTACAATAAACAAACGAGGCAAAATGATATGTAAAAACTTTTCCATACAAAGTATTTATGTTTAATGAAATTGTTAAGTTTTCAATCAAATGTTTCAAGTTGTTAATTATTCAAATTAAAACTTTCCTTAATCAAATTAATTTTTATCTCCATTCTGAATTTGTTCACTCAAATTATTAATTTGTGCAATTAAATTTCTAATTTCTTTAATCACATGATTAACGTCTGTACTCCAATATTAATTTCAATTATTGTTACTACTAATCAAATTAACTATTTCTGTAATCAAATTTATAATTTATTTAGTGAGCTTAAACTTATTTGATCAAACAAATTGTTTTATTCAAATTTATATTTTTACCCAAATTATTAATTTGTTTAATCAAATTTTTACTTTATTTAGTCAAGTTATCAACTTGTTTATCCAAATATTAATTCCAAATCATTAACTTGTTTAATCAAACATTAATTTCAAATTAATCTTGTTTAATTAAAATATTAATTCTTAATTTGATTTCTTTAAGAGAATTTCCATGCATCCTCTCATTCCTGTGTGTGCCGAGGTAAAGAGCATTTGCCTTCAATGGCACTCCCCTCCCTGCATTTACCCACAGCATATGATAATTCTGTCAGTTTCTAGTATTTTCTGTTTACCCTTTTTTTTTTTTTGGTTCGCCTTTAATACCTAGTAGTCAGAAATAAGCTTTTTTTTCATCATGCGGTTGATCAATATGAACCCATGTGATCCATATGTCTTAGAATTTCTAGGAGTGCTTTCGATACCACCTCCTATGATAAAATACTCAATGTGTGAGAAAATGAGTGTGCGTCTCTACAGTAAATAGAAAAATATATATATAAAAAACACCATATATGAACAGATCTACGTTCTGAAAGTAAACCACACTTTCACATTAAAAACCCATATACCTATACAGCCTGAAATTTCAGATCTCCCGGGAGGAAATTTCCGTAGATTTGAGTGCAAAGAAGTAAATTGTTCCGATTTGACACTTGATGTATGTTAGAGCTGGCTTAAAAGTCAAAGGTCAATGGTACCTGTGTGCATAGAAGTCTCTCTGTTGTTTGTGGTATGCTGGTTTGTAGACTGCAGTGAAGGATGACGTACTTTTACGGAATGATGAAATATGTTAAAAGGATTTATAAAATGTTAATGTGCTGTATTAATCAGATTTCCTAGATATGGACACTGTAGTTTGATTAATTTTGACTCCATTTTTTTTTCATTTTTAGCTAACTACTGGCTCCTGAATGCATGATAGTATATTGTTATTACAGTTAGGAGTGAGCTGTTATCGATGGTGGAGGAGGGGGAAGTCTACATTTACTTTGATAGTTTAAAGGCTGTATTGCATCACCCTAAGCTATATTTTTACCTCCCTGAAAGGAAAATTCTCAACTGGTTCTAAGTTACAGTACTCTTAGATTGACAGCAAATTCGAAAGATGCAGAGCAGCTCGTATTACACAGCGTACACAGGGATCCATTGTTTTGATTACACATGTGGAGGAATGTAAGACAGGCTGAGGGACTAGAGGTAGGTGGTTGGGAGAATTGAAACTGTCTGGGGTGATGCATTACAGCCTTTAAGCAGTTGCGTATTAGTCCCTCTACCTGTAGACAGCTAGCACATGTGCCTTTTTACCCTAATTCGTGAATGCAGCATAGAGGATTGACTGACTATGTTCAAGGGGGTAATGACAACTAACCCGTACAACAGAAGTGTATTATGCATCAGCCATGACTGCATTCGTGATACGTCAAAAGAGCGTTACATACCAAGTTACCAAAACCTGCTGGAAATGTATGGCTGCACCAGGAGCGGATAAGAAATACTTTAACTCATACAGTACCTAATTGTTACACATAATGTACAGTATATATCCACCAAAGCTTTTCATTGCATTCCCCTAAAGCTAATTCCCTCTCACTGGCCTCCCAACCTGAATTGCAGTCCCCAGACAATATTATCCTCAATTCAGTAAGATTTTATTTTTCACTGACATGAAAGAAACAATAACAAAGCCAAGTGTCTTTTGTAGGTTTAATGAGACTATAACGTTCTGTAAACGAAACCTGTACATGAAAATTCACAGCATACCCACTTTTGTTTTCTGGGGTTACCATAACCCTCTTACAACTTTCCTCCCTGTGACCATATCTTTTTCTAGATGGTTGAATTTTGGTTTGCCTCTGTAAAAAGGTGCACACTTTAATTGTCTCACAGTTGTATTCCTCTGAATATATCTCAAACTGCGCAGTTGTACATCTAAATACAAACCCCTAACTTAAAATTGTGACAATCGTCCTTCCTGCTATTTTTGAAACGTGAAAAATGTCAGGACGTTAAAACCATGTGCCACTTTCATTGAGACAGTAGCCATGTTCATGGGCAGTTTTCTGGCTTTATCAAGATATGAATTAGGCTTTTAGCTTAGTAAATGTATATTACACAACAGTAATTTACATGTAGTTAAAAATTTCTAGAAAACATGTTGTGTTCTTCTTCACAATGGTCATTTTTAATGTAAATTTGTTTCTGATTGTTTCTGGAAAGCTGTCCTTTTCTGATAAAAAAAAAGTAAAAATGTTTACTTACCTTCAGTACTTCGTTCTATATTGCACAGGTGCAGAAACTCCGTGTTCTTGGGGGTAGAGATGTACCCGCCACTGTGAAAGTAATACTTGCACACATCCTGACACTGGAAGTTGGGTGCCAGTATAACTGGACTGGAGCTAAAGGCAAGAATGAGTTCCGGGCTTTGAAGCTAAATAAAGCTATACTTCGTAAGTGAATTCCTGAGTACACAAAGTTTGCATTTTGGTAATTGTAAGAAGTAACTTCAACTAATATATCTGTAGAATTATTTTTTCTAAACCGTGTTATCACAAAGATATCAGTCCGATGTGTAAATGTCAGCGTGATTAATTATGATAGAAATTTGGTTGTCATGCACTGCTCTAATGATACCGTTGATCGTCACAAATTTATCCTTTACTAGAGAATAGTTGAGCATTGTTAATATTTAGCCGCATTAACACCTGCATGAACGCAATTTCAATGGCAGGATCATTTCTTTTCCCCTCCATCTCCTCGTTCCTACTTTCATATGTGCTTCAAGTTTAGTATCTGTTACCCTAACATTTGAGTTTTGGGCCTTAAAGCAACCTTCAAAATTAAACTTTTTGGACCAAAATGAAACTTTCATATTTGTAGGGAAACCTTAGTAGCAAACGTGACCATCTACTGCTCGTAAATGGATATTTATGCAGTTAAGAATAGTTTTATTCAGCAAAGGAGCAGAAAGTGAGTGGTTTTAGAGAAAGTATGGGTTGGCTAATCTCCGAGGTGGTTGAAAACCGTTTCCATCATACATCGGTGTGCTAATAACAAGAAACGATGGAATACACAAGTAGTTAGTGAGAAACAGTTTGTTAAAATTTGGTCACTATAATTGCCTCGATCTCAGTCGATTGTTCAAGAAATGTGATTCCTGCCACAATTCCTTCCTTAAATTCAGCCTGGTTTGTAGAGGATGACCAGCCAATATCTTTTAGGGAATTTGTTGGTTTTGCATGAAATGACATACATACGAATACGCGATTCATTACAAATGTTCCTTATAGAATAATTCTGAGATGATGTATACTTTTGTATATGCAAGTAAAAAATTCCAGTGTAATTTTAAATTGACTCCTATGACTTCACTTTCAGGTGCAGTACGACAGAATTCGAGGACTGGACAAGCAACGCAAGATGAAGTAAAAAAGTATGTGGTTTCATACGTATACAATGCACGGGGAATAAAAGGAGGACGGAAAAGAAGATCAAAGGGGCAACAGGTCCTCCAAGATGAACTAGACAATGAAAGGATGAAAATGAACTATAAACTAAGACTTTGTAAATTGATTTTTACGTTTAAAAACAAAAACTACATGCAGAGACATATCTATTACACGATATACCTTGAGGATAGACTAATACAATAACCAGAGTCTTTGTGCAAACTACCTCCGTCAGTTGGACACGAGTTTAACTACTGTTAAAACTGAGCATTATCAAAAATGAAGAACACCTGGAAGTTTACTTTTAATGTTACAAAAGAAAAACTGTGTAGATCGTAGAAATAGATAAATCATAGTGTCTTTACTGTCATTTCTCACACTCTTAAAAGGATGGTCTAGCCACAAATATAGCTTTGATATGCTGTCGAGCAAGTTAATCTGACCATTACAGTGAATCTTCCATTCAATTCCCATGTGTGAGATATGAGCCGTTGAAGGTGCCATATTTGTTACCAACAGTTGACTTGAAGGAGCAAACAAGAGTGATGTCATCTCCCCACATTGATGAAGCATTTTATGTTTTTTCTTTAAACTTTACACAAATTTAATACTTCAATATCTAGTGCTATCATAATGCGAATGTATGAGGGGTATGAGAGTTTTGCGACCTTCACATAACCAGTACCTAAGCTGACCACCTATTGATTTCAAGGTCAAAATAATAAATTCAATAATAAAGAAAACAAAAGACTATTCAGCCATGTGAGGAGATGATGTCACTCCTGCTTGCCTCAAGTTCACAGTTGGTAGAAAAGTGGGTACCTTCAACTGGTAATATCTTGAGAACCACTCATTGGAACTGAATCGAAGTTTCACCAGAATGGTTGGATAAACTTACTCTTCAACATAGTCAAGCTAAATTTGTGGCTAGACCACCCTTTTAACAAATGAAGCTGAATAGGGAAGGGGCATCCTAAGCGTTAAGGCAAAAAAGCTCTGCCTTCAACACTTGCCGTTTATAATGCCTGTAATAATTCATGTAATAATGTCTTCGTTCTATACCTAACCATTTTTGTGGGAACTTCCAACAGAAGTAGATGATTTTTTTTATTTATTTATCTTTTTATTTATCTATTTATTTTTAGAAAACCTGATAATATGCAGGGAAAGGTACGTCTTAGCAGATGATTGAGAGTTATATCATCCTAAAATTGAAGATTGAATTTGTATGGTACGCGGTTTCTTGAGGATGCCATGGGTTGACATGCACTCATTTGAAGAAACTTTCAGTTGTTAGTCACACATTCGTTTGTTTTTACCCAAATTCTGTTACTACTGAGCAGCAATAGACAGATGCATGCATGCACTGAGCATTTTTGGTAATTATCTCATCCTATAGGGGTAAAGATGAGATATTGTAGTCATGCACTTTGCTAGCCTGGGCTACAACTTGTACTGTATACCCATGGGAGAATGGTTGCCATGGAAACACATGTATTCTAGAATGGGTCAATTTCATAAATTTCTATCGCACTTTTTTCTTTGATTGGAATAAATTAACAACAATAAAGCATTTTTGCAACCTTGATTTAAATGTCTTCCAGTGAGGTTATTCTTAAAATGTTCATTTTCAGAGTGTCTGTTCTGTTTATTGCTGAATCCCTAGGTGCATGGTGAAACTGATTTTACACTTAATTGATCCCAAAAATTGGTAGCATTCAGAATATAGCCCCAGTAAAAAGCATGAAGTTCATACATGTATGGGATAGACCAATTTGGCCCACATACTTCGTACCCAAAACAGCACCGCAATACGGAGCCCATATGTCCCCCATATGGATTGTGCCATCTTCAGCCCACATTTTACCCACATATTGGGAACCTAGATAGAATCCATTTTGTTGCCCATATGGGATTTCCCATACTGAGTCCACAAGTCGTACCCACATGGGCACCATATGCAACCCATATGGGCCATATTTAGCCCATGTATTATCAGCCCAGATAAAGCCCATGCATTGCCCATATGGGATTATCAGTGCCCCTATGGGGCCCATATGTAGCCCATATGAATGGATAGCCAACCCAGTTAAAACCCATATATCGCCCATATGGGATTTCCCATATTGAACCCAGCAACTACTTACCCACATGGGCCCCATATGGAGCCCATGTATCTTACATAAAGGACAGCCCTAATGTAACCCATATTCTACCCATATATTGCTAGCCCAGATGGGACCCTAACGGACCCCAGATTGATCCCATTTGGTTAATATGGGATAACCCATATGGGGCCCACATGGGTCTTGGGTGCAAAACCTGCTGGGGCCCATATGGGAGGTCCCATATGGGTCCCATATTGTAGTGGATCTGGGTCCCACATGGTACCCATATGGGAATGCTACTTGGGTACCCATATATGGTGCTGACATATTTAGTTCCAGATGGACTTCAGGTCGGATTCGTGTGCAATGGTTCACTTCATCGCCCTACTTTACCCAGGTTAAAATGCAGTCTTCTCCTTAAGGCCTAAGGTGCCAATATCAAACATCATATGGACTAAATGGGCAAGTACATATGTAGGTTAAGACACCAACGTTTTAAATTCTACATCTTCCATTTGTTACCCTGATAATTATCTGGGGGAACATAAATGCTTTAGCTGCTATTTAAAGATAGAAACTATGTACAGGATATCTTCGCTAAGACCTAATGGAATAGATAGTAACATTGCTATGTAAGATACTATTTTAAATGTTATTAAAGATTTTTCAGAGATATGTATGCAACTTCTGCGCTTCCACACGGAATGAAAAGCACTGGATTTCTGGCATATGATATCATTATTTACTTTCTGTTATTCAGGTCCTCTTCCACCACCCCCTTCCAACTTATTTGCACTCATCGTCACAGAAGTCAAATTCCAAAACTGGTAAGGTGTGGTAATCCTTATCATTATGTGTGTTCCGTACAAGTATCAGAGTTATCATCATTTTAAATGACATGAAAATCGCAACGTTAACTTCAAAGAAAAGTATGTGTGGAACAAGGTATTAGCTAGCTACGCATTTGATGCAGTAAATGCATGTGTCATTGTGATTAACTTCGCAATATACATGAAATTTTTGTTAAAGTTTAAACTTAGTTAAAGACGTAGCCTTATGCCGTTTATTGTCAAGGCTTACCGAGTTGAAGTCAATCACACACTGGCTGGCGCAGAACTCTGTTACAGTGTTACTGTTACTTAGTGCTACTATGTTTAGTTGACAACATCAAACAAAGTGTGACGTTTTTTTGTTTTTTGAAGTTTTTTTTTTAAAATTCGATGTTATATCCCATGCATCGTTTCATGTCACCATATATTGTGCTTGTGGCTTGAACTGCGTACATTAAGAGATCGTATTTTTACCACTAAACACTTAATAACAACTATAGGCCTTGTCAACGGTCTATTCTGCTTTGTCGGTTACGTGCATGTCTCCTTGCTTCTTTCATTCGTTCACACAACATATCTTTGTGAACCTATGGGTGATACCAACTATACAGGTGCTAGTACTACACACGGTTGCTTTCCAGGGTAAACACCTGTGACGGCCATGCAAGGAAGTAGGATGAGCTAGCGATTATGTATTCTTAAAATTGATAAAGTTCTCGAAACAACACAAGCGTGTGCACAAAGAATATTGTTGAAGCCCGAATCAGGTATTATGCGGTGGCAACCACAGAAACCCAACCAAAAATGCAACTTTACCAATACCAAGAATGTTGTCCTTCAGAAAAGTACAAGCTGAAAACGAAAATATGTTTTCCGAACAAAAATGCATACTTACCACGCACGTTATCCTTCGGAAAAGTACGAGCCTAAAACGAAAATATGTTTTCCGATTATCTGTTGGAATCCAGAAGAAATAACGACAGCGATCACACTGCAAATATATTGGAAGGTAAACAAGAACCTTGCAAAGGTAAAATTTCAAAGACGATTTTGGAACGATCCGTCGAGATGCTGGAAGTGGAATTCAAATAGTACCAGTACTCAATGTTGTTTGAACGTCCATCCACCGCTAACTGGGTTCATTCATTCGACGAAAATTTTCTTATTCATTTGAGAGAACCGTAGAGTTTCCCTCCCGATAGTGCAAGTTGATTGCTTGCTCCTATTGGCTGTCATCAACCGTCGTTGTCAGCACCACGCCTGCATGTCGTTTGACTAGCTCGGGATTCTGAGACAACACCGTAGATGCGTTGTATCAACTTAAACAGTCACAAGCTGACCGGATTGCTCAATTTCGCACCCGACCTACAGTCCCCTTCGAAGGGAGAAAGTAATATAACAAAATACATATGATATGAGTAGATTTTGTTGTCAAGCTGTGACAGAGCCCCTCCATCTAGCTGCACCGTGAAATATTGATCTATGAACTTGATATAATTTCAAGTGGAATGATTTACCTTATAAGGGTCAAAAGATCTGCGTGGGAAATTGAACTTATCAGCCAAAAAATAATAAATAAGGAAATACCATACACAAAACAATGCGTACAGACTGAAGGCGGAGAATAGATGGAAGCGACTGTAGTACGTCATAGTATCATGGAACGCCTGGTATGAGATACGAAATTAGATCAATAATATTCGTGTACGCCATTTATCTTTATCTATTGAACAAGTGTGGGTTGATTTTTCGCCAACTAAAATTTTCTCCATGTCTTCATGATACGCACAAATCATTTACATGTTAGTTCCGTGAACGTCGTGTGTGTGTGTTCTATACACAGAACATATCCTACACTTTCCTATCATCCTTATTTCTGTTTTGTAATAATAGTTAAGCAAATGTAAAGTATTTCATAAATATTTAATAACATTTATCTTTATTGCTGGTAGGGCTTCAACATCAAAAACCATAAAGCAAAAGAAAAAAAAAACTCAGCAATGGTCAGCAGGTCAGTCAGTACGTGATGATGGTTACAGTTTGGTTACGTGACGCAACAAAGAGCCAAAGAGCCTTTTTAGGTTTGTTTTGGGTATATAGACCTATGTTGGAAAACTTAGAATAGCTTTGAACTTAGTTTGGTAGCCAAGTATGGTAGCCAAGTGGGTTGGTAAGTGCTATGAAAAAACGTAATCAAACTAATCGTGAGTTCATATAGTACTGTAAACAATACTAGTATTAGTGATAAAGTACGTAAAAATATTTTAAAACAAGCTTTATACATTTGTACTTAGACTCCCTGGGCCTTTTTAAACATACATACTGGGAGATGGTCCCCCAGACCCATACTCGGCCACTCCTCTTAGCTCATTTGACCCTCCAGTATGCTGGTTCTTTTCTCTTGGATTTTTGTTTTCACGTGTGAGAACAAATTTATGAAGACAGGGAAAGTACAAACTAGGCCTACTTCACTCAGTGACTCGCTTAGGGTACACTGTAAAAAATTTCCATATATGTGCAACATGTCTGAAACATTTTTAACAGTGTATACCTAGGCCTAGTTTCCTGAAACTTAGGCCTAGGATCTCGCCGTACTCCCTTTTCCCGGATATTACTGTGTATATGCACGTGTGGGATGTATAACGTGCGAGCAGAGGCGTAACGACTATGTGCTCGGGCGAGGCAAACACAGGG
Organism: Stichopus chloronotus; assembly: GCA_021234535.1. Taxonomy (NCBI): domain Eukaryota; kingdom Metazoa; phylum Echinodermata; class Holothuroidea; order Aspidochirotida; family Stichopodidae; genus Stichopus; species Stichopus chloronotus. The sequence continues at coordinate 14,739,858 of CM037834.1, forward strand.
ACCCCCGAACAAAGGGGGCGGTCCCTGCTGCACTGATGAACAGAACTTAGAAGAGGGTTTTTTTTTGGGGGGGGGGGAGCGGCACGTTTTCGGGGAAAAAAAAACTATAAACGAGTCAATAGACATATTTTTCTGTGCGTGAATACGTTCGTCATAAATCATATGCCCCTGCGAATGCAAATCTTTCCTCACGACTGACCCAGTCACCTGAGGTACACACTGGAACTTGACAAGCTACGCCGGTACATATTAACATGAAGTACTGCCTCTAATGTCAGTGAATTCGCTCCATAGAATTAGACCTTATTGATTCGCTCTCGGTGAGGGTTGCCACATGACATTAGCTAATGACTGACCATATTTGGCATATTTTGAACCCCTTTGACTGATTTTTTCCATAGCTATCTGCCAAATCGCAGACGCCTAAGAATTGTATGTGGACATATGTTTCCGTATCAGACAGTAAATCGAATTTGGTATATTTTCCACGGTTTTGCCGATATTTTGCCCAGATCATTCTCCAAGTTGAAGCTAATCAAAACATACCTACTTTCAACCATTTCTCAAGATCGGCTGGAATCACTGGCTGCCCTTTCCATCGAGAGCGAGGAGGCATGGTCACTTGATATAGATCTAATCGATATGTTTGCTGGCCACAAGGCCAGCCTCAGTAAATTACAGCTCTAGCCTTTCCGAGGTCTAGGAAAGTTGGATACCATTTGTCCATATGACACAGGATTTACACCACGGTTGGAAATATCAGTGCTGGGAAAAATACACCTTTATGTTAATTGGACGTTGGTCATTTGTTCTTACTGTCCTTTCAATCATTCAATGTATTCTAGCTTGTTTTTGTTCCCACTTCAGTGCGACAGACAAGGCGGACCAAAAGTATGTCTATGAACACAGATTGCCCAAAAAATCTCAGGGGATAAAGTCACCACGAAACGTTCCATATACGGCTTAGATTGCACCAGAGAGCTTGAAGAACCCAATAGCTTCCAGGGTCCTAAGGCGGGCCCTGGACCCACGCCTTTGGGACTTCGCACTCCGCGCTCGTGATGAATGCTTCTCCTCAGCAGCCACGAGCCGTTCCTTCGCTGGACCCAGAGACCACCAGATTCATCGTTACGCCACTGCGAGCAGTGTGTCTTTTTACCAATCATGTCAGCGACGAGATTGCTGACCTAGTACGGGAAGTACAAGGGGACCAAAACACTAACGTTAGCAAATTTCCTCGGACTAAGAAGCCTAGGGATGGGCTAGATAGCCTATAGGTTCCTACACCGTATAAATTTCGATCGACGGAGAAATTTGAGAAAAAAGATGAAAAAGTAAGGATGATTTGATAAATTTATTTATAAGGTATGGGAAACTCATTTTTGGCAATCTGGAGAGCATTTTTCGAAAAAAAAAAACCCTCTTCATAAAGTACTTGATGACTTATGGTGGCTCCGTTTAGATGGTTCCTTTTTTCAAATCCCCCCCCCCCCCCCCCACTAAAAAGTTCTTAAAAAAAGGCCGTGAAAGCTTTTGTACCTCTAATGTAAGATATACATGTAAACCCAATGAAAAATGAGCCAAGACTTGCAGAACTCTTCTCGAGAAACTACAGCAATATAAAACACGTACATACGCTTGCATCATCATAAGTCTCATGGCCCTTGTGATGAACATAGGAGGAGACAGCGATGGTTTCACGTATATTCTCCCAACTTGAAAGAAAGCTGATGACGTCACGAAATGTCACGCAGGGACCAGTTGCGTCTGAGACTAAAGCTACGTGTTCTCTCTAAGAGTTAACATGAACTCATCGCTGAGAGTGACTAGAGTAGTCAATCTTGCGAGAGTGATTTTAACCTTAAGCCTATAAGAGTTAACGTATTCTCTGGTATTAGAGACAGAACTTGTCATGACGTCTCTCCTTAAATAGAGTTGATTCAATCATTGAGAAGGTAGTCACTCGATTGACACTCTGAAAGAGTGAATTTTCACTACTTGGCATTAAGAGAATCAGTGAGATTAACCTTCAACTAGACTCTGGGTTGAAATTTAAGACGTATGTCTATCCGTGTATATATGTACACCCTGTTCAAGTAAAAATGATATAAAAATCCATCGAAGCAAAGAATGATTGTTAAGTGAGTGTGCAATACCATCGTTGTGGAACGTTTTGATGTTATAGATAATAAATACGATTTCCCCGTCACTATATGGTTGATTTTCTCTATGCATGTGTCTTTTGATGTATGCGAGAGAATATAGATAGTTGTGCCATGGCATATGTCTAACATAACCATTTTCATCTTCAAAGTCCTGTATAAGTGTAGCCTTTCTATTTAATATATTCGTGATAACAATTCATCTACAAATGGCAAATTCAGCCAGAAAGTGAAAACTATTAAATTTTGAATTTTCGTATTGTTGACGTAAACAGATAATATTCATGAGTACGTTCGTTGTGGCTCTAACTTGAAAATGGAAAGTTGTGTGGTCAAAGGTGTTCACATACAGAATTCAGGTAAACGTTGGTGATCTTTGCCCAGACAACATTCTATGTTCAAAATTAGGGGAACCCTGGTCCTAATGGAATTTGCAAAGGCGCACAAACAGACACATGCTTCGATGTCATTTTGGTATAACCGGACCTAGACCACCTAGATAAGACGATGGATCTCAGCTCCCTGTACATGGTGATGGGTAAACTTCGACCTCAACCCCATAAATATTGGAGAGGCCCTATTCTTGTATTCCCTCCTAACCCTTCTAAACACCCTCTCCCATCCCGACCACTGCTTGGATCTTAACCTAACTCAAATATCCAAACATTGAAAGTTTTCGCTCGACCTTTGTCGTTATGAAACAGTCATGTTCCGGATAGGTAAGTATATCAAACAAGGAGATTGTTATTAAACATCTGATGTTTATGATGACAGATAGTCTACAAAAAAAACATAAATGTATGTAAACATGTTTTTCTATTGCGATTTTCAGCCTGCAATGGGCAAACTTCCTACTTCAGAGAATGACAAGAAGTGAAATTTTGGTCCCGATAGTATGAAACGTCGATTTGAAGATATTGTCTCTTTTATTTTCATGATGAGATGTGTAGGCCAAACAAACCTATACAGATTGCAGTAAAGTGCAAAACATGTGCACTTATGACCCGCATCACGCACTTTGCGGTTCCTTAAATCAATTGGCTGACGATGTTGCCATTGCTTTTATGTGCACATTGTATGAAGGTGATTAAAAAAAGGTAACACTCATCTGTCATGTTGCAGACTATACAAGGAGATGATTAAAGTTATGCAACATCGACGTTGCGAATTAAAGTGACAAGGGATTATTAAATATTAGTTTGCGCTAAATATTGTTTTTTTTTGTCCCCAGAATTTATGCAGTAAAAAGAGCGCTAGACAACAAGAATTATCCAAAATCCGGCTCAGTATATACATTGCATGTACTCATAACATCTCTCTCTTTTATGCAGTCTTTGCAGTAGTTAGAATGTACTCACTGAATCTCATGAATTCAAAGACAGTGTAATTTATAACAAGCCACCTCCTCAGGTACCTCCCCCATCCTTGATGGATTTTTTTTTTTTTTTCATAGTGAGCTCTATGAACGTCAATTCATCTTTTTCTCTCTGTATGTATAATATTCAGAGTTGAATACTGCAATCAGGTCAGATCAAATGGCGCGCCATGCAACCAGGATGGATCCTCCCTGTCGATATCAAACTCATAAATCATTTCTGAACCACGTAAATAATTAATTCAATATTCAATTCTTCATAATCTATTCCAGCATTTTTAATCCACTGAATCCTAGTCTTAGTCACATATCATATGGCTTTCCTATGTCAAGGAAAACAGAAGGTCTTATCATGTACACGAAGAATATACGAGAGCCATAACCACACGCTCAAACCCCTTACCCTATGTTTCTAATGTATAGGTAAAAGAGAGGAAAGTCCAGCCCCTATCCCCTCTCCCATAAAATCGATCCATGTTAGTGACTCCTACAAAATGCGATTAAGGCATTTGAGTTCACAGTAAAGTCTCTAATCTGAACTCAATCGATCAGTCGCTTTACATGAAACAATATACGGCTTTAATGACCAGTCAAGAAATTAAGATGACCATGCAATACCTCACTAGTCACATATTAAGTCCATGCACTGGTAGCCTTGGTGGATGATAATGTGGTGAAATTTCAATTTATTGCAAACTTGCCATTTGACTTCATCTGCATCGTTCAACGAACATCAAACTGGTCTTGTCATCAAAGCCAATCTTGAAAATCCATTATCATCGGTAAAGATCAACTTAACAGAGTGATGAACTATGATACTGCAGACCCTGAATATCAGCAACGATTAAACTATTGCTTGCACTGTTGAGTCATAAACGTATTAAAGGCAGCTAGAGCATATAGCTGCGTTCCCCCTCAGTAGTTTGCAAAGTGAATGTGTTCTTGACGACAGCGATGGGGCGCACCAACAGGGCAGTACCAATCACTTTCACCCTTCCTGCCCTCTTGGTCAAGGGGTAAATTCATTTTTTGTTTTCAGTTCTTGGAGGGGTCGAGGGAGTAAAAGTCTGGTCCGAATGTTCACAGTGGGCCGAATTTAGCTAAAGGATACACGTACAATGCGACGAAGGCGGGTGTCTCTCTATGAAGTGGTGAGTGTTATACTAGGTGCGGTGGGGCCGAAAGAAAAATTGGGGGGGGGGGGGGAGCTAAGCACCGATATGACTTTAAGCCGAGTGCCACCATCACTTGGCGTTCCCTAAATTGTGGCTTTACAAGTCCCTGAATGGCCGGAAACGGAATTTTCTAAGATATTCAAGGCTGCATCCACCAAGCCCTGAAATATGGGTCTCATGTCTGTAGTTTCTCAATGAACGAACAAACAATCAATACTTGAAAAATGGCAATGCATATCAGAAATGCTGATACAAGAATGATAATGCATTATGCATCCCCTTTCATGAATTTTCGGAGCATTTGGAAAATATGGGGGAGTTGGGGGCTAAGCAGATCCTTAACCCCTCTTCATTTTTTTCATTGGACTGAGCCCCTTCGCCAAGCCGTCTTCCTGTCGTAAATGGACTAAATGGACCAGGACTAAATGTTTTACATTCATTATAGCAGCCTGCAGATGATGTTACATACTTTGTTATTCCGCATGCATTATTTTTTAATTTACGACTATGTATATGTCTTTGAATACTCGGGGGTTCTTAAAAAGTGAAACATCTCAATCGTTTTATCCACGACGACCGAATCAGTGCTTCGAAGGCATTCCAAGTTTTATCATAACATTTAGGGATTTCGTTTTGCAGACTGCTGCAATAAGCTACTCTCCGAGATTATTTGAAATATACTTACATAAAAATCAGTATTTTGAAACGCGCTACGTCCATCGTTTTTTTTTTTCTGTCTCTCAGTCCATAACTCCTTTTTATTTTGTTTATTTATTTTTCATTTTGTTGTTTGAAATGACGACATGGACGCCTGCACCTCTCCCTCCCCCTTTTTTATCACTGAGTTAGGTCTATGGTTGTTTCAAGACAATGCTAACAGTGAGAGAGGGGGAGGGAGAGGAGAGAAAAAAGCAACCAAAGTTGGCGAATCATTTGTTGGTGCTAAACGTAAGTTCATTCTATTACAAGCCTACTTTTGATTGTATCAAACACACACCTAGATAAACATAAACGTCAAAAGTGCCACAGCTATTTGATTTTTCTGTTTTAATCACTTTATGAGGCTACTGTTTCAATCGGCGTAAATTCAGACCGTCTCGCCAAGAATTATATACGGTGGCTATCCAAGAATTATTACAGCACTTTGCCAGGCAAACCTGGGTGAAAGCGAACTACACGCCGGATAAAGCAGACTACTGACATTGATATGCGTTTTAAATGAGGAGTGACCAGGTCTGTTCAAAAGCTTTACCACATGACGCATGATTTCGTTAATTGATATTAAAGGCGTGTTTCATATTGGCCAATATACCTTTATTAGATAAACATTTGGTAATGAAAATCCGTGTTATAAAGCTATATATATTCAATAATTGTCCAGCATACATAAATTGTATCCAATTTTTATATGCCTTCATTTAATAAAAGCTCCCAACTGTTCTACTTTGTTTACAAGCAATTTAAGTAGTATTTTTCTTAGAAAGCATGCTAATGTCAACAAACTAGCCAATGATACCTCTTAAATCCGACTCAAAGCGTCACTACGAGAAGATATATTAATTGTTGACTATTTTAATAGCATGTACTAATCATTACCATTAGCTTTCATATATTTTTATTGTAAATAAACAAAGTTCGAAGAAGCGTCTATCGTAAGCAGATGACTAACATTTCCCGTCTCAAGCAATTCATTATGAGGTCACATTTAATTTTTAAGTTTAGCAGTGGCTTTTTGTGGGGTTATGTTTCCATAGTAACGCTTCTCACGAACACTTACTTGAATAGACTTGGGAACAGTTACGATATGATTTCTCGATTCTTGTATCTGCAGTTGCGAAGAACCAACAACAGGTTTTGAATAAATCTAAAACATTTACTCCAAACAGTCATTTTTGTGATTGTGATGGCGTGATGGTGTATGTATGTGCGCGTGTGTTTGTAGGAGTGGGTATTTGTGTGTGTGACGTCTTGGATTGTAGATACGATATTTCAAGAAGAAAAAGTTACTTGAACTTCAAAGTTGGTTTGTGGGTATTTCATTGTGAGTACTAGATGATCCCGCTTCTTTTTCAGGTAGGTCAAAGGTCATTCACAGTCGCAAGAGTTGAAATTCTGAAAACCTATCAAGAAGGATATCTCAGCAAGTAAAAGTTGCTGGAACTAAAGCCATTTGCAGCACTTGATTAGTAGATTATCTCTGTCAACTTTGGGGCAGGTCAACGGTTACGTGGGGTCAGTAGAGGTCATTGATTGAAAACATTGTAAACACATCATCTCAGTGAGGGAAAAAGTTGTGTGAACCTCAGAATTGGTAAGAAGGTGAGTCCAGCGTGAGTAAATGATCCCTATTCTTTTCCAGGTAGGTTAAAGTCCATTTGTGGTCACACAAAGGAAATTCTGAAAACCTATTAAGAAAGCTATTTCAGTCGCTGAAAGTTGCTGGAAACTCTTAACATTTGTTGTCCTTGATGAGTAGATTATCTCTGCTATATATATTCCAGGGATGAGGTCAAAACGGCCACACTAGTTTAGTAGAGGTCATAGTTTAGAAACCTTGTTAACACGGTATCTTCAGAAGGTAAAGTTGTGGAAACTGCAAACTCTCTGTACATGTTTTCCATAGTCAGTAGATCATCCCTATTTTTCATGGAGGTCAAAGGTCACTTGATCTCACCATGGTGAAAGTTTGAAAACCATTTGGAAGATACCTCAGCAACCGAATGTTTTCTTAATTTCCAGACTGTTAACATTGGCAGGTCTTGATGAGTCGATGATCTGAAATTCTCCTAGTGATAATAGTCAAAGTCACATGAGGCCAGCAAAAGTAATAGTTTGGAAACCTTGTAGATACGGTATTTCAAGAAGAGGTGAGGTGACTGAACTTCAAAATTGGTATGCAGGTCGTCCTTTGCTTTTCGTAAATATTGGCAAGAATGATCGCAAAGTCCCTTGACTTCCGGTTTGTTCTTTGATCATTATCTTTATTTCAAGTCTAAGTGTTATCGAGAATAGATGGGCAGATCATCACCTGCGTGTATGTAGTGTTAGGCTATGACTTTCTCATTTAAGCTCACCCTCTTTTGTCTTTTTCATAAGTTGGCAACCTAGCTCATGGATAGTTTTAAAGAAATGGTTTCGGACCTTACTGTCAACAACTTGTCATGAAAGGCTGAAGGTGGAATTATCAAATTCATAAACATTGTACACACATATGGTAAGACAGGTAAATATAAGATGCTTAAGGGATGCAATGAAAATTGTCATGGAAGGAATCATTGCACTGTTAGTATATTTCTCTTCTTTGAAACTATGCATGATTTATCAGCATGTCAATACAAATGAGAAGAATACCAACTGAAAATAAAACGCCTTGACATTTGTCGAAATCCCTAACCTGCAAAAATTTTCAGGCTCTATAGCCTCCGTCTGTTATAGTGGGATTTGTACTGAAAACTTTAAACGTTGGATCATAGGTCATGTATGGACTGCAAGGGGACCACATTCTTCAAAACCGTAAAAAAAGTGGACTAGGCTATGTTGACATTTCTAATAACGTTCCTGGTTGTCTAAGAGGTTTTGAAAGGTTCTCTTTGTTATTGGGCCTGTATCAGCAGGGTATTTTAAGAGGGCCCTTTTGGCCCCTCTCGAGAAAATTATAAATTCACAAACTTTTAAAATGGTAAAAAAAATCATGTATTTCGAATAAAAATAGTAATTTCATGAGTTTTTTTACACCTAGACATATCAGATCGAATCATCAGTAGCCGATTAAGTTTATTTTATAGGGAAAAATTTAGAAATTTGGGTATAAAATGAGCAAACGATCCTTTCAGTTGTGGTCACAACTTTTCGATATATGTTTACTGAGAAATTGCAAGCGTGAGATCCTTATCCCATGTATTTTAGAACACCCGAGATGTGAAGTTTCCGAGTTCATCCAATAAAAAAAAAATAGAAAAAGAAAGAGGGTTTATTTACAAAATATATATATCAGAAAACTCAAGAGGCGTTAACCTCTCCCCCAGATCCGCCACATGAGCTAAGAGAGGGAAGGCGGATGCGTGTCAGTCTGTTGGCTCTGAGTTGTGTCAAGACGATCAGTGATTGGCTCAATTTCCGGTGCAGAGTCCTTTCTCCACAGGCGCGGCTTCGACGTGGAAGCAGACACTAGGCCTACTGGCAGTTGGTGCGGTGGGGTGCGTACATGATCGTGCATGCAATTCGATGCTTTCACTCATTCTGCAGTGATGTGACGTCGACTCTGCCGTGCTGTGATATCGGTCTGTACATGCAGATTGACCATCATTTCTATATAATCTAAAATTTGAAATTATGACAAATGGGTAATATTTTTTTTCATATTTAAATTAGGAGTTCAAAGGAGATAGCCTATTAGCCAAATAACATAACGGCAAGGAAAATGGCTATTTAAACCCCCACCCCTGCCTTAGATCCGCCACTGCTCCCTTCAACTAGTCTATCATTCACGTTGCGACCACTTGTTGAAAAATCCTCGCTAATATAACGCCAGTGATTACATCACACTCAGGCGCAGTAATTGCGGTGAGATAATTACGGTAAATTACTGATTCCGCGTTCCATGCTCTGAATTGATTCATTTTGTTATTTCTTCGCGGATTAGGTAAGTGTATATATGTTATGTACGAAAAAACGACTCATTGACTCAAAAATCATATTTGTTCAGCTAGCCATTCTTACCGTATTTGTGTTCGTAGGATTTTAGTGGCAGAAGCGTGTGTCGTCTGTTACATTATTTTCACCTAATGCCATTAAGTATCAAGCATGAGTTTAGATAGTAGTGGTAGAGGTCAAATTGACCCAGAGTTGAACTACTTTATTCAAGTTGAAAGTCAGAAGCAAAAATTCACCCAGTTGGTGCACGAGCTTGCTGACACATGTTGGGAGAAATGCATGGCGGACGCAAAGATTGGCCCACGACTGGAATCTAAGCATGAATCATGTTTAGTCAACTGCGTTGACAGATTTCTAGATACCACAAATTTTATTGTCCGAAAGCTTGAGACATCAAGTCGCAGTAGATCATCAAAACTCAACATGGATTAGAAGACAAATTTTCCAGTCTAGCGGTAGGTGTTCCAGATTTTCCAGATTAGCGGTAGGTGCCGCTCTGTTTTTTGTCTGTGTTGACTTTGGAGTAGAAAGCAGTAGCCTAGCATACAACATTAATGTGTCTCTGTCGCCTTGTAACCTATACTGCCGTTCAGTAAAGAACAAGGGAAAATTGCGACTAATATCAGTTCAGTCGTTCCAAATGATATACAAATAGTAGCAAGACTGCTCAACACTCTTTTTTATGTTTTTTGTGCTGACATCAATCACAATATTTTTCTCTGGACTGAATTACTTTTTGAGTTTTTCTTTCAGTGAAGAAGCTAAATTGTCATTTACTGTTCCAATTTTGGTCAATAGTTTGGCAGCCCTAGGCTAAAGACAGGGAACGTTGAGAAATTAGGGGAACACCACTGCACTTGTTTGCGGTTCTTCTCGGTAGGCCAAAGTAAATGCACAGTGAAAGTGAGGCTAGGTTGTAACCGCAATTCATTCAGACATGTCCAAACGCGGCACCTAGAGCCGCATGCGGCACCTAAAACTATTTTGGCGGCACCAGAAAGGACAGAGTAAGTGCCGCTTGCAGCACCGTTTCCGAGTGCACACTGTGGCACCCAATATTTTTTGTACATAGAAGCAATGTAGAGTGCAAATTCCCACTTTCCCTATGACGGGCAAGTTACTTGTTTAATTCTAAGTAATATACTGGTACAAGGTTTGCCCTGTGAATGCAATAGTACCAGAATGACACTTGTGGAAACATTGGCAATATCTTGACCATTAATGTGCGCCTGGGTCGCCAAATCAAGGACGTATTTGCCACTACATGCACGTAGGTAAACTGCATGCTGCACTCCGTTGGTCCAAGACGGCACCTACGTTTTCCAAGACGGCACTTAAACTAAATTGACCCCCAGAAGCGGCACCGAAGTACTGAAATTCTGGAAAAGTCTGCATTGGAATGTGAAATTTGTCAATACCACAATGCTATAACATTTGCATGCAGTAATAGTATAATATGCCTTCATGTTTGATTTGTTTTGTTGGCAGGTTGTATCTCCATGGCTGCACTGTGTGTTCAGTCATTTGAAGATGGGTAAGCAGTTCTGGCATAATTGGTTTATTCTGGAATTGAAGAGTTTCATGGGATACCTTCAGCACTGGCATGGGTTTGAGTGCACTTCCTCATCTTGCAAATGGAGATCATTCCAGTTGGGCTGGCAGAACTGATTGGTGCAGAAATTTTCATGGGAAGTTCTTTAATCCTTAAAGATCAATTAACTTTCCAATTATTGTTGTGTACTAGCCACCAGGAACGAATCAGTAGAGAACATGCATGCCCTCACAATCAACAATTCAACACACCATCTCAAGTAGTTAACTACTTACTTATTTGCTTCTTATGAGAGCTACTGTAATTGCAAATGGCTTTATGTGTCAGAAACTCATAGCAGCATACAATATGTAGAAAAAAGTTGAGTGTCAAGAATTGCACAGTATCAACTGTCAGCATTATGTTTAAAACCAAAGTTCAGACAATTGGAGCCTTCATTGAAGGGTACGATGCTATCTTCTTCACAGAATTTTTCAGCATTTTAAACTGTCTGAGGTGTGTCATACATTTAATTGCAGTTTCATTATGATCTTTTGGCAATTATTTCTGTCTCAACCTAGTTACATCGAAATCAAATGTTATTTACACAATTGGGTCCTGAGATACAGCATGCTTGCCCTTACACACACTGTAGGCTATGCTGACCTTACATGACCAATATACTGTAAAGTCAATTTTCAACTTTCTAAAGATGTCTCCATAATTGTGATTTAAATATAGATTTACCAGTATTATTTTTCATACCTTGTCGAAGATGGACAAGGAATCTATGCGATGGTGATTTTGGTTTGGTGTATCTGCGTGAATCCGGTATGTGTGTGTGTGTATGCATGTATGTGTGTGTAACAACAATCTCTGCACGCTCGGCATGGCAAGCGGTACACCTCTACACAACATACGTAGTTCCATTATACACCTATTATATAATGGAACAGTCTGGTCTATACAAACCGGCAAGATATGGGACAAGATCCGAAGAATGTGTTGCATGAACTTCAAACTTGCAGGGTATGTACTCCTTATGGTAAAATGATAGTATGATGACTTTTTTGGAGGTTAAAGGTCATATGGAGTCATTAGAGTCATTAAAATGTGAAAAGCTTGTGAACATCTGTTAACGCCTAGTTTATGAAGGAAAGGTGCAAGACAGATCAAAGTTGGTATGTGGGGAGGACAAAAAAAAAATAATCTCAGCTGGGATCGTTTTTGGTGCAGGTCAAAGGTCATCTGAGGTCACTAGTAGGCAGAATGTACACAACCAATGTTTGCTCTGTCTCAGGAACCCACATGATGTATGACCTTCAAATTTAAAGAGTGTATACTTCACTTAAAGTAAATACTATTGTGGAGGTTTTTTAAGTTAAAGTTGATATGGGGATATCAGATGTCATATAATGAGAAGTTTATCAATGCAAGTTTTTCAAAGGGGAAGTGACCTTGTGCTTTGCAGATCATTTTATGGTGCATCCCAAAAATACTTTTGTTGGGTTACGTTTTGTTGTAAATTTAAGGTTATTTGGGTCACAAGGAGGTGCTGAATGTTTGCTCTCAGCTGGTACTTTACATGAGAGTTCCAAAATTCAAAAGTGCAGGTTAGCTCATTACTCATATCCCATAACACAGCATGCACAGAGAAGGAACTGTTTACACAAAAGGTCTTGTTTGCTCACCAGGATATCCCTCAAGCAACGAAATAGGTATGGGGCTGCACAAGGAGAGACTGAAGACAGTTGTAGGTGGGACTTAAGGTAGTTGAGAGAACCTGAACTGGCATCTGTCTTTTGAAAGGAAATGTAGGTCATGTCACATGCATCTAGAAAAGAGCTGGCATTATTCAAACTTTTCAGAGTGACACCCTGAGTGAAAATCCATTAGAATTGTCTTTCTATTTGTATTAAAATTTTGGGGGTATGGTAGTTCAAAGTTGGATGAAAATGCAAATATGGTGACTTGTAGTGTTGCACAGTGTCAGTATTTTATACTTCCAAAACAAAATCCTCCAAGCGTAAAATCATTGTCCTTGTGATAACGGTTAAGTATTTAGCAAAGGACAAAAAGAAATAACACAGAAGATACATCATGCGAGTTCCTCTGTGGAGTGTGGACGTCATAAATTTGCATACTTAGCCAATGTTTATTTATGCTACAGGTATGAGGCAGGAATTTGCTCGTAATATCGTCAGTATTTCATGGACTTTTGTGCCTATTTTCCAAATTTTTAATGGTTAATACAGCCAGTACCAAAAATGGCAGTTTCATGTCGCATGACATCTAAGCTGAACTGACTATGGATGCAATATGGAATGACTTGCTATACAGTCAAATTAGAGGGCAGTATACCATAACCTCTTATTTACTACCTGTTTGTAGAATTACGGAAATTGGAGGAATAATTAGGCCCTGCTATGATGACATCGATGCGTGCTAGCATGAGAATTGAATTGAGACAAAAGGATCAGAAATAAATGTTCATTTTCGTAACCACAAACGACGTGTAGTCATCAACTTAACAAAATTCGTCCAGGAATATTAATTCTACAAAATATGAAACTTGGGTTATTTATTTTAAGACGCACAGTTAATTCTCTTCATATTTGAAGCAAGTATACACAATGGTGCTCACTAACCAAAGCTGACACCGTAATTTATACAGCCAATATTCGTGATTCCGTTAACACTGAATCGCGTGCATGGATGTCATCATAGTGGGGTCTAAGTATTTCTGATCTGGCCGAGGAATTAAATAGATGCTAGCGAACAATAACAGCGAAAAATTACAGCAAGGTTAACCATTTCATTATTACGGAAGTGCGTAACTGCCATTCTATTAGTTAATCGTAGAAAACTGCTAATGTATAAAAAGAGATTTTGGCGACATGCAGGAATTTCAACACCAGTTTTGGCTAACAAATCTACATTGTAACGCAATATAATGAGGTACTGGTTGTAGGGGGCACCACCCACTATCACCCCACAGGCTGTAACCTTGGGGAAAATTGTGGAGGAAAACTATATTCAAACTCGGACTATAATGCAACGTTTCTAACTTTCGACCCAACTTTTGGCTAACAAATCAACATAACAACAAACAATATAAAAGTGGTACTGATTCTAGGGAACCATTCGCTATCATCCCACAAGCGGTAACCTTGGGGGGAAATTGTCGAAGAAACAAATGTTTAACCTCAAACGCAGAACATAACGCAACATTTCTGACTTTCAAAACAACTTTTGGCTAACAAATCAACATTGTAACGCAAAAGAACAGGAGTGCTGGTTGGAGGGGGCTCCCCATTACCACCAAAAGGCGGAAACCTTGGGGAAGTTGCCGCGGATAAAGATATTTAACCCAAACTCAGAACACAAAGCGACATATTTGATTTTCAACTTTTGGCTAACAAATTAACAATGTAACGCAATACAATGGAGTGCTAACTGTAGAAGGCATCACCCACTATCATCTCACAGGCTGTAACTTAAGTTTATTTCTTCCTTTCCTTTATAACAGTAATTAATATTATTATCATAAATAGATGATATTAAATAAGAATAATTACATGAATACGATATAAGAAGAATGAAAGATAATGTACTAATATACAATTTGAAAGGAAGAGGAACCAGAAGGAAGCAAGAACTTTTCGAGTCTGGTCCCTGTCGTAAATCGTTGAGACAATGTTAAAAGAAAAGAAACACACACACACATAAAGAAAAAAAGGACTAAACAGAGAACAAGACAGAAATACCAGCAATGCTTAAGGACTTTTCTACCCCATTAAGAAGTTAATGTGGTAATAAGGAACGAACAGAAAACAGAAAAGAAAAGAAAAAAAAAACAGATATCACATATTTGGTTTAATCGCAGTACTTCAGTTAGAGGGATTGTTTGATTTTTTTCTTAAATACATTAACGCTAAGATTGAGTGCGGCCAATTGTATTTGAAAAAAAAACTAAGAGTTTCGTTTTATTAAGATTTAATGATAATTTGTTGGCAGCTAGCTAAAGTCGCACTTTCTTAAATTCTGAAGCAGCGATATCTAAGGCACGTTGAATATCATTATAATGGATGTAAATAGCTGTATCGTCAGCGAAGAGTATAAAATTTAAGACATTGGAAGAGTTACATAAATCATTTACATAAATAAGAAAGAGCAACGGTCTAAGAATGGAACCTTGCGGTATACCAATACTAAGAGTAAGGAAACAATCTTTACTGTTGAATCTTACAAATTGTGTGCGATCTTTTAGATAGCTTTCAGTCCAGCTAAGTGAAATACCACGTATGCCATACATAGCTTCTCTAGTAAAATACTGTGATCTATTGAATCGAACGCTTTAGACAAATCAATAAATAAAGCTACGGTTTTTAAGTTTCTATCTAAGCTACTAGTAACATCATCAATAAATTTCAATGATGCCAAATACGTGGAGTGATTCTGTCGAAAGTCGTATTGACCAGAGAAGATTAAATTATACTTATTAATAAGTGACCATAGACGGTTATATGCAAGTCTCTCATACACTTTTGAAACGGCCGATAATACACTTACAGGCCGATAATTGGAAATGTCACTTTCCTGCCCTGATTTGAAAATAGGAATTACCTTAGCAATTTTCAATTCATTTGGGCAAACGCCGGATGCAAAAGATAAATTTATAACATGAGAGAGAGGTGCAGCAATATAATTACATGCCTGATGCAAAACATTGTTGGAGATGTTATCATATCAAGGGGATTTACCTTTCCGTAACATTGCGATAGTTACTGCGACCTCATCATCGCTCACATGATGCAAAATAAAAGTATTACATGTGGAGTAATATACTTGGCTACATCAGTACTAGTAGGCTCAATTTTTCGAACAAGGTCTGTGGCTACTGAAGAAAAATAAACATTAAAATGGTCGGCAATTTGCCGAGAGTCGTTTGTGATGCTGTCACCAATTTTAAAATATGTTGTTTTCGCAGTTTTTCTCCCTAGCTGGTTTTAACACATCACGTATTCCATTTCAAATATGTTTACAGTTCGACACGCTTCTTTGAAAGAAGTTGCTGAAATAGGATTGCTTAGCGGCTCGAACAGTATTAGTAAGAACGTTTTTATACCTACGATTAAGTAGTCGCATTTAATTGTGTAGGATATGCCTTATACATAGGTACGAAATAGTTGCTCCTTTTTTATTGACTTTATTAAACCAGTCGTTCTCCAAGGGGATTTTTGTAAGTTTTTCTTTTTCCCAACTCTCCGTGGCGGACAACACCTATTAAACACATAAGTAAGATTAGAATTAAAGGCAGTAGAGGCATATTGCACATCTCTGTCATTGATAACGTCAGACCAGTGTATAGAGGCAATCTCATCCTTGAATGTTAACATATTAGGGACTCTTGTGTCAGGTTTGTACACATCGCTGTTAGCACTATTACGATTCTCGGTATTCACACTGAATATACATACAGCAGATACAGGGTAATGGTCAGATATGTCAGTTTCGACGATAGCAGAATTTACCTTAGCTGTATGGATGTTACAAAATATATTGTCAATGAGCGTTGCAGATGAATCGGTAACTCGAGTACGTTTGTTAATTGTGGGATATAAGCTATGTTGTGATAAGATATTCTCGAACTCCTCTCTAGAATTACTACCCGGCCTATATAATTGCATAAGTCTATATTAAAATCCCCGGCTATGAGTCCCCATTTCCTCTCACGAGTTAAGGTCAGGGGCGGCACCGAGGGGGTTGGGGGAAAATGCCCCCCAGTCAGAGCCTTTGCCACCAGTTCCCCCCCCCCCCCCCACCCACTCAGCTTCTGAAGTATAGTGTCCTTTCAGGGGTTTTCAAGGCAAAATAATTCACAAATAATTTTCCTCCCTGTTTGAATTATTCCCAAACTTTTCAAATTAATTCTTGCTGTAGTTGTGAACACATCCCTCTAATACATTATGTTCTACCTGGTATGCTCGATATATAAACTTAAAGTGTAACAGATACATATGTATATATCTATTCCCTGTTAATATACTGTACATATAACATTCACCTTTCTGTTTTAAGAAAAGTGTAAAAGGTGTCAAGAGATTGCTAATAAGTAGCTTTTAAACATATTGTCGCTTTCCAACTTTTCATGTTGTCAGCTAAGAAGAGTAATAGCCAAATAAGCCTAGCTTGCATTAAAATCATTTGGAATCTTTGCTTTGGATGATGCATAATGGACCAACATACCCCTGTCTTGAGACTTAATTTTTTACCAAGAGATTTGCTAAAACCTCAGAGTTTCCGGGGCTTCGCACCCTGGACCCCACCGGGGCTTTGCCCCTGGACCCCACCAGGGGCCCTAAGGCGGACTCCTGGACCCCGCCCGGTAAGTTTCACCTTTCGCGCTCAATTTCACGCTGCGCGCGAAAACATTTTTGCTCCCCAACATTTTCTTTTGCCCTCCATTCCCCCCCCCCCCCCTCCCACTTTAAAAATCCTGGTGCCGCCACTGGTTAAGGTGTCTAAAGTTACTAGGAGTTCATCATTAAAATGATGAACATTTCCGCTTGGCGGACGGAAAGCAACGCCAATGATAATATTTCTACGATTTGGGCATAATACTTCTACAAAAAAGGGATTTATAGTGGTGTGTGTCACCAAGATCATGTCGTATCGAGTAATCTTGTTTTTCATTGAGACACAATCCTATCCCACCCCCTCGTTTGGCATCTCTTCCTTTACAGACAAAGTTGTAACCTGGTATTTTATACAAGGAAGAGGAGACAGTTTCTGAAATCTAAGTTTCAGTGATTGCAATAAAAGTAAAAGGGTAATTGTTGATGCTAGATAAGAAGTTACAAATGTGATCAAAGTTTTTGGGTAAACTTCTAGAGTTTATACGAAGTATAGAAAGATTCTCTATATCATCAAGTGAAAAGACATGAAAGTTGTCACAGTTTACATAATTACAACTTACTGCGGATGAAAAATATGATATTTGATCTTCTTGTAAGTTCCCTGTCATCATTAAAACAATAAACAACATTAATAACAGCAATAATACTAAAGAAAAAAAAATAGAACAGCTACACAGAGGAAATAGTTACACTTAACATACCCAAGATAACAAAGGGGTGCAGCAAACGATGACCCATATTAAGAATACATTAAATATGATATTTACAAGGAGCAAAGAAAACAGCAAATTATCCAAGTCAATTAAGAAAATTGGGCCTGTAAATGTGCTCACCATGTGGTGAAGAAGATGCTGTTGACGAACATATTTTACAAATGATCTAAGTCAATGAAGAAAACCGCTGTTTTGATTCTGTTCCGTTGCTGTCTGTAACGATACCGGAGATTGTGCCATCGATGATCCACACAGTAGCAACTTTGTCGTGCTGACTTACTTTCTATAACACTAGTCCAAGTTGGCCGATGTAAGGTCTTCCTTGATAACAATGCCCAGTTGACTTCAACTTTCTTCTCGACTTACGTTCCTCGGAACGCACGGCGTAACTGGTAAACTTCACAATAATCGCCCTAGGAACACCTTGTCTGGGTCTGGCTACCCGGTGGCTTCTGTCGATATCTTGACTGTTTACTGCCATCCCAGGTTTTCTTCTGCCAGCTTCTGCTGGATTTTGTCAATATCTTCTCCCTGTCGTTCGGGTATGCCTGTAATACGCAGGCAGTTTCTTCTGGAATACTGCTCCAGGGAGTTGAGCTTGAGACAAAAACCGTCCATTTTACTTTGCATTTTTTTTTTACTTTCCTTCTGCGTTTCTTGGAGGCGTTTGGTTCTTTCCTCAAGTTGGTTCTCCAGTTGGTGGATTCTGCCTTCAAGGATATCAAATGCCTTAGTCAGTTTATCCAAATTTTTGACTTGGGGGAAATCGTCGAAGAAAAAGATATTCAACCCCAAACTCAGTACATAATGCAACGTATGATTTTCAACTTTTAGTTAACAAATCAAGGTTGTAACGTTAGGGAGGGGGGGGGGGGAATAAAAACTTTCTGCTAAATTTCATACAAACCACTCCACATGTCAAACAATTAGCTAGATTTTCCTTCTGGACTTTACAGTAACCATTTTACAAGTCGAACCTTTGGTATATTCTTTCGGCTAGAGTTTAGTGCAACCATTTATCAATACAATAACTTAGTTAGACATGGTCTGCTAGATAGTGTAGTAACCATTTCACAGGCCAATTGCTTTGCTAGATATTTTCTGCTGGATTTTAATGTTACCCATTAACAATGTGATATATTAGCTGGATATATTCTGCTAAAAATACGTGTAATCATTTTAGTAGTCAATTACTTTGCCAGATATTTTCTGCTAGATTTTAACCTGACCGTTTAACAATACCATCAAATGGCTAAATGTGTTCTGCTAGATTTTGTAGTAACCATTTCACAAGCCAATTATTTTGCTAGATATTTTCTGCTACATTTTAAGGTAATAATACAATAAATTAGCTAGATATATTCTGCTAGATATACTTGTAACCATTTTAATAGTCAATTATTTTGCTAGACATTTTCTGCTAGATTTTAAGCTGACCGTTTTACAATACCATCAAATGGTTAAATGTGTTCTGCTAGATTTCGTAGTAGCCATTTTACAAGCCAATTATTTTGCCAGATATTTTTTGCTAGATTTTCTAGTAACCACTTGACAATGCAATAAATTAGCTAGATATATTCTGCTAGAAATACTTGTGACCATTTCATCAGTCAATTATTTTGCTGGATATTTTTTGCTAGATTTTAGTGTGACCATGTTACAATATTATTAAATGACTAAGTGTATTCTGCTATATTTTGTAGTGACCATTTCACAAAAAATCGAGCAAAAAACTTCAACTCAATTTATTGTATTAAGTGCTAAATGGTCACACTAAAATTAAGCAGGAAATATCTAAATCTAAATAATTGGCTTGATAACTTCAACTCAATTTATTGTATTAAGTGTTAAATGTTCTGCTCGATTTCATAGAAGCCATTCTACAAGTCAAAATATCGGTAAATATTTTAGCTACATGTACTTTGTTTAATTTCATGAATAAACTATTCTCATGATAATTAATTTACCAGATTTAACTGTTACGTATTTGGTGTGGTTTACAGAGGATTTCTGGCTTAATGATATTTCTAGACATCTGTGTATAGGGATATACGTGCTGATTGTAGTGAACATGCAAGATATTGCATTTAATAGCTTCTAAAATTTACAGAATCATAGTCCGATAATGAAAAGGATGATGTATGCATACAAAGACAGAGTTCTAGGCATACGACTTGATAAGACAGTTTGCTAGACGGGGTAAATGCATGATATCAGCACTCACCAAACAATCTACAGCACTATATGTGATGTAGTTAAAATAAGTTTTTTATCTACCACAGTACAAAGAATTTAGAAGTTACGAACTCAAACATCTGCAATAGTTTACTCACTTGCATACGGCATGGTGAATCCTGGTTAAATATTTCATCCATAAATATGTTTTAATAAGTAGGCTATGTCCAATCAAATAAAAGTTCAATCCCTGACATTGCACGTCAGAATTCACCAAGTAATCAACCAAAAGCTGACAAACCGTTTCTCCTAACCAGAAAAAAAAAGAAATGTTTATTTCCACGTGCAGTTTCTTTCGATCCCTTAGTTCGAAAGAATGTCAAGATTTTAAACTCCTCTCTATAAATACTGAATCACTAATCTCTCTTTATCCGTCACATCTCTGTAATTCTTTATGAATCTTTGAAAGTCGCTGCCAACAGTAGCGTAGTAAATAGAACGATAGGCCTTATAACAAGGCTGTCTGCCCAACAAGCGTAGCATACCATATACTGTACCAGCTGAAATGTTTGAGTCAAATGCGGTATTAAACTAGTTGCCAGAAGCTTGAACAACTGCCTTTTCAGGTCCTGGAATTCCCACCGTATTAAAAAGTATGGATATATTTTTACCCCGAAAGCACTGCCGCATATCTCTCATTAAGGATGAAGCTTTCTTTTCCTGAGAGTAGATGTAGAGCACTGGCGTTAATAATTAAACTTTCTCCCGTTTTCCTTGATGAAATAGTCGGGCTGTTAAACTTCCCGCCTTATTGTATCTTGATATAAGCGGCAAAGTTCAGTGTCTAATTCATCAGCACTTTAATTGTTTGCTAGAGTGTCCGTGTTCTGAGAGCAGTTAGTACTAAATATGATATATATGTTTCCACTAAATACGATCTGCTTAATAGATCAAATACTTTGCCTATCATTTTGCGCTGGATTTTCGTGGTACCAGTTCACAGTATTATAAACTGGATTGACTAATTGAATAGAAACTTTCTGCTAAATTTCACACTAACCACTCCACATGTCAAACAGTTAGCTAGATTTTCCTTCTGGACTTTACAGTAACCATTTTACAAGTCGAACCTTTGGTATATTCTTTCGGCGGGCTAGAGTTTAGTGCAACCACAACTTTGTTAGACATGGTCTGCTAGATAGAGTGTAGTAACCATTTCACAGGCCAATTGCTTTGCTAGATATTTTCTGCTGGATTTTAATGTTACCCATTAACAATGTGATATATTAGCTGGATATATTCTGCTAAAAATACGTGTAATCATTTTAGTAGTCAATTACTTTGCTAGATATTTTCTGCTAGATTTTAACCTGACCGTTTTACAATACCATCAAATGGCTAAATGTGTTCTGCTAGATTTTGTAGTAACCATTTCACAAGCCAATTATTTTGCTAGATATTTTCTGCTACATTTTAAGGTAACCAATTTGCAATACAATAAATTAGCTAGATATATTCTGCTAGATATACTTGTAACCATTTTAATAGTCAATTATTTTGCTAGATATTTTCTGCTAGATTTTAAGCTGACCGTTTTACAATACCATCAAATGGTTAAATGTGTTCTGCTAGATTTCGTAGTAGCCATTTTACAAGCCAATTATTTTGCCAGATATTTTTTGCTAGATTTTCTAGTAACCACTTCACAATACAATAAATTAGCTAGATATTTTCTGCTAGAAATACTTGTGACCATTTCATTAGTCAATTATTTTGCTGGATATTGTTTGCTAAATTTTAGTGTGACCATGTTACAATATTATTAAATGACTAAGTGTATTCTGCTATATTTTGTAGTGACCATTTCACAAGCCAATTACTTTGCTAGATATTCCCTGCTTAATTTTAGTGTGACCATTTAACACTTCATACAATAAATTGGGTTGAAGTTTTTTGTTCGATTTCATAGAAGCCATTCTACAAGTCAAAATATCGGTAAATATTTTAGCTACATGTACTTTGTTTAATTTCATGAATAAACTATTCTCATGATAATTAATTTACCAGATGTAACTGTTACGTATTTGGTGTGGTTTACAGACGATTTCTGGCTTAATGATATTTCTAGACATCTGTGTATAGGGATATACGTGCTGATTGTAGTGAACATGCAAGATATTGCATTTAATAGCTTCTAAATTTGCAGAATCATAGTCGAAAGTTTTAACCGATAATGAAAAGGATGATGTATGCATACAAAGACAGAGTTCTAGGCATACGACTTGATAAGACAGTTTGCTAGACGGGGTAAATGCAGGATATCAGCACTCACCAAAAAATCTACAGCACTATATGTGACGTAGTTAAAATGTATCAGTTGAACGTGTACTGCTAGATTTTGTAGTAACCATTTCTTAAGCCAATTATTTTTCTAGATATTTTCTGCTAGATTTTAATGTAAGTTATTAACAAAGAATAAATTAGTTAGATATATTCTACTAGAAATACTTGTAAGCATTTGAGTAATCAACAATTCTGCTAGTTATTTGATGCTAAAATTTTAGTGTGACCTTTGTATAACACCATGTAATGGCTATGTGTTCTGCTATAATTTGTAGTGACCATTTTACCAGCCAACTTTTTTGCTATATATTTCCTGCTTATTTTTTTGTCCTATCATTTCACACCGAATACGATAAATTGGGTAGGCGTTTTTTTTTTTTCTCGATTTCATAGGAGCCATTTTACAAGTCAAAATATCGGTACATATATTGGCGACATGTACTTTGCTAAATTTGATGATTCGTGGATATGGAAATATACATCCAATTTGTGAAGAAGCAAAACTATGTAATAGATTTGGTAAGAATGTGGTAAGAATGTTCTGTCAATGACAAATTCAATTGGAAAGTGCCCCAGTAGAGAGCAAAAAGCTGTTAACTTTTGATTTTTTTTTTCTGATGTTGACGTGAGCAAGATAATATTCATGAGTATGACTTTTACACCTCCCGCCTAGCTTGAACACAAAATGTTGATTGGTGGAGGGTTATCGATGTTTTTTTTTTTTTTAAAGTAGAAGTGGAGACAAGGACAACGCCAATAGTACAGATGGCCAAATATCTGGTTGATTGTAGCCCGTCTGGCTGCCGCCCAGAAGATTTTCGTAACGAGTAGCTGCACGAAAGCGCTCTTCCACTACGCTGGGTGAATATCCGGAGTAGACGACGATGATGAAGGCGGTTGCAAGAAAGTTCTAGTTTCGCCAGTTTTGAATACCCTTTCTTGGCAATGCGGATTCTCAATCATCCTCGTCATCATGAAATGATGGATGGAAACCCTAATGTTTCTTTAAATATTGTAACGGACATGTTTTGCAGAGCCATGTTGCAAAGTTGTAACCGTGTAACTGCATTACGTCACGTTGGCACTGTGAGGGGGTTGTTATTTCTGTACAAGAAATCATTTCAGGACTGATGTGTAGGTAGCAACAAAGCCCTCAGTCAAGGTTGCACACATAGAACATTGGCTGGCAATTATTTGATGGAAAGGAGGGGAAGGTGTTGTGTAATTTCAATCTACAAAGACTCATTTGAGTCATATTCCGTTACATTGAGTTTGCCTTTTTTCATACAGCCCTCCCTTTTTTACTCTTCTACTTGGTCATGTTTTGAATAACTGATAGCATAAGTTAAATTGTAAAGACATTATTATCACACTGAAACGTTAGACTCGACAGAGTCCTTGAAATTTATTTCACTAACCAGTAAACAGGTGGAAGTAGCCCACTCATTATGACTATGGTCAATAATTTTACACCAAGTTACCGCCTGTGGGGTGATAGTGGGTGGTGACAGCTAAAACCACCACACCGTTATATTGCTTTCTAATGTTTTGTTAGTCAAAGTTGTGTTGAAAATCAGATTTGTCGCATTATGTACTGAGTTTGAGGTTGAATACCTTTCTCCTCGACAATTTCCCCCAAGATTATCGCCTGTGTGGTCATTGTGGTTGATGACCCCTTCAAATAGCACCCCATTATTTTGCGTTACAATGTTGATTTGTTAGCTAAAAGTTGTATTAAAAATCCAAAATGTCGCGTTATATACTTGACGTACAATATTGATTTGATTCAACCAGTATCTTAATATTATTCCAGTTACATCGCTGATTCGTCAGCTAAAACTGGCGTTCAATCGCCCTTGCTTGCCATATAGTGACATTTGTGCTGAGTTTTGGATCCGACAATTCTATCCCGATGTTCATTTACAACATTGATTTGTTAATCAAAATCACTTTGAAATTCAAGTTACCTGATGCGCTGATTTTTTTGAAAGAATATCCTTGACACTCGGCCAGCATAAAGTCGATCACCACGTTACTCTTCATATGAACCATTAGAAAATAATAGGCCATGATATCGGTGTTGCATTTCCTCAAACGCATGTAACGGTCATTGAGGGTTCCTTAGTAGAATATGCATTTATTCGTCCGTGTCATTTGTGGCCTTATTGTCGGCCACCGTTATTCGCTCTTATTGTTCGCTAGCTTCATCCCGATAATAGACAGATCAGTGTACAGCAAAGAACTTTATCTAGTTCTTCACATTTGAAGCAAATACACGCGTTCACTAACCAAAGCCGACACCGTAATTTGTACAGACAAAATTCGCGCTTCTTTTAACACAGTGCTTGCACGCATGGATGTCATCATAATGGGGCCTAAGTATTTTTGAGAAATTGAGACCAAGCTCTACCTACAGCCAATCAATGTAACAGAAGTCGATGGATTCGGTAAATTGTGTAATTTACAATCCAACATATTTAAATATTTACATACTTTCAGACACTTTGATTTCATGATACTGAAAAAGTATAGGTTAATTATCTACCTCCCACGATTCACTTGAGTTTAGCAGTTACATGAGCGTATGCTGCAACTTAAAAGTCCAGGTAATTGATTTTAGTGTTAAACATTACTCCTGCAGAGAGGAGTGAACAGAATTTACAGAAATTACAGTAGTACTGTAACAACTGTATACACATTGAACATTTTACAATTGCATGTAAAAACTGCTTTTCGTACGGCAATGACGTAATATCACTTTACCATACAAATACTAGAGCAACAGTGTTTGTCACAGTGATTTATTTGAGTCCCTAATTTTTGTCTTTTTCTCGCTTTTAGTCCGCTCTTTGGCTTATGAACGATGGCATGTATAACAAAAGCTGATGGGGAAAGAGACACCATGGCTGTTCTCTATTGCCAGTCTACTTGAGTCAGTTTGTGATATGCTGAAACACATTTTTTTCGTAAAATTTGCAACAGCCTCTGACCTATTAAAGAATAGTGCCGTCAGATTCTAGTTTTTCAGTGAAGATTTCCACGAGATCCTTACCGTTGCTCAGAAGGGACGTTTCGAGTTTTTCGTTTCGATGTTTCGAGTTTTTGCGCACGTTTTTCATGGCATGATAGGCAAAATGATATTTTTTGTCTTATGACACTTCGAAGCAGAAAGTAATCCGCAAACGTAGGTATTTTTTCTGAGCATGTGCGAAGTCCATGGGGTGACCGGCAAATTTTGGGCAGTGTTTAATGTACCTTCCGACGGACATAAATTACCGGGGTTCGGATTTTGTGATTACTTGAGTTAATTCATTATTGCATTCGTCAAAACAAAACAACGTGGTCATGTGGCCAAGGCCATTGATTTTGTTGGAAATTCACCACAAGGCTACTCTCCTTCTGTCATTCGGCCTCCACTCCTCTGGTGGAACGGTGTCATAGCAGGGAGTTGCTATTTGACAAACTTAGCAACTAGCTCCCGGGTCCCGTCAGACTATATACAAGTCCGCATGCATAATATGTGTGTTAGCGTGACGCGTGCATACAGTCGAGAAATCAAAGGAAAACGTCGAAATATAGAAACATCGAAACCTTGAAACTCGAAATGTCGAAACGAAAAAGTCGAAATATCGAAACAAAAAAGTCGAAATCTCGAATGGCCCTTCAGGGTCAAGGTAGATTCTAGATTTTGAGGAAATATTCAATATTTACAAAGGAAATCCCCCATCTTTAGGATAAGTGATCACAAGTCTGTAAGCTTATTCAACCCTTACTAGGCTATCATCGGCAATAAACAGTTCTACACTGGACCAGCTAAAGATCAGCAGTCTTTGAACAAAACACTTGAGTAGACTTGGAAATGGCCCAGTTCTGGAATTTTGCTTTTTTAATGGTTAATAATACTCATCAGGGCGATGGGGTGTCCCACCTTCCCCCCCCCCCAAAAAAAAAAAAATCAGAGCGACGGTCGTCGGAAAATTTGAAATAACCAGTTGCAATTTTTCATATCTCAGTCTAGCATTTTGTGGTGTAAAGTGATGCCAAATAATGCACTAGATTGTATCTAACTTTACTTGGTAATTGAAAAATTTCTCAATAAATCTGAAATACTATTTGAATATCGTCTAGGAGCGATGATAGTCGGAAAATCTGAAGTACCAGTTAATTTTTTTTTCATATCTCAGCCTAGCACACCTTCTGACATGATGCCAAATATTGTGCCAAACACCAGATTGTGTTTACGGTACCTGTAATTGAAACAAAATGTCAGTGAATGTGAAATACAATTTGAATTGCTCAAATTCCAGTCTAGAAGCCAGTGGCGTAGCCATTTTTTTTTTTTTTTTTTGTGAAGGAGCAAAATTGACATCTTTTCTATTCTTGACCGCCCGTCTTGGAGAAGGGATGTAAACACTCCAGGAGCTTATGTCAGATTTCAAATCAGAGAGTCCACAGATACGCAACATGTATGCCATGAGGATCGAGAGGATTAAGGGGATGACGCATCCCATTTTTGCTCATCACTTTTGGCCCTCCTCAGTCGTAAAGTCGTGGTGCAAATTACCTTTTTTTATTTTTTGAAACCTGCACCCATAACCTAAAATACAAGTTGCGTGACGAAAGAAGTACTGGATAAGACTCAAACCCTCCAGATGGCCGAAAATGGCACTTCCAACAATTTCACAGTTTTATGAACACATTGTTCCAATTGTGTTGTTTTTCTGTTTTGTCTTGTTTTCCAATATAAGTGATCACAATTGAGAAACCAATGTTTGACGCCCCCCTCCCCACGGGGCCCAACTCCGTCACGTTATCATCCCTCCCACCTCTCGTCTTATTTTCCTTTCCTTTTTTTCTTACTTTTTCAAAATAATCCATTGTGTCCCCAAAATTTCTGCGATTGAAATCTTCCCCAATGTGCCCTCCTCCCCCCCCCCCCCGCTTCTTGCTGGCTCAGACGCTGCTAGAGCTGACGATAATTGCAAAATCTAAGGCACCAGTTGGAATTTTTCACATTTCATGACATGAAAAGATGCCAAATATCGCACCAGATTGGTTTAAGGTCACATGGTAATTGAAAAGTTTCTCAGAAAATCTGAAACAGTACTTTAATTTCTCAAATTTCAGCCTGGAAGCGACGATAGTCGTAAAATTTGTAATGCACTTGGAATTTTTCATGTCTCAGTCTGCCCCATTTTTTTTCCCAAGAGATTCAAAAGATCAGATTAAAACCAAGGTTTACGTAGTAGGTGAACCCCCCTCGTAAAAAAAGGAAAGAAGGTTGGAGAGCACCTGCTCGATTACAGCCCTCTCCCAGACCAACTATCACTCATCTCATGGTTCCCTCACCTATCAGAATACTATTGCATGACATTTTTTCTTATCAAGATGGCGTATATCATTTACAAAGTTATTGGTGCAACAACTAGCTCTACTTTGTTATAAAATCATCGACAGTTGCGGCGATTTATATTATAATTTATATAAAACACTGTAATCGCCAGGGAGTAAATATTGTCGGAATAAATTTTCTAAAACTGTAGTTTCTCATGAGAAAGATTTGACTGTAATAGATGCATATTTGCACCAGATTTTGTGTAAGGTTGCCTGGTAGCCTAGTTGAAAAATTCTCAAAAAGAAAAATGAGCCGTTATCGTTAGAAAGTAAGAACTATTGAATTAACTGCATTTGAAATTGTGATTGCATAAATATTCCAGCTAAGAGCAATCCAAATTATTGCCATTTTTGTAGAGAATGTTTTTTCTCCTTAATTGAGAAATTAATGACGTAAGTCTCTATTTCAAAGCTGGGCACGTGCCCTGGATACGTGCCACCCGGAAGGTTTGTAACACCAAAAGTTTTCTTGAACGCTTCGCGCCAGCCGATGTGGCTCTCCGCTTAGTCGTGCCTGTGTGATGCAAGCAAAAGGGCTACGTCGGAAGGCCAGGCCCCCACCCCTGCTTAAACCTTGGATAGGTGTCTGATGTATTTGTGTCCCCAATCACTACACCCTGGCGGTGCACTGGCCATCAATATTTACAGTTCTGTTAACGTTCACCATCTTCCTAACGAAAGTTTCTTCTTTTTCTAAATTTCATGATGTGATATCCATATTTTAAGGCCGGGTACAAGCAGCCTAGCTGGCCTACACTCGAAAATATCCGTTTTCGGCTATCTGGGGAGTATGTAAAACCCAAAATTGTCTCGCACGCTACGCGTCAACATGGTGGAGCTCCGCTTAGATGGTAGTCCAGCTAAGCGGGACCGATAACAACCACAATTTAGCGAAAAACTCTCTGCCCCCAACATTTCTAGGCACGCCTGCGCCTATGAGTCCATCCTCCAATAGTTTCCAAGTACTCAAGAAAATATGAAAGAGCATGAGTAATTCATTATGATTCTTCACCTCAAACCACCTGACATATTTCTATTTTCATAGATTGATCTTTCATATTCACGTGGATTGAGGGACTGCGCACACTCGATGTCCCTTTTTCAAGACTGGGTACATGCACCTCGAGTACACCCGGGAAGCGCTGTTTCCTGCCATCTGAGGAGTTTGAAAAGCACAAATTTTGTACTCTCCCGGTCAACTTATGATGGCGTTGCCCTTAAATAGTAACTCTGGTAATTAGTAAAAAACAGACCTCGGCCAAGAAATCTGTTCCACCAAATTTCTAGATGCCTGTGTACCTTTGTTTTCCGTCCCTCCTCCCAAAATATTTGCCAAGAAAACATGAAAGATGCATAATTTATTCTGATCCTTGTATCACCTCAACCCACCTGATGTAATACCATCTTTCATATTTTTTTTCACATTATCCGAGGAATTGCATACATGACTTCTCTATTTCAAGGCCGGGCACATGCAGCTCAAGTACGACCGGCCATTAAAGTGCCGTTTCCTGTCATCTGGGAGGTTTGAAAGGCCTAAACTTCACTTATGATCCGCGCCAACCAGTTGTGGCGTTCCGCCCTCCCCCCCCCCCCCCCGCCCATTTTTTTTCGTTCCATTAAGCCTGGTAGTGCCTCGTGAAGGCTGTGGACCCCCTACTGATTGAGTGTTCCTGGTATCCAAAACTGTTTGGGTTTCTCCAATCAGTTGAAAAATAAAAACACCCAGTCACACCCCCATAAAGATGTGACCCTAGATACGGGTCTGCTACACATATGTGAACTGTTCGTAACCTGATATGTCAAGAGTTTAGTCCACAAAGCCAAGCAAAGAATCGCTGTATTCTCTAACAGGGTACCTGCAAATGAGTGTTTTTACATAAAATAATCATTTTTTTTTAAGAAAACTAAATGAGGAGAAACAAAATAGATAAGATCATATAAATGACTTTTTTTTATTCTTTGTGTTTGTTGTTACATAATTGTGCACGAACATAAAGACACAAGACGTACTGTAACAAAATGATCAAAAACACGAGCAAGATGCACACCAAGTACAGCAGTTGAGATCTATTGAGCAAATGAATACTCAATTGATTTGGATACAATTCGGAGAAAGTACTGCAATGGTCCCAATGTGCATGCCAACCACCAACTTCTACCCAAATTTAAAAAAAAAGTATACTATCTTTGCTTGAAATGCAACACAAGGGGAGGCTATGAAGCTACAAAACGGATGATTTTATTCCTTACACTATGAAGGGTACCATGGTTGAAAGGAACATGTAAGTTATCTGAGTTCCCTTCCTTCAAAGTTAAGCATGTGTCTTGCAGAGAAGTATAAACTGAAGTTACTGAAGTAGCGAAAAACAGAAGAAATACTCTAATGTTCTCAGGTGAGTATGATACATATTTCAGGTAAATTTGAAGTCACAATATGCTTTCTGTGTTTACCAAAGTTTTGTTTGTTGAACCGGCTTCAGTTTGCAATTTTCATACCACTGCATATGTATGTTTAAGATTCATTTGAAGAAAGGCAAAGTTTTTCAGGCAACCACTAATCCCCTGCTTAGAATAAAAAAGCAAAGTCTGTGACATTGTCTTCATTTTCAGAGGATATCACTGGGAAATACGCATGAAAGAGAAGAAACTTTGGTGAAAACCAATATCAGAGAATGAATACAGCAGCTGCCCTCGAAACAAAGTGGTACAGCAAGCTGTTATTATGGAGACATATTCAGTCTTGCCAATTCTGACAGACTGGGTAACTGGAGATTTTCACAAAATAACCCAGAGGTTGGTACCTGGAACAAGGCTGTATGTAGAAGCTGCTTCATACAATACTACATAAAGCAGATCTTGAGACATACTCTTCGGAGTAAACCAAGCTTTGATGAGTTTTCACCAAAATAAGAACAATTTTTCTCTCAGATTTACAATCTAAGAAAAGACATGACACAAATCAACAGCAGGTGTGACTGATGACTTACTGTGAGGTTCAAAAATACTTAAAAACATCTTTGAAGTCCTAAAACTGTGAGTCACACAGTGCAAGATGAGAGACGGCATGCCAAACTCTGACAATGGCAGTCTCTACACACAAAAGTACAAATCAATATTAATCTTTAATTACACTAAGTGATTTTAATTGAACCAAATGCATTAGCCATCCAAAACCTGTTTCACTTTGCTAGCGGTAGGTATTACTTATTTGAATATGTTAGGTCACAGACAGGCAAGTGATGCCATCAACACCGAAGATCTCTACCCTGCTTAGGGGAACTACTACTACCACCACAACAAGCCTACCAGAGGATGGTGACTAAAGCTAGTACTATGATAAAAACAGAAGTAAACATTTTTTGCTGCGATTCTAAATCGTGGTCTACACCAGAACTACTACTATGATGATGATATATATAAGATACAAGAAGTTTATATGATTGTTTTGTGACTGGGTATGGGTCAAAATAGAACCCAGCCATGAACAAACTGCTCTCCAAAGTTAAAATGATGTGTTGGTCAACAGTACACTACACACATATTCCTTCCGAGGAAATAACAAATGTCAAAATACCTGAACTCATTCAGCAGTACTACATGTGGTATTCTGCCAATGTTAACTAACTACCAGGATGAACTTTCCAAAAATTGCACAGTTCCTAATGTTCAAGCGCACAATCGGCTCAAATCTCAACGGAAAATTTAAAATATTGCTACAAAAGTTTCACTAACGTGCTGTGTAAAGCTACTGAGGAGCTCTCTGTGGGTTTTGTTGACATACGTATTTTGGCATCGATGCAAAGAATGTCAAGAGATCACTGACGTACTAAATTCATGCTCACTGTGAAAGTAAGTTCAACTTAAAGCAGAGCTTTTACATTTTTTTTTTCCTTTTTATTTCTTTCATTCAGTTGACTTGTGTTTGACTCTAAGAGATCTGTTGCATGGTCTATTAAGTTCCTGCACCCTTGTACATAAACAAATGTCTTAATTGACAAAATTGAAACAAAAATATAGCATGCTACCTGCCAACCACTGAATATCACTCCATGTTTCTTTATCTTCACACATGGGGTTCGTTAACTAGACTGCAAGACACAACGACACAACCATAAGAACCTGCTAACCCGAAGAGCCTCACATAATGTCAAGCAGCTGTGGCAACCAAGCAACAGCATCTGAGACTACGGAGAGGAATATTCTTCAGAAATACACTGCTGATCAGTCATTTGGAAGACTTTGGGGATAAAAGTGTGCTTAAAATGGAACAAAGTCAATCCCTGTGGCTTGTTTCTGGTTCATCAGCACTGTCTTGGCCCACACCTACTGTGGCCAAGGGTTTTGTGATATTTGCAACATTGTTCACCACCAAAACTTCAAATGAGTTAAACTGAACATCTTCTTCTGGTAAACATTGCTCCCAGTAACCTTACATCTACATGAAAATCATTTGAGTAAGTAGTAACATGAAACAGCACATTCAGCCAGAAATGAAACAACAATTACCCTCATTACACCCCTCCCCTTGCCCATAACCATGTTACGAAACTTAGGCACATTACTTGCTGTACTCATTAGGAAATGACATCACAGTACTTCCTGAGCCTCCAATTCGTGGCAACAGTCCTGCATTTGGTATAACATTCCAAGATAACGTCAAGGTCACATTTTCATTTCCCCTTGAAAGAGAAAGAGATACTCTAAGGTAAATCTTGATCAAAAAATAAGATTTCTACTGTTGCACATAGGAGAAGGAAGTTTCCTACAGTATTAGATCCCCACCACAGAATCCCATTGCAATGAGCGATTAAGGAGATAGACAGTAGTGAGCAAGAATAAATATTTTTAATGGTACTCTTCAGGCCAGCCATCCATATCTTCTTGCTGCATGCCAATTAACAAACTGTACCAAAACTTTTGAAAATTACAGCAGAATCTGGAGAAATGGTCTCTTTCATTCCATTCAAATGGCTGATCTTGTGTGCCATATTTTTCCCTCACTTTTCAAATAGAGAGCTTTTAACAACTGGTCTTGCACAAAGCAACGATGTGAAATAAACATCCTTAAGGAGATTTTTTCCAGCAAATTTTGTTTAAAAAATAAAGCTTTTGTCTCTAAATTTGTAAGTATGCATTTTGTTTTGCTGTTATGGATTTTAAACAAATTTTCATCTTTAATATTTCTTTATAACCATGATTATTTAAAAGAAACATTGTGATACTTAAAAGAGTTATGACCTTAACTTGATCCCAACATTTTAGCTCAAGCTATGATAAACTGAATCTTTCACAGATGCCAAATTCCACAAGTAAATATGTACTTTGATTGAAAAACAACACAGTATTTTTGCAGTAATTTGCTTGTGTTACATAACACTTTTCACACAGTTAATATCTTTAGTTGTAAGTACAAAACTTGGGTGGGGTTTTTGAAGGGCCTGATGTGAAAAGAAGTTCTTTCTCATTTAAAATCCCCTTCAATTGTCACTAAAATCTTTTTTAAGATTGTTACAGATGTTTTTGGCAGCTCCCCAAAAGCCAGATCGTAATTTAACATAATTATAGACTATCAACCAACTGTGAGTATGAACTTAAATATTAAAACCATCCTCAGTAAAGTCACAAATCAAGTTGTCCACTAACATTAACTTCACAAAAGTGCTTTATCATAATTACATTGTTTTGTGTATGTATCATATATGCATTATGACAAAGCCTTCAAAGAATACAAGAATCCAAACAATCTCCAAACAAACAATAAATCATCAAACAAACAATAAATCATTAGCAATGGTCATACAAGGCACACTCCTAAAAAGCAACACCCACTTGGTCCACAAAATTATTGAAGTTTTAATGCATTTTACTGTAAGTCGCATTCCACACAGTCATGTGTAATACATAATCACACTAAAATATTGCAGCATGATAAAAATAAAGTCACAAAATGGTTTTGTTTGTTCTTGTCACTGTGTAACTTCTATGTCATGGCTTGGTTGATTAATTCAAAAGTTTGATAACCTCAAATGACCCCAGTCTATACAGTAAACACAAAGACTCAAGGCAGGTCGACAGTTGTTGACATATTGTTTTGAGTTAATATGGATTTTTTTGAGAACAAGTAGAACATTTTCTGGCCTTTACTTTAAACATACATCTGTGGAAAGATGCCAGTCTATTTACCATTAACAAAATACACACAAGGAATAAACTTACTTCAAGAAGTTTCCATCATCAAAAAAGGGATACTTTATTTTTATGGTCTTTAAATTAAGGTTTGATTTAGCACCACGTGGGATTATTTTATCCCAGAGAACGACTTGGTTCAATTTCTGAAATGTGAAAAGAGAATGAACACATGATATTACTTTATTTAAGAACACAAAGAAAGAGAAAATACTATCAAGTTTTTCAGGTGATGAAAAAGGATAAGGAACAGTGAACATGAAGAATTTACATGACATACAATATATGAAACTGGTGACCATATTGCACACACTGAATAAAGGAGAAATCAAACAGAGCTTGATGGTGACAGTGTATGTACTCTACTGCAGTGATTTGGCTGGTGGTTCTACAATACTACCTTTTGTTTTTCTGAAATTCTTATGAAATTGCTATTCATAATAATACAAAACCATTTGTCACCAGTTTTTGACGTGCTGAGAGTTGAAAGACGACAGAGACATCCTAGCAAATCAATCATATCCTCTTACTGTTAATTTGACTCATCAGTAAGAGATAAGGGCAACAAAACTGGTCATAAAGGTGCAGAGCACAAGGATGTAGTGAAAAGAAATGCATTGAACTTACATTTGCCTTAGTTGTGTATTCTGCAGTTAAGTAAAGAAACAATTGCTTCACATTCCAATTATAAATTTGTTCCAAATCTGTGTTGATGCTAAGTGCAAAGTACCCTCTGTCTGATCTTTCTCCATATGGTGTATATACGCTTTTCCTGTGAAGACATTAAAACAATACTTGTGAGCCACAGTGGACAGGTATCATCCAAAGTGTGGCCTTATGCTATTTATTTGAATTCATCAAGGAGTGGCCTTGAGCTCAAAAGAATCAGAGGACGATGTACATGTGCTTGTCCATAAAATTACAAAGAGAATTCTCTTACACCTGTCAGCCTGCAAGTTGTAATGCACATGACTTAATTTGATAAAAAGAAATTTATTTTCATAAATTCCTTATGAAAATGTCCTCCACATACAGCAGCTGCAAAATGGAGGATATACTGTAGCTATACAAATTACAAAAAAAAAAGGTTGCCATTTCAGAATGGTGAACAAAATTCCCCATTAAAAAATACAAAAAGACATGACATACTATAGATAGGACAATCATATAGGTATGACAATCATAAGTCACAAAATGAAATGTCAAAGGTGTGGAAAGTTTTGCAATCCATCATGTTCAGTTATCAGTGAAGTTTGAGTTGTCTTGCTTATATTCTTTGCCATTTCAAGCCTACAGGGCAAGTAAAAAATTTATCAGGGCAAGCTAATTCTGGAAGCTACTTGCCCCACTAGGCAAGCTGCCATAAAAGTAAGTGTTCAGATCTGGTTATTTTGTTTTGATTTAGACAGTAAGTCAGGTGACATTTCCTGGGTCTACCTTGACTTTCCTTTGCTTTAAGTTCTCAGCTTGGTAGACATTTGTTGTAGGAAGAGCAGTTCTTTTACTTTTATCTCAAGTTTTTTTTTCCTTTTTTTTTTTTTGTTGCCAAACTCTATTCAATCTTTGTTAGATAAAAGTAACCTACTGCTTCCTACCGTAGTAGCACACCTGCATGTTGTGCAGAAAGAGTATTGCACAGTTATGTGAGAAATCAGTGAGGGGAGGTGGTGGGGGGTGGAGATTCCAGTTGAATATACTAGTAGCACAACTACTTGTTGTACAAAAAGAGTATTGCACAGTTACGTGGAGAATCAAAAAGGGGGGGGGGGGTTCAGATGTAAACCAAAATACTTCAGGCTTCAATGCGAACTTTACTAATCCGATGAGCAAGAGCATGATATTCAAGTTCCTCCTCAAATGAATGGAAAAACACATGGTGCACAGCTCTAACAAGTGAAAACTTATGGTGCAGTATCTGCTTTGTTTCCTTCTTCTTTGGTTGTTTACAATTTCACTTAAGACAGTAGGGACATCTATATTTTTCAGTTCAAAACATAGGGAGGCTAGAGAAAAAAAGTAGTTAGTTGAAGGTAAGTAATTTTCAACTCAATTACATAAATATGCAAATTGCAATAGTTGTACTTTAGGCCTATTTCGACCTACTGCATGTTGCAGCTTCACATATGCCATACTATGTGGAAGTAGCCATACAGCTGCAAGGGGTGTTCGAACTGATGAAGCAGCCTGCTATTGGTGTAAAGACTGTAACATGTATCAATTGTAATTGCGAACAATCTATTTCAAGAATACACTATATACCTTCATTTATGGTCAATTGCTCAAATAAATCTGGGACTTACTGTAGACCTACTGTGTTGGATATTTTCTGAACTTGTCTTTATTTGCATGAAAGTTGCTTACATTTACAAAAAGACCCAGTTCTGCTGAAATTATTATTTGGCTTACACAGTACCTAGTCACAGGGTCAGTCACAAGACTGTTAGTGTTGGTTACGGGTCAGCATAGGGATATCAGCCCTATGTGGCCGTGTAAATTTGCTTTCAGCAAACATGCAGAGGTGTGTAGCAGGAGGGCACTTTTCAAGGTTGCCATACCAATGACCCCATCTTTTAATCAATGTTGCATATGGATGTTCATTAAAACTGGAAGGAAAATGACACTGGAAAGAGTATCTGGATACACAATAAACTGGGAGTTTCCCAGAAGAGTTGACTGATCTACAGGACTTAATCAAGGGCACAGGGCCTAGATTCTAATTGGCAGACAACCACTCATTCTATACACTGGACTTCAACTTGAAAAGTATTGTGAAGTCTGTTTATTTTCAGTACTTGTTCTATTAGCTGTTCCTGTGGGAATGCTTCGTGTGAGCAGTTGACTCCTGGAAAACAACACATAATGAAATCCTAACCACAATTAACACTGATGCACCTTAGGGAAAATGCAGTCATCCCAATTTGTATTGGTGTAATGGAGTAACTTCCAAATACACACATAGGTAAATCTATCACTCGGGTGGAATTATTCCGCATTTTTTTACAACAACCCAAAACAAAATTAACCATAACCAAGGTGTAAATAGAGTGTGCACGCCACTGACGTAGTGTAGAAACGTACAAAAATGGTGGCATCACTGGCGGGCTTAACTATTTCTACCTGCTCAATCTCACTTCCTAAGCTTTCAGAAATTGTGATTAGAATGCTAGGCTAGATGTACACTCGATGGGCCCACACAGTTGATGGCTGCACTTCAATAAATAGTATAGTTCTCTATCTTAATTCATGTAGGCCTAGGCTATACCTCTTTTGAATTTGTCAGTGTCACTTGATTTCTAAATTTATTTATGTTATTTGTTTACCTTGAATGTGCATTAATTTGAAACATTATGAAAGATAGCCTACTTGTCTATGTAGGAGATTTGGCTACCTGATGGCTACCTGATGCTTCAAATAAGGTTTTGATGACTGCTAAACTACTTATTCCAAAGTCCAAACGTAGAGCCATATCCATTATTAGTAATATGTTCATAACGTTTGTCCGTCCTGGCATCTAGGCCTAGACCTACCTAGGCTAATTAATAAAAATGCTCTAAACATAAGTCTCAAGTATTGACATATGGTAAAAAGGCAAATGGTCCACACAACATGATAGTTACAGTAGGCATGATTCAACATACTGCCTACAACTCCTACTGTCCTACGATAGGCCGCCATGTTAGTTCAAATCAATGGATGAGACTCGTGCCGGTGTGCCGTATGTTGTTACTTACACCATATGATCTGATGTCTCTATCAGTACATTCGCTGCATTTGTATTGAATGCTGTAGTAAGAAAGCAAGAGAATGTTAAAAAGGCAAGCACACTAAGAGTGAAGGCAAAAATTGTATTTGCCCTAGAGAGGACAGAATTCATCTTGGGTGTACTGTATGTAGTTGCTCGATCACGTCTGCTTGCAAGTTCGAATGTGTGCGTGCACACTAATTACGAGTAGTTCCACGACGCAGGTAGGGAAAGTTAGGCAGTTAGCATACGTATCGTAATCAGATCCGCGAAAAACAATGATTAGTAGCGCCCTCGATTTATAGTTTTAAGTCGCCTCAATTACTGTTTATTGAATGACCAACACAACTTACTGACCCTTTTCAGGCACAACAAGTTAAAGAATATCTCTGAAAAATTTTTGAAATACTGTGATCAACTTTCTGTACAACGAAAGCCCGTTACGGTCAAGGTACTTTTTAAAAATTTGTTTAATCAAATTATTAATTTGTTTAATCAAATTCAAAACTGGATTTTTTCTTGTCTAATGAAACTTGAGAAAAAAATTCACATGAGGCTTTCGTATATTAGTGCCATGCAAGTAAATTTATTTATTTGTTCTTACAAATGTGAAAGGCAGTCACTCATCACCCCAAGTTACATTTTTGGCTGGTGGAATGTAAAACTCTCTTAGTTCTGCCTTTGATTACCAGCAAAATTGAAAGCTGCAGAGTAGCTCGTATTACACATCATACACAGTTGTCCATTGTTTTGATTACAGCCTAAATTAGCAAGAATTTTAGACAGACTGTTGTGGGGGGAGGGGGCAAGGGGTGGACTAAACGTTGATAATTGAGAGTAGACAACTGTAATAACAAATTAATAATTTGCAATATCAGATTAATAATGTGAAATCACAAACTACCAATTTGTAATAACAAGTTAATGATTTGTAATAATAAATGAATAATTTTAACTTGCATGGCAATATTAGGTTTTCGTACGATTTAAAAAGTCAAAAATTAAAATAAAAAGAAAAATATTGTCTATTCGCCCGAACATAATCGTGCGAATGTAATTATTAGCTCGAACAAGATTGTAGATAACCATGATTATTACGTGCGAGTGGCATCAACCAAAAAAAAAAAAGAAAACCGAAACTTCTAGTTGAAAAATCCTAAATCTGACTTACAATATTGAAATTACGACTGAAGAAAAAAAAAATCAAAATTTCGACTAACAAATTGTAAATTCAACTTAAATATTAAGTCGAAAATTTTTACTTGTCTGAGATTTTTTTCTTTACTATGT
Source organism: Stichopus chloronotus (assembly GCA_021234535.1). Taxonomy (NCBI): domain Eukaryota; kingdom Metazoa; phylum Echinodermata; class Holothuroidea; order Aspidochirotida; family Stichopodidae; genus Stichopus; species Stichopus chloronotus. The sequence goes on from CM037834.1 coordinate 14,779,019, forward strand.
CGCTTTTAATTACACCACCGTACAAGCTTTTTCTTGTTTAGTAAAATTATTGATGAGAGATGAAGGTCGGAGCAGACTGACAGTCTATCATACAAAGACCCTACTCGTGGTCCTCTGGTAACCCCCCCCCCCCCTCACTTATTTTCTCACATGTAGAGTCATAGCATTTGTTACGTGGCATTTCTTAGGACAACTGTTTACTTATAGATAATGGAGCATGGAGTCATTGAGCTCCAGTTGTTCTAGTAGATCACTGAGTTTTCTGGAGTCAACTTGCTTATCTTAGTGGAAGTGAACAAATAGTGACTAGTGACGGATCATACTGGTAGGTTTACTAATATTACAAAGCTAGTAATATGTAAATAAGCAAGGACGTCAATGGGAAAGAGGACATGTCCCTCCCACTGGCCAGAGAGATGTGAAACAGACTGTCAAATACCGCCCCCCCCCCCCCCCACCTTCTCCAAACACACAGTCTGATCTGTTCGTGCACAGTTTCCTCCGAAGTCAAGCGCTGCAGTTTATCTGTGAAAAATCGGGGAAGCTGTTGAACACTTTCTAATGTAACAAATCGACTCAGAGGCTATTTCATTTGTTTGAAAACGCATCAACCGATCGTGACGCCCCTCGAAGGAAGTGTCTTAAGACTAATCAATCAAGTAATCAATGCTGTCCTCCCTTTAAAATTCTCTTCAATGAAATCTGTTGTTGTTGATTATGGGCCTGCGAAGTGAAATTTCCAGCGATCTGCCAAATAATTTTCTCATATATCTCATATATTTTCTCAATAATCCTCATCTAAAAAATATTCTCGTAGGTTACCCGCCAACCCATGGGCAATGCTCCGCTTAGACAGTAACAAAGGGAACCGACTGTGAAACTTCACAGTCCACACCTGTGAATAATTGCATGAATAATAAGAAATAAGTGACCAAAATCTGCATGAATTGTCATCGAAAAATTGACTTCGGTAAAAAAATTATCTTCACCTGATAGAAAGGAAGGAGATATCCTTTTGCCTCCGATCTGGGCATGTTAATTCGATTAGTTACTCCTTCTCACCCTCCCACCCCCTTCCCGTCCTTGTTCAATAATCTTAACTACGCCACCGTTGCTAAGACTTTCTAATTTCGGAGGCAAATTTTCTGTCTCCCTCACCCCTTAAAACTATTGACGTACGGTATTTAAAGTGGACCTAAAGTCAAAATTGTCAAAAATGACATGTTACAAAACATGAAAAATGCATCAAAATGTTCCAACTCCCATCTTTATAGGACATTCCTGAGCTGAGATATAAAATGTTGCAATTTATTAACTAAATTTGGAATCATTGATTGTGTAATAGCCTGTGATGGCCTTCTTGTACAACTCACATTACCTACTTTTGTTTCCTTTTGAAATTAAAATGTTTGTTTGATCTTGACACAATTACTGTTTCTTTGTTAGCATGTTGTAAGGAGAGGGCTTTTATAGCCCAGTCACGCTATAACCATAAAACAATGATCGCATTTTGGAACAATGTGTGATGGTGTTGGAAGAAACAAAGTAAAACAAAGATGGCAATTTGAGTAGTACAAGAATGACATCACAAATTATTGCACAATCTACCATTTTGAATTTAGTGAATTGGCTTCAACATTTTATATCTCAGCTCAGGAATGCCCTGTGAAGATGGGAGTTCGAACATTTTGATGCTTTTTTTCAAGCTTTATAAAATATATTTTTGAAATTTTTGACTTTAGGTCCACTTTAAGTAATGAGTGCCCCCTCCCTTCAAAGAAATTTTGGGAACGAGAAGTCCATGAGACTTACTTTTTCACCCAGGGGTTACTTAAATCCTCTGAGTTTGCGGGAACTTCGCTCTGGATTTCGCGCGACTGGCGAATTCCCCCCCCCCCCCCCATCATTTTCTTTTGGACTCGATTTGCCCTCTTAAATCTAAAATCCTGGTGCTACCACTGATGGGGACCCGCAAAGACCCACATTTTTTATGTATTGCGCTTCGCGGGCTATGCAATCTCCCAGTAAACCATATTTTGCAATACCGCTCATATTTTATCATATTTTCTCTCTGCAAACCATGTTTTACCTACAAAAAGACTTTTAAATTTTCGGTCACTTGCACTATTTGTAGATTCCCTAAAAAAATATTTTTCTGACAATAGCAGAAAATTTTCGCGTGATGTGTAATGTATGCTCATACTTGTCAGATTTACTCTCAATTTTTTACCGCCCCGATATTCTTCTATTTGGTCACCGATGTTCCTCCACGACGCTATCCCACCGTTCTTCTCCGTTCCGCGCCAACTAGTGGTGGCGCTCCTTTTAGATGCCCTTTTTATACTATACCCCCTTTAAAATCCTAGATCCACCCCTGACCGTGTTCATCCATGTTCCGTGCCAACTAGTGGTGGCGCTCCTTTTAGATGCCCTTTTTATGTTAGACCCCCTTCAAAATCCTAGATCCACCCCTGACCATGTTCATCCACCCGCAAAATCTGCTAACTGCGATTATAACTCAGTTATTTTTTCCCCCAAGCAAAAGTAATCTGAACACATTTACCTATCACTAAATATGATGAAACGTTGTGACTGGTAACGTTTTAAGCAGTATGGTTACCGAGAAGTATTGAGACAGCTACATAATTCCAAAACATTACCAACTAATATGTTGTTATCAAGTAGTGATTACCAGCATGCATGCTCTTTCTAATTTCTAGAAATTAACCGCCCGCATACTGAACTCAGAACTTGTTTCAAGACTGAAATGCACATTAATTTGCAAAGTTTCATCTTAAGAAATAATTGTTGAGGTGGATGGTCATTCACGAAGTACACAAATGGTCCATCTGTACGGAGTACACGAATAGTATTTCAACTCATGTTACACGAAACGAAACAAAATTTAACAGGAAATTTATTACTTGTAATAAACTTTATTGCTTCAAGTAATCAATAGTACAACTGGCAACAACCCTGAGATTATGTACATGTATTAATCCTATTCAGCAAATCTGATCAGACAAAGTAATAGTCAAGGTAAACTGATGTGGCGGATTTGATTAAGGCAAAAGTATTAAAATTTGCTATTTAAACAGCCACAATACGAAAAGGAGGAATGAGAATACTTGTTGCATATATATTATATAAACTACAGAGACTCGGTGCAAATGTTGACCGATCGCTACATTAAAAGCAAACATTGTGATTACGATTATAAGCATGTTCCAAGCTCTTAGTACTGTGTTCGACTGATGTGTGCATAGGGTATTCGCCACTAGCGAGAACGTTGTGATATTCTGTGTATGAGGACACTTCTGTATTACACCTTGCTAGAGATGGCTCGACTGTGGTTGTCGTTGAAGCTCAGTTCTCTAGATTTTCTCTACCCGTATTCAAAATATTTTAAGAGTTTAGAATTCTGTTGTGTTTCATCTCTCGTTTCGCGTAGAATACAACGATAGGCCTACTGAAAACTGATTTGAACGTGAACTGAAAATTTGCGGACTGTACACTCGATTATCAACCTTCCCGTGAAAATGGCAAATGTTGTAGGTATATAATACAAAACATGATCTCAAGAAGACACAAAAAATTTGAGAATTATAATATACGCCCTCTTTCAAGTATGACAGGAATATAAATGATCAAATGTATAGTATTCTTCTATTGGCAATATTTTGGTCTCAGTTTGAAAATGTTTGGCAACTGCGGGATTTTCCTGGATTTTTTTTTTGTTTGTTTCTAGTGATTGTATGAATGTTCAGTAACATTACTAAATTGCAGTCGTTGTTAACAAAATTATTTTAAACGTTTATCGAAGAGCATGCCATACAGTACATTTAAACGATAGAAAACATCCATTTCGCTTAAAGGAAATAAAACGTGACATATCTCTCCTATCATGAACAAAATCTTCCTAAGACTATCCCCGTCCATTCTGAGTCACAATTCAGTTGTCAGAAAAGTCTCAGAAAATTTAATGTGACATAATTGATCCATCAAAATTACTGTCTCATACTTTGCTTTTCTCATGTGCCAAAATATAAGATGGAATGTTGAAATACTGAAAATCTGTAAAGCACTTGCCATTTTTAAATTGTTTTTCAAAGACTCAGACAGGAAACGGTTGTCTTTTTCTTCTTCTTTTTTTGACAAAAGCACCCGTAAAAATCCTTTTTTTTTTTTCAAAATGTGATGTTTAAACAGAATCATGAAAACATGACAACTTCCTCAGTTATATCAACTAACAGTGTTCGGGACGATAATTGTAGGCAGTCATATCACACAAACAAAAAAGCCTTTTCCAAAATCCCAAACTAAATGACATACCACCAAGTTCTCTTTCAGAAGAAAAATGAAGATTTGATGAGCTTCCATGGAAAATAATATGCTTTTTTACTTGAATTGTAGTCCAAGTGAAGACATTTAGTACAAACATTCGTTCAGGTGTTAAAGCTATATTACCATGAAGTTCGAGATTTTCGTCTGGAGATTATGGCAGAAATTGTGCGACTCCTTCCAAAAAAAGGACTGCAAGTCTGTGACACATACATTCTTTGTGACACGGAAGCAAAAAGATATTTTTAACTGCAGTTCAAACCAGTTTGCAGAAGACATAGTGCAACCAAGTGGTGTAACGTCAGACATTTTAGCATCTCTGTCTGAACGACTATTGCTGCATTTGCTTAAGTGCAATGTTGGAGATTCTCAAACACTCTCTTTCAAAATTCAGATATACATTTAAACATATTCATTACATGTGCAAAACACGTTTTCTATAGTCTGAAAAGATCTTTCATATCAAATGCTAAACATCTTGGAGTATATACATACCGAGGTAAAATAATTTTAAGTACACTCCTCACTTACGACATGATCTCTTCTGGACAGGGCATTTCCCTTATTTATCTACAAGAATAATTTGGTTCATTATGATGTAAATGTTAATACATGTCTAAGCAAAAGGTCCTTTTTATAGCATTCCATAAGATGGCAAAGTAAAAAAGAATGTTCTGATAACACACATGGCACTATAATTATTTTCATGTTAGTATTAGTTCAGTAGGTAACATATTGCTAACTAAATATCCGATAGATATGATCACCACAGATTTACAAAAATATAGTCTGAAACTGATTTGAAGGTTCATTAAGAACTTAAGGTGATGTTTATCAAATTTTCTAAAATATGTGATTATTTACTTAACTGAATGCAAAATGAGTTGTTCTAGGTACTTGTGTAAAATATAGTCTAATTGCTATATTCTTTGTTTTAAGATTGCAGAGTGTTGCATTTTCAAATGAATGGATGGATCTGTTTGAAAATTAAAATTTTGTTCTTCTATATAATGAAAATTGTTGCTCTGCTCCTCCACATATAATACTTATCATTCATTAGTATTGAAATGCTCCTCACATGCAAAATAATGTAATACAAAATGGACAATCAACCTTGTTTTCATTCATCAAGAATATACCATTAAGTTGACACAATACAACAAATATATGATAGCGCACAAATGAAAAAAAAAATTCTAGCACTCCCTCATGGTGGCAAATTCCCTCAAATTTGCATCTTTTGGAGAGAGTGCAAATGACAGGCACAGGGTCAATATATTTTATGTAAGTACTGCAAGGAATTTTAGAAGCTGTCAGATCTTGAACTTCAACTGAGCTACTTTTAGAGTCAACAATTAGGATCATATAAAATTATCTGCACAAGAACAAAGGAAAATCTGGGTTGATTTAAAAACAATGGATTGTCTCATGAATCGCACACCTCACAAATTTTTTCGTCACTTCCACATTTTGGTCAAACGTTTTACGCACTGTGAATCGATGGGGTTGTCTTTAACGGTTGACTTGTGCACATAAGCGGAGTACATGCAGTATGTGATACATACCCAGTGATTCACATGATTCATGAGATGATCCATTGTCTTTAAGCTTATGTTCTTTTAATGTATCACTTTTGTTGCCTTTTCCTGTTGTAAATAGAAGGGATTTGAATATCAACCCTGATGATATATAAATATATGTTTTTACTGCATATTGATAAATTTGGTCTTTAAGCTTTTTAAGGAATTTGATATGTACCATGCAAGTTTGAATGCTACAAAAATACCTTATAAACTAATAGGAAAGCGAAAAATATATAAAAAAAAAAAACAGCATTAGTTTTGTATTAAAAGAGGAGTTTATCAACCTATGATAAATATTTCTCCACTCCTCTTACATAATGCTCTTGTTCTGAACTTGAACCAAATGTGCAAGTGCAACATAACGGCTTGTGCACACAAGTGAAGTACATGCAGTATGTGATACACACTCAGTTGTTCACGTGATTCATGAGATGATCCATTGTCTTTAAGCTAATATCCTGAATATATCACTTTTATTGCCTTTTCTTGTTTTTAAATAGAAGGAATCTGATGAATTTCAACCCTGATGATGTATAAATATCTTTTTTTTACTGCATAGTTGATAAATTTGGTCTTAATGCTTTTTAAGCAATTTGATATGTGTAATGCATCTTTTGAATGCTACAAAAATACCTCATAAACTAATAGGAAAACAAAAAATATTACAAAAATAGCAAACCAACACCAGTTTTGCATTAAAGGAGTTTATCAACCTATGATAAACATCTCGAAACTTCTTTTAAATAAATTAACTTGTTCTGAACTTGTGCATGTGCAATGTAATGTTCAAATACTTTTTATATACCTTTACTTTTTATAGTAAATATTGCAATTTTCAAATGAGAGCGTGTACTTAATTACAAAATACCAACAAAACGATACAAATTTTGTCCATAATACAGAAACTACTCATTTCCCCTTCAACCACCATCTTTACTTCCAAAAACTATCATGGTGCACTCTTCATGCTATTTTCATGAAAAAAAAAATAGTTATCTTGGATTACATTTGGTTATCACAATCAGCTGGATTCTGCCAGACACATACAGTAATCAGTTACAGCACCAAAAGGAAAGAAAATATGGAAATATGGTGAAAAATAGTGAGTTGCACTTTTAAAAATATTTTTTTGTTTGACACAGATATGCCTCTGTCCTCCTGTAGAACCCATCTTATTTCCATCATTCTACACTGGTATGCAAAATTCAAACAGAACTGAAACTTTGTGAACCCAACATACAGTTACATGCATAACACAAACTAGTGCAGAAATGCATTGTTGCTTCCATGGTCCAATTACGAAAATGTTTTTCTGAATATGATATAATAGCATTAGTATGTGCCACATTAAGCTACGTATGCTATACATGAAATGTGAGATCTGTACAAGCTTCTTTTCATGAGATCACGTCTACAAGGCTTTCACAATTTGACATCACATGACCTTTGACCTCCACTAGAGACTAACCGGTTCTTGTGCTCAATGAGACACAACTACATACTGAATATGATATATATCTAAGCTTCCCCTCTTGAGATATGATGTTTACAAGGAATTCCATAATGTGACCCTGTTGACCTCAAATGACCTTTGACCTTCACCAAAGACAATGGAATCCTTGTATACTCAATGAGATACACCTACCATCTAACTGGGAGATCTGTCCAAGTTTTCCTTCTTGAAATGTTATGCTTACAATATTTTCTTAAGTTGACACCTGTGAACCTAAAATGACCTGTGACTTCCACCAAAATCAACAGGGATCTTGTAATCAATGTGAACACTTACATACCAAATTTGGTATTTGTCCAAGCTTCTTTCTAGAGATATAGTGTCTACAAGTAAGCTGTGTCGATGGGAGCAAAAGCAGGTATTGGTGTACCGGCTGCTCCATAGCTGGTGATGCCGGGTATACCAGACATTTTCGTGGTATCACTGTTTACTGTGTTACTTGTACATACCATAGTGCTGTCGTGTAGGCATGTACAGTATAATGCATATGTCTGTGTAAACAGTGTCAGTTTCTCCAAGATCTGTTTTAAATGAGAGTAAGTTTTGAAAAAAATGTCTTTTAATGTGTTTACTCTACCTCTGAAAAAAATGTAACATTAACGTTCATCGCCAATTCTACTCGCTGCAATGTTCCTTGCTTATAGAACTACTTGGTATACCCATACCAGCAGTAACTTAATATTTTGTGAAACCACTGCTCACTGCATTAATGACACATGCCATCAGGTTGTCACACAGACACTTTCCCAGTACTCTCAATGTCTATGTTAAGTTGTTAACCACACCCAGCCCTCTCGAGCAAGAAAAGTTGATACAGTAATAAAAATTGCTGAAGTTAAATGGTTTTACCTTGCCTGAAGTAAATTTTACCATGGCATCTTTGATAGTTATTACTCTTACATGTCACCATCATCAAATGGCAGGAAATTGAGGAAAAAATCCACTTCATCAGCACTCTATCATCAACTAAGATTTGATACATTCTGCAACAACCATGAAAAAGTATGCACTTGTTTTATTTTTAACAAAATAGTGAGAAATGCAGATCCAAGTGACAGTATGCAACCACTAACTTGAACTAATTAAGTGGGCAGTACCGAACATATTGGTGGGGGAGGTGAGGATGGAAAGTATTAGGACAGTAGAACATTTAGGAGTGCAGGTGAATTCTTTTACCCATTCCACTGTGGCTCTGAGCAAATACGATTGAGCTTTGTCTCAACTGCATCGAGTAAGAATTATGAAATTGTGTTGGATTGTCGTAACACAGTTATATATGGTGAAATATTCTCCACACCTTTTTCAAATTGAATGTACAAACTTTTAGTGTAAAATATGCCATCCTGTTCCTGATGACCCAATATAAGCTGAATAGCAATATATTAGATACCATGTAGCACATTTTCAAGCAGTTCGGATCAAAATTTACTTGAAAATCTAAGTCTAGTCTGTTCATCTACTGTAAGTGTAAGGCACAACAATTAGTAATACATGTGCTGGCTAGGCTCTATCTCAGTGTGTACAGTATGTAAATAGGCTAAGGCAAAAGGACCAAGTCACTATGGATGAAAATATCTCGTGGGAGGATAACCTTCGATTTAAAGTTTGTAAAAATATTGCGGATTGTTAGTTTACAGTCTTTTGCACATATCATGTAAACAGTTTTGGCATTTTTGACGGACTGAGGTGTTTTTTTTTATACTTTCTACATTTGATCCTGCTTTCCTGAACAGGTGATAGTAGCTACAATACAAAGTGTACACAGACAACAATACAACTTGTGAGATCCAACAATGGTTTTTGTGACTGGAATCTCTTACTTTAGGGAGTCTAAAACATTATCGAAGTTTGCATCAACAGAAAGTTGTCTTTGAAATAAAGGTTGGTTATGTATTTGTTCCAACCATGCAGCTTCGGTTTAGTGCTGTAGCGTACATGCACGGAGTACATTGTGTGTTGGCGCAGCACGACAGCATACTACATACGTCCTTACAAGTGCATGCGCAGCATGTACTTGAAACGAAGCTATGCAACGTTAACATAACAGCTGGACAGGCATGCAGGTTTGACCTGGCAGCAGAAAGAACACTGCAATATCAGAATGTATACGTGGATGGGCTCGAAACTGTAGGTGAAAGTCTTATTTATTTTGTATATATTGTGGAATATTCCTCGTTCTCTCAGTTTGTTTTTGCTTTGATGTCTTACAAATATTGTTACTTATTTTAACGTTCCATTGTCGCCAACTTCTTTTTTTTTTTTTACTAAAATGCTACTTGTGTTTGATCTGTCCCAGCTTCTCTTCTTAAGATATCATGTTTACAAGTTCTTCACAATTTGACCCCTGCTAACCCCAAATGACCTTTGACCTCCACTAAAAACAATTAGGTTCTTCTGCTTAATGTGGTACACCTACATCTTAAATATGAGATCTGTTCAAGCTTCGCTTCTTGAGATATCGTATTTACAAGGTAGGGCGTCACAGACACACACATATGCATGATTACAAAGGTTGCGATTACCACTGAAAGCAAAAACATAGCCATTCAAAATCCTGCTAACAAGTATAATGAGCATGTACAATTATTTTGAGTTACACTGATATAAGTATTTTTGATTTGGGTATTCAGGTAATCCACACAAACCAGAGTGCAAGAACACACAACTTCAAATGTTAGTTCCATACTCCAGCTCATTCAAGACAAATGTGTAGATTTGCAATAATCCAAGCATGGGTAGAACTCCATAACTAGCAGACAAACACAAGGCTACATTGCTATATGGTAAATCTTCTTTGATAAATACTGACTGTGGCAAGCGAAGACTACTGGATCCTGATGTAATCCGATTGATGCCCTCTTCGTTGGACGAAAATGTAGTACAATATGGCATAGAGGACAAAGAATGTAGTTGTGACAGTGCAGAGAATCCCACAGTAAAGAAAAAGCCTTCTAGCTCCCTGGTTGTTGTATATGTAACCTCCTCCAATGGTTCCAAGCCCAGCACCTTTAAAAAAAAAACAATAAAAAAGTGAAAGTTACACATGTAGAGAGCACTGTAGGGTTTATATTACCAAGAAATGCTCCCAAGACAAACAAAACGAATCAAACTTGCAGAAACACCAGTGCAATAGTGATACTCAACATACAAACGATGTCCATTTGCAGTACTAATTGTATGAGTATTCTCAATTACACTTCATGTTAGTTGCTTACATATCAGATATCCAGTTTTCCTCTTGGTATTGCATTCCATGAGAGGGGCTTAAATAAAGTTTTGAAATTGTTAACCTGAACTTGCTCACATGTACAGTGAAACCAGAATCCAGAAGTACATTGAGGTGTTGATGACATACACTCGTCATTCCATATCAAATTCGTACAAGTTAGTGTTTGAAAATAGTAGTGAAGAAAAGAACATTCATGTGAATTGCAGTAAACATAGCTCTTATAATAGTAGCTCCTGGTACAAAACTTATCAATGACAATTTCCTTGTTTTTTAAAGAAAACAAAATTGAAATACACAACATACACAATCACTACAGGCATACATGCATACAGCAGTCGGCAGTGACAAAACTGATCAGGAAGTTTTTGAAGGTAACAACGTTATGTGCATGCTTGTAACATGCTTTTCCATTGTACCAAAGATGATCAGCATCTTGCAGTAAGGTCACCATTTGTCCTAGCCATGAGTAGCAGAGTTTTAAAGTACACAAAATTTCAATGATTCCAACAGATGAAAAGGAAAGTTTATGGACAATCACTTGTACATACAGGTACTGTATAACTCACCTAATCCGAGGCTCGCAGCTGACACCAGATTTTGGACTGTCGCACCCAGCCCCTCAGGAGCAACTTGGTTAGCAAAAGATGCTGCAGCAGGCCAGAGGGCACCAAAACATATACCATGCAAAAGCTCAATGGGGAGAATAAGCCACGGGTCCTGCAGGATCGAGTAGAGGAAGAAACGGAGGCTGTAGCAAAACAGGACAATTGAAAACACTGCCTCATGTCCAAACCACTGAATAAATGTATCCGATAGATACATAAATGGAATTTCAGAGACGCATGTAAACGTCAGAGTCAGACCCATCACAAGGCTTGGAGCTCTGAGTTCATTGAGGAACAAGAATTGAAATGTACCAATTACTCCCAAGGAAAGTCCACAGACAGTTGCGATGAAAAAAAATATAATAATCTTAACATCCTTAAAGAGATTCAAAAGTTCTTTGGTGACAGACATCGGCATTGAATGAGGAGGAAACTTCATCAGGAGGATTGGTATTATTGCCATGGCCATCATAGATCCAAAGATGATGTAAGCTGGGAGAAACCGATTCCCTTCAGGGTGATGCTTGATGTAAGTGTCCATTGCAAGACCTGTGAATCCTGAAAGACTACCCCAGCCCACAGCACCCCATAGTCTCTGCTTCCCATAGTCGGTACCTGGGTGGTCCTTCAACAACTCCAGAACATTGGAGTCAACCATGGGATTTACATGAGCCAGGAAAAAAATAAAGATGGTTGAAAGACCCATCATGATTGAGAAAGTGAGGAGAGACTGGTCCCAGTCGAGGGGTGGAGGGGTTGGATCTCCAGATGTGGCATTAGCTGTGGTGTTTAAGGCTGAAGGAGTAAAATATGTCGCACCAGATGCTGTACATCCCACGGCTATTCCAATCAACACCACAATGCGATGGATGCCAAACTTGTCAGCCACAGTACCCCAAAATGGACAGGAAAGTATAGTGCCAATAGGTTGCACAGCCCTAATGATACCAATCTGAAAGCTGTTTAGGCCAAGTTGTTCCATGTAAACTGGTACGAAAGGAAGGAAGCTCACCATACCTGCATATAAAAGAAAGTTACGGTATGATAGAATCTGCAAGAAGAATATGACATACAGCGCAGTGTGTGTGTGTGTCATGTTCTACATACATCTACTTCATCTTAATACAGTCAGATAATCTTTCTTGTTGATTTACTCCAAGAGACACTAATCAACTGTAATGATAAGTCAAATGTCTGCTGCATTATTTGGATACTGGAGTAAAATGCTAGGTCTGGATCTACTGACTCCCAGGAAAAGTGTACTGAATATTTTCAATTACTGACATAACAAGAAAAATGAAGCATCTGCAAACTGAAAGTACTTCAGCAGTTCAGCCACAGAAAGATTTTCACAAAAATATTAAAAATAAAATATGACATTTCACTTGATGACCATATTGGCACAAAAGCATATCTGTCAACCAGTCTGAACGCAAAATAGTGAGATCTACCATTCTTACAGCCAAAAATAGGGAAATCAGTGGACAAACAGGAAGGTTGGTAATCTTCAAACTAAATGATGTAAATACCATTAAGCAAATAGCCTATTTAATACGTTGAAAGAATCATCATACACACATGCATGCAAGCTGCCGTTGTCGTCTTTTTCCACATACGTTGCGGCTACACATATGCTGTAATGTAGCTACAAGGCATGTGCAACCTACCAAAGCAACTTGCTATTGGTGTAATTTGACTATACCACGTGAAAGTTGGAATTGTAAGCAATAAGTTGATTTAAGAATAAACTATACCTTTACTTATTCTCGACTGCACAAACAGTAGCTAGTTTTAGTACCTACAGTAGTACTGACAGTTTCAGTTTCTTTCAGAAATGTTGCAAATAGAACATTGAAAATCTGGGAGACATAGAATATGAAATTGGGAGTCAAGGAGACCTGGAGAGCCTAGTTCCAGCTTGGTGGTGTATGTGGCAGTGCAGTTTTCCTGTGGCAGCTTCTGGAAATATCTAAGCCATCCTTTACTGTAATCCTTGTCTTTGCTGACAGTTGGCTTTTTGTAGTACTTTTTCTGTAAGGTTTGGTAGGATATGTTTGAAATTCCTTTTGTTACATGGTATTTCTAATACAAAAATTCCTTGTCAGTATGACAGGTTAGTTACTATTTGTCACTGTGTGTACTGGTTGTGAGAGACCTAGTAATAGTATACCTTTGTACATATGTAGGCCTGCATGCATCATATGCCTGATTGTTAAGACTTAATGACTTAGTTTGTCTATTACTAAGTCATGCACCTTAGGATACAAGCTGCAACTCGTTCTTCTGTCAGGAGTATCTAAAAAATTGCTAATATTACTTAGCCTATAGTAATAAGGTCTCTTTTTCCTCAAGGTGAACTGTGTTATTTTTCTATGCCATGGCTGGAGTTAGTACTAGATCTGAGAGGATGCAAACTAGGAGTGGTTCTCCTCAGGTGCATGTACCAAGTTTAAATCCAGCTTTACATCATCAATCTAAAAAGTGTGGTAAATGTGACAAGGTTGTTAAAGATGAGGCAAAAGCTGTATGCTGTGAGTACTGTGCCTCCTGGTTTCATACACGATGCGAAGGTATTTCTGATGAAGTGTACATGTTACTGAATACAGGGGGTGATCAAGTGCACTGGTTTTGCAAAAGCTGCAACAACAAAGCTATTGATGTCATGAAGTTAGTCCAAGGGCTGAAAGAAAGAAATGACTTACTGGAAGCTAAATTAAACGAAGTCAGTAGTAAAGTAAATGACATCGCTCTTGTAAAAGGTAGTTTTTCAGAAAAAATTAGAGAGATTACCCGTGAGGAGATACAAGAGGCTAAAGAAAAAGAATTTCATGAGTGTAATGTGGTTATTTCCAATATCAAAGAAACGAATATTGGATCTGAAGCCTCTGGTGACTCAACTCAAGGGTCACTTACAGACAAAAGAATTGTCGACCAGCTGATTCACCATGTGCTAGGAGCTAGTGAAGTTGATGTAGTTTCTGCTACCAGGGTGCCAAAAATCAAGCCTCACGGAGATGGACATGACCGTAAAATAGTAGTGAAACTTGGCTCTGTCAACCAAAAACATAAAGTTCTAAGAGTAGCCAAGAAACTAAGAGATATGGAAGATTGGAAAGGAGTGTTCATCAACCCTGATTTAACGTTAAAGGAAAGAAAAAAGGACTATGAGCTTAGAACCGAATTGAAACGTAGAAGGGGAAGTGGTGAGACTGATTTAATTGTGCGCCGTGGTGAAATTGTTAGAAGATCTCACACTAGTACTGGTGCATCTTTTTTGCACAGAGGGCACACTTCAGATGTGTCCTAGCACAGGCCAATGCTACCAATGTAAATATTGTAAATAGTATTCCTGATAAATCTCAGGATAGTAATAACGTAAATGTTGTAAATTCTGTCCCTGATAAGCCTTATAGTATAGACGAGCAGTCCTCTCCTACAGCAAGTATTCATAGCAGTAGGCCTATGTCACATCTCTTCAGAAGCTACGGAATACTAAAATGTTTCTTAGCAAATGCAAGAAGTATTGTCAATAAAATGAGTGACCTTGAGTGTTATGTTTATGAATATAATCCAGACATTATTATGATTACTGAGTCTTGGGCCAGTGATGCTATTGCAGATGCTGAACTTAGTATTAAGGGCTACAAGACTTTCCGTAATGATAGAACAGTTTCCAGAGGAGGCGGTTGCATTCTATACATTAAAGATTTCTTTTCTAGCACTTTGATTGAGGATTTAACTTATTTTCCGAGCACTGAAACTGTCTGGTGTGAAATTTTTACTCCTGGGTCTAGTATTGCCATTGGTGTTTGCTATCATAGTACTTCTGCCTCAGATGTTAATGAGGAGGCTCTCCACTCCGTTATTAGAACAGCATGTAGTAGGTACGTTAGTGTCCTCATTTGTGGTGACTTTAATCACAGGTCTATTAATTGGGAGCTTTTACACTCCAGTACCGAAGGCCAGAAATTCTTGGATCTTACTTTAGACTGTTTCCTTCATCAGCATGTTTTTGAGCCCACCAGGGGTGACAATATTCTGGATCTTGTTCTGTCTTCCGATGTGTCCATGGTGGACAATTTGCATGTCCATGAGCAGTTTGCAAGTAGTGACCATAACTTTTTAACCTTCAACCTGGTTTGCAATGTTGAAAGGAAGAAATGGAAAGAATTTTACTATGACTACAGAAGAGCTAATTACAAGAGAATGAGAAAGGAACTGATCTCGGTCAACTGGTTTCAATGTTTTAGTGATGTTAGTGTTGAAAGTATGTGGAATATTTTTAAGAGTAAGTTAAGTGAGGTTGTAGTAAAGTATACTCCAAGGAAAAAGAGAAGGAAGGATCTTAAGCCACTTTGGTGGTCATTCAATGTGGAAGTAGCAAGAAAGAAGAAAAAGAGAGCTTGGATAACTTACAAGCAGACTGGTAGCTATCATGATCATGTAAGGTACAAAAGTGCGCTTGATTCTGCTACCAGAATTGTAAGGTTAGCGAAGCGCAATTTTGAAAGTAAGTTGGCTCAGAATGTGGCGAATGATCCCAAAGCCTTCTACAGGTATGTTCGTAGTAAGGTCAAGACTAAGGATGTAGTGGGTCCTTTGATCGATGAAAACGGCCATCCAGTTCAGGATGATAATGTCAGTGCCAGATTGTTAAATGAGTATTTTTCGTCGGTTTTCACTACGGAAGATGTCAATAATCTTCCAGTTGTCAATGGTGTCAGTGGTGTAACTCATGCACTAAATGATCTAAATGTTTCTCAGGAGGTGGTTTTCCGAAAGTTGCAGAATCTACGTCCTGACAAAGCACCTGGTGCTGATGGTATCTATCCGGTTGTGTTACAAAATCTTGCTAAAGTCATTTCCATGCCTTTAAGCATTATTTTTAGCAAGAGTTTGCAATGTAGTCAGATTCCTATGGATTGGAAGCTAGCAAATGTGACTCCTTTGTATAAAAAAGGTCCTAAGAAGCAACCTAGTAGTTATAGACCGGTCAGTTTGACTTCCCAGGTTTGTAAAGTGATGGAATCAATTATGAAGGAAAGTATTGTTAGCCATCTGGAGGGTAATTACATGATAGTTGATTCTCAGCATGGTTTTAGGTCACAGAGGTCTTGTCTTACCAACCTTCTCTGCTTTCTAGAAGTTGTTACTCGAAAGGTTGATGAAGGTCATCCTGTAGATGTTGTCTATTTAGATTTCAGTAAAGCCTTCGACAAAGTTCCTCACAAGCGGCTTATTTTAAAGGTTAAAGCTCATGGTATTGGTTCAGTAGTGGCTGACTGGATTGAAAACTGGCTGGATAATAGGTGGCAAAGAGTTGTATTAAATGGTCATTTTTCCGATTGGCTTCCAGTGACTAGTGGCGTACCGCAGGGATCTGTGTTAGGTCCTATTCTTTTCACATTGTATATTAATGATCTGGATGCCAGTTTGAATAATTCAGTACTGAAGTTTGCAGATGATACTAAGGTCTTTTCTGATGTTCTTTCCATGGGTAAAGTGACTGAGTTGCAACAGGACTTGGATACATTGTATAAATGGTCATGCGATTGGCAAATGCTATTTAATGCACAGAAGTGCAAGTGTCTTCACCTTGATCATTCAAATGCCCAAGCTAGTTACTTTATTGGTGGTGTTCAAGTTGAAACCACTGAGTATGAGAAGGATTTAGGTGTTATTATTGATAAGTCATTGAGCCCTAGTAGACAGTGTGCTAAGGCTGTGAGCTCTGCCAACAAGGTCCTTGGTATTATTAATAGAACGTATGATTGTAAAAGTAGTAGTAATATACTGAAATTGTATAAATCTCTTGTTAGACCACATCTGGAATACTGTTGTCAGGCATGGTGCCCTTATCTACAGAAAGATATTGATAACATTGAAAAGGTACAACGTCGTGCTACAAAATTGATTCCAGACTTGTCTACTCTCAGTTATGAGGAAAGGCTTGAAAGAACTGGTTTGATTTCTCTTGAAATGCGTAGACTAAGAGCCGACTTGATTGAAGTTTTTAAAATCGTTAAGGGTCTGGAAAATGTTAATCAGGCTACTTTTTTTAAATTGTCGGATGTTAGTAAAACAAGAGGTCATCAGCTTAAGTTCCAGAAGCACTACTGTAGACTAGACATTAGGAAGTATTTTTTCAGTCAGCGGATTATTACTGAATGGAACAATCTGCCACAGGAGGCTGTCACTGCCACAACAGTCAATGGATTTAAAAACATCATCGATCCTATTTTTCAGAATAGAAGGGGGCTGTACATAAGCCAGAGATGGCTGTCTGCCCCAGTTCTCATGACCCCATCGACATTTGATGCCGGTGGGCTCCGGTAAATCGGTAAAACTGGGAGTCTCCCAGTAAAGTGGGAAGAGGTGATACGTCTGCAAAAATTATTTTCACATAAATCTTGAGACCACTCAAAGCATCACCTGGTGGCATATCAAACTCATACATGTTAGCAGACTGCTCAAAATGTCAGTCAAGAAAACCATGCAAAAGATAGTTGGCCTTACAATAAAACTCTAGCATAATCACGTAAAGAAAGAAACTAGTTGCATAAGAAGGTCGTCCTAGGTATCAAACCTCACGACCATAATCTTGTATGTGAATCAGAATCACGTTTTCCTTTCAGACAAAGAATGGGCGTGTAATTAATATTGCAACAAAATGAATAAATTCTTTAAAGATGACTTTATACTCACTACCCATGAAGAGAAAGTAGAATAATTTAGCTGGTAATAATGTCTTGTTGATATGGAAGAATCCATTGTGTTTCAGTTTTTTCACTGCCAAGAAGTAAAAGATAAAATCATTAATTTCACATTTGTTTATTGTTATATCTTATGATTTGTAACATGAGCTTCCATCCCTTAACTTAGCAAAATAATACTATGCAGAATCAAACAAATTTAGACATCCAGTAAACTAAATTTCAATGTTATCAATATCATGATGTGTCTCTCACAGATATTCCTGCTATTCAGAAATGAAGTAAATTGAAGGAAGCTCTGTAAATGAAAGTCAACCAGCAGACACTGTATTCTGACCTAGCAATGAAACATCAGACAATAGTATAGTTATTTGCCAGTGACAATCTGTCAGGTTGTCGCTCAAATAAAAGCTTCCCATAAAAAAAAACAGGTGTTACAACGTATGTGCTGATCCATGAAGTTGCAAACTTACCGACATCAATGGTGTACTGCATTTGGTAACCACTGTAGCCTCCACCAAGTGAAAATGTTCTTCCATAAGCACTCATTATACTGTGTTTATACAGGCGAAAGTACACCACTCAGCCAGAATGTTGAGGCAGCTTCAATCCCAAAGGTGTTATGAAGTTGGTAATGATTCACAAACTTTACTTCAGTTAAGTTCCTTCTATGTAAAGAAAAGTGAGATTTTCAAACCACATATTACTATGGCAATTCTCTTGTCCCATTGGTATACAAAGTAGATGTTCACTAATACAATGGTCATTAACGGTCAAGTCTGTTCATCAACATACTAATATTGCAAACTACAGCATACAGATAGGTGTTTGAGATGTGCATCCAGCTAGGCCTACAACTATTTTTTTTTGTTTTTAGCAGGTGAAACATAAAACACATTGTTGTGTAAGCTCAGTTCAAATTCTTAATTAACTCCTAGGTTTAGGCCTACACTGATTTAGAACAACTTCTCCTTAGGCTGGCGCACTTGTCGTCCTAGCATAAAGTATACACTACTACCTACACCTATAAATGTAGGTAATAGTGTATACTTAACGCTAGGACGACCTGTGGGCTGGCGCGCCTAGGCTATGGCCTAACTACAAACTTCAGCTATTGAAACTTTCAAGATGGTGTATGCCTCGCTTATAAATTATGGCACTACAGGAGTGTAAGATTAACGTGGCAACTAACTTTTAGTACTAATGAACGCTTCCCATTGGTTTTCATATTTTATAACGCATTCTTATGTATACAGTGGACACCAAAACTTAACTTAAAAAACTTTCTGAGTTAACTTTTCTTGTAGCCCGATGCTGTGGTTACCGTACCTACATTAGCGCATGTAGGCTACGCATGCAATTTCGTGTAACTAAGCCAACCGCAAAAGGAGGCGGCAACTTACCAATCAATCAAGCATGAGTCATGAAAAAACCAAAACTGGTGATACGATAGAAAAAGATGAACTACTTAACAGTCGCCTGGTATTTTCTAGAGAGCATAATGGAAGAACTTCATTGTTCTTTTTCTTTTTACAACTTGATTGCCAACAGAATCCGCAAGTGTTTGCCTGCAGTACTAAGAACTATACTGCTGCTGCTACACCGTGAAACAAAGTTACGCAATAACGTGAGTTACGATCTCCTTGGTCTACAACGTAGATTTTGTACAAGCTTATTACAAATAACGTTAGCTTCAAAACAATCAAATTGTTTATCTTACAATCGCCTTAAACACTCAAACGTCACCAGCTGTGTCACTCGTGATTGTTGTGCATGTGACAACGGTATTAGGCTAATTATATCTACGATAGTGAACAATTTACTTCATTCTTCCGCAGGACTTAACTTCAAATGCCCTTCAAAGAATGCTCTGTCAATACACATACTGACATGGAGCATGCTGGAAACTCCCTGTGTATACAGGCTGATTACCTTGGCTGATTAAAGAAAAAAAAATGGGTCGTTGGTATACATGCAACCCCACTGGTCGAGTCCAGTCGCACGGGTCATATAGGCTTACCACCATTAGATTATTTACATTTACGACGTTTGAAACCATATGAAAAAGTGCATAATTTGAGCCTGAGGATGTAGTGATGGCAAGAAGTGTAAATGGGTTTAAGAATGCACTGGACAAGTAGTTTAGGCTGACCGAGTTTGATTTTTGTATCTTTTTTTTCAGGGTCCTTGATGGGGACTTAATTGTCCATCCTGATCCTTTTTTAAACTAAAGTAACTATCTTTTCCGTCATGCTTTCCGTTACCATCACTCTTTTGTCTCATGACTTGTTCAAGTGGGCCAATTACTAGGGAAATAAGAAGTCATCCAAACTTTAGAATCATGAACTAAATCTTACAAAATCTCTTCTTTTATGCCTTTCAAATATCTTTAACAATGATCTTTCATGATGTTTCAAACCATTACGTATTCAAGTAAAACAAACAGTTTGCATAAATTTAGCAATCCAATGACAAAAACATTGTCAAGTTATTCAAAAGAGCCATAGCCTACATAAATCTGTATAGACGACAGATATACTAATACCGATTGAGGTGGTAACCGGTCGTTTCGCCCTGTTGCAAGTTCGCAGCCAACCAGTCCCCCCCCCCCCACCCCAATTATCAGTTCGCCCCAAGCTGTTTACCAGTTCGCCCTCAAATACCTGCCAGTTAACCCCGAGTGCATACCAGTTCTCCCCCTTATCTTTAAATGTAAATTCACGGTGCTACATTAGTGCATGATAATAATGTTATGGGGGTTTTCATTACATTTCATGTATTTTGTCTCTACGGTGTTTCATTGCGTTGTTCATGTGTTTTCAATCTTTTGTGTCTTGTTGTATTGTATTTCATGTGTTTTGTCATCTTGCTCGAAACTTTTTAAATGCTGTGATAGTCCAGGAGGTTACAAATCACATGATACATATGGAATCTCTAATATGAGTTATGCGGATATTTTTGGAGGAAATTTGGGTAGTTCGAAAATTTGTGGAAATAATATATCTTTTCCCATTTTTTGTGTTTTAACCAAAAAAGTGACCCATAAAACTACATGCAGGTCATGGAAGATGTCTTCGATTACTATTGTCAACAGGAATAATATTTCAATATCATTCAGTTCCTTCCGTTATCTCGTAATCTACAGACATACATGACAACTGCTATCCTTTATGTCTCTGATTTTCGCGGTGTTGGATCGAGTCAGTGTGGAGAAATACTTAGAAAGTCGGGCTAAGAATCATTCCTCAAAAATAGGAATTAATGGAGTTCAAATCTAACATCAAATATTGCACTATTTTGCATCTAATCGACCTATATAATCACAAATTTTCTTGAGGACAGAGGGCAATCAGTTATCTGTCATATTATAAAACTTCACTATAGAACATACAAGCTCAGACCCACTTATACCGGTTAGCATGAATGCCCCATTCCAAACCTTCTGACTTCGATAGGATTAGAACATCCAGGACAACCATTTGATTCTTGGTAATGCTATGAATATCTTTACAGATTTTTCTTTCAACTTGCTCGGTGAAAAATTCGTTCTTATAGAACTACATAACTTGGTAATGCAGAATGACGTCATGATACGTCTGTGCACAATATCGAAAAAAAAAAAACAAATATGGTAAATCTATGCGCCCCACCCACAATTCTTCAAATCTGTCACAGCTGAAAAAAATGTCCAGAAAGTAACTGACACGATTTAAAGATGTCTGAAATAAAATTATCTTGATTCAAACATTTTGCGTTACGTCTATCATTCCTGTTGCATATTTAAGATTCTTCACATTTCAATCAAAGAACATTCAGTACAGGTGTCTTTAGATCACATAACGGGTATCTCAACTTAAAGGGAAATAGGGCGTTTGTTTTACAGGAAACGTCCATACTTTTAAAACCAATGTTTGTGAATGCAGAATGATAGATTATTCAAAATATGGAAAGGCAGTGTCCTTCTTTTCAAGAAATAAGTTTCTCACTGATAGAAACTCAGTTATTTGTTGCTCTACACTAATTTGTTCACCCAAACTTTTCAACATTCAAATGATGCATATTCCGTTGCTTATCACATGCATAATGTTTTGAGGAGATGAAGCTCTGGTAGATGTTTATTGATGAGACTGAATGGTTTAACAATGACTAACACTGTTTCTTTTGTATGCCATGTTGGTGTATTCTAAACGCCCTATTTCCCTTTAAATGACAACGTAAAATTTTATTCAATTACAGCGCAGATATACGTGACATGAACTCCCATGCACAGTTTATTTAATACAATAAACACATAGTAATCATGCACCGAAAGATATTTTTTATTCATTTAATTACATCTCAATACGAATTCATCTTTGAACTGTAACTTAGTAAAGACTTTGCAATTAGTTAAATGCATTAAAAAACTATTAAATGTTGATATCATTCCAGAGTAACTGTTAATATAACTTGCCACCCGTTGATCAGGAGAATGTCTCACCTATAGGGTCACCCATCGAGTGTATTTACCCATATAGCTCCAATTCAACAGGACACTTTAAAAGAATCGCTATACTTGAGGTCGAGAAGAAACAAAGTAACGTTAAGGAGATAGTAAGGGCTATCAACTATCTTAATTGCATGTAAACATGGGCAAGGTGGTATTGGTATTGAGAAAGGTAAGCAAGTAGAGATACTCATCTCATTGGTTTATGTGTACAGAGGATTCTGAGCTTGTGTTTGTGCTTAGCGCCACCGACTAGTGGATACTGTAACCAGTGCTATAACATGTTGAAGGGAAATAGGGCATTTAGAATGAACAAACATGGCATACAAAGAATTTAGTTTCAATTATTGTTACATCATTGTCTCATCAATAAATATCTGCAAAAGCTTCATCTCCTCAAAACATTACGCATGTGGATGAGTAACGGAAGATGCATCGTTTGAATTTTAAAAAGTTTGGGTGAACAAATTCTTGTTGATTAACAAATAACTGAATTTCTGCCTATGAGAATGTTATTTTTTGAAAAGAAGGCTACTGTTCTTCCTTATTGTGAATAATCTGTCATTCCATGTCCGCAAACATTGGTTTTAAAAAATATGGTTGTTTTCTGCAAAACAAAGGCCTTATTTCCCTTTAAATTAATGAATAGCTATATATATATACATGAGATCTGTTTTTAAGGTTGTTTACAGCTTAATACACGAGGGAAGTAGTGTTTCAGGTCAATTGAGGGCTTTGCGAAGGCAGAACTTTTTCTTGTACACTCCTGGCTACCCGATAGTAGCGCCTTGCTTGATAGTCCTGGTGGCATTCAGCCCTAACTCCACTATCTTCTTTTTTTTTCCGCGGTCCCTGCTTTGGTGGTATTTAGTGGTGTGTTCCATGCATGGTTGTAAAAAACATGGTTGGCCATAAAACTTGACATCCGAAGTGTATGTATTGGATAGAGGGTATAGCATGAGTCTCACAGTCCGAAATTTATGCTCCGCCCCCACTTTCGTATCGTTTTCTAACCTATGCAGTTTGCGATTTTGTTTAGTGCTCACGTAATGAAGTAGAAACAGGTGGAAACCGGGAGGGAATTCCCCAGTCATTCATTTGAGAGCCAAAGGGAATGAATGGGTCCCACAGGGAATATATGTGACCCACTGATTTCTATGGGACGTTCAAACGGTCCCATACCTTTCCCATTCAAATTACCCAAATTCCATGTTTATTCCCATTAAAAATGAATAGGATCTGACTGAAGCCCATTTAGACAGGACTCTGTTGGAATTTTCTCATGTATCTTACAGCATGAAAATCAGTGTAATTTTTTATGCGTCACGGTTCATCCTCTCAACTTATTCTTCCTCAATCGTAAGGCAAGTCTGATTGGAACTCGAATCTTTGGATATCGGGAAGTCTGAAGACTCATCGAGGATCCTATATGTTAATCTTGGATGGAAAGTGCCGAAATTCGTCTGCTCTTTGCGATAACCTTTCAGAGGTGAACAACACAGGGGTGAATCAACATTCTCATACAAACCCAGACCTGTTCCCGGGCCTCTATTTAACATCCCCATCCAAACGACGAGAGTGTATCTACCGATCTTTAGCCACTTTCCCAAAGACTGGGAGGAGTGGAAGACCTTCCCAGCTCAGCAGTCCATTAGCTGTAGGCCTACCGAGCAACCTGACTAGAACTGACTCGGACAACAGAACCCATATTGAAATCACCAAATAACCCACAGCACCACTGTAAACAGCAAATTTTTAACTGGTTCCACCGGGATTTGATCCACGGACCTATAATGATTCAAAGACCTACACTCTAACAACCACGCCTACCTTTAACATTAAATTTACAGAGTAAATTTGGACTCGGAAACATGGAGGAAGGGGGGGGGGGCAGGGACGGTCAGATCATACCGTTGCCAGCTAGACGAACCAGAATACATCTGACAAACATTTCTCATACATCTGACAACAGCAAACTTAAAAGAAAAGCTCTTGGTCAATGTGCTTGTGCATAGATAACAAAATCTTAACAGCATTGAAAATTTTGTCATAATACAGACATTGGCGTAGCCAGGATCATTCGTAGGAGGAAGGGGGGGGGGGGGGGGAGTTGAAAGATCGACTAGTGAAAGAAGCATACAAACCTAAGGCTACCAAGTGTCACCGAGGGATATGATGTTTCTTTCAATAGAGTAACATGGTCACAAAAATTACTTGATTTAAGCTATATCCAAGGCGAGAATCATCATCGCTTGGCGCGTATCGCACGGCAACATTTTTGACAAAAAATACCTGCCAGATTGCAGGAAATGGTACTTTGCAGGTCGATTTTCAACATAACTTGAGAGTTTGTGAGGACCAAAAGCCATGGTTGACACAATTAGAGATCCTATAGTGGGACACAATCCTACGATAATTCATTTGTGTGGTGTGCTAGCCTATGTTGGATTAGAAACATTTATAGCCCTAGTCTTTTTGATTTTGTGATTATTTGTCCAATTTACTTTTCAGAATACCAGCAGTAGTTGGGACTGTTCACTGCTCGCCCTGTGACAGACAGTGTGACAGAACTGTTTCCAGAAGAAGATGTTCAGAAAGACTTAATCAGAAATAGAGGTTTCCTTTTTAGGCAGACTCAGATTCAAGTTGATAAGATTCAGCTGAAAGGATACTATGATTTGAAATAAAGGGGGGTGGGGAAGTTATGATAAATGTTCTTTGGAAGGACCTATCTGAAAACTACTGAGACATGATTATATTTTCCTGAGCCTGAATTGCCAGATGTAGGTATTATATTATACGCTACTAACTGAGATTCGAACTATTGTGGAAATGTTTACATTGAGGACATTTGAGGTGTAGTGACATTTGACCTGCTGCTTGCTTCAGAACTTTTCAGAGAAAGTATTACAGGTATGATATTGACAATGCTGAACACAAATGAGTCATCACTTGTTCAAACCAGGAATGATTAAGTAGTGACTGCATTAAATAAATGTCTTTATTAGCTCAATTATATGTTGTTTCATTTAGTGATTAACATTTGTGTAACAATTTACAAATTATTTTATACAGATTGATTTATTTGAAGTCGAGATACTGTTGGCTAGAAAAGTAGCCTAAGTAGACTGAATACAGAGCTCTGTGTACCAATTTGAGAAAACATGCTAGAAATAAACTATTCCCTAATTCGAATTTGCTTAATTTTAGAGTTTGTCTGTATCTTCAGTGGAACAGCTTTTCCCTTGGAATGTGATGATAAATGGTTATAATCTAGTTTTTCTGTAAGTACACTGGGGTTGCTTCTAAGATTTTTTTTTAAAGAGGATGCAATGCAGCCTGTGAAAAACTGTCTGAAAGAAAAACATGAACTATGTAATGAAAGTAGTAAGAGTCTGGGTGCTAATGCAAGTTGTGATGACATAACTTACTACATTGTGCATGTATGTCAAGAAGTTGTAAATTTGCATGTAGTATCAATTGAAGATAGTGCAAATGCCATGTGTGCAAGGAACTAATTCTGCTACAGAGTTTATGATCATGTCTGTCAGCTTGAGTCATCCTATTGACCAAATCACCATGGAGCTATTGACTGATTGGAATTAGAAACTGGTATGTTACTTTCTTAATTTTAGTAGCTTAATGTAGACCTCCATCAAAATGAATGTCTAACCCTTCTTAGCTTAGTTAGCCACATTCCCATGTTGTCACAGGGGATTAGACTTTATTAAGATAATATTTCCTCTACATCTATTTCAAACTGAGTTTAGACGTCATAAGGCATATTACACCTGAAAATTTCTTAGAATAAACTTCTGACTAAACTGGTCAGGACTAACGATACCCTAGGCAACATCCTCGTCTAGGCTATATCCTCGTTTGATTACGTTCACAATAAGACGTTCAGCATCATCTACTTAGGCCTAGCATATGCTACTCATAATCTGATACACCGGCTAGCAAGATCACACTAAAGCTTGTCGAACCTTTGTGCTCCAAGGTGAAGTTACTTTCTTGTGAAGTACCATAACGAGTGTAACCTTGCAAGTGATCCGTTTCATTTGTTCTTTTGCAAGATGGGTCTTTTCTGGGAGTTGCATGGGCCTAACGTTAGAGGTTACTTTAACACAGCTCAACAAAATGTTAGAATACCCTAAATCGGGCTCAAGACCCCAGAAGTCATAAACTAACCTAACTTAGACCCAAGTTAGTTACAGCATTACATGCACCCATCCCCCCCCCCCCCCCCCAAATCCCTAAGTGAGGTACGTAGGCCTAAGCCTATACCTCCGGCTAAGTCTGCCTAGGCTTGGGCGGAGTTCGTATATTGAGTTGTTCTTAGGTAGGCTAGGAGCAATAGAATATTTAGGCTGCTCCGGTACATAGGCTAGTATCAGTCTAAGTTTTGCCTGGGCTAGCTGACGTAAGCAATAACCAAAAATGTAGGCCTGGATTAACACAGGGGCCTATGACATTAGGACGAGACTGACCGAGGATTGGACTAGGCATAACGTCCCCGAGAGAACTTTCAAGACTTAGGCCTAGCCTAGCCATGATTACTGCAGATGAACCACATTGCTATTTTCAGCATTAAATTCAGCTGTCATGTAGATCTAACTAAATAGTATTATTAGTAATCAGGGTAATAGCCTACTGTGTATGATATTGATATAACGTTACTGTAATGTTTACGGTATTACTGCAATTGCAAAGAATTACATGTACATACGCACGTACGTTTACTTGTCACGTCCGACGCTCGCTCAATAAACGACTGTGCACTAGCTTAACGGGGCGAGATCATAGAATATCTTACACAATCGTTTTTGGTAAATGTAACATGTAAGTCACAAATTATCTCTATTATTTACACAGCAAACCAATTTTGTTATGTCATAGAAGATTACAAATAGGTAAATCAGTATGACATGAAGCAACCCTTAAGCAGAGATCATTTTTTATAATGATATCACTGACAACAAGCGACTGGTGTTGGTCTACAGCAGGGTACACCACTGAGGTAAATATATACCTCAATGGGGTACACTAAACGAGTTTCTAATCCGGACAATTCGCCATTTTGAGCTTGGTATCTACCAAATGAATTATCTTAGACACAATTAGAGTACCTTTATAGGGAGAGTAGCGACAACTTAAAATTGGACGCCATTTTGTTTCCATTTCCTGCATATCTAGAGCAGACTGCACATGACTGAAGAGTGCCTTTTAAGCGTTGCGGGTTTTCTTTTGTCGTATTTCTGGTCTCTATTGAACGAGAGGGGTGGGGTTTCGTGTACAAAATCTGTGGGGAGTCACTCACAATGATATGGGTTCGGGGAGGGGGCAATTAATGTCACAAGGGGGCAGAGTGGACGTCCTATTTTGATGACTGCATGGTACATATGGAGTACACTCTTGATTTTAAAGCAAACGTTTAGAATTGATATTGGTACCACGTTAGGGGGAGACAAAACATTATTCGCTGAAGATCCCTCGGGGCACAAGGAGGAGAACAAAGAGGGGGCAGGGGCTGCAAATGGGAAGATGCCCCTGGCAACAATAAAGGCCCGAAAGTTAAATTCAGGTGAGTTAAATTCAGGTAAACTCATTTGGCTG
The DNA here is from genome assembly GCA_021234535.1 of Stichopus chloronotus. NCBI lineage: Eukaryota > Metazoa > Echinodermata > Holothuroidea > Aspidochirotida > Stichopodidae > Stichopus > Stichopus chloronotus. The sequence continues at coordinate 14,807,105 of CM037834.1, forward strand.
GAAAATTTGTGATAGAAACATTTAGACTACATTGTCCTAGTTTAAGAACCCTCTCCCTAGTTTGGGCTGGGCCCTTGGATCCCGGTCCCACCAATCTCGAAGTAATACGAAGTATGACATGTGAGGTATCTACGGATAAAGCATTTGAAGAAACATACAAAAATGTTCATGTTCACCATTGAATCTTGTCTATAATCAGAGCTTTATTTTAGAGTTCTCCCAACATTGTGCCCGAGTGTCATAACATATTAGAAAGTATAGCATGAAAGGTAATTATGAATAACTAGTTTGAAGGAGAATATAAAACTGCAGTCCTTAATCCTGTGTAACTTGACCCCTACACATCATTTCAGTTTGAGTGAATAAATTTCAACATTTTATATCTCAGCTCAGGAATGCCCTATGAAGATGGGAATTGGACTGTTAGAATTCATTCTTAATGGTCTTTAATTTTGGATTTTTGACTGTAGGTACACTTTTATCAAATTGCCAAACATTTGAAATTTTGACAGCATACACCGTATGAAACGTAGAAAGACGTAGAAAAAAGCCCTTGGGGAGACTTTGATCTGAAAGGTAGGTTATTGAGGTGAATCATGAAGGTATCTGAAGTTTATGCCAATGCCAGCATTATTAACTATTTCTGTACATACATACTTAATTACAACCAAGGATGAAACAGCGAACAAAAAAAAAACAGTGAGTGAACACAAAACTTGAGAAAAATTGAAAAAAAAAAAAGACACTTCAAGAGTCATTTCACATTACACATAGTCATACGCTTGCTGAAAAGTTCACCATGTCTCTTCAGTCTTGCTGACTTCTTCAACAGTTCCTAATTTCTTTCTTTTTTTCTTTTGGAGAAAAAGTGCAAGCGAACATTGATGAATTTACGAATGAGATTATGTTTGAGATTGTGGCAGGGAGAGATCTTGATATCTTTGGTCAGCTGTTCTGCTTCAATGACAACATCTTTGATATTGGGTCCCTTAATGAGATTTCTTTACTTGCCCCTGAGCAGAGTCTCCACTTTAACCAGCATGTTAAAGGCTTTTTCAGACACATGCTGCAAACAACCTTGTCTGTACTCTTTCAAAAGGGTGAGCGTAGCTGCCTGATGTGGCCCATCCTGTGGTCCACTGGTAACCTCACTCAAACATTCGTCACAAGTCTTCTCATTTTTCTTGATTGAATTAAGATAGTGCCCAGCAAGGTTATAAAAACTGTCAAGTTCGACTTGGGGAAGGTTTGAGAAAAGCTCCTCCTCTGATAAGCAAGGTTCAGGAATTTCTGGCTCTTGTTGTGGCATCTGCAAATTCTGGTTGAAGAACTCTGCCAAAAACTCTCCATCATCTTCGTCATAGCTTCCTGCTTGCTTGAGAGTGAGGAACTGTGCACTACCGATTAATTTCAAGGCATAATTGAATTCCAGTGGTGAAGGAACTGGCTTCTTCAGACGAACTACTGAAAATAAATTCTCTAGGCAGTCCTGAGTAAGTCGAGATGTGCGGAGAAATTTGTTCCCAGCATTGAGCAACTGATGCAGAATAGCAGTTTAGTTGGTTAACCAATCCAATGAATTTTAGTAATCCAGCTTACTTTGCCAGATAAAGGCTAGGCGACGGTTTGTCCCGTCCTACACAGACTTAGAGTTCCTTTATAGAGAAGGAACCCTATCACAGACGAGCCTAAAGGTAGGCCTAGCTACCCTTTTTGTCCTATTCACAGTACGTTAGTAGCCTATGCCACTGACTGTTGAGTCTACCACCTATAGCTTAGTTCTAACGTTACATGGCAGAGAAACGACGTTGGTTGGTTTCCAATTGACACGGCTGACTTTATTCTCCCAAATCTTTCTTCTCTTAGTATTTGTGGGAAATCTGTACATCCTAAACCCTTTCTCGGACCGACTGAGGCAACTAAATGCACAACAACCCGTCCTTTTCTTGGAGAACTGGAAAGTTTACGTGTAGTCGCGGTCATTGACTGCGTGCGACCAAAACTTTTTGGAAACAAAATGGCTCCTGTAGTCACATGACCTGTAATTTTTGGAACGTCAATGTCGCTACTCTCCCTATAAAGATACTCTAGACACAATCTAACTGGAGCGCCACCATTTTTTCAGGTAGCGTACTACACGAAAATTTTCACAAAAATAGCCGCCAGATCGCATGAAATGGCACTTTTTCGCATCTCCATTTCCAACAAAACAATTTTTTATTCAATAGGACTTTAAAGGGGAAGGGAGGGGGCACTACTTGGTTATTCAGATCCGTACACAGGATTTTGCCAAGAGGGTTTGATTTGAGAGCAAAGATTGGGAAGGGCTTACTGCCGGCAGTGCTACCGTATCTAAGTGGAGCCGGTGAAACTGTTTGGCTGTATAGCCCGGCCACATGTGGAAAAAAATCAGTCTATAAAAATGTTAATGCACATTAGATAGGTTGACAGGCGCAGATCTAGACATTTCAAAAAGGGGATTGGGACTGAATAAGAATTTCTAATAGGACGGTACCACCATCAATTGGCGCGCAGAGCCTGAACAAGTTTTTGATAAGAATACTACTAAGTACGCAGGAAAACATATTTCCCATTCATTGAGGTTTCATTGTAAACATTCTACTTTTCGCTTCACAAAAGTCTAGTCACTCTAGTCAATGGTAACTAGATGGTAACAGGCCACATCAAAATTCACCCCTTTGGAGTATATTCTTCCAATCACTGGCTCGAGTTAGCTCACATGTACCTGCCATGATTTACACTGTTGCAAGGGTGAGGGGAGCGAAGCAATCAAAACAATGATAGGCCCATGTTTACCCTTGTATTTCTCTTAAAAAAAATCTGGGTTCTATTTCGCTTCTGTCGGTAGTATTCAACCCTTATCCACAGTTTTGTTTTCTTCATGAAGGTACGCCTATATCTGTTCAACGCGCGGTTCAAGCAGTCCCAGCACATACACCAAATGGTCTAAGCCATATTTTACATGAATAATTGTACATGCCTTTCATTGCCATCCTTAGGGGTAGGATTCGCAGGTCGACCCGGCTGGGCTATCAAACCTAGTACCAGGTACAATTGCTTCATCAAGATTTTCTTTTCATTTCTTAATTTTTCTCATTATTTCTGTTTCCTCACTTTTATTTTTATGATGAACAGAAGGACCAAGGTCGTTATTATGTCCCAGTATCTACCCCATGCGCAGTGAATGCAGATTTTAACTTAAGATATTGGAGCATAATTCTAATTACATTCAATTAAAAATTATAAGCAAATTAATATTTTAGAAATGAACATGTATCAACGAAAACGATAAATTAACATGCACTTTGGCTTGCATTCTTCTCCAACTCCAAAGTCAACAAGTGCGTTGTACTGTATGATTAGCCATGGCCTAATACTCTCAATGTGTAGCATACGAGGAGGGTGACAGATCGAGGAGGGGACATGTCACTGATCGATCCTGTTGGAAGGGTTTACATCCTGACCATTAGAACTGTCTTTATGAGTCATCACTGGGAGACATTAATAGTAGATAGACTTTTTGTCTGTGGTGTGAGTGATTTGATGTACTTCAAGTTGATGAGGCCTTGACAGGATTTGACTGGGCTATTTGAATAAGTACGTAGTTTTTAATAGACACGCAGCCGCTGCTTTCATATCGCTGATGGAAAGCTGTTAGCAATTTATTTGCTAGCTGGTAATATTCCAAAGAAAGAATTTGTGTGGAGCGGTTTGTAAAATTAGATTTATTTTTAAGTTGAATAAATGAGCCCTGATCTTTTACCATAGACTGGCCACTTATAGAGTATGCTGTTGAATACGCTCAAATGCAGATATCAGATTTTACAGTGAAAAAGCCAGACCGGAGGGAGCTAGCAGGAAATTCAAGGAGTTTATTCTAATGCTATTCCCTGGTCTATCTCTATTCATTTGCCTGACTTTTCTTCAATATTTCGTTGTTATCTCTGGATCCAGTACTTACTTTATAGATAATTTGTAGGATCTGTTTGCATCTTGCAGATGTGATGAAAAAATCATTGGTTTATTTGTCGACAACTACAAATTGATGACAAGTGATTTCTTAATCAAATAGTAAAAGAACTACGCATGCGCTATGTTATGTTCACTATATATGTTGAGGGGCAAATTGTGAAAATGGAGGCGTAGTCCTTAACAGTCAGTTAGCATTTGACTCTGAGAACGGAAAATAATTTTCAGACATCATGGTTCTTCAACCACTGGAATTTAAGGACTGTTTTCTTGATAGTCCGGAGTTTCGCGAAAACTTGCATGCACATGAAGCGGAATTAGAGCGGACTAATAAAGCTATCAAAGAACTCATACGGAGTGGCAAAGCCCTAGTTGAGGCAGCAAAGAGTAAGTACTCATATTTATAACGTTGTGACTTGAGAGTGTAGAGCTGTTATGTATGCGTTATGACAATACCGTGTTATATGCAATGCACTATTTCGCACACAAAGTAGTACACTTAGGCCAATATCAATACCGAGGATGCCCCAACTGTATCACAGTGTATGCTACAAAGTTACGACTGGTGGCAGAAAACATTGTGCCCTCTCCTTAGCCAAGAATGTCGTTGTTTAGGTCCCCGTATATGTCGTTGTAAAGACGCCAATATCCTAGAAAAGTCATTCAAATGACAGAACGTCTGTCAAGTTTTACATCACTGACTCACTATTTTCATGTAACGTAGCAGCAGGTAGTTGCTAGCTGCACTGTGGTGACGCGTGCAACTAACATATTACTCAGTCATAGGCCTACCTGTTTTCACTTGAACTTCTGTCGACAGTAGCAAAGAATAGGATGTATGGGCGTTTGTTTGAAGTAAATATCGGTATAAGTTTAATCACCCATTAAAATAATCGCATTGGTGTTCAAGTGTAATTTTATCCATTGCATTAACAGGTAGGCCTAACCTAACATGCATCAAACAGGTAGCCTATCAGCTAACCTACTGTAAATTTAGACTACAGTAGGTCTACAGGTCTAATGTTAGGCTGGCCTTTTTCTGATACTAACACTGGCATGGATCCTTCAGAATAAGAGAGTTTATAATTTATTATCAGCCTTTCATGTGTAACTGTGTGTTGGAGGTGGGAATGCAGTAAAACTAAAAGAGAAGGTGATCCTTAAGGTTGCAATATGAAAGTATTTAATCTTAGTTCATACAGTACATCCCTTGAGCTGAAAAATTTTTCTTACACTGGTTTTCCAGCCAACATCATGAAGGAATTTGATAATTGTTCCTTCTGTGTTAGAGTAATTATGTTGAATGAACCCATGACTGCATTTCGTTGAACTCTAGGCAAGCTGAAAATTGCTCAGGCTAACTGTTGGGCCAATTTATTTTTTTATTGTGGATATTGGTAAACCTGTGGAGTGTACAGTATCAAACTTTGAAACAAGCTGAAGTGTTTAACTAGCTTGCATCAATGTTACCTTGTTGACGTGACTTGTGGCAAGCAACCTAGTGTAATAGCCTGTGAAAGCTGACATATTCAAATTATTTTTTGACGTTAATTGTCAACAGGGAAGTTTTGTGTACACTTTAGAATAAGTTACCAGACTTAGATGACTTGTGTTCTTGTAGGCCTACAGAAGCTGTTCATGTGAGATCATGTTGCCTGTGTTTGTTTATGAGATTTGAAACGTCTACACATGCAGGGATACTGTGATATTTTGCAGGCAAGAATTAACTGAGTAATTGACTACCTAGACCTTGTGATCCATCCTGGTACAATTGATAAATTTGTTTGCTGTCAGTTTCTCAAGTTACTGAATCCTATGTATGTCTAACATGATGAAATATATCACCAGACCATGTGAAGCCTTTGTTGTGCCTCTGTGGCTGATGCCCTTGTAGTGACACTGGTATATAAAGGTGGACCAAGTAAATTATCCATCACGTAGGCAGTGTGGGGGATGACTTTATGTTCAATTTAGATTCTCAGTGGGAGGTAGGAAAAGTCTAGAAAGATTTTCGGAAAACGATGTTGTGCAAATTGGGTACTATGTGTTACATTTTGTGGAGACTCATCATCTGTTGTGCTGTATTAAATTTGATCATGAATGGTGCATCACAGGTCAATGTATCAATAAAGGAAAGTGGTTCTGCTGTTCATTACATTTGATACTGTTGTTAATTCAAGGAAGCTCTTACCGTTTGGAATGTTCATTGCACAAATTCCAGATGAAGCAATGTTGTTGTTCTGATTTACAGTTTCCCTGTCAACAATTTTACCAAGAAACTTTTAGGAAATCTTTCTCGCAAAAATTTGCTCATATAGGACTTAGGGTACTACATGTTTACTAATTGAACTGGCATTTATCTTGTTTCAAGTGCCAGCTGATATGAATTGCACCTTTGCTACCACTGTATTGCCCCATGTATTTGCATGGAAATATCTGGCACAGACTCACACTGTCACCTGAAAGCCGGCCAGTTAATCTGATGTTGTGATTCTGAAAAATTCAGGTGTGTGCTGTACCTGTGCAACTATCAACTGTTGCTCTCTTTTTTCTCTCTGGCTGAAATACATGTGGGAGAATCTTTTTCCATTTTTCCCTTTTGTTTCATATTTTCAGCCCATTTTACCATCTCACTGGAAGAGGTGATGATGTGTAATTTTGCTTATTTAAGGGAAATAAAGTGTTTTTTATTTCAGAAATAAGTTTCTAATAGATCAAAATTAAGATATTTGTCATGATTGAAGGATAATTGGCCTACCCGAACTCTAAAAAATTAAAAGGATGCATCTTCTGTGTTTTATATTCATAATGTTTTGAGGGGATGAAACTTTTGCAGGTTTTTATTGATGTGCCTGAATGGCTAAACGATAAAGCTCTTTGCTTTGCATGCCATGTTGGTGCATTCTTAAAACCACCACTCAGTGTATGCTGCAGGTGATTGATACACTTTACAGTACATTATACTCCTACTGTACAGTGGACTTTATTGCAACAGTGATGATACTTGGTTTTGTGCGTACAGCTTCAAATTTCAAATTCCTCAGTGTTACTGTTTGAAGTACACACTGTAACTGGTAAAAGGCAAATTTGATGAGAAAGTTAATTTCTCATCAGTTTTGGTAATTTTGCCATAAAACATACTGTAGTTGCTATTAAAGGGGCAATCAGTGTTTGTGGACTAAAATTTACCCTTTTTCAAACTGAGATATTCCCATTTTTGGTTGACACAAATTACTGTGTAACCCCTTGTTAAACACACATTATATCCTCCATGAAACTTTCAGACCAAACTTCGCCTAATTTTCCAAGAAATTGGACCATTTTTGTGTGATTGTTCATTAGTGTTGCCTGTAAATAGATAACCAGCTACTATGTGCTGGGGCGACTCTTATACATAATTCAACTGCTTTTTATTCAATTGCAACGAACCAGGACACTCTGTAACAGCATTGTGCAATACCAAACAGAGCTAAAGGATTCGTCAACTGAAGTTACAGTAAAACTACCCGTAACTCCACTGCAGTGTGTACTGCACTGGAATCTGTAGTGTTCATGTTTGTTGTTTGTTAGGTAAGATACACAAAGTGTGTCGTGTCTGTTGCCGAAATGTAAATTTCTTTAAAACTTGAATAATAAACGCGTTGAATATTGTGCGTTCGTGCGTAATTTGAAGGATAATCCACCCTAAGTAGTCAAGTTGTTTTTGGGTAGTGGCTTGCTGATCACGCGGATAGCCTGGGCTTAGGCTAGTTTTTGACACTAGACCTAACATTACTCATTGGGTGACTTACATATAGGCTGGGCATTATTTACCACACGGAATAGGAATGATACCCAAAGGAAATCCATGCCTACTGTAGTCTAGACAAATTTCAAAATGCAGCGTAACAAGCTATCGTAGGCAAACCTGTATTAGCAGGCTCACCATCAAGACACAGAGGAAGGAGATTAACATTAATACACCACTTTTGTGTCTTTGTTGAATTAGAGAAGTGAACTTAAGAGTTAGACTTGGGCTGAATTCTAATCAGACAATAGACTACCCGTTCTAACTTACTACTTACCAATGCTACGGCCAATGTTTTAGGCCTACACTATTCCTATCTTTTAAGTGAAACATTGCAAACTCAGTTGAAATGTAGCATAGAGAACTACTGTCGATAGTTTGACAAAGTTCGATCACGTTACTGTGCAGGTAATGCTATGTGTCACTTGTGTGTCTTGTTTGTAGTTAGAGCATGGTCTGGTATGGTAAGGTGAGAGGTCATTTTGTAAGATATGAATATTTACAGTATTCGGTATTCTTGGCTCTAAGTTCTAGCATTGTGAAAAGTTTTGCTGCAAATTGCCCTGTTCTTTGTCATGTTTTTCATCATTTTTGGGAGGATATTCGTAATTTTTTCGCATATTTCATACCTTTTAGTCATTTTTGAGGTCTAGTAGCCTCACTGTGAAGTACAGCAAGGTGGCCGAAAATTCTCTGAGAATAAACACTGATTGCCTCTTTAATTCTTGTTCATACTGTAACCACATTTGACAAAAGTTCAAGATTGTGCAACGCAGAATACTGTAGATCTGAGCTTTTCTTTGTGTCGCAGAAAGTGTGAAGCAAGAACTATATATATAATGTACAGTACAGGACACACCAACTTTGAGCTGTAAGCATCTTAAACATACTATTATCTGCATACATTGGTTGTCTACAGTATCTGTAAAGTGGTCTACCTGTGTCTACCTGTCATTCATTGATTTTTTGTATTGTCAAAAGTCATCTCCTTAGTATGCATTTCATCTGTTTCATCACACTAGGTTCATAGTCTGTGGTTGTACAAATCAAAAGCAAGCATCAGAGTCAAACTTATTTTGCTCTTTGGTTTGCCAAGTACTGAATGTGCATTCCACAGGGTACTTGATTGAAAATAAAAACAGGTTCATGGACATGGTTTATGGCCTCTGCATTAAATGATTTCACTAAGTACCTGAGACAGTACCTGTCGTTACTTTACTGCAATGCTGGAGAATTGGCCCCAGTGATGACTGGTGTGAGAATGCAAGGAGATTGACTTCTACAGTAAGACTGAGGTATCAGGCAAATCATGACATCAATTTATGAAACAAAGTCAGCTTCTTTAAAGTTAGTGAACAGATTAGAGTGTTTTAGTACCTATTTTCTTTTGTAGTAGTATGCATGAGCAGTGGCATTAAGTACACAGTGTTCACGTAGAGGTACAGTAATGGTGATTGGTTTTGTTAGTGCTGCAAATGAGATATGTTTTGCTTGCAAGATCTGCACCTCTGCAGTACAGGCCTAGAAATTCTCACAGTTGCAATGGGAATTGTTCACCTCGCAAAATATTGAAACCATTTAATCATCAGTTTTGTTGAAATCACTCCTCTATTTGGGTTCATATGTTTGGCTTTTACAATGGCACAATGGGGTAAAGTGTACACAGGTTGCTTTCTTTCTGTATGACTTTCTGGATTGAAGTACAGGTACTTACTTATCATTGTATACTTTTGATACACAGCACCAAAACTGAGGTGCTGAACAAGCAAATAAAGTGAGCAGGATACTACTGAAAGTGGAATGTGGGTAATTGATATCCTACATTTCAGTCCCACTAAGACCTTGTATTGGGTAAGTTAGGTACTGAATTAGTGGTACAATGCTTGCAAGGCTAACCATGTACAGTGCAGTACCACATAGTCTGTACGTACATGTAGAGCCATAACCTACTAATACTACAATTTTATTTAGAACTACTCTAGAACTACAGTACTGTATGTGTAATTGTACTGTACATGCTCAAAGTTGTGGAGGGTGTGCAAGTCATACTAGAGAGTATGGTAGTGTATTGTATAGTTTTTTAGCAACTGTTACTTTCAGTTCTGAAGATAATAAAAAGATTATATGCTGACTGTGACAAACAAAGCCATTTCTTTGTTTAGTAAAGCTTATAATATTCTGAACATTGCACTGTGGAACTTATCTTGCCATCTTAGATCAATACTTTGCATTTATTGCAGTATAATGTATCTGTACACTATCTGGTTCTGGACAATTCCTTGTGTGACATGCTTTTAGAAAAGTGCACCTGTCATTCAGAAGTTGCAAGTTAAAACCCTGAGTGAAAATCTGTTGGAATTTTGTTTATATCTTTTACCATTTTTGATAAATGGCTTTTCAAAGTTTGAAAAAAAATGCAAAACGGATGACGTGGAAGTGTTGCACAGTGTCAGTATTTCTTTTGTTAAGCTTGTATATTTTGCCTCTTAATTACTTAGTTTCACATTGGTAAGTGATATCAATATTTTTGAAGAAGAAAACACATGCATCCAAAATAAAACCCTCTGGGCATATAAAATTCTGAAATTTCCTTGAAATAAGGGTTACATAAACAAAGGATTTACATGAGACATGTATGTACATGTGTCCATCACTTGGCATCACAAATAGTCATACTTAGCCAATGTTGATTCATGACACAGCTGTGAGAGGCTAATTTGCCTGGTGAATTGGTCAATCGTTGATGGATTTTGATGGAATTTGTGGCTATTTTTAATATTTTCAATGCTGAATGCACCCTAATATTCCAAAATGTCATTTTCATGTCACATACTGTAACCTTTAACCTGTACATGTATACTGTAGAGATGTGTATCTAGTTAGAGCTGTGTTAACAGAATTCACATACTCGGTTACCTGTCCCCACCAAGTTCTTCTCTTCACTGCATTATAGGGTTATGATGTCATTCATACTGCATAATGAATTGTCCTCCAGTGTTGCTCAGTGGATATAAATCTGAGCAAAGATTTTACCCAAACATGCATCAAGATTGATGAATTGCACCTGGACTAAGTCTGGATCATTAGTGATGGTGATTCCAGTATGTTTGCATGCATGTTAGCTACTTTGACTGTTCTCATTAGCACATTCATGTTTGTCAACGATTTCCATGTTTGTGACAACTTTCGATGTACTTTTAATAGCTGTCATGTAAATTCCTCATGGGTATGAGTTGTCATTTAGAAGTGACAACTCCCTGGTCAAACTTGATTTAGTAACTAGTCAGCAAATTAAAGGAATTGGCAAAATATGCAAATTTCTGGAGTAGATGTAGTCCTGACTTAACCCAAATTATGGGAAACCCAAGGAGGGATATTAAAGTGAGTTACAGTAGTGGCCTTCAGTAGATGGCAGGTTATCAGTGGGCTGGCAGCACAGGCCAGTGAGCCTGAGTTTAGAGATAGGGGATGAATAGGTCATCTTTTAGGTTTATCAGAAAGTTATTTTATTATTTGGAAACAAATTACTTGCAAAAAAGAAGTGACAATTCTAAAAAACTTCCATCCTCTCCCCCCCCCCAAAAAAAAACAAAAAACAAACTGTGCTACTGCATGTGTCTGTTGTAATGTATCTTTCATAGTCAGATGAAAGTCTTGGTCTCTTGTTTTCCGTCAAATTTTGCTGGAAGGGATGCAGTGTACTTGTCTAGTTTTTCCAGACTTTCTGATTGTTGAAGTGTATAGTCACTCTGCTGATACACTTTTGTACATGCATGATGCAAACAAAAGTAAACAGTGATGTAAATGTAAACAGATCGCAGCATGCATTCAACTTTGTGGATTTGTTGCATTTCACAGTGTTCAAGAAATATATTTTCTCTTTTTTTGTTGACTTGCTGTACTTTGGTATTTCAAGAGGTGCCTCTAAATGATAACAGCACACATGGGTAATCTATTGTGTCACCACTGAGGTTTACCTGTCTCTCACCATCTAGGCACAGGAGTGCAAAGTGCAGAATGTTTACAGCACTAAAGAAACCTATGTATAGGCTTGCCATAGCTGCCTCATCTACCCATAGTGTTCATGCATGTACTGACAGTCAGTGAGTAGTGTTTTGCTGCGTACATCTTAGTTGTGATACCCTCTTTGTGTCTCTGAAAATTAGATATGACTTTGCTAATTATATTGGTCAGAGCATTTAATTTCATAAATGAAAGTTAAATATTAACTGCAAGGTGGCCACTTCGACAGACATTATTTTACAAGGTGCTCTTCATATTGTGATATTTAAAGTATCTTGTACAGTACTACTGCACAGTCTCAGTAATCTTGACATTTCCAACTGAAACATCTAGATCAAATGAATGTATGCATCTCCGTTCCAAATCTCTTGCAAATCTCAAAGAAGAGATTATGAGGATGATGATGGGATAGGTCTACAGTACCTCATCAAGACTGCCACCTGATGGACAGACAGTATTACTGTACATAATGATGACTTGTAACCACTCTTCAGCTTTGTGCCTTTCCCATAAAGGGCAACACTTGCTTGAAACCAGTTTTGCAGATGAGGACCTTTTCTATGATGGAAGATCATGGCACTTCATGCCGTGCACTACCATTGGTTTGGTGTTAAGCACACTGTGCACACAAAACATATTTTTTTACAAAGAGTATGCTGTCTAGACATCATCAGAATTTACTCCCATTTCTGTAGGCATCAGTTAAAGTTGGAGGAAAATTGCATCTCCTGTACACTGTAAACATGCTTTGTTTGGAGATAACATGTTACACATCTTAATTTAGAGATGGAAAGAATACGTTACAGCATAATTTTATCAACTAGCCACCAGGTGATTTTTTTTTTATTCCTTTGTTTATTATCATCTGTATCAAGGGACTGACAGATGATTGTATCAGGCACCTCAGGAAACATGGGTGTCCCATGTATGATGATGATGATGTATTATGTGGAAATTTAACTCCCATTGTCCTTCTTGCCTTCTTCTTAAAGCCCCTGTCTTCATCTTCATCCTCTCTCAAATCATTCATTGTGTTGTTTCTTACTCTTTGTAAATGTATCATAGAGAATTTATGACCCAATGATTATCCTGTGGTAATGATGGAGGAAGTTCTGCCTGCACACCTCTTTGCTAACCTAACTATTATTATGTTTTATAATGCATCATTCAGTTCAGTATGGCTAGTAATATTCATATCTCAGAAAGTCATCGTACAAGGTTTTCTGAAGTCTGTCATGTTATTCACATCAATATCAAGCACTCCTGTGAAAGATTTATTCCCTCGTCTGGCTGATTGCGATTGCTGCAACGAAGTATATCGATGGATGCACTCCCAGTCTCTCTAGTGACTGCAGAACTGTACTCAAAAGATGCATTGCAAATTGCAGTAAGTCTTTAGTAAGTTCCCATATGTTCTGACAAGAAGTGATAAAGAGTTCAGCATTTGTCCTCTATCAATGTTTTGAAAAAGTTTTTGAAATATACTGTAATTGTGAACAGTTGGTGTTACAGTATGTACTGTGCTTTGGTCAAAGCAACTGCACACAGCAGCCGTGTTTGTTACGGTGGTCTGTAGACCGTTACTGCATGTGCTCTGAGTAGTGAGTAATTAATATGCCCAACATCTATGCAGAGCAGTACAGTAGATCTTTTATACTAAAAGCAGTGGTTGGCAACTCTGAACTGGGATCAATTTTTTTCTTCTGCTGTTCTTACAGGCAAACTAGATTGGACTAATGCTTTGCAGCTTGTAACATATCAGTAGATGTCTCGGTAGTCATGACCTAATTAGATGTTGAACACCCATCTTGAAGCTGTACAAATCTTTGCACCATGACAAATGCACGCAAAGTTAATTTGCATGACGTGGGCTATTACCCGTATCTCCTTGCAAAATGTGCTATTAGCCAAAACAGACAAGTTTGGTTCATGTACCGTGCGAGATATGATGCAAGTTTTTTACCCACTGAACCCCTGAAATTGGTGGACACCTTATTATTCATTGCATCAGCACAGCAGTGTACAGTATGAGGGTTAAGTATATTGATAGAAGCAAGCCTACGAAAATAAATAATGGAAGTATGTAAGAAATCTCCTTTTGTAAGAAATCTCGTGGGGATGCGTGGAGCTGCTACCTGAAAACAGTACTTATTGATTCCTTGCCGAAGGCAGAAGGAATCTATGCGATGGTGATGCCGTGTGTGTGTGTGTGTATGTGTGTGAGGGTGTGTGTATGTGTGTATGTGGCACTTCTTGTAAACACGATATCTCAAGAAGGGTAACCGTGACTGATGTCATACTTGGTGTGTGGGTTGGTCATATTGAGTAGATGATCCCTATTGTTTTTGGTGGAGGTCAAAGGTCATTTGGGGTCACCAGAGGTCAAAATGTGAAAACCTTGTAAACACGATATCTCAAGAACGGTAACTGTGACTGATGTCATACCTGGTGTGTGGGTTAGTCATATTGAGTAGATGATCCCTATTGTTTTTGGTGGCAGTCAAAGGTCATTTGAGGTCAGTGGAGGTCAAACTGGAAAAACCTTGTAAACACAGTATCTGCAGAAGAGTAACTGTGACTGATGTCATACGTACTGTGTGGGTTGGTCATATTAAATAGATGATCCTTATTGCTTTTGGTGGAGGTCAAAGGTCATTTGAGGTCACCAGAGGTCAAAATGTGAAAACCTTGTAAACACGATATCTCAAGAACGGTAACTGCGACTGATGCCATACTTGGTGTGTTTGTTGGTCATATTGAGTAGATGATCCCTATTGTTTTTTTTGGAGATAAAGGTCACTTGAGGTCACTCTGAGTCAAACTGTAAACACATTGTAAACACAGTATCTCTAGAAGGGTAAGTGTGACTGATGTCATACTTGGTGTGTGGGTTAGTCATATTGACTAGATGACTCCTATTGTTTTTGTGGAGGTCAAAGGTCGTTTGAGGTCCCCCGAGGTGAAAATTTTCTAGCACATTATCTCCAGAAGAGTAATGTTGACTGATGTCATACTTGATGTGTAGGTTCCCCTTACTGGGTAGGTGGTGATCCCTATTGCTTTTAGTGGACGTCAAATGTCATTTGAGGTCACCAAAACAAAGGTTATTTGGGTTAAAGGCTTATTAATGTGGTGTTTCAAGACCAGTAACTGCAGTTGATCTCATACTTGTCATGTGAATAATTCATGCTTGTTATAATATAACCATGTGGCAAGGAATCACAAAGCCTTTTGGCTTTCTGGTTGAATTTTGTTATTGATTACTGTCATTTGTTCTGAAGAGCACTATCAATGTACATGCGCCGCACCATCTTGTTGGGTCAATTGCTTGATATTTTGACTCTAAACATTTGTGCAATTAATATAAGCAGTTGTGAATATTTCAAAATTGAAATTGTTTTGAGAGCCTGAAGAAAGTTCCAAGACATGAAAAATGACAGAATTAGAAGGAATCTGATGAAGATATATCCGCATTTCACATGTCGCATCCACGTCATGCTGCGCAGATGCTTTTCAATATTTATCACATGCAGAACAGAGTCAAAATGAACTCAAAAAGACAAAAGTTAAGATCACTGATGAAAGAGTCATCACAGCAAAGAACCGTCATGGTTAACTTTCCAATATTACCGTCTGGTGAATCTGCCTAAAGGACCAGACACAATTGAAACAAGTGACAGAGAAGCTGATAGAGACACCAAAAATAACACAGTACTTCAGTTGCTTTGCAGAATATACTCGCATACAGTACACTTCGGTAGACATAGGGGGACATGCTACATGTCGAGTTTCCGACTTAGTCTAGCTTGACATCTTGGAAAAAATTTGTAGATTGTTGAGATACTGAGTTGCAAGTAACTTGTTATCTCGACAAAATTTTGCAAATTGTTGAGTTACAGACTTATGCTAAGTCAACATCTCATACACCCTTAACAGAGACATTGGTACAGTACCCATGATGGGAACAAGGCATTTGCACATGTCCTCTCCATGCATGGCATATAAGTATCAGTTTAAGAGATCATTGTCTGAGGACTATGATAAATCAATATCATATTCCAATGATTGCACAGTATGTGTGTTCGTTGAATTATGCAAATTATATTCACCGTTCTTAAGTTGCTCGTATACCTTGAAATAAAGGTTTAACTTGTTTATCATGCTGTGCAACTGTTGTGTGTCCTGGTTTTCAAAGTGCTACCAACAGACGTTGATAAGTTATTTCTGTACAGCAGCAGAACTTGGATTTGATAATGGGTAAATTTGACAACTTGGTCTGTGAAGATTTCTTGCCATGGATGATTTCTCAGGGTGGTTAGATACTCTGTAGCATCCAAATTGTTTGTTGCTGAAGTGATTGATACATTTTTCATTTGATTTCATGATCATCTCCTGCTTCTCTGCAAAACTACCGATTTCAAGTTTCTTGCTCTGCAGCAGCAATGTACCGTAACATGATCTGCTTTACTGAACACAGGAAGTCCAAAATTAATTGTGTTTTTCCAATGTAGTTGCACTGTAGTTGCTTTATGCAGTCAACAGTGGTAAGTGCAGTAACTGTCTCCTCTTACCTGCACTTTTGAACTAGCTGCTGTGTGCAATCATGTCAAGCCTTTCAGAGGTGTCGGTAGAGTATGCAGTATTAATATAAGGATGGTTCATTGTTATGCAAGTTCACTTCAACTCTCACATCATAAGCAGCCTTGTTTACTTAGAAGATCCTAGGCTGTCAGATTTGCTTTCAGATGCCCAGTGGTTTTCACACTGATGTGTGTGATTAAATACACAACCATTCAGTGGGTGTTGATATTACAGCAAGACTACCACACATACTGTACTAACAACTTAGAGATATTCTGTGTACTAAAAGTTGTCCTTATTTACCATTTTGTTCATGCCCAACAAGTGGTGCCAAGCAGTGAATATACTGGGTGTGTGGACCTGTTAAAATTTCATCTCAGTGAGATGTAACAATTTTAGAAGTATTTATGCTGTACATGTATGCAGCACATAAGAGATCATGAACATTTCAGTGCCACAGAATCAAGTTTGCTTGATGGCAAGAAAGATACATTATGTATACTGTACACATTGACACAAATGCGGTTAAAAATGTACGGATTTGTGTCTGAGCTGGTGACTGTTTTTTGATACATTGTTGTTTTTGCGTAGCATTCTTGTAAACTTTATAAACAGCAGATCAGAAGAAGTAAACAGCTACGGGTAGATGACTTATGCAGACTTCAACATTACTTACATGTTACGTCTTCATCTTGTGGTATACTGTACGTTGACACTGCAAAGTTGTAGGAGTTGTTTGACAGAAGGAATGCTTGTACCATGTCTAATGTTTAAGTCATATGACCTTGCACATGTAATCAAGGTCGTTGGAGGTTGCTGTGGCAACAGGCCAGTGTACTTAGAAAATAAACCTGGAAGCTGTGAATATGTCATAATCTCAATGGCATGCACTTGTAGCGGCAGATGTTCGACATGATTGAAGTGGCCTATTATGTATTCTTTTACCTGTGTGATGGATGTCTGAAAAGCTTCTGGCCTGTAATTTTGATGTCACCTTGATTTGGTCTATTGTGTAATGTGGGGTTCCTTTGTAAGATCTGGAACATCTTGGACCCTGTTGCTATCTTTCCTGGAACTGAACACTGTACATTACTGTACTGCACTTCTGGTTGTACTCTTTCAGTTATAGTGTGTCACTTCTTCAACTGTTTAATTGGTGAGACCATGCAACCCTGCCATACACTTGGACCATATGACAAAAAGGTCATAGACACTGTGTTTCCCAAGTATTGTATTTGTGATGTCCATGGTATTGGCGCTATGGCAACTGTCGCAAACCTACCGTAATTTTGAATTGTCTTTTACCAGGTTCATTTCATTGACAACTTCAGCAGGCATTGCCATTGTTGATTCTGCAGACTCTTTGATCATTCAACCAAATATGTAATGTTTGACCACTATTAATCAGAATAAATGTAATGATGTGATAGTTTCATTAAAAGTGACAAAACAACTAGCCTATGAAATGCCATGACTCTAAAGTGCTCAGTAATATGTATCAGGCAACTACAGTCAACTGGTTGAAAACTACATGAACTAATAAAATCACACAAATGTATCTTGTGACTGATTGAAAGTGAGAAATTACCGTAATATATATCAATAGATAGAATATTCTACTGTAGTCTGCTGTCTAAAGTTGACTACATCATTCAGAAAGTTACTTTGTGTCTACTTGTTGGTTTTGCACAAGGAATAATTATCAAACACCTGGTATGGCAAAGAATCAGAAAGTCAACAGCATGCTGAGCCAAAGTATGAGTCATTGAGGTTGTTGCAAAATGTATAGTGGCAATTACTGTAGCATGTCTGACAAGTAGGAGATTTCTAGAGCATTGCACTCGGCTTTGTAATCAGAATACCCCATATGTATGTATATTGAACACCCCAAAGATTGTCATTTGACTGTGGTGACGTTGCAAAATGGTGACAAGCCCACACCACACCATGAATAATACTCAAATTGTATCGGATTATGATTCATACAAACATTTTAGATTTTCAGATGATCATAACCTTGGAATTTAGTGTGTGTATTCACAAATTCTCAGTGTGGGCAAGTGAAAATAGCAAAAATGAAACTTAGTCTAAGTTTGAATAATGATTACTGATCACTGGGTAGAATTAGTTAACTTTTGACTAAAAAAAAATGCTATTAGACATTGTAGGTTGCTACTAGTCTTCCTACTACAGTAGTAGTAGCTACAGTACATAATGTACATTAGTATGAAGATACTGGTAAGGATTGTCTGGCCAAATGATAGTGAGTTTTGAAATTGTTCAATTAGTTCAATTTGCTGATTTTTGGCACACATTTTCCCTTCATTGTATTTATCTACTGACAGAAAAATGACCAATTTTTCCAGGTTTCACAGTGTTGTTGACCTCCCTAGCATGGTGTAGTCAAATTTCCATCAGTTTGTAATAAATGTCACAGTTTGAGATGTTGGTAGTGGCTGCATTTGAACTTTTAGTGAAATGACTACTTTTGTGGTTACGACATACAACACTGGTTTTAAGAAAGTTATCTAGCTTAAAAGTATTAGCATGCACGGTACAGGTACTTGCATTGCATTGAAGATTGCAGGGAGCTAAATACACTGTGGTAGCTCAGTCTAGATTGGACACGGCAGGACTACTACGATTTTGGTATTGCACAGTAAGTCTCCATTTGACTTCAATGGACGTTGTAGCAGCGGGCAATAGTACTTGCTCTGTGCATGGAATTCCTGTCTCATGCAGTGAAGGGTGTAAATATTGCTATGTAAAGTTGATCACAAGGTTAAAGCATTTCAAAATCTTTGTATGGAGTGCTTTATGTGAGAATTCTTTTCTCATTTGTAAAATAAAATTTATATCTTGTTACTAGAGAGCAAGCCAGATTTATAAGGGGTGCAGTATGTTCACTAATAGTACAGGATTGATATGCTTCAACTAATTTATGTGTAGATGGGAAAAATAGAAGTTTTGCAAACATGAAATATTGAAAACAATGAAATATGTACACTTTGTTGACATGTAACTTGTGGTCATTTTCATTCTATAGCTACCATGTAAACATAAAAAACTGATGAAATGTCGGAACAGAACAAAATATAACTCCTATTGTTTTTTCTTTCTTGTGTTTTAACATTCCCATTCAGAAGCGACCCACACGTAATCCGACCCGAATTTGTTGTAGTGTCAACGCACCTTAAGACAGGGTATTGTGTAGCCTTGTCCGTTTTTAAAAAAAATTTTCCCTCATCGCATATTGTTCTCCTTGTGCAAATACTGTAAGCAAATAAGATAACTGGTAAACTTGGGAAAGCACTTAATAAGAAGTTTGTTGACAATGTCATCAAAGTGACTTTTTGGGGGGGGAGGGGTGGTGGAAGAGTTACGGCCGGTAAAAGGGACTGTTTGGTACCATTCACACAGTTTGAACTTAACCTGGCATCAACCTGTTGCACCTTGTTCTTCTTTGTGGTGGTCCCATGGTTGAATACACACTTACCCTGTGTGTACTTACCTGTTCTGTAAAAACAATCCTGTGTAGCAAAATCACATAAGTAGTAAGGTAGCGCTGATGGAGTGAATGAACGAGCAGTAAACCCACAGCCAAGGGGTTGGGTGGGGGGGGCTAGCTGAGTACCACTGCTTTATACGCATTCTTATTCTTGAAGGAATTTCAAGCTCTCTTAAACCAGGTCTTATGTGTGAGGGACGGGGAACTTGGCCAAGGGCCCCCCATGGTTTAAAAATGTAACATTCTGAGTGAAATAGCATGTCAAAGTATTGTGATGTATATGTTGAACATATGTGTGAAACTCAAATTTTGGGCATAAAAGCAAACACAAAGAAAAACAAAGCAACCCGAAAAAGAAAGGTAAACAACGCAATATTCCAGATTAAGTCATTTTGGGTCAGATGGGATGTGCAAATCAAACTCCAGCTGAACAAAACAGAAGAGACCCTAGTAAAAAAGAAAACAATGAAAACGGCTGTGGAAACTCATGCAACAAATCAGTTGACAATACCTACGCAGGAGGGTGTGACGCTAATAATTAAAATCTCCACTGCGGTACTAAATGCTAACTGACAAATTAAGAATGAAACAAAACAAGCAGGTCCGTCAATCAGTCGGTGGACTGCTATTATTCTGCAAAAGAAAACAAAAAATAGGACACGGTTCAGTTTCGTCGTTTGATTTGGTTGGTTCATGGCGCACTATTTGCCAGTCCGACCCTAGTTAGGATAGTCGGCTTTGGTACCACCATCACCAGTACTGTACGCCTAACGTGTACACAATGAAGTTTCTCTATTTTCCCCGAATGCAGATCCATCCTCATTATTGATCTTTAAATTCAGTCTTTACGAAGCAGTAGGATCGACCATTTTTCCAACAGGAAACTGTTCCATTCACAGAACTTGTCCCAACAATAAGTAAATTGTCTAATCAATCATAACATTCTAAGAACAGGCACACCACTAAAATACATGATGTAGCCTTACTGCCGCCAACCATTACGCCTGGCATCACTATAGCCCTATACACATTTCACATCAAAGCAATTAAAACTCAGTTTAAAATATTTACCTGTAGCCCTATGCAATATTTTAAATACCTCGATGGTTACAACTTTTCCCTTCCTGCCGCAGGTTACAGGCCTCCCCACCTTTCATTAGGGTGTAGGAGACATTACATCCTAATGTATGGTTTAGCGTATGTTTTAAATTTGCCTTGACCAACACCAACTGCACTACGGGAACAATTTACAAATATTTCCCTTATGTGGCTATCTCGTGTGATTAGCTGCAGCATCGTGCAGGCTTCAGACTAGAGCACGTAATACTTGCAGTCTCACATGTGAAAACAGAAAGCGGCAGGAAACATTACTGTACATGACCAAGACACAGAGAATGGACGGGCGAAATAACTAGGCCTACATTCCCTCAGTGCACGGAGGCATCCGAATCGGAATAGATTGATGCACACCCAAGCACACAACAGTTTAACATTTTCTACACTGACAATATATGACACTTAAAATGTAAATATTTGCCTACAATCACTTATAAATTTTTCAAACATGTTTACAGTTGAATTCTGTACTGCTATTATTAAATGCTAATTCTTTGCTCAAGAAGCTAGCCTGTATGCAGAGGCCTTCTACATCTTTTATTCTGCATTTACAAACACGCCATGAAACAACAATAAAGCTACAGAACTATGTAGGCTAATAACTGTTGAAGCCCCGCTATCGATCGGTGAAGAAGATACAATTGCAAACAATAGCAGTGTAGGTTCAGCAAAACAGCGCAACGGTAACCTCCCGTGACATTTGTGGGAGATCGCACTCTGTGGAACGAAAGATCGCCCTCACTCCAACGCAAATTCGGCGCAGTAATTTTTTTTCCTCATTCCTGATTAGTTTTGAGTTGTACTGTAGATGGTGTGAAATGTTATATGTAAATTTAGGTGAATGGCCTCTATGGACATACCTGGAGTTCAGTTACCCTCATCTGTTCCTGTCACCCCTCCTTTCGCTTTCCTCTCTTGTCCAAACTAGGATTACAGGAAGGTCTTGCCCATCCTATGACACACTTTGGGCGTATTTTCTTGCAGCTAGTTTTTTATGACACATTAATTAGACTACAGTATTCATACTTATTATTCAATGCATGGCTCAGTGAAATAGTAACAGAGATGCATGACTAACGTGTTACCAATACTGTTGACCACACATACTATTAGATACTTAAACAGTTTCCATTGAATTCTTCTGATTGCCCCTCTGCCAGCTTACTGACAATTTTCTAGTCCCAGTACAGTATGTATTTGTGCTTTACTTTTGTAGTTTAGCTGTGATTGGCTTGTAAACTTAGCCAGTGCAGTAGAAAGTAGATCTTGGGTTCGTAAACCACTTAATGTCATTTCCTTTGAGATGTGGGTCATGCATTTGATTTATCGGTCGGAGGAAGAAGAGCTGTGCCACCACACTTAATCTTGTGACAGAAAGCAAATATATAGCTTTCGCCAGTTTGCGTATTTGTAACTACAACAGACTTAGACCGCCAGCAGAGTAATTAATTGGTTAAAGGAGCTTACAGATCTTGTTCAGAATTTTGAAATGAATAGTCTCTTGAATTTTGAAAAGAATTGTCCCTTACATCAATTGTCGTATTGTGGTAGTAAATGTAGTTTCTGATTACGATCTTAACTATGTGACTACTAAATTGTCTCTTCCTTATTCGTTGTGTACAGGGAGGAGATATGTTTTCATTTGAGTGGTGAAAGTTGCCGAAAATGACACTTAAATGGTAGCCCACCTTATATCCGTTGTAGTATTCTACCAAAACTTGGTAGGTCAGTGGTCCTTATGTGGGGGTACCTCATGGTATACAAATGACATGGGCTGGGATTACCCACTGGGGTTATGGAGGTGACAAGTGGTGTCTAAATGTCTGTTTGTGTGTGAACATGTGTGTGCGCACAACAGAAAGTGTGTCATGATCTCCTCCTAAGTCAGATGACTCCAAACTTGTCGTGTCCCTTCTGACTGATGTCTAAGGTGAAAGGTCATGAAAACAAAAAACACATTTTTAGCATTATCTAAATGTGTGGATATCCCAGAGTTATGAAACTAAAGTAGACAGTAGGAGAAATTTTAAAATATTGATGACATGACTCGGTCAATTCACATGGTTAAAAGTCAAATCAGCAAAAATGCTCTGAAATGTGTGTCACGTTCAGGCATTGTCAAGCATAAAATAGCATTTTCTGTTTAGGACAATATTTTTCTTTTTGTCAACTCTATCAGCTCAACTGTGTTAGTTCAAGTGCACCTGCACTGTTGCTGAGTAAAGTATGAGACCAGAGGTTCATCACATGTCAACTTTTTCATGCCCACTCTAATACTATGCATGTAGACTTATGTGGTAGTATTCAAAACACTTTGTTGATTCCTTGCCGAAGGCAGAAGGAATCCATGCAATGGTGATGTCGTGTGTGTGTGCATGTGTGTATGTGACACTTCTTGTAAACACGATATCTCAAGAAGGGTAACCATGACTGATGTCATACTTGGTGGGTGGGTTGGTCATATTGAGTAGATGATCCCTATTGTTTTTGGTGGAGGTCAAAGGTCATTTGGGCTCACCAGAGGTCAAAATGTGAAAACCTTGTAAACACGATATCTCAAGAACGGTAACTGTGACTGATGTCATACCTGGTGTGTGGGTTAGTCATATTGAGTAGATGATCCCTATCGTTTTTGGTGGCGGTCAAAGGTCATTTGAGGTCAGTGGAGGTCAAACTGGAAAAACCTTGTAAACACAGTATCTGCAGAAGAGTAACTGTGACTGATGTCATACTTACTGTGTGGGTTGGTCATATTAAGTAGATGATCCCTATTGCTTTTGGTGGAGGTCAAAGGTCATTTGAGGTCACCAGAGGTCAAAATGTGAAAACCTTGTAAACATGATATCTCAAGAACGGTAACTGCGACTGATGCCATACTTGGTGTGTTTGTTGGTCATATTGAGTAGATGATCCCTATTGTTTTTGGTGGAGATAAAGGTCACTTGAGGTCACTCTGAGTCAAACTGTAAACACATTGTAAACACAGTATCTCTAGAAGGGTAAGTGTGACTGATGTCATACTTGGTGTGTGGGTTAGTCATATTGAGTAGATGACTCCTATTGTTTTTGTGGAGGTCAAAGGTCGTTTGAGGTCCCCCGAGGTGGAAATTTTCTAGCACATTATCTCCAGAAGAGTAATGTTGACTGATGTCATACTTGATGTGTAGGTTCCCCTTACTGGGTAGGTGGTGATCCCTATTGCTTTTAGTGGACGTCAAATGTCATTTGAGGTCACCAAAATAAAGGTTATTTGGGTTAAAGGCTTATTAATGTGGTGTTTCAAGACCAGTAACTGCAGTTGATCTCATACTTGTCATGTGAATAATTCATGCTTGTTATAATATAACCATGTGGCAAGGAATCACAAAGCCTTTTGGCTTTCTTGTTTTAAATACTGTTCAGTTATACATTGGGGTGAATGGTATATACCAGTCCTGATATTCCTTGAGTTTACTTCATCCGTCACTTACCTGTCTCAACTTGGATGAAAAATCCAGTGAACCCCCGCACTCCTGGAACATCAGGATGGCAGAATGGGAAGAAGGAGCTAGTGCAGTATTAGAAGGGCACCAGTTTTGTTGTTCAAGGTTACCAGAAGTCTTGGCACTGTAGATGGGAGTGCATTCATTTTGTTGAGACAGGTAAGTGAGTTGTTCATAAGTAACTAAACCAGGTGAGTTTTGGCAGACCAAACTTGTGGTATGAAGCCTGTCTTCATAAATCTCAATGTGGATTTTTGGAATTGCCTTTATGTACGGTAGAATGTACTATAGTGGCACTACCATGGTGTAAGGATTGAAACTAGACGGATCCATAAATTGAGCTGGCCTTTTGTTGATCAGAAGAAAAGTTGGGATCAGTCATTCCCTTTATATGTAGTTTTACTTACACTGTACTCCATGTGATGTTCTTCCCAACCAAGTACTGTACATGCTTACAGCATAGATTTTAACTCCATGCATGCATGTTTGTAAAAGGAAAAGAAAATTCCTCTGTGAAAACAATTTGAAAGTGATAAAGTTGGTTTTATCTCAAATATAAAAAAGTTGTTGTGATAACAGACTTTAGATGAAGGGAGTAGATTTAGTTTTAGTTTACTTAGAGAGGTCTGTGACCGCTTTCTCACGAGAAAATGTTGTCGAGCTAGGGATCAGATCTGGATCAGATCCCCTGCTAGAGATTAGTGATTTAGCTTTCACACCAGATCCTCAACTGTGAATGAGACCCCGAGCAAGGGATCATTAAACAGGAAGTTAGGTATGTGACTGTGATGATGGTTATGATGATGATCAGATGTAACACATTTGTGCACCCTTCCTGCCAATATCACCAACATGTAAAATTATGCGTGCACAGTCTATGCACACGTTAGTTGCTCTGTATAGTTCACCCGTATTGTAGCGAACCCCCTGAATTCACAGCGCATATTCCTTCACCTCATGTAACCTATGCTCGGCATAGGGGGAAACCCTTCGAAGTCCCGGGCCTGTCTCGAGAACGACTCCGAGCTCGTTGCAAACAGATCCAGGACCGCCCCGGTCATCTCCCACCGGGTCTTCCAGTAATGGATCCTGGGGCCAGGCCGGTCCCAC